>JABCMI010000059.1:722500-1947038 GCA_026261945.1 Hirschfeldia incana | reverse complement strand
ACCCTTAACCTAGATCTTAGGATTAATTTGTCCAAGTGAGAACTTGGCAAATACCTGAACCTAAACTAGTTAGATATATTTTTCTCTAAGCTTAAATGAATGTCTCTGCTTAGTAAGGACTAGAGAAACCAATTCAAACTCGTCCTAAGATTCACTAGAAACTATATCGATCGATAAGGTATCCATCTGATCGACGATATAGCGAAAGGTAAATCGATCGATATCTTTACTCGAGTATCGATTGATACTTTCTTGCGGTTATCGTACGATAGTACTTGACCGAGATTAGTTGGTGATAACCCTTTAGTTTGAGTTCAGAATTATGAACACTAAAAACCTAACAACCTAGATACATATTATACCTGAGAAACACCTAAATCTAACTACCCTTTAACCTTTAAAACAAACCAAAGAAATCAACCAAGAAATTACTTGCTTATCATTTAATTTACTGTTTTAAACCCTTTCAGACTAGCTTTACTTCGAAAACTAAACAATTGTTGTGTAGTCCTAGAGTCTCTGTGGATTCGATCCCTAAATACTAAAATTGAACCTCTTTTGATGAGAGTAATTCACTCCTTAGGGTAATTTGAGTGATATCAAATATCTTTAAAGTATATTTTTTTGAGAAATCTAGTTTTCTTAATCATTGTGCATTAATGCAAAACATCAAGTATTATGAAATAGATAGAGTATTAGTTGAAGGAAATTTCTTAAAAATATACAGAATAATTTTCAATTGCTAATAAAAATACACAAATTATTTTGGATCTCCATTTAATACACAAACTATTTTTCATTGTCTATTAAATATACAAACATTTAAAATTCACAGATATGACAGATCATTTTTGACGGCTTTAATTATATTTAACGGAAATATTTACAACGTTAATGTTTAATTAAACACCTATTTAAATTGTGAAAATAAAATTCCTTAAAAATCTATGAATTAATTTTCATTGCTAATAAAATACACAAACTATTTTGGATCTCCGTTTAATACACGAACTACTCATTTCCATGAAACACTACACAGCTGAAACTACTTATTTATCATAATGTAAATTAACTTTGATTGAATCATTATAACTATAATCAAACTGAATAATAAGAATTAGAAATGCATAACAGTAAACTAATTCTAAAATCAGAAACTCGTTTAAAATTACATAGTTTTTCGTCTTTTTTACAACATGGAATCGACTCTACTTCGAAACAATATAAAAGAAAATCAAAGTGGAGAAGAAGAAAAGGAACCAAGTTTGGAGAATAAAAGAGGTTGAAACAGATACGAGTGTCAAACTCAAATTGAAACTAACTCGATGTGTAAAATATGTAAATTTTAAAAGATTGTTTATTTAATGGAAAAAAAATTAATTCGTGTCCAGAAGATCTACACAAATAGAGCAGGGGACCCACAGGAAATACTGCGTATAGCAGAAGTGGAAGCAGAGGTATGGGCATCTGCCCAGAAAATGGAACCAGAACGGAATCAGGGGTTGCCTCCGTTGGCTGATTGGCTAGCAGTAGAGACTTCTCGAATCTGTTTTGTTGATGGAGCCTAGAGAGCACACGACAAATTCTCAGGACAAGGGTGGCTTTGCAGGAAAAATGGTTCAACAGAGAAAAAGACGGGAGCTATGAATCTCTGAAGAATCTTATCTTCTTTGCATGCTGAGTGCGAAGCTTTGATATAGGCTATGCAGTGTATGAAGACCCTCGATTTCTCAGACGTAGTTTTTGCAACTGATTGTTCTCAGCTGGTAAAGATGGTGTCATCACCCGGAGAGTGGCCAGCATTTACTACACAATTGGAGGAGTTCCAGCGCAGTAAGACTTTCTTCCCTACCTTCAAGATTTGACATATTCCAATGGCACATAATCTAGTGGCGGACAAGTTGGCAAGATGTGCTAGATGTTCCCCTTCTGCTATGTTCTATGTCGATTTTATGCCCCCGATTTGGTTACTTAGGCAGAAGAGCATAGAGGCTAGTTTAGTTTTATCTATGTTGTCAAAAAAAATAGTTCGTGTATTAAACATGGATCTAAAATACTTCGTGTATTTTATTAGCAAATGAAAATTAATCTGTCTATTTTTGAGGAATTTTCCCTTAGTTGAAATGCGGTTATAATTTAATCAATCCTACGATGTACTTGATTTCATAGTGAACTAGGTGTTTAGTCTGCACATGCGAATTTAAAGATTTTATAGTTACTTATTAAATTTATCTATTATTAATTACTAATTAAATAGTATAATGAAAAATTATTATCTATGTTTAATTTGAAAATTCTTATGTATATTATATTTCTTATTAACAAATAAATTTTAGAAATGGTTCACTATTATCTTTTCTATTATATTAAATTAATAATTTTACTTGATTGACATTTAGTTATGTGTTTTGTATTTTTTGACTTTTTAGTTAAATATACTTTTTGGATAGCAACACAAAATATGAAAGAATTATTTTTTTTTTTTCAAATATATATATATATAGTTTAAAGTTTGGATAATTCTTATTATTGACTTTTGATCACTTATCTCATCAAATATATTTTAAATTCGTTTTTACTTTTAGATAATTTATATAATTTATTCATCAAAGGTATAAACAATATTAACGACTCGAAATTTTAACGTGGGAGCTTTGTTGCTAAAAATTACTTCGCAAATAATAGTATATTTTTTTAATCTGAAATATATGTTTATATTTAGAAATGCAAAACATAAAAAAGATAAGTTACAGAATTACTAAGTCCTACAAATCAATTAAAATACATTAACCAACAAAAACTATTATTTTGTAGCAAAGTTATCTAGACAATGTTGGTTTAGGAAAAACTGAATTTGTAATCTTAATGTTCTAACTTTCTCTGTGATCAGTCTCTACCCAATATGTCTAAATTACTCAAAGATGGTAATAACAAACAAAAGAAAGGATCCACAGTTCGCCAAGTTCACGGCAGAGACCCACGACATGTTTGTAAAGCTAGCCCACCAAGCTTTCCCACGACGTGATCCCTAGCAAGTTATGACAAAATATCCTTCTCTGCAGAGTTTGTCTTCATTTTGTCCTCTTGCTGGAGTAGCAACTTTAACTTATATATTGGTATGTTCAAAGTATTCTTATGAGCTACACTGTAGTGGTGCAGAGTAGTATTAAGAAATAAAATTTGTAAAGATTTTATATCACTTTAATAAATTTCGGTGTTCGAATTAAGTTAATACTAGATTTGGGCGTGCAGATGTTTGTTTTAATTTCTATATTGAGAAAAAAATTACGGACTGTTTGTTTTAATTTCTATATTGGGAAAAATATGAATAGTTGTGTATATTTTTAATATTTACCTATATTAAATATTTTTTTAATATAATATTTTTGGACACAAAAATATAAAGTTTATATGAAGTAATTTATTTAATATAACATATTTTGTTCCTTGGAAATTCTTCAACCTTTCATATTAGGTATGTATGTAGTTCTTATTTTATAGTGTACCAGGGTTAAAAAATGGTAAAAAAAGTGATTTTACCTCTTTAGCTCTTTTATCGGAAATCCAAGCATTGTAAATAGTCTTTCCAATGCAAATCAAATCTAAGTGGCAGTAGTTCCAGTAGAAATATCTTTACCATTTGAACCAGTGTCCTGGTCTAGGATTAAAGTTTGTTAGAATGAAATTTAGATTCATTGGGTTCATATGTTAAGTTTTTTAATTTGAAAAGTGTACTGAGGATTCATTTCTATAGTTAAATGGTAGTTAAGAGTAAAGGTTGGAATTGAAAAAAAAATGAAATCTTTTTTGTTTACGTAGTTTCTAAAAATTAGGCAGACATCAAGCTAAATTACTTGAAATATCAAAAAATTAAGAATATCTTCTGCGATAATGAAGATTGTTGGTATAAAAAACGGTAAGTTAGTCTTATAGGTACAATTCATCTATATTATTAAAACTGAAATACATTTAGTACTGTTTGAAAACAAGAATAAAAGTTTAAAAGAAAATTGTTTGGTAACTTGGATAGTAGTATTTTTGTACTTTCTATTATTTGCACATTTAGCTATTGCATTTATAGTAAATTAAGTATTTCCTTTTTATATTTCTTTTTATTTACATATTCAGCCATTGTATTTATAATCAATTTAAATTAATTGATTACATTTGCAAAGTTTATCTAATCAAATTGATATTCATTTATTGATCATTATTAAAATTGTAAGACTATTAACTAAATCGCATGAATTAAAGGGATATAACATTTTCATGAAATTAACTAAATCGTCAAATTACAAAACATAAAAACATACAAATTTTTTTATTAAATCGACAGTTTAAAAATTTATATTGAACATAAATTAAATAAAACACTTGCACGGGAGTGCGTGTCAAGATCTAGTATGGTTTTATATTATCATGATAATATGTGTATGAACTGCACTAACCATAATATATTAGGAAATGTCGACTTTATATTACTATGTATCTTTTGTCAATTTATTGTACTGTGGTTCCAATACAGTATAATATTTGATAGTCATGGTTTGGTTTATATAAAGAAAAAATAGATAATTTTAGCTGAGATACAAATAATATAATCCCTAATTTTTATACGACATACAGGAATGTAATGTATAAACACAAATTCTTCCTAAGTTCAGAGATCATCCATTTACCATGAACACAAATTTTAAGGTGGATTGTCTAGCCCGTAGTGTAAGGATGCAACCGTATTTTGTCGTTCACATGATTAGTTCCCGGTGTGGTTAACAGAGTCAGTATGAATCTGTTTAAGTTGATGACAAAAAAACACAAATTCTTAAAATCCATCTTATTAATAGAAAGATAGGAAAATAATAAATAACTTACAAACTGGCTTCTAACTCACATATATTTTATTATTGTCTTAAAATGAATACACAAAAAAAAAATCCATCATTAGTTAAGATGTTGTAAATGACTTATATCCTATAATAATTAGTACATGTATGAAGATAATGTTTGTGGTATAAAATGTAAATATTAAGATGAATTAAGGGTGCTTTCTCAAATGTACTTCGGTTTTAATAGATTAGATAATAGATGTAATGCAAATATTAAAAAAACAAAAAAAAAATGTTTGTAATTTCGATAAAAGATGCTAGATTAAAAAAAAGTAAATCAGAACTGAAGATCAAATAAATTTGTTAGGTTTATTAAAAAAGAAATCACAGCATTCTGATCAATCAATTTTCATTGCAAATATTAAACATATAGATCTTAAAATCTCAAATTTCTTTGTGAAACAATTCAGATATGCACTAAAAACAAATTTGATATGATCACAAAATTCATAAACCAAATCTCTTTACAGATATAAGTATTAATTTTGCCCATATAAAATTAGTTCAAGAAATCAATAATATTTTCGCATTTTTCAATTATCTTACGACCTAGATTCCAGGTTATCAATCTAAAACTATCATAAGTTCAATCCAAATGAAAAATATAAGATTACCCTAACAATTCTATCAGTTTAGCAATTCATTCTTAACCCTTAAAGCCCTAAACCTAACAAACAGATTACTCATACATGATTAATAACAGAAAAATCCTTTATGAATAAATTGCATAATCAAATCGGAAATATTAAAACCAGAGTTGGAAATCTCCTCCTCTATGCCGTGAGTTCTGATTTATCTCTCCAAAGTATTATTAAGAAACTTTAGTCTAAACAATAGCTCAAAAGTCAAAAATAATAGATATAGGTCTAAAACACAGTAAAGTAAAATGAAGGGATAATATTTAACTTTTGAAACTTATTTTGAAAATCGTGGAGAATCGCTGTATACGATAAGTGTCGATCGAAACCAGGGGTGGGTGTCGACCGACACCAGCTTTAGAGATGAAATCCGAGTTGGCCTTTTCACCAGAAATCTCTTCATAATCCAAAGTGGTCCAGAATTTACAAATTTGTCCAAAACGTATTTGAACCTGTACTGACTTATAAAGACTCAAAACATGCGTAAAAGACTATAAAGTAAGTTTATATCATGGTAAAAGACCATAAAACCCATAATATATCCAATCTTCCCAGATTTGAAAAAGGTTTGAACATGTGAAAAAGGTTTGAAAACATATATAGAAGATATTATTTAGAACGTCACTTTCACCACTATATGTTACAAGCCACATCAATTAATACTAACTTTAGAATGTACTTCCATGTACTTGATCTTTCCTTAGCCACCTAACCATTTCAACCACATAAAATTGAGGGAGTATTGATCAAAGGACATATGAACTCTTATGTATTAAGGTTTCTGATTACACAGACAATTTTACTCTTATTCATTTCCTTTCTCTTTTTTTTTTCATTTCATTCAGTCAATTTATGTCTACTTTATAAAATATCATTTTATCTTTATATCAGTTTACAGGATTTTTTTTGAGCAATTTACAGGATAAGCTTCCATAAAAACATTAGAATATCATAAAATATTTTTTTCAAGATTATTGACGTTTTGCATATGGAATAAGTGATACAAAATGGTGGTAAGGATAAGCAGGGTCTTTGGTTTTAATCGAATAACTGAGAATAGTAGGCTTTGGTATTTTGTTCTTTGGTAGGAGATGCAAATACCATATTTGTAAGTACATGTAAGTATATGCACATGTCAAAATTTAAATGTACAGGTAAATACTAAGTTTACTAATATATATACTACTGATACAATTAGTATTCAAAATTCCCACCAAAAAAACAAATAGTATTCAAAATAATACTTTACTAATATATTAACCAATCCAAAATTCCCACATAAAACTAATAAATAATTATATAAAATGAAAATTACATACAAATTGAAATTTGAAATAATAAATTAAATGATCACATTCGCACTATACAAATGCACTACAAGAAAACAGGTATTTAAAGACTACGTATTTGGTTGTTAGTTGGTCATAATAGGGGCATTACAACCAACTAACAACCAAATACGAATGGTCGTTATCGACTAGTCGTAATCACATATTAGAGGTACATTGGTCGTAATATTACGACTCATAAATTTAGTCGTAAAGTAGATGTACGTGTACGACTAAGACGTCTAGTCGTAATGTAGTAGTAAATACTTTAGTCGTAAAGGAGAAGTAAACGTTTAGTTGTAATGTAGAAATAAATAATTAATTTTTTTTTCAAAATAAATATTTCGTAGTTGTTCATTGGTCGTACATGTACAATTACTTAACATCGCTGTAGAGGTAACGTAGTCGTACATTAACGACTAAGTTACATCTTCAGTAGATATTCATGTGACGTAATTGTACGACCAATGAACAACTACGAAATTATATTTATTTTGAACAAAAAATAATTATTTAATTTTGTAATATTTAAATGAAATTTTAAAAAATATATATATTTATTTAAAAATTCGGTTAATTTTTTTAAAAATTCAAATCATTCATAAAAACATAATATATATCATCCATAATTTTTGAAGATTCAAAATACAAAATAATAAAAACCAAAAAAAAACTAAGTGTTTAGGTTGATCTCATTGAAGAGATCAGATTCTGCTTGAGCTGCACGTCGATTTAGTTCTCCTTGCTCTTCCGGAGTAGGGGTGGGGAGGAAGGTAGGACGTAGAGTCTGCCACTGAGTCGCAAGTGAAGGGTTGACATTTGATATTGTGTCTATAAGCATGTCGAACATATTCACCATAGCCTTAAATTTGTCGTTGTGGCTGGCTATGATCTCGTTCGCAATTGTCAAATCCCTCCGGAGCGAAGAGTCTTCTTCGATTCTAACAGCGTGTTCAGCTCTCGCCCTCGGAACATCGTTCCCACTCCGGACCCCGACCCTACGTCCTCTTTTCTTTGGAACAACGTTCAATTAATAAAAAATAATTAGTATATGAAAAAAATAAATAATAATTTTTTAAATATAAACGTAAATTAAAAAGATCGAATATTTTACCTGCTCAAAAATTCGGTCTTGTTCGATGGTGGAAAGCTGGACCAGAGCACCATCAGGATTCTCTTGTGTTAGCTGAGTCTGGACCTCCTGAATCTGATTCTCTACATTGTTAACGATCTGCTCTGCTCGAGGATGGCAGAAAGTGCCATCGGAATGCTGGTGGGTCTCCTTGTAAATTCGGGCCAGAGATGGTGGTGCTCCTTCTCTGGTAGCCTATATCAAAAAAAAATGAAATGAGTTATATATAAAAAATAAATATGTAAAGAAAAATTAAAAACATCAAAAACTTACAATTTGCAGTGCCTTTTTGGCATGTGGAGTATGTCCGGAAGTATGCGGTATTGGGATGTTACCATCAGCATCACGGGTCAACCGAGACGTAGAGCAAATCATCGCCCTTTTGACTACCTTGGCCGACAGCCAATAAGCCTTCATGCCATTCCAAACGTCATTGCTGAAGTAGGTTTCTTTTGCGTCATCCCCCAAATACCTCCACTTCTCCTTCCAGTCGCCAACAATGTTCTTTAGACGAATCATGGCTTTGTTGTTGAACTCTTCCTTCACCGTCTCATTAACATCCATAGACCAATTCCATTTTTGTTAAAAAAAATTATGGGAGAAAATTAATTAATTAAACAAATAATTATTTTAAAAATAAAAATAATATAAAATAAAATTTACAACTAACCGCGAAGCACTTGAACCAAGTAATGCGAACGTGATCCGGTGTAAGGATCCAGTTCGGATGAGAATATCGAAAGTTAGTCCGATGATATCTCCAACGCTCTGTCCCACATTATTGTCCGCAACAAACCTACAAAAATTGAAAATCATATAAATTAGACCAATGAGTTAATTAATTAATATAATTAATGAAAATGCCATTTAAATTAATTTAAAATATATTACCAAGTCGTGCCGGATCGTAGAAAGTGGATCGAGAATTGGTAAGCCTTCTCGTCCGGGCATCAGGAGAATGTCTTCAACGGTATATTTTGCAAATTTTGAAGTCGGTGGCACCATCAAATCTGAATGAAGAGCTGGTGGAACCGGGGCAGCTGGTGGAGCCTGAGACTGCTGTGGAGCCGGAGGATGATCATACTGAGGCGCCTGCTCTTCATACTGAAAGTATGAATCATCATACTGCGGATAGTATGGAGCTGCAGGAACTGAGGGATCGTATGTCTGTGGAGGCACAAACGGAATGCTCAGGATCTGGCTATCTGGAACATTTTGTTGTGCGAAAGATGTGCCGGAGGTAAAAGCTGATGGATCCACCTGACCGAGAAAAGTAGATCCGTAAGTATTTGCAGACGCACGGTTTCTAAATCTCTTTCTACCAGTAGGCGTAGTCATATCATCAATCTGAAAAAAAAACATTAATGGTTATTAAAAACAAATCAAATTAAAAATATAAAAATATAATTTACAAGCACCCTAAACTAATTCCAAACCTAAACTAATTCCAAACCTAAACTAATAACCTAACTAATCACCTAACTAACCACCTAAAACTAAAACTAAACTAAATTAATTACCTAGAGATAGAATCGACTTGGTTGTTAGAGAGAAGGGAGAGAGCAACCAAATGACTTAGTGTGGTCGACTTTATATAGAGATTTGGTTGGAGTCCTACACGCGTCGTACATGCACGACTAGGGAGGGACTATTGGTTGTAATGGGGCTGTACAATTACGACCAATGAGTGACTAATAATATTTTTGATTAATTAAAGACTAATTTTTTTTTAAATTACGACTAAGGAGGGACTATTGGTCGTAAACTAGAAGTAAATTTACAACCAATTAGGATCGAGTTTGTGTACGACCAATTAGTGACTCAAGTTGTCGGAAAAAATGAAAAGAAGTTTATCAAACTTTGATAAACCTCATTTCTAAAAATATTTGATTGATAATTATATCTTCCAAAAGATGAACTAGATGCTGCAGATCCTCCGCAGGAACTGAATTTCAGTTCCTACGGAGGAATTTGAGGCGTCTAATTGATCTCAATGGAAGATATTTTTAACAATCTTCTCATTTTATTAAGTTTATAAAATTGTTTTTTTGATTTGAGAAGTAAAAAAAAAAAAAGAGGAGAAAATATACAGCAAACACAAATGGAAAAAGACAAAGCGAGACCTAAATACGTTCAAATGTATGAAGGTCTTGCAATACCTATTTCCCCTTGTGATTGCATATATCTCTTCCTTTTTTACAAGATTTCTAACAATTCACTAACCGTTATCTAGTACTCTTCTAATCAACTTCTATGATTTGACAAGAACTTTTGTGGTATTTATAGCAAGATTGTACGACCAATTAGGGACTAATAGAGCCATTGGTAGTAATCTAGTCGTCATTAAGACTAATCAGTGACTAATAGAGCCAATGGTAGTATTTTAGTCGTACATTACGACTAATGTAGGACTAATTTGACCATTGGTAGTACTTGTGTCGTACATGTACAACTAATCTGGGACTAGTAGTGCAGATGGTAGTAACCTAGTCGTACATGTACGACTAGTTCTCTTCCACAGACCCTAAATCGAAACCCCAAAACCCCAAAACCTAAACCATATCATGCATCCTTTCATGATCTACAAAATTATCTTTTTGAATAGCGTTTTCAGAAGGCAAATGTGGCTCATCTCGGTTACGAACATTTTCAACCTGATTACTAAAACTAGCTTCATTCCTATTCTCACCCTCTCTGTGGTTAAACCATATATAGTAATGCGGGGTAAATCCTCTATTTACTATATGTTTCCAAACAGTTTCACTAGTAGCAAACTTTGTATTGAAGCTATATTTATATGGCGATTTTTGTCTTCTGTTGAATATTCTTGCTCTAACATGTATTCTTAGTTCTTTGTATTGGTCTTTGATCGTGTTTCTTTGTATTTGAAATATGCTTTGTCTCAGAGTTTACCTTTCTACTCTTTTCCGATATCTCCTTGTTATAACCAAAACATTCTATGATAAAGTGAGCTAAGTTAATTTTTGTTCTTGATATCGTTTCAGTTCTACACATTTACCTGGTTAGTGTGTCTTTGGCATTTTGTTTTTCTCTATGATTATAGAGATTTTATGTTTCGATCATGAGTTGTGTTTCTAGTTTATTTTTCTTAACTTGGTCAATATTAAAATCAATAAATAATTTGTAAATGAAATAATAGAAAATAGTAATCTAAACTAATAAAGTAGACTTTTTTATTTCCTTTGGGGAAAAAAAGACACATGTCCCTACTTTAGTAAAACACGGCGTTTTGGTACCCGAGTTAATTCGAGTTCTGAACGAGTTTTTTATAAATTTATGGGCTTTAAAATTTTCAAAGCAGGCCCACTCCTCTTCTAAGTTTTGTCGTCTCTTCTTTCGCAATTGCAGAGAAAGAACGAAGCTTGAGCTTCCCTGATCTTCTATATCCTCTCTCATCTCTGAAACGGCTCATTGATTCTTCATTGGGTTGAAATTAATGCGTAGTTATGCAACTCCTCCACTCCGCCGCATTGAATCACCCTTATCAATTCTATGAAGTAACCGTCTGAAGTTGTATCTATAAGTAACCAGTCTTACAATCATGGAGACTGGAGAGCAAAGCTTCAACGAAAAAAAAATGTTCTGCTTACTGATTACTGTGATGGCTAACTCCCACACCCTTCTTGACGATTTGAGATCCGGCCGCGTTTGTTGAGATTTTGGGAAGCCAACGCTTTGTATTAGTGTATGCAATAAGGTATGTGGGGATCTTAAGAATTGTTTTTACGAGTACTTTTATATAGATCTCTCTGTTTATGTTCTGGAAGTGATCTGATTATTGAGTGATGTTTTGTTTTTTTTCTCTTTCTTTCTTGAAAAAAAGAACCGCTGAAGGGCGGAAAATGATGTGAGTTGACATGCTTCCTATACATGTGAAGGTATACCAGTTGTTGCTTACAATTATTAGTTCAAAATTTGGAACTCTTTATGTTTTTGATAACTGATTCGTTCTTCCCCTTGCCAGGCAACTCTCATCCAGTCCTCAATCAATTATCACAGGCTTACCCGAGCTCAGTGTTTTTGATGTTGTAAGAAGCAACACGAACTTCAGATTTTGTGATACTCATATGCTATTAGATTCACTAAGCAAACATGAAGAACACATTCTCTCTGAAGCCCAGACTTCATGGCCACCTCTCACCAGTTACTATCTCATTAACAATCATGTAAGGATGTACCTTTATATTAGACTTCCAGAAATAAAGCAGTATTTTCCCTTTCTGAGAAAACGTTGTGTTACAAGATCCTTCTCTAGACCAATGAACCGGTTTGTTGTCATTCAAAAATCCCAGTATCATTATATCTTTTGTCACTACTTTCAAGATGTTCTCTTTGAGTTTTTGTTTTCATGCTATGTTTATTGTACTGCCGCTACTCTGACCAATTTCGTGTGGATGTTCTCTTTGAGTTTTTTGTTTTCATTGTTCTATGTCTATCTCTATATATTTGTCCCAGTATGATGATGCTGTGAAATGATCACAAGCACAAAAGAAATAAAAAGTCCCACTACCATCGTATGTACCTGTTTTTTTCTAGCTTTGAAAAGCTAATTCAATAGGTTTGGATAGATATCATTTTTTTTATCAGTTACTGGTTCTCTTCGTTGGGTTTGAACATCAATTATCTGTAATTAGTAATCTTTTGTAAAGCCTAAAGTTTTAAATTTTTTCCTTCCTAAGCTCTTTATGGTGTGCTTAATTGTTTTTTAAAGCTTTTTGTAGTATAACTCGACGGGTTTCAGTAACAAATTAGTATCTTTGCATCATTCTAGCTTGGGACTAAATGAAATCACTTTCAAATCGTTGGCACACATATGTTGTACTAGGAAATTAAAAAGCCTTTGGTCTCATGCGTTTTCATTCAAAAGAAGACCATAATGAGCTACTCCGTTGTGTTGTGGGAGTGTACAGCATGGTCAAACGGCTAAAAAATCTCATGGTTAGGACACTGATACTCTTTTTTTGTTTGGATGTGCATGTTGTTGGATTGGGTGGAGAAAGAAGCACAAGTGGAAGGGTGTCGACGTCTGAAGCAGAGAGGTATTTAGGGAGGAAGAGGAAGCTAGAGAACATAGGGAAATGGGGTCTAGACCTCCTAACCAAACAACTTCAAACAAGGTGTGTGATTTGGACCTGATTGGGTTCATGGAATCGCAACTGCTCTACAAAATCGTTTAAGTGTTTTAAGATACTAAATATGTAGAACACACGTGAGATGAATTTTGTTTTGTAACTGAAGAAGAGTTGTTGTTTTTTTTTGCAGGAGAAACGAGGCAAAGTTGGACATGGTGGAGAAATAAAAGGAAGGAGTCATATCTGGCTTCTCGGGAGTCACTATCTTTCATCCAGTTTTTAAGAACTATCTTTCATCCACTGTTAAAAACTGAAAAGCTCCTTAAAATTTTCAAGCGATATCAATATATCATCACACATCATGACTAATCATGGAGATATAAAATTATTGTGATATACATTTTTTGTTTTATGGTGTACATGAATGTATACAAAAAGACTTCATTCTCTATTTTTCTGATTTTCCAATAATTCACTATTCTGAATCTCTGATGAAAGATGCTGCTCGGGATTTAAACATGCAAACTGAAAAAAGAAATGAACTAGACAATCTGATTTACACAGATCTAAATCAGAAACTTTATTATTCGAATCAAATTAACCCATGAAGTGTTTTGATCGGAAAATACAACACAAATATAAATCCAAAACGAGTTAAAAGGAAGGGAAAAGACTCATTTCTCGTGTCGTAACTAAAGCGCTTCTTCACTTTAAAAAAATATATATACCAAAAGATATTTTAATTTCACATTCCGAATTTCAGTTTCATTTACATACTGTTTTCGATTTTTGTTATAATTTTCAAACAAAAGATATAATTGTTCTTCATTTATTAACATGTTCCATTGCCAGAATTAATTTCATACGAAAATAAAATAAAATATATATGAACAAAACTTCACTATACATGTTTGGATTCGTATTTCTTCTAAAATAAAATTTCAGTGTAGTTCTTTCTATAGTTTCCACATGGTATGTAACAGTAAACATGTTTTCTAAATAAAACATAAATTTTAGTATATATATTTAAATTATAACTAAACTAACTTTTTATGATTATTGGTTTTTTATTCTATTTTTCTTAAATCGATTAGTCACAACCACTTATGATATTCCATTTTAAACTAAGTAATTTCCAAACAAGATAATATGTTGTGGCCATTAACCACTATCAAATGGATTGGAAAAAAATATCATTATCATTCAATATATTTTCATTTTCATATGTTTGAACATATTTTGTTTACCAAAACTATAAAAATGAATTGTAAATTTACTTTTAAAAAAATATACGAATTCGGCGCGTAGCGCCGGAATACCACTAGTAACTAATAAACTAGTGAAGTTTATGTTATTTTTAGTTGTGAATAAATTAAAGCTTAAAAGTTTATTTATATTATTTTATTTATTAATTTATTCATTTTGCATTTTGTAATTAATAAAATGGATTATCAAACTTAAAAAGATGATGATTATGGTGAAAATGATTGGATATTGCACAATTAGAAAGTGGTGAATCAAATAATCTAAAAGAAAAAAGATCTAAAATGTAAAAAAATATAAAAAAGGGACACATGTCAACAAAGTTCATTCCACATGTCCCAAAAAGAGAGAAAATACTATTATATATATATATATATATATATATATATATATATATATATATATATATATATATATATATATATATATATATATATATATATATATCTTAGAACATTACAACATGTTTTGTAGACACGTGTCATCACTAAGATGATTCTTAGAAATCTTCAGGAAAATAAGTTGGGTCATACAAATATGTATTATACTTTTTATTAAACTAATTATTACACTAATTAGTAGACTTAACTTCTTTCTTTAAATAAAAGCTACGTAAGTTTTTTTTTTTAAATAAAAACTACGAAACTACGTATATATGATAATTAATGATTATAAATCATACATATTTGATAAAAAAAAGTTGTATCCTCTACATTGTTTAATTTCTATTATTAAAAATCACATTAAGCATATTTTTTTAAAAAAAATAGATTTTTCATATATGTTATATTTTGAATTTTTTAAAAATGTCTATAAAATCCAAAACAAATGGTAAGATGTTATTAAAATGTTATGTTTTAGAACAGAACATGATCTGAAACGAAATGTTTCGGATATCTAATATATCCAAACCAGATTTATATACTTAAAAATATTAATTATTTTTAGAATTTAATATCTAAAAGAATATAAAAATATATAAGATGTTATTAAATTCTCCAAAATACTCGAAAATATATACAAATAGTTAAAAATACATATTTAAAATAGTTAAATGATACTCAAAATACCAATATTTCAATTATCTATTGATTTTTTTTGAACACACAAATATCTATTGATTTCTTATCAGAATATTGAAGCTAAACAAAATTTTATTATAAGTTTAAGTATTTTAGCTTACATTATACACATTTATAGGTTATAAATAATTTTTTTCATTTTTATATTTTGAGAAATTAAAGTAAATATTAATTTTATTTTATTTTTTAAAATTAAATGAGTTACTTAGTCCAAACCCAAACCAAACCCGCGGATCTGAACCGGATCGAACTCACAAAAAACTGAAACATGACTGAATCGAACCAAACCAAACTTAACCAAATGGTATTTGAATGTCCATCCCAAATCAAATGTAAAAAAAGTTCTTGATAAAAAACGTTCTAATTGTAATATTTAAACACAACATATTTTAAAAAACTCATTTCGCGCATGGCGCGAATTATATTATAAATTAAACAATTTGGTACACATGTCTTAAGAAACTAGTCTGAAATTCGCTCTGGCCACGATTATTACAAAGATCAACAGTGAGCCAACCACAAAGCCAAGGTGAATACTTGCAAAAGGACAGATTACGGGTGCTAGGCATTTTATCCGTTAAATTTGATTCAATTCGTTACTCATTTTGATTCGATCCAAAATTTTTGAATATCCGTAAACATTTGAAGCAAAGCAATTAATAAAAAACATTTTTTGTTAATATTGAAACAAATCACATATATTAAAGTTTTAGGAGACGGACATTCGATCTTATCCAGCAATATATAAATATGGATATTTTGTTTATATTAATGTTTATATTGTATAAAATTATATAATTATTATTTTAATATATGATTTGAAAAACATTATATACATTATTACTTATATAAAAGTATTACATAAAAAGAATAAAAAAAATTATGAAAATTATAAAATTTTCTTAATTTTTGTGTTTTTATTATTGTTAATTAAGTTTAAAAAATTTACAAAATTTGTAGATTCGCTACTTCTTTTAATTTTAATCTTATATATCTTGCAAAAATATATTTTACAAAACAAATTTGTTTAAAATTTTTAAGATTGTTGTATTAATCAAAACAAATGAGATATTCGCAAGTATTCGTAAATATCCGCAATTTTTTTTTTTGGATATTTTTTTTTTCGAATTCCGTATTTTTTCGAATTAAAGTAAATTGAAAAATTAGATATTTGTAATATATGAAACAAATCACAAATACTTTTTAAAATCCGGATTTGATCGGTGCTTAGACCTAGTTATGCGTACTTTTTTTATAACTTTTTTGATCATTTTCTACAATTACTATCAACAAATTTTTTGGTTGTTTTTTAGGTTTCCAGAAAGTAAAAAGAAATCGTTTACTAAGTTTTTGAGTTCGCTTGACCATTCTACGTCTTTTTGTTACTTTATTTGTTTTTTTTTCTTCGTTTCTGTTGGCGGTTGTTTGAAAGTATATAAGAGGTTCTACCCTTTTTCTATATATTAACTTCCATTTTTGTTTAATCTTATAAACATCTAAAACTATGCACATCATCATTCCTTTCTTTGTCTTTGCATTCGCAAGTTTCTTGAATAGAAACAAAACTAAACATTCTTTCTTTTCTTTTTCGGTGTAGTAACTGAATATGCTTACTTTAATATTGATTGCGATAAAAAGGAATAGAAAATCATCTGCATATAATAACTGCGAGAACATTGTCGAAGAGAACGATAGAATACTGACATGTTTATATTTTAATAATCCCTTTTGGCAAAAGCAAATATTAAAAGAGTAATCTGGAGAAGACAATGTAACATTGAAATCGATAAAATAAAGCGAAGTTCAAAAGAATAAATAAATAAAGACATAGTGCGGTAACTCAAATAGAGAATGGAACTTTAACGAGAGAAGAGAAAATCTTTTGAAATTCTACAAAATTCATTAAGTTCACCTATGCTTTTTAGCAAAAAAAAAAGAAAAAAAAAAGGTTCACCTATGCTAATGCTTTTGTTTCTTATTTTTTTGTTTGTTCTTTCCAATATGTCTCTGATGCAGTTAAATATTTGGAATATTTCCAAATATTTTATTATCTATTTATTAAAGATTTAAATAATTACTATTATTGTTTTAGGGTTTTATAGTTTTCTTATATATATAGTTGTTTAGCTTAACTTTGTATTCCGACTTTGATTAATAAAAATAGAGCTTTTGCTTATACCTTAAAAGAGATTTGATTAAATTCATCTTCTTTGAAATGCCTTGTTATTGATTTGATTAAATTCATCAAAACAGGAAGTTTGTTTTAAGGAGCTATCGAAAGAAACCCTTAATTGATCCAAGAACAAGTCTCGAAGAACCCTAAATTCTTAGATCGACCGTTCAACCCTATCGTCCGCTGCATCAGGTGGTATCAGAGCCTGGTTTCTTTGATTTCTTAATCGAAGACGATTTTGGATGTCATGGTGATTGCGAACATCTATCTTATCCAGGACGAAAGTCCTTTTGTCGAGAGAGAAGAAGGCCATGAGATCTACAGAGAGATTTATGGTGATCCAATCTACGACGTTTATGAAGACGATGAGATCTACAAAGAGATTTGTGGAGATCCAATCTATGATGTTTATGAAGAAGATGATAATTTCGTCCGTACAAAAATAGGGCGAAATCTCGTCAATCCAGAAGATTTCAAAAATAATCAAATCCGTGCAAAGTTAGGAAAAAATCGCGTTGATGAAGATTTTTTCCAGTATATTGATAATCTCATGCGTGTATATTTTGTGCAAAAACAGATTTGTGAAGATTCAAGTTGCAAACAGATCCGTGCAAAACTCGTGCAAAACATGCTAGTGAAGATTCGAGGAAGAGTTTTTCTTGGAAAACGTTTTGGATTCGAAGACTACGATCAAGATTCGAGGACGAATCTTCTCCAACCCGGAGAGAATGATGCAGATAAATATTTGGAATATTTCCAAATATTTTATTATTTATTTATTAAAGATTTAGATAATTACTATTATTGTTTTAGAGTTTTATGATTTTCTTATATATATATATATCTGTCTAGGCTTAACTTTGTATTCAGATTTTTGATAATTAAAAACAGAGCTTTTGCTTTATTCCTTGTTCTAGATTTGATTCAATTCATCTATTTCGAGTTGCCTTGTTTTGATTCGATTAAATTCATCAAACAAGAAGTTGGTCTTAAGGAGCTATCGAAAGAAACCCTTAATCGATCAAAGAACATGTCTCGAAGAACCCTAAATTCTTAGATCGACCGTTCACCCCTATTGTCCGCTGCATCAGCCTCTCACATGCATTATCATAAACAGTATTTAACAATGAACAAATTTGGGTTCACTTATGGTGAACTTTTAAATTCACATCAATTATTAACACCAATCAAAACGTCATGTAAAATTAGTAAGAAAAAAACAAAATAATAAAAGATAAAAGACGTCGACTAAATTTCTTTTAACGCCATCTATGGCTTCTTTTTCACCACCCACACAAAATATTGATTTTTTTTGTCAAATTGGTGTTTACAATCATATGCCCTTATATCTTAAATCTAAACCCAAAACACTAAATCCTAAATCCAAAACACTAAATCCTTAAGTAGATCCTAAACTCTTGGATAAAGACATATTCTAAGGATTTAGGGTTTAATGTTTAGTATTTAGGATTTACCTAATGATTTAGAGTTTAGTGTTTTAGGTTTAACAATTTGATAAATAAAGCTTTTAATATTCTTTGTGGGTGATGTAGGAGAAGCCATGATGCTTCGGAAAAAAAATTGACATCTTTTTCACCTCTTTTTTTTTTTTAATTTTTTTGTTTTTTTTTATTAATCCTACATAGCACTTTAATTGGTGTTAACAATTGAGATGAATTTGAAAGTTGGGGTAAACCTAATTTTGTTCATCAACAATTTAAAATACACACATATTTTATGTATACAGTATACATAGACTCGTTAAGAAAATGACAACTTATCTTAAAAGATAGAAGTTTCATATCTGTTGGAGGTTTTTTTAATTTGGAGAATATAGTTTCGGTGGTGAATATAGGAAAATATATTTCCAGGGCGATTACTAGAAGAAATATAAAATCATATTGAAGTTTCAGGTAAGTACTTCTCTTTAAGAGAAAAGTCAGTCTATTATATGGAATTAACCAAATGGTGGTTATTTGGTAGTAAAAGGATAATTTGAGGCAAAATATAAGTCTTGTCTTGTTAGTTTCAAAAAAAAAGAAAAAAAAAAAAATATATGTCTTGTCGATTTTGAGTTCGAAGTTTCCGGAAAACTAGGTTGTCACTTGTTTCACCAGACGAGGATAATGATACGTAAAGTGGAGCAAAATATCTGTAAATTTTGATTTGATTTGTCATCTGTTTCGATATGAACCGAAAAATTTAGATATTTGTAACTCTTCAAAACAAAGTAAATATTAAAATACTAGATAATTTGTCCGCATATGCGGACATAATTTTTTTATAACTACTTATTAATTTATATCTTCTTAGTTCAAAAAAAACTAGTATGATAAGTAATTATGTATGCTTTAAAAAATAATCATTAAATTATTTATATATGACAATTTTTAGCTATCAAATTATATACGATTATTACTATATTCAAACTTAAAAAAAAACTTACATCTTAAACATATTTTAGAAAATATCTCAATAAAAAAGTTTTGCTTGATTATTATTGTTTAACTATAAAATGTGTTATAACTTAATTTTTCAAATTTTAAATTCAAAAATAACATTTTCAGATAATTACACAGTACATCTAACAATTATCTTAATTTTAAGATATAATTTTGACAATTTATTATATTAAACTATAATTATTATTTAGATAACAGATAAATCTAATATAAGTAATATAAAATTTTTTTTTAATTATATAATAAATTAAATATAAAAATTAATTAGGGTAATACTGATATTAAAAACTCTGACTTTTAACGTGAAATTACTAAATAAAAACAATTAAAACATACTAAATAAATAAAACTACTAATTAAACTTATTGAAAACAGAAAAATAAGCAAAAAATAAAATAAAACTATGGAGAAGAAAACACAAAAGGCAAATCACTTCATAAATAATAGTACAAATAAATAAATATAATATTAGTAAAATAAAATTCATTTTTAATCATATAAAGTTGAGAGAAATTGTCAAAAATACCACAAGTTAAGTATCACTTTTCAGAAATACCCTCAATCAAAAATTTACTAACATTTGGGTTTATAGTTTAGTGCTTAGTGTTTAGGGTTTAGTTTTAAGAGGTTGGGGTTGGGTTTATAAATGTTTTATGAATATTAAGAAAAAATGTTTTAGTGTAAATTTATCACAAATCTAGGGTATTTATGAAAATAGTCATTCATTAATGGTAAATTTGAAAAGTGGTATTAAACATGTGGTAGAATTGAAATTTTACCATAGTATTATTTAAGATTATATTATATTTTTATTTATTTTTTTTTAAAAAAAATATTTATTTTCACGTATTAAATCGGATGTCCAGTCAAAAATTTATAATTTTTCGGATATCCGGGATACCGAATATTCAGGTGGCTACAGATCTATCGGAGCGGATAATTGATTATTCGGATGAACATATCGGATCATGAATGTCTTCAAAAATCTGAATATCCGATTCATGCCCACCTCCAATAATATGTTTTAGGTCTAGTTGAAAAAACAGAGGCCGGACTAGTCGTCAATATTATTTTTGTGAGAGATTAGTTAGGCTTGGCTCAGAAAATTCTAGATTAAAAAAAACAAAAGAAAAAAATTATATAATTTTTATAGGGTAAATTTATATAATTTTAAGAAAAAGGGTTGTGATTGATATATTCGAAAGAGAAATATATAGTCACATGTACATTTTCAGTTTAAAACTACAATTATTGAGTTTCTTGCTGCCCTTTCTCAATATAATGATATACAATTGTTATTTGTGATATGGTCTCTACCGTATAGTTGGTTGTTATATGGTCTATCATGACCATACTTGGTTGTAAATGAGAAATGACACGGCTAATTGCAGCACCATTTACAAAAGACTTATTTTTGGGTTCACCCCCTAGGTGAACCTTTAGGTTCACCAACCAATAGGATTGTCCTATTTAAGATTTAGTATCTTTTAAAAAAGGAAACAAAATATTATCGAATTATATTATACTTTCAAAATAAAAATTAAAATAAAAAGTATACCAATCACAAAAAACAAGACTTTTTATTCTAAATAAAAAATTATTTTCAAAATACATTTTTAAGTTTATAATAATCCCAAAAACAATACTTTTTAATCTAAAAAAAGAATTTATTTTAAAAAAAAAGAATTTAAGACTTTGGATAAATCTTAAATTTAAAAGTTTAAAATTTATCCAATGGTTTAGGATTTACCCAAGGGTTTAGGATTTACCCAAGGGTTTAGGGTTTAGGATTAGGATTTAGGGTATAGTTTTTTGTTGATTGTGTTATAAATAGTGTTTTTTTAAAATAAAATATTTTTTTTTAAATTTATCTAAGGGTTTACTAAAGTATTTAGGATTTAACATTTAAAGTTTAGTGTTTTTTTGTGGTATTAATTTTTTTTGAATATAAAATATATTTTTTGCAATTAGTATTATTTTTATTTATTTTTACTTCTTTTTTATTTTTAAAACATAATATAATTTGACAATATTTTCTTTCCTTTTTATAAAAAGATGTCAAATTCTTTCTTTCTTTAAAAAGATGTCAAATTTGAAATAACTAAATCCTATTGGTTGGTGAATCTATAGGTTCACCCTAGGGGGTGAACCCAAGAATAACTCTTTACAAAAAAGATGTTCAGTGTACCGTTTGATATGGTTTCAATCATATGAATACATCTGATTTTAAATTCACAATTATAAAGCACACCCTGGGGTTGAAATGCAGCAACCAATTAAAAATATAATTCATTTTAAGAAAAAATAAATGAGATCATCGTATTGAAAACCCTTTATAAAAAAAAATGTTCTAGAAAGTATTCCTAAATTTTAGTAGTTATTATGTCTATCTGTATTTTACATACAGTCACTATTTAATTTGTGTTCTCGTCTTATAAAACGAACTGTTCGTCTGTCGCACACATTTGTTTGGATTGTTGTTCTGTATCATTCGTTCCCAATAATTTACTTAATTTTTTTTAATCTAATCATCATTCCATACTCCATTAATTTTATAAGAAAACAAAGACATTGATGATCTTTATGCTGAACGTTTCGGACTTTTTTGTTCATGGTTATCTCATTTCATTATCATTATACATCATTCGAAATACGAATTTTAGTACTGTTTAAATGCAATAAAAATTGCGAAAATACAGTAATATCTATATTATTTTGTATTCGAGACATAAACCTACGATCTAATGTATTATTTTATTAGAACAAAAGTAAAGAAAAGCAAAGATAATGTAGGGAAAGAGACGACGGAGAATAAAGTGGAGATTGGAAATGAACCCATTCGGTGTTGGCAGTGAGTGAGATGGAACATCACATGCACTTATGCTCTCTTTTGTCCCTTTCCTCTTGGAGCTTTCACTTCTCAAAAATCTTCTTCTCTGTTTTTTCCTTGCGAGTCTAAGCCATACTTCGTATTTTTTTTTTGCTAAAAGCCTACTTCGTATTTAATACTTAAAGTCCTTTTTTCATGGTAATCATGACTTATAAGTAATGATATGCTAATTTGATCTACCATGCATATAGTCTCAACTATGCTTGGACAATAGTGGCAATTTCCAAAAATTATCGTACTCACCAAAACCGGATTTCTCGACGTCAATCAATATTAAAAAAAAGTTCCTATATTTTGAAATTATTTATTTAAATTTAAGAGAGCTATATTTGCTTTTTTTGGTGTAAAGCTATATTTGTTTTCTTATCATTATAGTGAGTATTGCTGTCATTGTTGAATGTAGTATCTCTAAAACATTCTTCAGCCTACCAAAATATTGTAAGCAATCTCTTGAATTATTACGACCATTTCAAAAGGTGCAACTAGTACTATTTTAGGGGAAGTATTATATAATATTCAAACCAACGCGTATAAACTATAGTGTCTGTATGATAGGTGAGTATATAGTATATGATAGTTGGGGTTTGTATAAATCAAAAGAGTTGGAAGTGGGATTAATAGGGTGATGTGGGTCTAGGGATTCACTCCAATTCCACAATATGCAAAAGAATGTCACTTATCGTAATGAGTGATGTTCCTCGATCCCTCTGAAAGATTCACCTGTTACATTCTCCTTTATTGTCTCTAGCTTTTTCTTCTTACATTTTCCAATATAAATATACACTTCACTTTAATGTAAGTTAATCGATTAGGATCTAGATTTGGTTTGCCAATTTGACCCGTCTTCTTAAGCTAAATTTAGGGCTGAGCAGACGACAACATTTCCGTAAATTTGAAATATTGTATGTTTGCTCTGATTTGTACAGATATTAAACTTTTTTTTTCTGTTTCATCCTTCTGAAGAATGCTAGTAGTTCATATGTTTTCATAATTAATACATGTAACCAAATTATTTTTGATTAATTTTATCGTTAAATCACCGCTCATACTTAAGCATGCGTACTGTTTTTGGTCAAGAAATACACATTTTAATAAGTTACAAATTAATACAAAGCTAATATATTAATACATATTGTCGGAACCAAATGGTCTTGGCCTAATGGTAAAGGAGTTTTGGCTAGAACTTCTGCCCTGAGTTTGATTCCTCTTGACCACTCATGGACGCTTTTAGTGGCAAGAAAACCCGGATTATCATGAATCTCGTAGTGATTAGTCATTGGATTTAGGACTTTGGGATCATACTATCAAAAATTCAAGTGCTTAGACTATGTCTGATGTATTCATATATTTTTATCTCTAAAATAGAACATCTAAGTTTCTCTACAATGTATTCTTCTATTTTGGACTCTATAAATAAATATGCTCAAAAAATCTATTTTATTTTTACAAGAAATACTTTTTATTTATAAAAGTTGATAATTAACCCCATTTACTTCTAGCTTTTAAAAGATATTCATATAATCATGAATTTGTTTAAACTGAATTTTTATTAAAGTAATATATGTAAATAAAAATGTAATTCTATTCTTACAAAATAATAATTTTTAAAATAATTATTTTGGTTAGAACTATAAAAATTTGAAAGTTAAAAGACTATTTTAAAAATAAAAACGCATGACTCTATAATAGAGAAATATTATTTCTTTCTCTATAATAGAGAAATATTATTTCTTTCTCTATAAATAGATGGAAAATAAAAATTTATATTTTAGAGATGGGATGAAACATTTTTGACTTTATTATAGCATATAAAGGTGAAGATAGCAACGGGTTGGAGATGCTCCAAGTATTTGGAAGTTTAGTTTGTTAAAATTAAACTAAATTTTCACCATCCATCCATAGAATCCTGATAAAAACTGATCTTTTGTGGTTTTCAATTCAAATTAGGAAAAACAAGTGAAGGACTTAAAAGATTTTTCAAGAAGATTAATGTATATTGAACTCATCAAAACTTTGAAGCTTTATTTTTTCTTGTGTGTGAAATTTATTTTATGTTATCATTTTCCTATGATCGGATTTAATTTGGGATTCAAAGTCTAATAACATCTCGAATGCAATTCTATGTTTCTATATTTTTAAAAAATAAAGTAATTCTATCATACCGTAATATTTTACTACAATGGTATGCCGCTATAATAAAATTACTTCATTTCATAGAAAATATAGAAAAATACTATATACCTTCTTTAGAAAATCGTATTTAAAAATACTATATTCTTTAGAAAAATCGTATTCACGACTCAACAAAAAGGCAATACAACCCATCAAACAACTGGAAACACAAAAGGTGGAGAACTGGAGACCATAAAATATTCAAAGAGGATGTTGCAATCCAGATTCGGGAGGATCCGTGAGAACGGGTGGCTGACGAACAGGTACAACTGTTTCTATTTGCAAAATGATTAAGAATTTTTAATAATTTTTAGTTGATTAAATTATTTTTGGATTGATGTAATTTTTCCTTCTAAGAACAGACATATTTTACACGATTTAAGTAGAATTGTTTCCAATTACCAAAAAGGTAGAATTGTTTTCTTATTAATTTTAAAATTAATTTACAAGAAATTTTTAAAATCATTGTCCTCACTGAATCTACACAATTAATTGATGGTATTTAAAATTTTGAATTGCAAAAATATTTTATGAAGTAGAGAATAGGTGTAAACTTCCAGCAAAGATTTATTTACCCTTTTAAATACGAATGTTTCAGATTATTCTTATGGGATTTGATTGCACAAAATGAAAAAAAAAATTATGTAAACTAATAGAGGTGATTTATAAGAAAAATTGTAATATTGTGTAAGTAAAGTCTTTTTACGTAGTGTTGAATGTTAATTAGGGACACAAATGTAATGCAGATAAATTTAGCCTGCCCAAGAAAATTTATGTTAAAAAGTGGTTATTGAAAATTTTTATATTATAAGAAAATCTTAAGAGGATACAAATTTTGATAAGAAACCTGATATCTTTTCCTTAAATAGTGTGTGAAGACCATTTTTAGTACAAAGGCCTATTGAACATCTCTGTACCAAATATTAACAAAATAATACTAGTACATAACATAAACCCTAGAGACATATATAAAAGTTAATGAATAGTGGCACAAATAACAATATGACAAATAATATAAAATAAAGAGCTTAAGAACTAACATCTGTCAAGAATCTCTTGTGCTTCAATCTTTGAAAGCTAAAACAGTAATAATAACTTCAGTGGCCAACAGCTCTTTGTCTGTACACTGCTGGTTTCATAAGGATTCTCTTTTAAAGAAGTGAAGAAACAAAGAAAGAAAATAAAAAATAAAAGAGCTTAATCAAGAAAGATATGTTTGGCAATTGTGACCAAGAGAAGAAGATGCCTACCATCAGCTCTCTCTCTCTCTCTCTCTCTCTCTCTCTCTCTCTCTCTCTCTCTCTCTCTCTCTCTCTCTCTCTCTCTCTCTCTCTCTCTCTCTCTCTCTCTCTCTCTCTCTCTCTCTCTCTCTCTCTCTCTCTCTCTCTCTCTCTCTCTCTCTCTCTCTCTCTCTCTCTCTCTCTCTCTCTCTCTCTCTCTCTCTTCTCTCTCTCTCTCTCTTATATATATATATATATATATATATATATATATATATATATATATATTTATTCCCCAAATAAATGAGTCATTTATCTTTTGTCTCCTAGCTTTTGGATCCGAATAATATCCATTTGTTCTCCTGTCTTTAGTTAAACAACACGGTCTAATTTCTTCTTTCTCCTTCTCTTCTCAGGCGAGTATGCAGAGCAAGAGCATGATCGTGGCTTCGTCTCATCAGCAGCCGCAACAACAGCAAGCGCATCAACCGCAACCACAACTTAAATGCCCTCGTTGCGATTCCTCTAACACAAAGTTCTGTTACTACAACAACTACAGCCTCTCTCAGCCGCGGCACTTTTGCAAGGCTTGCAAGAGGTATTGGACACGAGGAGGGACCCTCCGTAACGTTCCCGTAGGCGGTAGCTACCGGAAGAACAAACGTGTAAAGCGGCAAGCAACCGCAACCTCAACAACCGGTGCCTCCACGGCCTCGAAGACTACTTCTTCATCACCTAATAACCCTAATCATCAGATCTCTCATTTCTCTTCCATGAATCATCATCCCATGTTCTATGGTTTATCAGATCACGTGAGAAGTTGTAGTAGTCTTCAAATGATTCCAAGCTGTTTCAGTGAATCTTCAAAGACTTCATCAAGTGGTTTAGAGAGTGAGTTTCTCTCATCTGGTTTTAGTGGCCTTAGTGCTCTTGGTCTAGGGCTTCCACATCATATGAGTCATGACCACACCATTAATGGTGGCTTCATCAACAACTCTACCGCAAACAAACCCTTTCTTCTCTCGGGGCTATTTGGGTCTTCGGTGTCGTCATCTTCATCTAGTCTTCTCCAGCATCCACACAAACCCATGAATAGTGGTGGTGAGGTTGTGGGACAATCCCATCTCCAAAACCTAGCATCACTTCAAGATCTGCATGTTGGAGGTAACAATGAAGATGTGAACAAAGAAGGGAAGCTTGATCAGATTTCCGGGAACATTAATGGATTCATGTCACCATCCTCTTTAGATCCTTCAAACTACAACAACATATGGAATAATGCAAGTGTTGTCAATGGAGAATGGCTTGATCCGACAAATAATAACGTTGGATCCTCCCTTACCTCCTTGATATAAACAAAACTTATTGGTTATAGGATCTATATAACTAGCTGGGGTTTCATCTTCATCACTTTTTTTTCTTTGTGTTTTGAGATGAGAGAAGAAGATTGGATCAGAGGCGATAAAATCAGGGGAAGTGTTGATGTTAGCCACTATTAATTCCCTCGGATCCTCTTCATCTCAACATCTTCCTTCACGTTGTACAAGAAAAATCAAAATTGGGCTCAAGATTGGTTCAAGGTTTACCATGTTCGACTGCTAAGTTCGCTCAAGGAAAATTATATGTGTACGTAAATAATATGGTTCTGACTTTCATCATCTTTTTTTCATCTTTGTAATTCGAAGGTCCACCACATGGGTTGGTGTTTCTTTTCATTGGAACCCGGTAGTTTTCACGTTTGATTTCTTTTTTGTTTTACTTTTCTATTTTGGTGTGGCTTTCTTTCATTAGGTATACAAAGAGAGGTAGGGGTTTGGTTTTGTATTGTTATAACTTTGGCTATTCATGTATGAGTTATGCTATTACGGTTCTTTTGGATACATCACATGTCTATGTATATTTATGTTATATTACATTACTAGGATAAAATATGCGTCTTGTGCGGGATGATATTGTTATTTTTATTATGTTTTGGAAAATGAAACAATAGTTCGGTTTCATTTGGATTAGGAGTGTTCAATCCAAATATCGGGTTGGTTTCGTTTCGGTTCATTTTTTGGTATTTCGGTTTGTGAAATATAACTAATATTCTAAATCCATATTTACTTCAGTTCGATTTATTTTATATAGCGTCAACTTTCAGTTTATTCGGTTTTATATCAAATAAACTGAGATCATATTACATATTATATGAATTTTGGAGTCATGTTGTGAAAAAGTCATTTATTAAAAAATATTATATATTTAAATAAAATAATAAAAAACAAAACAAAATAATTCTATCATCTAATATAATAATCAAAATCTAGAATTATAATATCAAAGCTCCAAATTTAAAAAATAAAAATAAAAGGCAAAACATAAGCATGAAAGAAAAGTTTTTCTATTCTTCTATATTTAGTGTTCATAAAATTAATATGTCTTCGGTTGAACACAACTCTGTTTGTATAAAGATAAAAAAAAAATTGTAAAGAATTTCAACTAATTGTTATCCATCAAATTTATAATTTTTACTTCAATTTAGTTACTGTTAAAATAAAACAAAAAGATAAAAAAAAAACTAAGAAAAGAAGAAAGATCAACTACAATAAATTGTTACTTAAATATAGTTCAAGTGATTCAAGTGATTTAATATATAGGAGATATGTTGGGTTGAACATTTGTAATTGTAATTGTGTACCGAAATCTATTTTGAATTTATGATGAACCTGATCGATTTGAGATTAATTTTTTTATCACCTTATTTATATCTATAAAAACTGTAATATGGTCAATAAGTCATTTTTATTACAAAAACAAGTTCTATATTTTTTTTTAATATTTAACTTTCATATTATTGGAAACCATTTTAATGATTGCAGAACCGGCACCTTGGTATTTTTAAAATCAAATTACTTTGACGCAACCAATGTTGTTGCTTTACATCGTTATAATGACGATAGATGGAGCGAGATAACATAAGAAAATAGAGAAAAATAAAGCTCTTTCTTTATCTCCTTTTTAAAAAAGATCCGGAGGGACGGTTAAGGCGATGAACAAGGCGAAAAAAAAAACGGTTAACGTTAGTACAGTTACTCGCCACGATCCTTGTGGTTGAGGGTGTTTTCGATGATGAAGTGATGGTTTCGAAGTGGTTTCCATCCACGTTGTCAGGTATCTCCACGAGGAATTCGGAATTCCTTTGTGATGAAACGGTTACAGAGAAAATGGAAGTTTTGAAGAATTATATAAATTCCCTTTGGAAAGCTTGTTCTTCTTCATCTCTTTCAATCTCTCTGGTGTTTATCCTTTACTTCTTCTGGAAGTTTTTTATCACTATCACACCAATGACGGACGGTATTCGAAGAGCGATGCAAGATATTGATCTTGGTGCTAATAAAGCACCGGTGGTGATGCCAACGGAGATGGTTCGTCAGGCAGAGGAGGAAAACCGTTTCATCATAGTGGGACGTCCAGTCATGCCTAGAAGACAAAACCTTCGAGCTATTGTTGCCTCTATGCCTCGCACTTGGGGTCTAGAAGGCATAATTCGTGGGCGGATCACTGAAGGAAGACGCTTTCAATTTGTGTTCCCTTCGGAGGAGGCAATGGAGACGGTCTTTCGTAGAGGACCATGGTCGTATGCAGAAAGAATGCTGGTGCTCCAAAGGTGGACTCCTCTCATGGACATGGAGATGTTGAACTACATACCTTTTTGGGTTCAAATCAGAGGCATACCGTTGCAGTTTATGAACCGTCAAGTTATCGTCTTCATTGCTCGTACCATGGGGCAGTACATCCAGATGGAGTACAATGAGGAGAATGGTGGTCGTATGGAGTTTATTAGGGTTCGATTGAACTGGAATATCAATCATCCCCTACAATTTCAGAGAAATTTCCAGTTCATCGCAGGGGAGAACACACTCTTACGTTTCCAATATGAGAGACTCTGAGGCTTCTGTGAAGTGTGTGGGCTCATCACCCATGATAGTGGAGCCTGTGTAATCAATAATGGAGGTGTAGCACCAGAGGCAGGGGATGATGATAGTGGTGATGAGCATGAAGATGTAGAGATCGTTCCTAATCAGGGAGTGATCATTGAAGAAATTGTTGAAGAAGCAGAGGCACAGGTTGAGGAAGCACCACAAGAAGCCGCTCAAGATGTATCTCAAAGACAGTCTGAAGAGATGGAAACAGAGGCAGATGATGAAGATCTATGGAATGCTCCTTTCAAGACCACAATGTACTCTGATGAGTATAACACTGATGAAATGTATTCAATTGACCCTTTTGGCTTACGTGCGGAACGGGAGAAGGAACAAGATGAGACGACCAAAGGCATGAAGCGCAAGGCTTGGGTCGAGGAAGCCAGTGCTAACAAGTCAAAGTTTAAGAAGATCGAAAGAGGAGAGACCAGCGGTGAAAGCTCGACGAGACAGCGACACAACTTGACTGTTGAGACAGAACAGAGCACCAACACAACTGAGCAGAGAGGTGCGGTGGGCCCAGAACCACCACTTCCACCATGAGGACAGCCTGCTGGAACTGTCGAGGTCTAGGCAATGACTCGACAGTTCGACGCCTTAAGGAGATAAACCGGAAGTATCTCCTGGACATAATATGCCTTTCCGAAACGAAGCAGCAGGATGATGTAATTCGTGATGTGGGTGCTCAGTTAGATTGTCTTAGTTATGTTTCAGTTCCTCCATTAGGTCTTAGCGGTGGTTTGGTTCTTTTCTGGAAGTCCCATGTACAGTTGCAAGTTCTATTTCAGTCTGCAAATCTAATTGATTGTAATGTTCAATGTAATGGAAGTTCGTTTTATTATATGTTTGTGTACGGTCATCCAAATCCGAGAATGAGACATCACACATGGGAGAAAATGGAACGGTTAGCTATTAACAGACGCAATGAGCCATGGATGGTTTCAGGTGATTTCAATGAAATCTTAGGAAACCATGAGAAAGATGGAGGTAGAGTACGATGTGAAGCATCATTCAGGGATTTTAGAGCAATGGTTAGACACTGTGACTTTACAGATCTACCTACGGTTGGAAATAGATTTTCATGGGCGGGAAAGAGAGGAAATGATTTGGTTCAATGTTGCTTAGACAGAACTATGTCTAATTCTCATTGGTTTTCAGAATATCCAGCATCTGAAACTATCTTCTTAGAGCTCGGAGAGTCAGACCATCGACCTCTGGTTACTTATATCTCTGCTGAGAGAGATCAACAAAGAAGAATGTTTTGCTATGATAGTAGAATGATCGACAAAGAAGGATTCAAAGACTCTGTTCGTCGTGGTTGGCAAGGAACAGGACAAGCAAGCTTACTACAGATACCATTAGCACATAGACTCAGTCGTTGCAGACAACAAATAGCTGTATGGAAGAAAAACAACAGGAATAATGCAGGGGAAAAAATTCAGTTATTGAGAGCAAGGTTAGATAAGGCACTTTGCTCACCTACATCAACGACAGCAGAAACTTCTCTAATTAAAGAAGAATTGGATAAAGCTTATCTTGAAGAAGAAATGTTTTGGCGACAGAAGAGTCGAGTGATGTGGCTTAGAGCAGGTGACAGGAACACCAAGTATTTTCATTCAGTAGCAAGAATACGACGAATTAAAAACACTATTACTTCTATTCAAGATGAGGCTGGAGTGGTTCACAGAGGACATAAAAACATAGCATCAGTTGCAGAGAATTATTTTAACACTCTGTTTACTTCTCAAGGAGATGTCAGTATCTATTTTGATCAAGTCTTCCAGGGATTTACTTCAAGGGTGAGTGATGAAATTAATGCAGATCTTACTCGTGACGTTACTGAAGATGAAGTACAACAAGCTGTTTTTGCGATTGGACCCCATAAAGCCCCTGGTCCGGATGGCTTTACTGCTATATTCTATCATCAACATTGGGAGGAAGTGAAAACAGAGATCATGGTGGAAATACAACGTTTCTTCCACAATGAGGAGTTTGATGAGCAACTAAACCTGACAAATATTTGTCTTATCCCCAAGGTTTATCCTCCTTCTACTATGTCTGAGTTTCGTCCGATAGCGTTATGCAATATAAGCTATAAGATTATATCCAAGATACTGATCAATAGGCTGAAAAAGCATTTGAGTGGAGTAATATCGGAGAATCAAGCAGCTTTTATCCCTGGAAGGATGATTACAGACAATATCATTGTTGCACATGAAGTCTTCCATAGTCTAAAGGCCAGGAAGAGACAGGCTTCCTCTTACATGGCGGTTAAGACAGATATTACTAAAGCTTATGATCGCTTAGAGTGGAGGTTTTTAGAGGAAACTATGAGCAGAATGGGCTTTGCTAATAAATGGATTTCCTGGATCATGAAGTGTGTAAGTTCAGTCAGATTTCAAGTCCTGATTAACGGTGTCCCGGAAGGCAACATCACTCCAAGAAGAGGAATTAGACAGGGTGATCCACTTTCACCATATCTATTTATACTCTGTGCAGAAGTATTATCTCATTTGATGAATCAAGCTATGAGAGATAGATCGCTAATGGGAGTTAAAGTGGCTATGCAATCACCGGCTGTAAATCATCTTTTGTTTGCTGATGATTCTCTTTTCTTTTCTTTGGCGAATCCCAAAGCTGGACGTAGGCTGAGACAAATTCTGCATCTATATGAACAAGTATCAGGGCAAGCTGTTAATCTGAATAAATCTTCTATCACTTTTGGAAGCAAAGTTTCAGATCAAGTTAAGACAAGAATGCGGACTTTGCTGGGTATACATAATGAAGGAGGAAACGGAAAATATCTCGGATTACCGGAGCAGTTCAACAAGAAAAAAGGAGAGATGTTTTCATATATTATAGAGAAGGTTAAAGCGGCAACACAGGGTTGGAAGAAGAAATTTTTATCACATGGAGGCAAGGAGATATTATTAAAAGCAGTGGCTTTGGCGATGCCAATATTCTCAATGAATATTTTCAGACTACCTAAAGAGATTTGTAATGAAATAAACACAATTCTTGCAAACTTCTGGTGGAGTTCTGGAGATAAAAAAGGAATGCATTGGTTCAGTTGGAAGAGAGTAAGTGTACCTAAGAGAGAAGGAGGATTGGGATTCCGAGACCTTGAAGGTTTCAATCAAGCTCTATTGGGAAAACAAGTATGGCGTATACTGCAAAATCCTAACAGTTTAATGGCTCGTATATTAAAGTCACGTTATTTTCCTGATGAGAACATACTGACGGCGACGCTGAAGAAGAAAGCCTCTTATGCATGGAAATCATTATTACATGGTCGAGATCTACTCAAACAGGGAATGAGATTTGTGATTGGAGATGGCACCACAGTCAGTATGTGGAACGATCCATGGTTACCGGAACATCCTCCAAGATCACCAAGAGCAAGAACAGAAGTATCCATGGACGATTCAGTAAGTTGTTTTATTCGAAGAGATGGGCAAGGCTGGGATGTTGACAAAATTAGAAACAGTGTTGTTCAAGAAGATGTCGACAAAATTCTATCTCTCAAGATTAGTTCAAAAGCGGTACTTGATCTTATTGGATGGAGCTACACTGATGATGGCATATATACAGTGAAGTCTGGGTATTGGTTAAGCACACATTTGCCTAATAACCACCAACTACAACCCATTGATGGTGATTTGAATCTAAAACAGAAGGTTTGGAAATGTAATACACCACCAAAGCTAAATCACTTTCTTTGGAAAATTTTATCAAGATCGCTGGCCATTGGAAGTAACTTGAAGAGACGGCATATAACTACAGATGATCAATGTAAACGATGCTGTATGGATGTGGAAACAGAGAGTCACCTCTTCTTTGACTGTCCATACGCACAACAAATATGGCGCGCCTCAGGTATTCCTCATACTACAATACAGAACATACATACATCACTGGAAGCAAAATTGGATGTTTGCCTCAGCTGTAATACCTCTACTCGATGGCCACATCTTAAGGATCTCCCTATAAGTATACTTTGGCGTATTTGGAAGAGTAGAAACCTCATGATTTATCAGCACAGAAGTATTCATTGGTTGAATGTGCTTGATCAAGCTAAGATAGACGCAACAAAATGGTCTTCAAACAGAATGGAGATGCAATCAATACAACAATCTCATTTTAGAAGAAATTCAGGAATGCAGGAGGTAAGATGGCAACGACCAAGGCAAGATTGGATAAAATGTAACTTTGATGGATCTTTTATCTCAGCCACGATTCCTAGTAAAGCTGGTTGGGTATTAAGGAACACTCAGAGTACTTATTATGGAGCATGTCAAGGACGAGGATCAACAACATCTACATTAGAATCTGAGTTTCAAGCTTTAATCATGGCAATGCAACATTGTTGGAGTAGAGGTTTCTCTAAAGTTCTTTTTGAAGGCGATAATAAGAAGATGATGGATATACTTCATGGTAAAGTGTTATGTTTTAGTGCATATAATTGGACTCGTGAAGTACGGTGGTGGAGCTCAAAATTTAAAGAAGTGGAGTTCAGATGGGTTCAAAGATCAAGCAACATGGTGGCTGACAAATTAGCAAAAGCCCATATTCCAGAAGATATTCATTATGTTTATCACTACTATGTTCCTAGTTTGATAACTGATTCTTTACATAACGATGTAATAATGTCAAATTATTAATGAAAGTTGATGTTAAAAAAAAAAAAAAAATGACGATAGATATGGGACGAAAGTACATGTGGATGACTTGATTAATTGTCCAAAAGGAAAGCGTCCATTAGCTAATGTCAAATGAGAAACTTCGCAGAAACGTCAATGAATACAATTAGTTGATACATATATACACAATATGCATGTATATACTTAGACCAAGAAAGCGAACAAGCATTTTATTTATATAAGACATCCTGCTCGTAGTTATGTCATATTAATGATTTTGTTCTTTTGCATTTTGGCTACAAGCCTACAACTCATGGTTCCATGTATATATGAACCCAAGTTTTGGTCCAGGCTTGGAGTTAGCGATATGTCTTTGTAAAACGGGCACAAGTTCGTTACCACCTTCTTCATGCCATTTTCTTTGCAATGATTCTTTTCGTGCAAGAGTTGGAGATAGACTTATTCGTCAAAGATTTGGGTCGGTGCCGTTTGGAACTTTGTTTGAATTTGTGTGGATAGTTTATAGATCAAATCTCAATCACACACCATTGCATAGTAATAACTCTGTTCATTACGTTGGAATTATTTTTTCGGCACTATGAAATAGTATATTCATATGTCAAAAATAGAGTTAGTTTGCATGAAAAATGAAAATTTAAAGTGGATTGCTTTAAAAGCTTAAATGTAATATTTATAAAATGTCCTACATTAGAATTATGAGGAGCAAATCCTCTTGTATACAAAGTGAAAATTTCATTACAAGGCTCAAAGCGTTAAATACATATAAGTGTATAGAAAAAAGGATATGGTAAAATAAAACTTTTTATCTAAAAGATTTTTTTTTGTTATATGTTGAATAAGTCAACATATTTATATACTAGCTATTTAATTTTAATTTGTAACAACAAAATTAAACAAGATTTAAATTGTGTTAACTACAAATTCAATATTTGTGCTAGTGAAAATCATCTAATCAATTAAAAGGAAGTACATTTTGTACTTAGTCCTGAATTTGCTCTAATAGTTACAATTGACTACACTGCCCTAAACCAAACCTAATTTGTATCATTCAATCTTAACTAAAAACGATTGCTCTAGCCCTTCCGGTGTATGCAATATCCGTGTTCAAACTCCGAAAAAAACTCTGTGATAAGCTCGCGAGTGCAATGGTGGAGTTCTGGTGGAGTAATGGCTCAAACAAGAAGAAGATAGCTTGGGTGGCATGGCAACGTTTATGCATGAGTAAAGAATAAGGAGGTTTGAAATTCCATGACATTTGTTGCCTCAGGGTCTGACTGGTTTAACCGCAGCGTTTGCGGTTGCGGTTGCGGTTGTGGGAGTTTACGGATGCGGGTGGTTGCAGTTTCTAGCGGTTTTAAGTGATTTGTACGATTGGCACTGCGGTTAGAAATTTGTGCGTTTGCGGGATACTTATGACTGGTTAACCAGCGGTTGAATACTAAATTTATAGTATTTATATTTTCTATAATTATAAAAATACCAAAAATCAAAAATTGTAACAAATATCAAAGTTATATTTAGAAATTTATAGTTTTAAAATTTTAAAAATTATAAAAAAGACTTTTATTTTAAATTTTTATAGTATTAATTGAAATATAATAGATATATTTTAGTATTTTAATAATTTTGATTTAAAATTTTTATTGAATATTTTTATTTTTGTATTTATATTGTTATTGAAAAAAAAATTATCCTCCCGCAACCGCAAATGCTAGCTGAAACCAGCTTTTGAATTTATAAGGTTTGATGCGGTTTGAAGCGATTTGAAGCGGTTTAGAACGGTTTGAATGATTGTTGCAAAACGCCAACAACCGCTACCAACTGCAAAAGCTGCGTTTGCGGGTGGTAGCGGGAAAACCAGTCAACACCTCAATCAATTGCTTCTGGAAAATCAGGCATGGATGATTCTGAACAACCCAGAGTCACTGCTGGCAAAAGTTTTTAAAAGCAAATACAGGATGAATGGAACCTTTATGGAGAGTTGTTTGGGAACTCGACCTTCATATGTGTGGTGCAGTATTTTGCAAGGTAGAGACTTGCTAGAGAAAGGTATGATCAAGAGGGTTGGGGATGGGAGACGACAAAAGTCTGGATAGATAATTGGGTGCAAGATCCAATCCGGCCCTCGTCTGCCTATGTACCGGCCTGACAATATTGTTGACCTAACTCTCTCTGTCTCAGAATTCTTAATCCCCAACACAGGTCTTTGGGATGTTCAGAACGTAAGACATTTGTTTATTGATGAAGATGTGCCTCTTATCTTGAGCATCAAACTGAATCCTCATATGGAGGATCGTTACTGCTGGGGCTTCTCCCAATATGGTTGCCACTCTTCAAAGAGTGGTTATAAACTGATTGAAACTTTGATAAAAAAAAAAACTGATTGAAACTATTCAAAGCTATGTAAATCCTGATCATCGCACACTTCATCCTGTGGAAAAGAAACTCCGGAGTAACATCTGGAAGCTGAAAACTTCTCCAAAGATCTGCCATTTTATATGGAGAGCTCTAGCAGCTGCTAGTAGCTTATCAACTTCGGTCTAGAAGAATACCGGTTGATCGCACCTGTAAATGTGTGGCCTTGAGGACGAAAGTATATGCCACATCCTGTTTACATGTCCCTCTGCACTGGAAACGCGGAAAGCTGCAGAGTCACCTCTCCCCCCGAGAGGTTTGTCACCAAACTCTGTTTCCCTGAACATGCACCATCTTTTGGCGTGTATCAAAAGTAAAGATTTTCCTCCTCAGATCAAACGCGCCATGCCTTGGATATTATGGAATCTATGGAAGTCTTGCAATGCGCTTGTCTTTGAAAAGTTCAGAAGGAATCCACATTCTGTTTTCATGGGAGCAGAAGAAGAAGCGAAGAATTGGTATGAAGCTAACTTCCCTGATGATCAATCTCTGCAATTGGCTACAAAACAACGAGTAGGTGGCTTTTCCTGGAAAGCACCTGCTCTGGGGTCTTTGAAATGCAACATAGGATCTCGTAGTCAGCACACGAGAACAGAAGTGGAGCCTCGTGGATTATTAGAGACAGCCAAGGTAAGGTTCTTATGCACAGTCGACAATCTTACTCTGCAGTTTAGAACCTTGAAATGGCAGAGCTACTGGCAACACTGTGGGCAGTGGATTGTATGTGCTCCAGCATATGGATAACATTATGTTTGAATCTTCCTTGGCGAGGGCTGGAAATCAAATGCTGGCCCCCAGCCCTTCATTGCAAACAAACGAGCTAGTCCACTTGATCTCAGACTGAGATTCTCAGTTACGGTTAGTAGATTGCAGTTCTGGTCCTTGGAGTATGCTCTCCCATGCAGAAACATTATCACTATGAAGATTGCAGAAAGTGTTACGAAAGAAGGTCGTTACCAGTCGTATATCGCCAACAACGGTCCTTTGTGGCTTACCACTTTGATCTCTGCTGAAGCAGTAAGTTCTTCCACACCATCTCAATTGTGAACATGCTCTTTTCTTTCTTTCAAAGGCAATAGAGTTGGTAATTATGTGCTGCCATACCATGTTCTAGCCTTTCTCTGTCTTTTTGAGCCAGGGTCCTTTTCCATGCCTACTGGTGTGTTTATTTTGTCTTAATTTTGGTTTTTCCATACTTTGTGGGATTCTTTGCCTTGTGGCTTAATAAACCTTCAGCGTTGAAAAAAAAAACTAAAAACGAAATATCTTAACTAAAAAACTCAAATCTCGTGATGTCCTTAAGTGATGTCCTTCAATATCTATAAAACCCATTTCCTATATAATGATCAACAATTACTAATTGGACGATATTAGATCATATACTATCTTTCTATATATTAATTGAGAAGCCACTTAAGTAAATTTTGCTCATGTGTCATCCATAGGTGAGATTTAGAATTAATTTTCTTAATTTGATTGATTGTTGATATTTAAATTTTCAATTATTTAATTAATTTTTTAAATGAAAATAATCTTAGAATTATCTAATATAATCTATATTACCAAACAAACAACTTAACATCTTAAATATAGATGAATTAAAATAATTTGTGTATTGGAACAATTAAATATCATAAATTACATTATAGATATTTGTAATATACATATAAATACATATGATAATATAAACATAATTTTATAAACGGTTTTTAAAATATTTTATTAATAGTGAATCCAAAAAATATTTTGTTGCAGAAAACTATTAACTTAAACATAATAATATTTCTTATACACACTATATTTGTTTTCTAAATATATGTCCAATGAATGCAAAACAGTCCAATATACAACTTTTAAAAATTTCAGCCACTAATAAATGACAAATGTCGATAGTATAGTTGAGTTATAACTCTGAGAAATGATTAAATTTTTTGTATATTTAAAAAAATGAAATTAGCTGACAAAAAAACATGAAATTATAAAGTAATTTGTTTAAAATAATATTTATAAATGAATGTTTATTATATTATAAATTTTAAACACGGAACATTATAGAGGACTTAGTTATGTGAGAGAATGAAGTTGTGTTATAGTTATTGTCTAAATTTACACCAAAGCCCATGTGGTTAAAGACATCATGTTCACTACATGGCCAAGTAAATCCGATAGCTATTATCAATTACTGGTTTAAGGCTGAAAAATTGCTACCAAATTATCATGCAGTGGATTTTTCATTTGTATTCTCAAAAGTCATTTAATTGAGTCTTGTCAAGTCTTGTCTAGGAAGTCAAGTCGTCTAGAGTGGAGATTGTTGGAACTATTTTTGGACACTATAAAATAGTATATTCATATGTCAAAACTATAGTTAGTTTGAATAAGAAATAGAAGTTCAAAGTAGATTGTTTTTAAAGCTTAAAATATAACATTTGTAAAATGTCTCGCATTGAAAATATGTGGAGCAAATCCTCTTATACAGAATGTGGATAATTTATCACAAGCTTTAAAGACATTAGTGTCTTGGAAAAAATATATATGGTAAAAATATTACTTTTTATCTAAAAGAAAATTTGGTTATATGTTGACTACGTCAACATATTTATTATCTCTTTAATTTCAATTAATCACAACAAATTAAAACAAGAATTGAATTGTGTAACCTATTGGTCATGATTTTCAACAGTCGGTTGCGGTGGGTTTTGTTAGCATCGAAACCAACCAATTCTCCTCTTTTATTTCTTGTGATTTATTTCTGCTGGTTTTGAAATTGGAGTGTATGGTTCATTGGTTGTTGTCAAGTCGAGGTTTACTTTATATTTGGGTTGTGGTGTTTCTGTTTTCTCTTCGTTTGCTTGCAGTCATGGTCCATTATTTTCACCTTATTCTAGCTTTTTGAATTTTTTTTGATGTGAGGTGTACTTGCAGTGAAGGTATCTACTAGACCTCTCATCTATCCACCATGAATTGGGTGAGTGTTCCGGGACGAAGCAGTGGGTTTGATTTGCAGGTCTTCTCTTGCGAGGAGGTCACCAGTTTTAGCTTTGTCGATCGCTATTCTGCCTAACGAGTGTCCGCATGTAAAACCTATAATTTTTTGCCGGTGTTTTTCCCTTACGCTTTTCAAATTCGTAGGTCCTTGGGCTGTTGTTTGGTTTCGAATTATTTCTGCATCGCCTCCGTTTTACAACAGTCTCTGGTGTTGATGTAAATTAATCTTCGCACATTCTTTTACCGATGTTGTGCCTGTTTTGGCTTGGTGGTGTATCCTCAAGGGTTGGGTTCGTTTAAGTCATTATTTCTTTGGTTATCTTCGGTCTCATGTGTTCTCAGAAATGTCTGCAAGCTATGATCAGTCTATCAATTCTTTTAGTACCTATTACTCTCTAATGTTTATTTCTCGTATTATTCTACATTAGTTTGTCTTTCTTTTTTGGGCTATTGCTTTCGGAGATATCAATATTTTCTACTGACTTTTGTAAACCATGATGTTTTCATTATGAAATATTTAATAATATTTTGAGTTAAAAAAAGAATTGGGTAACCTACAAATTGAATATATGTGTTAATGAGAATCATTTCTCATTTAAATAAATATTATCCCCTTTATGACTAACTTGAAATGTTAGATCTTGTGTTTGTTATAAATATTCATCTCTTCTCATGATTTATATGATGAATAAACCAAATATGCTTCCACTTGGACATTTCTTTTTTAGTTTATTTTGATTCTGGTAGAGCAACACAAAAGTTAGGTTCGACGGGTTATTCTTTAGTGATGGAAGATAGAAATATATACAGTTGCAGCATAGGATTTGGAACGCCATGCAAACTGTCACACTACAGGATGTTTATAGAATTAAGAAAAGAGTTTCTCGCCTCTGCAAACCCATTTTTCTTTCCAAATTTTTGTATTGATATTTTATATTTATCAGTTCGTTTATGAAAATGCATTAGAATTTTCAGTTTGCCTTATTATAAGATTTAGGTTTCTACAAATTATTATATCGCTGGTCCTCCTAACTTATGGAGAACATCAGTTATTAATATTTATTATTAACCTCTTTAACAAATCAAATGCAAACGATTGGTATTTAAAGTTTCTAAATAATTAATTATGTTTGATGAAAATGTAAAGCATAATTTGGAAAAGTTACATAATGTGGAAAAGTTATATCACGATTACCTACGTTTTAGTCGTCATGCCATTACATAATGTTCACGTCACCAGCCAATTCTTCGGCCCATGAATGAGCTGCTACAGTATAGCCCAAATACAGGCCCTACAGAACATAGAAAATTCTTATTCCCTTGAAAAAAAAAATCCTATTCCATCCCATTTCTTCAAAATTCCGTTCTATATTTTTCTACTCTATGAACAAAGACGGATACGGGCATGCAGCAGGACTCTCTCATCTTTACATTCTGGGATAGAAAGTTTACTCTGGGCTACCTTATGTATGAGAGACATGGAGATAACCTCAGTACGGTTCGAAACATATTGTTCGGACCTTGTGGATATGACTACAAACCCAATAGTCTGGTCAACATTCGCGGCAGAGATGGAGGAGGCCCAGAGATTACATGAAGATTTTGGGGATGTGAATCTGTTTCATATTCCTCGTAGTCGGAATGGTCGAGCGGACGCTCTAGAGTAAGAAGAGAGAATCAGAGGATATATCTTTTTCCATATAGATCAGATCCGGACAAATGGAGAAGCTCCTCGGAGACTCGACTCGTCTGCCTCAACTTGATCTAACATAGATGGGTTGACGAAAAAAAAAAAGAGAACAAGAACAGATACAAAGTGAGATGCTTTTTCTAAATACAAAGCCAACAAAAATCAAGTTCTTATAAACACCAAGCCCTAATGAAGTGAGACAAAATCCAAACAACGCAAATAAATATGAAACAAAAGCTAAGGTAAACAGGAAAAGACTTGAAAATACAAGACAACAACATGAAAACGAGATAGAAATGAACCGGAAGGGATATATTTGATTGAGCATAATCACAAAGTTGAAATTTATTGAAGAAGATCAACGCATAACTCATTTTACTGCTCCAAATCACCAAAGGACAACGAGCATTGCCTAATTGGAAGCTGGAACTAATCATTGAGGATAAACTGAAATGACACTGTAGAAACCAATTGACTTCCAGCAAGTTCTGGAGAAAGAGCCAAAGATCTAAGTCCATTGATTGAGCCACTAATATCTTCTCGGAGACAGAGATAACACAATCAATACTGCAACGGAGCTGTTCTATCCAAAATTCTTGATAATCACTCCAACCAAACCCAGAAGCTACGTCACCGCCAAATACATGATAATTAATACATACATAACGAGCAAAGAATGTAAACCTAACAACAAAGCTAACCTAGAAGCGATCACGGCTTGGCGAAGAGGATTGTCACATACAAACCCCCAAAAGCCTAAAGCAAAGAATTAATCTTTAAAGATCTAACCATCTAAATCAAGTTTTGAACTTTACCAAAAAACTTTACAAATAGATGAAAGAAACAATTAGACCACAAAGAGGATCCACACCGATGTTGTGGCTATGAAAAATCACCTTCACTGGCCAAAGAAACAAAAGATACTTACTATTATGATTCGTATATATATATATATATATGATTTTATCTTCGTATTTTGAGAATTTGATTTTTTCATATTTGTTCTCATACCAAATTTTACACAAAGCCAATTCTTTTTATTACCTTTTTTTTGTTTTTGTAACGTTTTTCTTATAAAAGAAATGTAAACAAATTTTTATTTCTGGAAATTACTGATTATATACTAGTCTCGGTCCGATGAGATTTGACAGTTTAGTATGCTCGCATCCTATTTTATAAAGTTTAATTTGAAATTCTGCTTACCTACCTCTAAAAAATATTAGAGGTAATCTCAGTCGTCTCCGTTGCTGTTGCCGACTTGCCTCCCTGCATGTTAGCAATCTATGGATACATCTTCCAAACCGTTTACATGACCTAACTGTGTACTGGCATACACATTTTTCTATATTTTGATGGTGGATCAAAATGATTGTTTTAATATTGTTTTGGAAAAGACATGGAACTAAAATCCTTAATAGTATTCCCACTTGAAAAATAGACATGAATGTTCAATACAGAAAATTGAGTGAATTAATTTTTGGTAAATTTTAAGATGTTGGATAACTAAGAATTTTACTACGGTTTTAGTTAATTCACTCTAAAATCTCATCTAAAACTATGAGATTTTATTTTTTATTTTTTACTAAGAAACTCCATAAAAAACTTTAAATGACTAGAAAAATAAAAAAAAAAGTCACAACTTAAAAAAATTCATCAACAGTAGATTTCAAAACATACAAAATAACAAGTTCAATAACATTTGATTTTTTTCTAAAAAAATGAAATTTATTTTTGAATAAAAATTGATTTGTCATTTTAAATCAAATCAACTAAAACTCCCAATTGAATCCTGTCCCTTAATATCAGATTTGTTTAAAGTTAGTTTCCAGTGAACCAAGTTATGATCAAACATACAAAATAAGAATTTTTTCTATTTATATAAAAACGTGAGAAGAAGTAAATTAATAATCATAAAGAATAGTCATAGATTGTAATATATGTTTAAACTTAGATGTTTGGCGATTATCTACTGAAAGCCACAAACTCTAGCAAAAAGTTAGATATTTATTTCATGTGTTGTATTTTGCATTCTTATTATTTCACAAAGCTCAATATGCCAAATATTTAACACTAAATATTACTCCTTCCGTTTTCGAAAGAGTGTCACTTAGACATTTTTCACACATATTAAAAAATTCACTAAAATGCATTTATGTATTCGTTAATATCAGTCATCGTAGTAGTATTTTAGATAAATAATTTTATTTATAAGATCAATGCATTTTGCAATTAATTTTGAGCTGAAAAAATTGTATAAATTGCATTGGTAATGTAGAATAGCACTCTTTATAAAACAAAAATAAATAAGCTAAAAAATCAATGATCATTACCCCCTCAGTAATAAATAACAGAGGGGTAATGATCATTGATTGAGTTTCTACAAAATTTAAGTCACGATAAAGAGTTCTAATAAAATTTGATAGATTACTATCATATCGTATGGAAAACTAATTTGACTCGTCTTTTAATGTTTGAATTCAAATATTTCAATATTAAGGTAAATTTGTAAGTAAGTGTTTTCAACGATGTTAAAAATTGCCAACTGTTAATTGATGCATTTATTTTTTGAGAAAATTAATTGATGTATTTACAAAATGAAAATTTGAATGCCAACTAATTGAGTTTCAAAAAATTTAATATGGTAATTATTATACCATTCAAAAACTAACAGAATTCAGTTTTAAGTGTTTGAATTCCCATTGTTTCCAACTGCATGCCAATGTATAACTTGGATTATAGTCACTATAATTGTTTTAGTAATATAAGTAAAGTGAAGAAAGTCCAAAAAGGTAAATAGATAGCCTTAATTCACTCTCTCTCATAAAATAATACAGCCAATGACCTTCTCGTGGTCTTCTGTGCCATAGAAATCATTATATACATTCAAACACCAAACCTAGGGTCACATATACATTTATATGTATATATCTATTAGCATTCATATATAAACCTCTCTCTCCTTGTGTGAGTGGTGTGATGGGTATCCCTATAAGGTGCAGCATCAAACCATCTGCAACATTTTGACTCGTTTTCTTTATAGTGTTTTCCAACATCTGTCTCTTCGTCACTCGATCTCCTTTTCTTTCCCTTTTCAATCTCCCCAACGACCCTCCCTTCATAACTTTCTCTATCTTTCTCTCCCCGGGAAATATGGATAACCTCTTTCCCTTTTCCTCTTCTAACGCAAACTCTGTCCAAGAACTCTCCATGGATCTTAGCAACGATCGCTCGCACTTGTCAACAGTGGCGCAGCCTCACCTCTTGTTGCCGTCTTACTCGTACGTTGCATGTACGGTACCTGATCAGACGGGGACCATGAATCATCAGCCTTTTCACTCATCTGATGCTTTTCATCAGATCTCGGTTGTTCAAACCGGAAGTGAATTCGGCTCTTTGGTTTATAAGGCTGGTGTGAGACAGGAAAGAGGTGGATTTCTTGATCCACACTCGACTAAGATGGCTAGGATCAACAGGAAGAAGGCGATGATAAGATCAAGAAACAACTCTAGCCCTAATTCTAGTTCGAATGAGTTGGCTGATTCAAGGAGACCGGTGGCTCTTACCATGAAAAACAATGCCGAAATTGCCGCTAGAAAAGATCTCTATCGATTCTCCTCATTCGATAACAAGGTTTGTATTTATTTGGTCCAAAATTATAGAATATACGCGACTATATATAACATGTTGATAATATTTTTTTAAAAAAATTGTTGTATATGTTGATAATATTTTTTTAAAAATTGTTGTTGGGTTGTACATAGAAACTTAGGGTTTTGTTGGTGAAGCACTTGAAGAACAGTGATGTTGGGTCACTTGGGAGGATCGTTCTACCAAAGGTGGTGTAAATTCTTACAATTCCTGTGTTCTTTATGGTATAATGTTAAAATAATTGTGTAGAGGTAAAAACACTAATACGGTGATTAACAAAATTAAAATGTTAAAGTTTTGGAATGAGCAACAAAAGTGAAATATGAAAGAAAAAAAAATTAGTATAGTTCGTTCAATCTAATATTCCGGGTTAGAAACCAATAAATGAAAAACATGAGAAATATACGATTTTCTAGTTGTAGTTAGCTAAAATGGTTAAAAATGTCATACCAATAAAATAAAGTGGTTTTAAATGACTTGATTTTGAAATGCGATGAAGAAAAAAAGAAAGTCGTATATATTCCTTTCCTAATTAATTGCCTCTTAAATGGCACTCCTCAAAATCATTAAGAGAAAGTAGGAAACAAACATAAAACCATTATGGATTACTTGGTAACAACGGGAAAGTAGAAAACAAACATAAAACATAATACTATTATGGATTACTTGGTAATTAGTTACTTATTAATCCTTGTTTAATCTATCTTAATAAGAAAATAAATAGTTGATTTAAAAGTAATTAAGTAAACCATGGGTCTGGAGCGCAGAGAGAAGCAGAAGGAAATCTTCCGGAGCTATCTGATAAAGAAGGAATGGTATTAGAGATGAGAGATTTTGATTCCGTGCAGTCTTGGTCTTTCAAATACAAGTTAAGTCTCGTTTCATTTCTTATATATACATATATATATATATATATATATATATATATTGATAAAAAAACACAGTATGCTTCATTTTTAATCTACCAATAGTTTAACAAGCCTTTTAAGTTTATTTAGTGTGTTTTTTTGTTAGTGGTATTTTTATAGTTTGGAAATTTTTGTATCGGTTTCAATTTAATATTATTGGAACGAGAGAGTTTAAAAGGATTGCATTAATGTGAAACACAGGTACTGGTCCAATAACAAGAGCAGAATGTATGTCCTCGAAAACACAGGTAGTTAGGAACTACATTATTCTTTCAAAAAGTAATAGTGTTTCTTTGAAAACAAAATCTTAATTATAATTTTTTTTTCTTTTATGTTGAAAATTAAAGGAGAATTTGTGAAGAAAAATGGAGTATTGATGGGAGATTATCTAACAATCTACGAGGACGAAAGCAAGAATCTCGTGAGCTCTCTTATTAATCTCTCTTCTTATTTTTTTTGGAAAAGACAAAATGTTAAAAAAAAATTATTGATTAGTTGTCCAAAATTGGATATTTAAGTGTGTCATTGAATCCATGAAAAAAATAAGTGTGTCATTGAATTTAGTTTGTTAAGCATCTAGACAAAAAAATTAATTGCATTTCTATGATTTTTATATGAATTTTTAATTAATGTTTCTGCTATTTGACCATGTAATAATTTTACTATCTTGTTACATCTTTGACATAGTAGTCAAGTAGTTTGTGATGTTTTTATCTTTTCCAAAAACACTGTTTTTAGGATTGTTTTCTACTCCCTCCATTTTCGAATAAGTGTCATTCCGACATTTTTCACACAAATTAAGAAACTTGTTGAAATATATGCAAATTGTTATTAATTACATTTCTTTGACCAATAGTATTTTAGATAATTAAATTATCTATAAAATCAATGCAGTTTGCAATTAATTTTTAGCTGAAAGTAAGTATAATTTACATTGAAATTGTAAAGTGACACTCTTATTGAACAAAAAAAAACAGTTAGAATGACACTTATTTGAAAACAGATGGAGTATTTGAGTTATATATATAATTTGTTGATTTTGAAGTTAAATTTTGACTAGAATGGTTTGTCGATCAATTTAGGATTAAAAAAAGTAGCAGTTATGTTATTTCGATTTATCTCCAAAAAATATTTTTTTACAGACTAATTTTATATTAATGCTATAGTTTTTTTGTTTACATATGTAAAATTCGATATTGAATATGGAAGTTATTAGAATTTTTACACATTAAGAAACATATGAAATTTTGATAACAAATATATTATTTTTTGTAACTAACCGTTCTAGCCAATTTCAATAACCATAGTTATGTTATTTTGTTGAAGTATTTTTTTTTCCGGAAACATAGATCTTTTCGGTATGGAGGAGTATTTGGTTTGGTTATACAATAATTTTCTAACATTTATTTCTCCAAATTGACCAAAAAGAGCAACTGCTAAAACCTTATACATGTGTATATTTGCTTGGTTTTATTACAGTACTTCTCCATCAGAAAGCACGCACACAAACAAAATGATGATAGAGAGGATGTGTCGATGGAAGTCAACGACGTGAACTATGAAGATATAATGTTTGATTACATACCAAATGATGAAGACGATTCCATTGCAATGCTCCTAGGAAATCTAAATGAGCACTATCCCGACCCAAATGATCTTATGGACCTCACTATCGATCTTGATCAGCATCACCGAGCCACCTCTTCGTCGCCACCTGCCTATCACATGAGCTCGAACGATTTCGTATGGTAATGTGATGGAAGTTGATACCCTTTGAGATGATATACGAGAGACAAAAAGAAAAGAGTATCATATTCATATCCATATTTGTTTGATAAAATGTGTTTGTTGCCAGTCTATTATTTATGAAAAAGACTTATTTGCGTTTAGCTCCAGATAAATTTGTATATTTCTCATTTGAGTTTATACTCCATAAACATAAGATGAGAATTCAATATTAAATTAAGCAATCGTTGAGGTCAAATAGCTTCCTCTTTTATGAACGTATTGGTTCCACCGTTATCATTTTTTCTAAGATTTACCATTTTTTTCTGGATATATTTGTTGTAATCTCCTCTTTGCTGTTAACCGCGAATTGGTGGCTTATCGAAAATTGTTTTCAACTCTGAATTCCGCCAGGTGATTATGGCTATTTTTAGGGGTAGACGTTCGGATACTCGTTCAGATTCAAATAAGGTATTTCAAATTTTTAGGTATTTCGGTATAGAATATATTATCCATTCAGGTATTTATATATTTCGGGTCGGGTCCAAATATTCTTAGTTCGGGTTAGATTATTTGGGGTTGGGTTTCAGATATTTAGATTTTGGAAAAAAAATAAAAAATTTCATTACTCAAGTTTCTTGTATTTAAAAATATACCTCTAACTTAACTAGATTTTTAACTTTAAATAGATTAAATGATTAATAGATTGGATATAAAAAAAAATTAAAAACAAAAAGACATTAATTTGATTATTGTTTTAGATTTTTGGATATAATTTTTGTTAATGAACAAAACAAGAAGCTTGACATGTTTTTTAAATGAGTATTAATCCGTAAGAATATGTATTAAATTATGTATAACGTTAATAAAAATATTTTGTATAAAAGAGAAGGAGTAAACTAGAAATATAAGGTTAAATTTACATAAATTCAGTTATCTTCGGATATCTGTTCGGGTTTGGATATTCAATCTCTCTCCTAAGTCAATATATATTCGGATATTTTACTACTTCGGTTCAGATTTTAGTTCGGGTTTTTTGGATTGGGTTTGGGTGCGGCTTCGGATATATGATAAAGTGTCCACCCCTAGCTATTATAGGGGTGGGCGTTCGGGTATCCGTTTGGGTTCGGATCGGGTATTTTGGATTTTCGGTATAGAGATATAATATCTATTTGGAAATTTCTATATTTCAGGTCGGGTTTGGATATTTTTGGTTTGGGTTCGGTTATTTCGGATCAGGTTTCAGATATTTAGATTTTGGAAAAAAAAATCAATTTATTATTGCTCAAATTTTTTGTATTTAAAAATACACCTCTAACTTATTTTTATTTTAATTTTCAATAGATTAAATGATTAATAGATTTGGAGATAAAATTAAAAAAAATAAAAGACATTAATTTGATTATTGATTTAGAATTTTAGATACCTTCTTTGCTAATGCACAAAATAAAAGTTTGACATGTTTTTTAAGAGAGTGGCAATTCATAATTCTATGTATATTATCTGATCTTAAACTACGTATAGCATTAATAAAAAATATTTTGAATAAAATGAGAGCAGTAAACTAGAAATATAAGGTTAAATATACATATGTTCAGTTTCGTTCGGATATCCATTCGGGTTCGGATATTATCCGTTCGGGTTCGAATATTTTGCTACTTTGATTCGGATTTCGGTTCGGGTTTTTCGAGTCGGGTTCAGGTGCCATTTTGGATATCGGGTAGAGTTTCCACCCCACTTCGTTTTTATGTGTAAACTAGGATCGGCCCGCCCTTCGGGCGGGATGTTAGAATCAAACAAATTTTGGAGCTGTTTTCGGGTGGTTGCGTAGTTGAGATAAAGTGTGTGAATTCATAAGGAATCCTCAGTATCATTTTAGATTTTTAAGGAGAATTACTGATTTATATAACGCGACGTGCATTACAGAGGTACTAAGTTTCGAATCAAGTAGCTGAACCGTACTGTGATCTCGAACAAAAATAACGATGAGTGTTTGGTTGTTATTCCAAACATGTGGTTTCTCTATGTTTGTCATTAGTTTCTTTCTAAGCTTATGAAACTATGGTTTTTTAGTGTTAACAATGGTAATGGGGTAAACTTCTCTCTTTTTGTGTTATCTAAACCGCACTATATGCTATAAAACTTGAATTTCTCTTTTGGTTTTAGTCTGATAGTGAGAAGAAAAATTATGACCTCTCAGCCGGAGGTGAGAGCAATCACTTTCCCAGGTGACTTCTTTTTTTTTTAGAAAAAAGAGATGGTTAAAGCTACGAACAGTCTTATAAATGACAGAAGACTAATAAAACGTACAACTCAGAAGACTGTTTTTCTTGGTCAACTTAAAACAATGTTAAAAGGTGTTAGATTCGTCTAGTTAGAACAAAATTGAGTATTCTCCAAAATAAATATAAATAATCTGTAACTTCCTCTTCCATTTCAAGCAGAGACGGTCCCCATATAATTCCAACTTACGTCATCTTCTACTTTAAGGAATGAGAGTGTGTCTAGGAGAAAAACCAACTGTGACAGTAGAGAGAGAAGAAAAGTATTCTAAAATTACAGGAGTTTCAGAATCAGCAGCTTGCTACTTGGCATCTCAAAAAGAGAAAACAAATTTAAATTTAAAAAGTTGAGACCAATTTAAACATTATTATTGCTAAAAAAGGATCTGTAAATCCACTTAACATTCCTCTCTTAATCATTTCGAGAGTGTCGACATAAGGAAATATTTGGGGGTGATGCACCTCCCACCCTGCAGATCGTATGTATGGTAGCATTACAAACTCTGTTATTTCACGGAGGTGGGTGTCGAAAAAGAACCTAGTCACTGGTGCGGAGTTTAAGTACAGGTTCCCTGGTTTAAAAAAAAACAGAAAAACAAATTGTGAGATAAATCAACATGTAAGGGGATTCTTGTGTAAACGTGTATGAGATCAGCTTGGCATGAAGCAGAAAGCAGATGGTGCTTACCTCCAAATAGTTTTGGATTAACCATGGCATTTATCCCCTGCTTTCAAGAGACCCCTTAAGTTTGACGCAGCCTCGTCCCACAAAGATAAGTAGACAGTTTCTTCTCTGTTGGGGGAACAATAAGTAGACAGTTGCAACTCATCAGAAAAATAAAACATAACAATGAACTAAGCAGCTATCAAGCAGTAGACTCGACACACATAACAGGGCAAGGCTAACCTAAACAACACAGTCTAAAACGTTACCAAGATGCTTCACAACTTGCACAATAAAAGTTTGGAAAAAGTAAAAGATATCAGCAACCTGGCGTGCATACCCTCACCAACACCAATCAAGAAAACATCGGCTAAGTTTAGGAATCTATTAGGGTGGAAGTAACAGTCATAATAACTTACTGTCTCTTTGCTTCAATATCTAAGCTGAAGTCAATATTTGGTTGACAATCCGAAACCAAAGCAGGGTCCTGTTAAAACCAATGAACCAGTCTTAAAGCTATACCTATCTTTTCAGACATTTAGCACAAAAATAAATGAGACAACGTTACCTTGTGGATGCTGGGATGCATATGGTTTCCTTCTAAGTAAAAGACACGGTCTTTGGTGTAAGGATGCAGAGTGTTATCCATCTGTAAAGGCGGTTCTCTAACAAACAGTATCCCATGGTTCCCACTCTCAAATGGGAGGAGCAATCTCTCATGCTTCTCGTGAAGATCAGATCCTGGAGGTACTTCAGCGAGATGCATTTGATTATCAAAGTTGAAAAATATCAAAACTGAGAAATGATATATGTATTGCAAAAAACATACTCTATAGAGCCATCTTCTCTTCTTGAGCTTCTTCGGGAGCTTAGATTGCACCACACTCAAATCCCCGAGATTACCAAAGTTTGTCTCCATGTTAAGCCAATCATCCAATAGTGAATCACTTTCTTCTTTAGATGCTACTGTAGAAACTTTGTAGTAGCTGTTGTCCCTCTCCAAAATCTTTGAGCAGAACCAAGAAAAAAGAGAGAGAAAACAGTTAAAACATGTCAAAAGGAATCACCAAAACTCATATAACAACATATAGTTTTAAAGTTACCTCTGGCACGTCTGATGCGCTCCTTGCGATCAATAGCATCTGTTTCTTCTTGTTCTTCCTCTTCTTCCCCTTCGTCTTGTTCTGCAGTAGAAGCTTCAAAATTTTCAAAACTAACACACACCTTCTAATGCTTTGTGCGGTCCAAGAGACTGCAGAATCAGACCACGCATAAATCAGACCAAATAAGACTTTATTTTTCTAAAAAACAAAAGTAAAAAAATAATAATCGTACAACACTATCAGGTTAACTGGAAACAATATCAGAACTGATAAACATCATCCACCCACAAAAGTTGTCTCCTCCACGCTTCACATTCCTAGCCTCCCAATATCTCAGCAGCCTCGCCTCCATAACAGATGAACACCTCCCGGACTTCAAATCAGAAAAAATACCATAGATTGAGAGAGATGAGTAGAAGATCAAGAATCAAAAAGAGATTATAGAAGAGAGATGAAGAGAGCAAGAACTCCAGACAAAGGAAATACAAACCTATTTATAACACATCTAATATATTTCGCCGACGGAAACGGCACATTGAATGGCTAGTGGGTGTTTGTGTTAAAGCGTCTAAAGTCTCGATCCGTTACAGAAAACTCAAGAACAATCGATCGTCATTCGCCGATCTCAGAGTTAAGGAGAAACATAACCATCGTTACGAATCTCGACAGTCTCTACGCCGTACGGGATGGAGGAGAAGGACTCTCGAAGAATCTACGATTAGGGCAGCGAAGGAGGAAGTGCATACTGGGCCTCGTCTCGGCAGATGATAACAATAAGAAATGGTGAAGCCCAGATCACATGCCCAATATTACGGACGTAATATTTAAGTGAAACGGTGAGTTTCACATATGGCACAACATTAGGAACTCAATTTCCAGCATGGCATCCTATGTGACATGGGTGGGAGAGATTTGGGGTTTCTTTATATATAAAGATTTCTGTCATTACTTGTCAATATATCGAATAATAATTTTTTTCAACCCTTTATTTTTACATTATTTATCTTTTCAATTACGTATTATAGAGGTGACACTATGGACTCTGATATCAGTCCCTCCTACACTTCTGAATCTAATCTAAGCGTGGCTTCTTCCCTTCACGCACATCCTCCATTGGTGGTCCCTGCGGAGTGGTGGAGTCAACAAAAAGTGTTTCATCCGTTGGCTGAGGTGGATCAACATTATATTCTTTTATAATCCCAACACTATCTCGTAGCTGTTTTCTTTGAGGCATCAGGGATCATCCCACCAGATAGCTTTGTTGACACCGCTCCAGCTCCAAACATGTCGTCATGAGGGCGGTTATCACCCCCTGCAGACAAACCTTGTAAATCCGTGTGTTAGTATTTGCAAGCACAGAGCCGCTGCTCATTAGTACAGAACCTAGAAATCTTGTGAGGAATATGGTTGATAGTTGCTGCCATCTCAATGAATTTGTTTTGCTCCGTGAATCTTATGGAAACTGGAGACTCCCAAAGGTTGGAATTTCTAGTTACTCCTTGTTACATTGAATCCAGTTAGCTCGCTCCGTAGCTGAAAGGTGCTGGAAGGTATTGAGTCGGTGCACACTAATGGAGCCCTGAGTTGTCTGAGATCAAAGGGTAAGGAAATATAAATTAAGAACTAGTTATGTTTCTCAACATAAAAATTAAACTAAATAAATTGAATATCAAGTACCTTAACATCAACTATAACCATGTCGATACCCATAAGGTCGCCTCCTTTTTGACATTTCTTACCTCCCAGACACGCAATGAAAGCCTGATGCAGGCCCGGTCCGCTGCGGAAGCAGTATAAGCGACCGTCTAGGGCCCAAACGTATATCCGATTTTTTCCTTAAGTTACTGTTCATTGTTTTCTCTTGCAAAAGAAATTTACACAGCTGCAGCCCAATCTGAGTGGGGCCTTAAAAAGGTTTGGTCCGGCGCTGGCCTGATGACACCGTCCTGCCTTCAACTCAGTGAAAGAACGTGGGGATTGGTGTTAAGATCTCTCTTCTCAGTCCACATATCTTTTTTTGGGTATCTTGGCTCTAAGTTGACTTGCGTAGGACCATGATCAACTTTACTTCCTCTGTTCTTGTCTTCATCATGTGGTATCCTATCAACTGGTCATTGTGAGAACCGGTTTTTAAGAGATGGGAAACAACGAAAAATCACTGAAGAATAATATAACGGGAACAAATGTCTGTGAATATATACAATTTTTAGTACAGCAGAAGACGGTGAAGATGTAGTGAAGATTTTGTAGTGGGAAGGGAAGGTATGATTAAATGCAATATTTAATAGCACCCGCGATAAGAGTCTTTACGGAGAAATCATTAAAAAAATAATTAAATAATCAGTAAATTTTATAAAAAGTTAAGGATTCACTCTTTAAAATTCTCAGATAAAATCTTTTTTTTCGATCTTTTGCACTATTTGCGGGTGCACTATTTGCGGGGGCTCTAACATTAGTTCCAATATCAATTGATTTCGATCAGAAGCAGGTCGTCGACGAGACGCTGTTCGTCGCAGAAACCCTACATACCCAAAAAGGAGGAAAGGTGGAGTGCTTCAAAAACACGGGCCTTGAGACGGAATACATCGAAAAGTACCGAAGAAATGGATTCTGTTTGAAAATGATCTTAATTTATTCCCACTATACTAAATATGAAGTCCACTCGTTATAGAAGTCACTGAAACAATTATAAAGGGTAGCATAGATATGGACCGTACAGATATACGAACGACAAACAAGGGGATTTTTTTCGGTACACGTGGTAGCAGAAAGAGAAAGCAATGCTGTATATGTAGCTCACTCGTTATGGAAGTCACTAAAACAATTATAAATGGGTAGCATATGGGCCTATACAGATTTACGAACAACAAACAAACGGAGTTTTTTGTAAAACAATACACATGGCAGAGATTTCTTTCTCGATTCCCCATATTCACGGACTTCTATCTTTCACAGGGACCGAGATATATTTTTGTGTGTAAATGATCTTTCGATCTCTAAGATCGATCTTCTTTGTGTTAGCCGATTTTTATTCTTCGCGGTGGCGATTTGTTTTGTTGTGTTTCTTTTTCTTTTCGCTGAAGCAGATCTGCAAACTATCTTTACCTTCGATGGAGAGTTAGAAATCTTTTTCACTGGGTTTCACCTGACATCCGGATAGTTACTTGGTCAAACATTTTCCTTGTCGCTTCTCTGATTTATTTTTTAGGAGAATCAGTCTCCACCATGTCTCTGTAGCCATCTAGGGCAAATAAGTGGAGCATCTTTGATAGAAAGAGAGAAGGAAAAATTGATGGAAACTGAAATCATTTACAAAGGAAATACAGTAGAGACAGGCGTTTTTTCAAACGGTTCGGAAATTAATCTAACTTCTATTGATTTTCAGTATTCCTTTGATCTTTGCTATAAAAGTATTTAGAAAAAGCATTTACTAAATACTAAAACTTTCCAAATGTTCTCAGACAAATGCTCTCATATGAATCTTTTGAAATAACATTTACATTTACAGTTTATAAATTTAAGAAAAATATAGAAGTAGTTCTTGTATTTGATTCAATAATATCATAAAATTATTTTAATATCCTTAAAATAAAATTTCGATTTCTACGATAAATTTACAATTTAAATATTTTTTTAAAAATATTATTTCACATTTAAAATAGAATTTAATTATATTTAATTAAACTAATATATAAATTTTATTTTAAATAAATTATATAAATTAGAAAAATTAATTATATAAATTTAATAAATAAATAATATATATAATTAATTATATATAAATTATACTTTATATTAATTGTATAAATTAAATTAATTGTATAAATTAAATTATATTTTAAATGCAAAATTTTATTTTTAAAAATAGATATTATAATTGTAAAATTCATTTTTAAAAATAAAACTTTAATTATAAACATAATTTTTGAAATTAGTAAATAAAAAATTTAATTATATTAAATATATATATATATATATATATTAATATATAAAATAAAAAGATATATATATATATATATATATATATATATATATATTCATTATAAATAAATATATTATATATTAGTTTTAATAATATTTTAAATAGCATGTTCATAATACTCTACCAATCAATCTATTAAACAATTTAGCAAAAATAAACAGTTTCTGCAACATACACATTTTATAGCATACTGCTAATGTTTTCTCAGCTGTTTTGTCAATCAGGATTTAAGTGTTGACATTCTGTGAAGAAAAAATATTTCATTTTACTGATATAGACAGATTGTGGAGTAATTCACTAGAAAGTATTTGAAAAGTGATTTTGCTACATATCCTCTCCAATATAAATTTCATAATGGTTATTAAAATTAATGACATGACTTATATATATATGACATGGATAATTACATTTAATGTTGATATTTATTTTTTGAAACTTTTTTTTTGAATATGGTAATAAATTATACTTCATATTTAAAATAAATATATTAAAATATAACATTACAAATTTCGTAATCTTATTTTTTATTTTTTTTTTAATTATACAATTTTTATTACTAATTTTTTTCAAAAAATTCTACAGTTTTAAAAGATAAAATTTTAATATAAAAATCATTAATTCTATATATCTATAAATTTTATAAATCTTTTTACTTTTAATTTTATATAACTATAAATTTTAAATTATTTTTATACAAATTGATTTAAAATATTTAACAAAAATAAATAGATATAAAAACCTATCTAACATTACAATTTTACGTATATACATATATAAATATATATTATTAAATATAATTTTAAATAAACAAAATTATTTTATCTAAATTTATGTTTAATTAAATTAAATCAAGTTTATATTAAAATATTGGTAAAAATAATAAAATCTATATTATTAATAATATTTTGTTGTCAAATATATTGATATTTTAAAGGTAACACTGTTTATTTCTAGTTATTTTTCTTGTTTTTTTCGGTTATGTAGCTCAGTTTTGGATAAATGTGATGGATTATAAATTAGAAAGAATCAATAAAATGAATAGAACAATAATTATCTTTGGGCTTTTATAAGTATAAAATTTTTAGACCTAATCTATAATAAGGTAGAGCCGACTTGAAACCGAATTTAATATCTATGAGTATCTATACAGATCTAACACTTATCTACACACAATGCACATATCCGATCAGAGCCGGATCTGAGATTGCGGGGGTTTGAAAAATTTCTTAAAGAAATTTTATAAAAAAAAAAAATCGTAATTTAAGGGCTGATTTTCATGTAAAATAATACGAATATTTTAGGGGCCGAACAAATGTTTTCTAGTCTATGCCCAGATCCGGCTCTGTATCTGATAAACACTAACCCGAAAAACGAAATGCACATACCTAGATATTGGAATAGAACTTTTAATAATGTAATGTGACTCATGAAAGAGAAGAAAAGGATTGTATATCTTGAAATACTTTCAAATCCCTCCGAAAACCTTTTTATTTGTTTTACTCTTGTTTTAAATAAGAGAATACATTAAAAACTATTATAAGTGGAATTTAATAATAAAATAGTATTTTGAATAAACTAAAGTTTTAAACAGTGTTATAATATAATGGAATTTAATGAAAGTTAAATTAGAGTCAAATTCAGTGTTACGTTAAAATATTTTATTAGATTCCAGTTATTATGGATTTTCTGAATTCAATACTATACTTTTTATCTATTCAAAAGTAAAACAAATACAAAAGTTCTCATGTTTCGAAATTATTTAAAAATATATAAGCAATATCATCCATTTTTCATTCTAACATCTAGTTATTAGCATTTGGGCTTTCGGATCGAGTTTGAGTTAATTTTTATCAGGTATTTGTCTTCAGATAGAAGTGTTCTAGATCCACGTAGATACCTATATTTACTAGATGGTTTGCGTCGTTTCTATTCGATTTTGGATCAGATCGGATTGGATCTAACCTACTAAATATTGTATACCTACATATTCGTTAAAATTGGGTATCATTCGATTTGGGTTTTCAAGTCTCTTAAACTAAAATTCATAAAATTTATTTAAATATTAGAAAAATAAACCAGAAAATAATTGAAATTAAAATTTTAAAATTCAAGCTCAACACACTGAAATTTATACACTACTTGAATGTTTTGAAAATAAATTCTTCATAAATAACTCTTTGGTAAATTTGCTGTACTGGATTTTTATTAAAAATATTCAATAACAAATTATTTTTGAATTTTTTATTTTTAGTTTATATTTGATTTGAAAATACAAAGAATTCTATTAAAGTCTACAAAAATTAATCTATCATGTATTAGAGAATCTAACTATATATATTAAAAACACTTCCCGTTACATTTACACTAAATCACATTGACCTACTCGATTCAGTAACACCTCTTCAATGTATTTCAGATTCCATCCAATAAACGTTTAATCTAATAACACTGGCTAGATTTGATTTATTTGTTATCATCAACTTAAAATAGATTCAACTAAGACTGCTGAACAAAAAATGACTATTTGTCCATGTGCATGAAATGAGAGCCTTGGCTTCAAACACCACATTCATGGCGTCGAACACCACATTCATGTGTAAGCTCTTGTTTTTGGGGAATTTTCGATCATCCCAGTGGTGCAACTAAGATTTTTTTTTTAGAAATGTCAATTCATAATCAACATATAGGGGTCAGTTAACAAAGTTTCCAAAGATATATACATGTATAATTTTTTTTTTCAAAAATCCACATGGGTCAACTAATCCATATCCACATGCCAACTAGTTCGCTCCGCCACTGGTTCATCCACCAGTTTATATATTAAAACTTGTATTTTTTCTTTGAAATAAAAAAAACTATAGACACACCTCTTCATAAGCAATTGGCCATAGCTATCCTCCCTAGCAGCAGACTTAAAATTTTCTCTTGGTAAAATATAATGGATTTATCTAAGAAAATAAAAGATGTTAAACCGTTTAAAATAGATTGTAAAGTAAGGTTAAATTGTTTCACGTTTGGAATCAATACACAATACACATCTATAGGGCATATCTAATATTAACAGATAAACTTGTGAGTATAATTTGTCATAAATGTAAGTATTTTTCTCTCTTATAAACTATAAGAATGTGTAAGTTTCAAAAAAAAAAACTATAAGAACGTGTATCATTATATTGCCTTGCTTATTTTTGAGGGTACGGAAGTGCATGTTCATGCAAAAAAATATATCATTCGTGTAAAAAAATTATATTTGTGTTAGTTAATAGAGAATTGAATTTTTCTCATTAACGCCCTCAACAGGCCAATGCAAGAAAAAAAAACCCTACCATCTACAAATCTATTCTAATTATTTAGAGTCCAACTTTTTTATTGGTAAAAGATCATTATCTTAATTTTAAATAGTCCAACAAAAAATGTAACAATATCTGAATCATCTAATTTGTCATAATATCTATTTTATTAAAATAGAATCATTCTGAAATGAATTATTTATTCTGGAGGGTTAAGCCAACAATGAAAGATCATCATTTCGCATGGATACTTTGGTATACATGGAAAAGACGAAATAACAAAGTATTTAGTAATTTGTATATGGATCCGCGGGATACTCTTCAGAGAGCTATGACTGAGTCTATACTTTGGACGGAAGCTCAACAGGAAATAGTTCAGACACCGACTCAGGTTACACATACGGCTAATACAATATTGCCGATTAGATCGGAGCGATGGTGTTTCACGGATGGATCATGGAAAGCATAGAATACTTTTTCAGGGCAAGGGTAGTATAGTACCTTGGAAGGTTTTGAAGGGTTATTGGGCGCCAGGAATACAAGGACCAGTCAATCCCCGTTAAATACAGAAGTTGAAGCCCTTATATGGGCGATGGAATGCATGAGAAATTTAAGGCAATATCACGTTACATTTGAAATGGATTGTTCTCAATTGGTGAAGATGATTTCGGAACCAGAAGAATGACCGGCTTTCACAAATTACTTAGAAGACATCAAGAGTCTGAAGAGAAGTTTCAACAGCTCAGAGATTATTCATATACCACGGACGCATAACAACATGGCCAATAGCTTAGCACGCAGTGTGAGGTAACAAATGTCGTTTACTGTCCATATGAATAAAGAGCACCCAGTTTGGTTTACAAAGTCCACATGAGTATGTAAAATGGTCAACAAAAAAAAAATCATTCTGAAAAAACATTTATTGAACTAAGTTGTTAAATTTATTGTACAAAGCTGTTATAATTGAACTGATTCATTATTAACTTATAAAATTGAAATAAAATCAGTAAAACCATTCAAATTGTGATGTCATATTGATTCATTTAACTAACTACAATAACTATATCTACAATCAAAACTAGGCCTGCAATATATCCGTAAACCGATCAACCGATCGGTATCCAGTCCGATCAAAGCGGTTCGATTTGGTTTCGGATTAATGAATAAACCATTCGGCTCGTGATTTAGAGTTAGAATGGATGTCGGTTTGGACCGGTTTAAATCCGACAACCGAGTCATTACCACCGACACCCGATCCTAAATCCCTAACCCCTCTTTCTTTCTTTCATTTTCGAATTTTTATTCAATACTCCATGATTCTTTCCAGAAATCTGAAAGAAACCTTTCCAAAATCTCAACTTATGTATCCTCCAATCCGAAATCCTTTCCATCACCCGAAATCAAATATCCTTTCAATGATTCTATCGTCGATTCAAACTCAAAACCCCACTTTTAGCTCTTATATATGTCTCTGCCAATCCTTAGACTTCACAAGCCATTCCACCTCTTTATACAGAAATCAATCAATCGGAGGTGTTTATTTTTCTTCTCATGCATCATTCTTTTTTTCACTGAATAAATTCGATCATTGGATCATATAACATTTTTATTTTTCTTCTCATGCATCATTCTTTTAGTTGTCACACTTGCGTCTGTGTGTGTAATGAGTAATGATGCGTCTCATATTAGTTCTTCAGCTGTTCTTGTGTTGTTTCTTTAACCTGTAAATTTCAAGTTGAAATAATGTTAGTTCTTCAGTTCTTAATCTTCAACTAACTCGAATTAATGTTATTTCTTCGTTCTTAAACTTGAATTGTCGTTTGTCTCTTAGTATCTCTCTAGTTTGTTCCATATATAATACATCTATCAAAGTTTGATGTTGATAAAAGTCCAACGATTTATTCTTATGTACTAATTCTGGTTAAATAATTCTAAAGCTAATACTATTTTTTTTCTCTTGCATATGGCATCCTCAGCTTTCGATAACCAAGCAACTGATGGTGAAATGCAATTTGAAGAACATGAGTACGAAGAGGCTGCAAATGCAAAATCTGGAGAATCATCTCAGTCGCAGAAGGTGGAGAAGTTGGTTGTGCCTAGGTCTACTGTGTGGGAGCATTTCACCCGAAACAAAGATAATCGAAACAGGCGTGTCTGTCACCATTGCCAGAAGAGCTTTTCATGTGCATCCAAGTCAGGAACTTCAAACCTGAAGCAGCATCTGCAAATTTACAAAGAGCACCAAGCGTGGTTGATTAGGAAGAACAAGAAGCAACAGCAGCTTGGTAATGGAGGAAACCTCAAGGCATCCAAACTGACTGAAGAGGTTTTCAAAAGAAGCTTGCAACGAACTGGTGGTGTTAGCAGAATTGCCACTTTCATTCATTGAAAGTACTGCTTTTAAGCACTTCTGCGAGAATGTACAACCTTTCATACCGATGCTTTAACTTATTTTTTATTCTTTGAATCATCAAACTTACTTACTCTTTTAATGTTTTACTTTGCAAGGTTCTGCTTTTCACGCCCCACTCAAGAAGAACTTTGACAAGGAACATTGTGGAGATGTTTGTGAAAAAGAAAACATCACTGAAGAACTTACTCGACAAGAGTAAACAAAGAGTTTCATGCACCACTGATATTTGGGTATCCCAAGTCACATGTACTTTGTTTTTCTTTTTTAACACGTCTCGTTACAGCTGTTTATATCAACCAATTTTTATTCGCTTATACACACTGTTAATTATTTAATTTTTTTTGCAGGAGCAAGTTATAAGGTTATCACTGCACATTTTATTGACGATGAGTGGCAGCTGAAGAAGTTAATCATTGACTTCAAGTTTGTCATGGATCACAAAGGTACCACAATCTCTATAGTTCTTTTAGAGTGCTTAGCTGACTGGGGTCTTCAGAGGCTGTTTTGCATCACAGTAGACAACGCAACCGCAAATACGTCTGCTATTAAGAGGTTTCATGAGGCCTTTAACTTGCTTTCTCCTGATGCTTTTGTATTAGACGGAAATTTTTTACACATGAGGTGTGCGGCTCATATTATAAACTTGATAGCTAAGGAGGGTTTAGGTGATTTAAGTTTGAATGTGTTAGCTATCAGGAATGCTGTTCAATATGTTAGGTCGTCAACCAATAGGTTAAATGCCTTTGATCAGAGAGTCAAAAATGGTAAGATGACTCGTGGTAGCTTGCCCCTGGATGTAAAGACTAGGTGGAATTCAACTTTCCTTATGCTGTCTAGAGCATTACAGTTTAAGATAGTGTTTGATAGGATGGAAGCTGAAGATAGGCTTTACAATGATTATTTTCTAGAGGTAGAGAATAGGGCTAAGCGGTGTGGACCACCTGATGCTTGGGACTGGAAAGCTGTTGAAAAACTTATTAGGTTTTTGATTATATTTTACAACAGCACCTTGATTGTCTCTGCCTCATCTAAGGTCAATGCTTTCAAATGTTATGGTGAGATAGTGACAATCGAGAGAAATCTCACTGGTTTAGCTAGTAGTGTAGACTCTCATCTGAAGTTGAGGGCAACAGAAATGTTGCAGAAGTTTTTAAAGTATTGGGATGGCATCAAGGGTGTCAACAAAATGTTGATCTTACAAAATTTGATTGTGTGATTGTGTTCTGTTTTTTTCAGAGTGTGCTTGTGTCTGTTAAACTAACACAAGTGATTGTGTCTTGGAGTTCACGTGTCTGTAGCAGTCGGAGATTAGGGAAAAGAGTTCGAGTATTTGTCATTCATGGTGAGATGCAACCAATTATTTATCACTTTCAACCAACAACAATATAGGGGTTTAATAACTGAAACCCGATCAAGAACCGATCTCTGATTGCACAATGGTTTAAATCATAACATTTGTGGTGATATCAAAACCGAACCGAACCTGACGATAACCGAACCGAAATCGAACCGAATTTTTAAAATCACCGAATGGGGTTGTTTTTTCTAGAACCGAACATCCGATATCCGATTGAAGCCGAACCGACACCCGATTGGTCCCCCGGTTGCTCACCCCTAATCAAAACATATATATGTTTCATATCAGTCACATCGAGCCTACATTAAGTTAATTTAAAAAACATATGAAACCAGTATGAACCGTTACAAAAATTAACCAAAGATACAATTGAATATTTTCAAAGTTTTTGCCTACAATATAGTTAAACAATATCTAGCGTTTAGTGTTTGCTATCAAAATTTTTGATTTGTGTTTAAGGTTTGGCTACTGATTTACAATTATGTATTTTAGTTTGTTGTTTTCATTTTTACACCCTTTTAACTATAATAACATAAACTTTCATTTTATTGTAAATTTAGAATGTTTATGTTAATTTTACATACAAATTCTTCGTTGACTTCATATACTAATTGTTAAATATTAATCCTAAATATGTTAAGTAATAGACTGTATACGTTAAAATCACATTGGTTTGATAACTGGTTGGATATGGGGTGTTTGATTGATATTACAAGAGCTGCTGGTACCACATATCTTAGTCTCCCTCGTCATGCTACTGTTAGTGACACTGTGAAGTGAAATGGGTGTGGACCATTAGATGTCAGAGAAGCCGACATTACCAGGATCATGAGACCATAGTTGCAACACCGGTTCCTGCACCACATTATGGAAGTTATGTTGTGCTCTGGAAGATAGGAGAAGATAAGTATCAGGACACCTTCTCTGCGTCTCTAAGACCTGGGAAACAATTCGACTCAGGAGGAATAAACTGCTGTGGAATAAAGTTGTGTGGTTCACTTAATAAATACAATTATGTTTTATAAACTTTACAATTTAATTATGCATTGACAATATGAAAAATGTATTCTTTTTGAAACATTTTTTTTTTCTAAAACATGGATCTTTTAGAAACATAGATAATATAATTTAATGTCACCAAAATACAAACAAAGATCTTGATTATGAGATCAGTACTTGTACACTCCTCAACAGAGGTCTCGCCCTATGTAGGATCACATATGAGACTAGTACCTACATACACCGAAAAGATACTTTATCGGCCTCCTAGTCTACGACTCAATAGATCGACTAAGTTGGCCGCGTCGTCCACACAATCTTACTCCGACGTACATAAGCACTTCTCGGTATCCGGCTAACACTTCTCGGTATCCGGCTAACATCTATACTTGTCTCATTATAACTATATATATATATATATATTTATATTTTTATTTAACTATATTTATCACAGTAAATGAAGTAAATAATGTTGAACCATCTAACTTCTTTTTCCAATTTAAACAAATAACCTAACAGTTTAAACACTCAGACTTCAAAGAGACTAAACATATTAAAATTGACCTTTATGTATTCGAAATCTTGGCGCACGAGAAATAATGAGAATAGCTCTCACCTTAACCAATGTCGAGGGGAACTGAGAAATGCTAAGAAAGTCACATCTAAATGTTTGCTTCCTACGCATTACATGTATAAGGCGCATACTTAAATATCTTGCTTGCAACACAAGAACAAGGACAATGGTCCATAACCTCGCAGTGTTCATTGGTGCTGGTGGTATTGACAAGTGAAGACGAAGAAAGCTGACCCATATGGCCTTTTGCGAAAGTGGAGGTGAGGGCGGAAGGGAGTTGAGCTAGGACATATATTAATGTAATAAAATCTAATCTGATATAAGAACTATATTTATTAGGATAAGAAAATATACGAAATATGTGTTGTACTTATTCCTATATATATGTTCAATCTGTGACATAATAATATACCAATATATATATATATATATGTGTGTGTGTGTGTGTGTGTACCGTATGCATTTGCAAGAAAACGTTTATAGGGTGTGGAGTTGGCTGCAAACGCTTTTAAGAGGGTTAGACTCATGTTCCCACTAATCCTCTTATCGTATCTTGAACGATCCAGACCTGATCCCACTTGGATGTTTGCATCCTGAGGAATAGCATTATGTTTGCGTTTAGATCATCCAATTAAGGCGGCTTTCAAACATGATTAATTCGTGTTAAAGTAATATTTTGTGAAATTTTTATGTTTTGATATCAGTTGGAGTTGCATTCACTTGTTATAATGTATTTTGTTTAACCACATCGTGGTAGTTTAGTCGTAGGTGAATTCTAGGAAACTAAGAAATCAGGATTCTAAGTGTAATGGCTTGTTATACCATCACACTTCACTTTGTGCCAATGAACACGCATAATGAAACAGTGGTCTCATTTGGAAATTTGGAGAGAGAGTCAATTCGCTAGGAGGCATCTTTCTTTAGAGATTAATCTGGACCGAGATACCTTAGGTTAGTTAAGAAAAATGAATATCAGTTGGCGTTGCATTCACTCAGTATAATGTATTTTGTTTAGCATTAAAGGAAGATCCGATCGAGCCCCCAAGTTCGTTACTTAGATATCAACTCTCTTATGGGTAACATATTATACATCACATTTGCCAAAAAAAGGTAGAGCTTCATGTGTTAAGAGTAGAAACGTGTTTCCTGGATATTTAAGCATCTGGATTCTCGTCAATACTTTTGGATACGTGCAAGTCTTAATAGATGGAGAAATTGTAAGTTTTTTTGGAAAAGTGCTAAAAGTTTCTTTCCAAAGCCATATCGCATAAAAGCATGTAAACCGAACATGATAATGTTTTCTTTTCAAAACTTATTTTTTTTTTGTCTTTGAATCTACGCTATGTTTGGATAAACCTCTATACTAAATAAGATTATGATTCTTTTCTTTCAGAAATCTAAATACTAAAATAAATTATTTCCAGAAAATACGTTTTCACATTTTCTATGCATTTTTATTACGTAAGAGCAATAATTATGAACTCCAAAATTAATTAAAATTATTGAATTCTTATTGCTTTAAATCTATAAAAAAATAAATAAACACAAAGTAATGTATTTATTATTAAAATATAATATATTTTGTAGTATTTGTGAAAAAAAAATTTGAAAGGAAGAAAGCAGAGTACATTTTTACTATGATACTCCACACTTGAATTGAACTGTAGAGACATTGGGAATTAGAGTTACTCTACCATTGAATACGAAGTTGTCAGCACATAGTATATATTTTTAACCAGTATTCTAAATTACGCAGTAAGTAGTGTGTAAACACCAAACAATTTGAAGAAGCCGTAGTTTTGTTATAACATGCGATTGTAGTATGCGTTTAATGATATTGAGGTGGGCATCTAGACAGATCTTAAACAGCCTTTTTCAAAAAAGAAATTCAACTAGTATATAATATATATTATCATGTTTTCTTGCAAATTTTAGCAGAGCTTATTTATTTGAATGTAAGAAATTTAATACAGTATTTAACGTTCTCCAGAATACGCTCCTGGCTTTGCTCCGAAGGATTAATTGCAGAATTTCACGTGAGCTCGTTTCATCAATAAGTAGGGGCTCGGTGTTCCTCTCTTAAAAAACATCTAGATCAAACGATTATACTATGATCTTAGTCTACAATAAGAGCTAGTTGACTAAAAGTTTATAATCGTTGACATCTAGATCTATGCAGACCAATTTAAGATTATTAATTATTCTACATTTATAGCATTTGGAATACGATATAAGTGCAATTCTAAGACTTCCAGTCTTTTTAATTGCTTCTAATACTTCCAGTCTTTTTAATTACTTTGCCACTATATATAGGCGATGCAGTGAGTGAAAAATTTATATGGTTATATATTGACAATACTTTTTTGTCAAAGATATATTGACAATACTTATTTTTCTCAAACATATATTTGCAATACTTGTATCTTAGAAGAAGTAAAAAATAATTTTAAAGTAGTTTCGATATAGAGTAGTACTCTTCGATATATTATATACCATGGAGTTCTAACTTCCAAATACTAAGAATTCAGAAATAAAAAGCAACCGGAAACATGGTGGTCACTGTTCACCGCGAGTGTTTAAATCTCATATAGTGGGGTCTGGTTCATGAAACATTGACTATACTTGTTAACGAAATTTTTATTACTGTCACTCCGATATTTTTCACGCTGATTAAAAAAATTGTAAAAATATATATAAATTATTATTAATTATAATTTTTATGACTAATATTATTTAAGATAAATAAAATTATTTATAAAATCAATGCATTTTGTAATTAATTTTCAACTAAAAGTAAGTATAATTTACATTGAAATTGTAAAGTTACACTTTTTGTTCAACAGAAAAAAAACAGCTAGAATGAGTTTTAGACATTTATTATGAAACAGAGAGAGTATAAGATAGACACAGAAAGTGTAAGGGCAAAGACTAACTGACAACACCAAAATAGCCATAAATCTTGGAGGAAAACGTGGTGAGTTCACGATGCATATTTACTTTGGGCGTATTTAGCTGTCCTTATTTTATTTATAAAATCATACAGTATTTAAAAGCAAAGAGAATCATTCCAACGACAATAATGATTAGTCTACTTTGTAAATGTGATGATACATATTCGCGCTATCCGATTTAAACATCTCAACAATTATGGCTCATAATGGTGTTGTGCCTATAGGGAGGCCGGAGGCGTTAGATTAAAGCATCCAAAGATAGATTTAACTTGAGAATAAAAATGATTGAGCAGGTGACACGAACATGTAACATGAGATGTCTCTTTCCGGACAAAATATATCTCCCCCAACGGTAATATTTTAATTTACCCATTCATGAATATTATGATTGTTGTGGTAACGGTGGGGTTGAACCTATTCGTGAATCGATTAGACACAGAAAATATAAAGCACTCTAGACAAACGGCGGGAGACTAAAATAACAAGTGTAATTTGTTTAGTTGTTTGCTCTTTGAAATTTTTTTGTTTATCGACAAAAAAAACAGTTAAACCAAACAGTTTGGTTTAACTGTTAAAATAATCTAAACAATGCCGTCCCTGCCATAAGGCAGATAAAGCTTGTGCTTTAGGCCACATATTAATCATAGTTTCTAAGGCCACATTGCAATAAACTGATTGTAGCTCAATGTATCTAAAGCAAAATCTTTGTAAGTTTTCTTTATTTCAGTGGTCTAATGGTGTGTTTTGTTTTGGACTTACGTTCCAATTTTCGTTGGTTAACGTGGTTTTCATTTGAGTAAACTTTCTTCTTCTTTGTATTAGTTTAGGCTTTTGCTATTAGAATATTGTATTTTTTTTTCGGTTATTTAGATGCATATCACAATAAATTTTAACTTTTGTATCTTGTTTTTGACATTTATATAGTTTTTAAAAGTATTTTATTCTTTATTTTATAAAATAACTAATATGTATAATTCCGATCTAATTAATATACGTTTTAGCAGAAGAAAATTATATACAATTGAAAATTTACACTTCACAAAAGTTAACCAGTATTTTAAGATATGCTTTAGGCCACTGAATTTTTTGGGACGGCACTGAATCTAAACTATTAAAATAGAAGTACAAATTTAAAATATCCCTAATTGTTTTAAAATAATTACAAACTTATACCACTGAACTAATAAATGTTAATTAACTATAAATCAATTAATACATTCATAACAAGATAATTGGAATATTCACTTATAAAAAAAACTCACGTTGCTTACACACAATCCTTCACAATAATAATAAACCAATTGGTTCATAGATATGTATCTATCATTATATAAACCTTCATGATTGGCCGGTTTATACCTATATGGCTGTATTTAACATTTATTTCACGATCGAAGGAAACCTATGCTATGGGATCGACTGTATATAGCAAACTTATACGAACAATAACATCAAAACCTTTTTTGGTCATAATATATATTATTTATAAGTTAGTAGCAATTTTGATGAATAAAAAGAAAATACAATATAATAACGAATCGGTTGTGAAATGTTGTATAGTGTTACACACTCTTACATAAAAAAAATGTTTACTGAAACTCTTGTATTGTTAGTATTAAAATTTATGACACATTTGAATTTTTAAGTACATTTAAATTGTCAGATAAAAAATCAGTTATTGAGATTCCTCAAAATAAGGTGACTATATTTAAACTAGTTTGAATTTTTAAATTGTTTTCAACTATAGAGTTTCACAATATAAATATATGTATTTATTCCTAAAATGTAGACTTAAATAAATAAATATTCTTTTTACGGTATTTTTCAAATATGTAAATATACCTCCATAAAAATTGTAATAAATATTTAACTTCGATTTTATCCACTTATGTTTTTAATAGTTTCTAAATTTTGAAAATAATAATATAGAACCGACTATACCATAACTAACTGATTTCATATTTAAAATGATCTTTCCAAACTATAATTAACTTACTGTCAAAAATCATAAATTAATAATTATATTCAGTTCATTTTAAATATGAAATCAGTTAGTTATGGTATAGTCGGTTTTATATTATTATTAACTTACTGTCAAAAATCATAAATTAATAATTATATTCAGTATCATCATCCTAACAATATATTTGAATATTCATTTTTAAATTATATCTAATGAAACATATTTTATTATCTGAAGAATGTTAGTTAACTTATAATTTCGTTAATATGCTAAAACTTAAAAAACCTAACACTATAAAGTAAAATAATAATTATTTTCCTAAAACATTTAAACTACTCTTTTTTTTTTTACTTTGAAACTTTAAAGATATATACATATTCTCTTTCATTTAATAAATTATATTAAATATTATATTAATTAATAGAAACATTTTTAATGGAATACATGCATATTGATTTTTTTTCTATAAAAAACTTCATTTGTTAACTAATTTTCATTTAAAATTGAAAAGCATAGCATATCATTTTGCTAGGAAACATGTATATTGGAAAAATAAATAAATACAGTTATCTTCACAAGCATATTAAATAACATGATTTATAAAAAAACACATTAGAAGCTATATTATTTTGTAATTTTAATCAAATGCCAAATGATTTTATAACATGCAAAAAACAGACCAGTGATGAGCCTGTAAAACATATAATTATATTTCAATTCAGGTCAACAAGTTCAAATAAGTTTTGAAAATAATATTATATATATATATATATATTCATATGGTACTATAATTTGAATATATATAATTATATATGTACTTTACTATTTATATAATTTATAGTATTGGTATATTTTAAAATAAAATAATAGTGGATAACTTTTTTTTTTTACTTTCTATAACCAGATCCACCTATCAACGTTTCTTCTTTATATTTATTTTACATGTGCTGCCAAAAACATATTTTAACATTTTTAGAATTATGTATGCAAAGAATTCTTCTTTGTTCTATCTATCATTATATCCACTCTAATAATATATTTAACTAAATCAATACATGCCGAAAGAGAAAAAAAACTATATATGGTGTACTATTTTTAAAGGAAAGATTATTGAAATATAATTGAATTGGTATCCGAGCTTTTCAATAAAATTGGATCATCAGTTCTAACGATTTTATCGATTTTTGGCCAATTTTATTTGGTCAACACAAAACTGTTTTAGGAACAACATGTACCCGATTAAACAAAAAATCACGATTAAACCATTCCAACAAACTGATCCAACAATTAAACAATGCATGTAATTTTTGTTTCCTAAATATCTAAAGCAATATACTAACATGTAAAAATATTTAAAAATTATAATCAATCTATAATATTTATATACAAAAAAATTATTAGACATAACCCCATATCAATTGGTCATGCTGGAGAATTAATAGAATAGATTAACTAGATTTTGATCCGTGCGTCCGCACGGTTATAAATCTAATTATATAACAATAGCTAACCATGCACGGTTAATGCATATTTTGAAACCACCCTTCCAAAATATTCAAACCAACTTCTCTCTTATCTAAAATTTGTCTGATTTAATTTTAGAGTACGATTTCATATAAGTAAAACAATGATTTTCGTTTCATTTATAAGCACACATGCAGAACAATATACGTCTTTAAATATAATCATATAATTGCTTTTGATGCAACGACAAAACATCTAATATATTACTTGATACTATTACATCATAATTTCTGGGTAAATTATTTTAATTGGATGTTTTGGACATCGGTTAAACTGTTTTTTTTACGTATATTGGATGTTTTCAGACATATTTACAGAAAAACAAGTCTGAAATATCACCGCATGTTTTATTTTGTATGTACCATAAAAAATATATTTTATGTCTGTGTTTGTTTTTGACTAATTATGTTGGTAATAATTAATTTCAGACATATTTACAGAAAAAAAAAAGACAATACTATATATGCGCTTCAAGCACATATCAAGATCTAATATAGGTCTAACATTTTACCACATCTGAAGAACCAAACTAGAACGGATCTAAAAATACATGTTTAAATCCGAGTCTATGCTAAAATATTTATTAGATCTTTTTATGGGGCTCCACGAGTCTCGGTTTGGATCTACGTCCTACAAGAGACCCAATCGGGTATTCGAAATACTCAAAAATTATTGTATATTAGGTAAATTTGGATGATTGTGTGTATTTTGGATATTTCAGATATTTTTTTAAGTTTCGGGTTCAGGTTTTTAGCTGTAATTTTAGGTTCCGAGTAAATTTAAGATTTCCAACAAATATAATTTGGGTGTTCGGGTAAAATTTGAGATACCTTTCGGGTTTTCGGATCTGATTTTGGGTAAGTTTCAGATATATTTTCTCCAGATATTTTTAAGATTTGCAGGTACTTTTCGAGTTTTCAAATTCAGTTTGGATATGTCAGGTCTTTTTCGGGTCCTATATACCCAAATCAACCCGAATCCGAAATAAAACTGAAATTACGAGTGTTTTACGGATATTAGAATTATATACCTGAACCGACAAGAGTTTGACAAGATCCAGGCGGAGCAGACCAGAAAAACTATAGATATCTATATAGATCTAAATTTTCAGGAACCGAAGGATACAGACCCAATAAGATCTGATCCAAGGACCGGATGCCTAAGCTTAATCTAAATAAATAAATATGATTACAAAAAATGGATTTATAATTATAAAGAAACGAGTGTATGCCGGCCAACTTTAAATTACTATTATTTCTACAGTAAATCAAATAGATTTTGATTAAGATTTATACACATATATGACTACAAAAAATATGATTAAGAAAAAAACACAAGTATTACAATTAAATATCTAGAAAAGGTCAAACGAAAAATATACATGTCCTTTTGAAAGGGCGGGTCAGAATCTAGATTCTGAAGACTCGAATGTTCTCAAATATTTTTAAAAAATAGTTTCATTTAAAATAAAAAATCATATAAACTTTTTAAAATACACAAAAGCAGATTTTATCAATACATAACGGGTCTATGACAAAAAACAATAGTTTAAAAATATTAAACTTTTTATTTAAATTAAAATACTAAAAATAAAATCACTGTGAAATAATTCACAAGTTTAACAGCAGGTTAATAAAAAAATCATAATACGAGTCAGAATTATTTGGAGTCTTCAAAATTTGGTCATATTTAAAATAACAAAAATATTTCATACTATAATTTTAGATAAATTTCATAAAATTCTTAACAAAATATAATTTATCAAGGATAAAAATATTCATGACATAAAATTAATTTTTCAATAAAAATATATCCGTCCTCTGAAGAGCGGACAAATTTTGAAATTATCTTTTATCATATTTGTTACAGATGAAGAGAAAAAATATGGAAAAAGGTGATAAAGAAGATTCACATAAAAAACATCATTTTGGTAATGTCTCAACAAAGAAGGCAAATCAAACTTCACAATATCAAGATTGGGTGAAAATTAATAGAGAGAACAAAGACAAAAAAATGAGTAACCTGTTTACAAACTCAAAACAATGTGAATTGGATTATATACATTTTCTTTTAAACCATAAAAAAAACTCGATCAACTACACAGATTTACGAACTGTTAATGGAGTTTTATATCCAACTTTTGAAGATGCTTATAATGCACTCTTTTTTTGAACTACTATTTTTTCTTTAGGGATTTTTTTTTTCTTTGTAAGCTTTCGTCCAATAATAATTTCATTTCAATGTTCAAAATAAGAAGCCTAATCATTTTGAGAAAAAAAATACACAAGTAAAATTAAAAATAAAAATATAAATTTGTCCAAAACACACATATCTGATAAATATATATATATATATAATAACAAAAAAACATAAGCTTAGAAATGCAATTTCAAAAAAATATACAAAACAAAACATATACCCGTCCTCTTAGGGCGGGTCAAAATCTAGTTAATACTATTAAAACTGGATCATGACCAGTTGATCATAGTTGGATCCAATTTGTAATTTAAATAATACATTCCTGTTCAATATAACTGCAAAGAAAATAAAAATGTAACCACCACTTCAATCAACTAAACAGTTTTACTTTCTCTAATAAAAGAACATTTGGTTTTATGTAACATCCTTTTTCAAGTATCAGCAAGTAGACGTGCTTGACAACTGCATCAAAATTTATATCATATATCAAAATAAATTATGGATTGTCCTTTCCTATTTCAATGCAATCTTATAATGTGGTATGAAAATATTTCTACAAGTTCATCAATATTATTAATATTTGATTGGAATCTTAACAAACCCACAATTTTTTTTTTTTAAAAAACTAGATGTATCTACTATATAATAACTAGATTATAATCCGTCTTTGCAAAGAGTGATATATTTTTTTTGAAAATTTTAATTTTATATTTGATTTTTTCTTTTATATATCTGTTTTTAGTATTAGTTTAATTTGATAGAGCAATCCTTTAAATAAATGAAATACATAGTTAAACATAACTTTTATCAATAGGTCATATTTCGGTTTTAAAATAAAAAAATAAAGTTTTTAACTAATCATTTAAGAAAAATATTTTACATAGTAACTACAAAGAAAAACACAAATATGATTAAAAATCAAAACACAAAAATTAAATTTTAAAAATAAAATTATAACAAAAATATACACAAGCATGACCGATTGATAAAAGATTGTGTCCAATTATTATTTTCCATTATATATTTTTTCTAAGGGCATCTAAATAAATATATTTTGTAACCATCATTTTTCTTCAATAAATAATCGGTACCTAATTAAAAAATAAACCAAATGTTTTTAACTGCTTTCCTTTAAATTCAAGGATCCATAACTACCACATTAATATGAGTGTGCATATAAATTATTGTATATGTGATTATGTTCCATTAAGATCTGTATAATAACTATATCACCTTTTTTATTGAAAACATCTACAGCGGACAATATGTGTTGTTAATCAACAAAAAAAAATTTACTTATACATTATACATTAGTTAATCCAGTGAATTAATATCCACCATTATTTTTACTATTATGATTACTAATATTTAAAAGCTAATTTTTATGCTTTATATTTACTAACCCTACCTTTTAAAAAAATATAATATATTAATATAAAATTATTTACCATTGGAAAATTTAATATAAAGGTTATTTTAATTTACCAAATATAATTAGATTTTTATTTCAGTTTCATGAAATACAAATTATTTGACTAATTTATCTAAAAAATTATAAATTTTCCTATAAATAAATTAAATAACAATTATCATCAAATCTATTCTATTAAACTAGAAACATGACATATTGATATAGGTTTAGTCCAACTATTTTAATATAATTACTAGATTCTGATCAGTCATTCAGAGGGTGGGTATATTTCTTGCTTTACATATTTTAAATTTAATTTTCATATTTGTTTTTTATCATATCTGTGTTTTTTATAATCATAATTGTGTAAAATATTTTTTAAATGATTAGTAAGATGCATTAATAATTGTATTTAAATATGTTGAACTAAACCTAAATCAATAGATCATGTTCCTAATTTAATAGTGTTGGTTAAACTCTCTTATTAATTGTGTAAGAAGAATATTTTACACAAATATGATTACAAGAAAAATACGAATATGATTAAAAACAAAAAGAAAATTAAATTTATAAAAAAATGCCAAACAACAAATATACCTGCTCTTCAATCTAGTCTAATCTATTAATTTAGGGTGCTATTTTTTTATCTACCATACAAAATTTTATGTTACACCATTCATAAGAAACTTAACTAAAGTCTTAAATTTACTCATATATGATATCTTCCTAACAAAAAAAATATACATTTAAACAATAACATTCCTAAAAAGACAAATTTATTCCATTAGGCAATTATCATCTGATTTTTATCATATTTAATCTTGACCATATTTAATATACATTTCAGTACTTAATATTGAAATCAAATAGTATAGCCCAATTCCTTTTAAAATTATCATATTAAATTTTTATATAAGAAAATAAATACTAGTTTATTGGTTGCAATATCTTAGGTTTGAATTTTGTAGAAAAATAAAAAACACCAATGAAATATAATATATTAAATAAAGTAATTATTTTAAAATATAATATTAAACATTTTAATTTAGTCACATACAAACATTTTAATAGTTTTTTTTTAACTTGGTCACATACAAACATTTTGAGAATAAAATTTTTTAAAGGAAAAAAAAATCTATTAACTCATATAAAACTAATGTTTAAAATTAAACTATCAGTATGATGTTGCATTTTTAAATAAATAAATAAAAAATACTACATTCATAATGATTTGTAAAATTTCATTAAAATCAATTTCCAAATAATTTTAAAAAATTAAAAATAATATTTTTTATATATAAAATTGATATTATATATATCTTTATAACTTATTTTATATTTAAAAAAAAAATTAAAAACAAAATTATGTCCGCACGGCCGTACGGATTCAAATCTAGTTTTTTTATTATAATGACAGATTCCAAATTGAATTTAGTGCTTACTAGGGCTTGAACGACTAATATCATAGAGTTATTTAGGTTTTAAAATATAAATTTTCTAAAAAAAAATTTTTATATGAATATTTACAGTTGTTAATGATTATGAATAAATAAATATTTTTCTGTAATTAAAAAGCAGATTATACATAAAATAAGTTAACAATATGTTTTGTATATATTATAATAACAAAATATAGGAGTAATTATACATTTTAAGTCATTTTACATGACCTAAATCATAATGTATATTTATAAGAAAAAAACTAAACATGTTTTCCAAATTTTTCACTAGTTTCTAATATATGTAGAGTGTAAAAATATATTTTTAAACTCCAAAATTATCCATATTTTTTATCGAAATTATTTTTTAATAAACATACCAATTATATATTTTACTCTTATAATTAATTATGTTGTATTAATGAATTATACAAATTATCTTAATTATTATTTATATTGCATTGATGATTATTGGACTTATTATAACAAGTTTTCATATTTACAAATATTTAGTATTATGTTAATTTAATATTTGATAGTGTGGAAATTTGCAAAAAAATAACCTGAAACTTTAATTTGGATGCATATATTCTTAAAATTAAATCAAATAAAAGTAGTTTAAAATTTTTTAAATTAAAGCCATCGTCTAATAATTAAAAACAATTATTATTCCATAATAAAATTATCGAGTAGTCTAATGATGTAGTTAATCTTAAAATTAATTATTTTTTAGTTTCAAACAGTATAAAGTATTTATTGTGTGTTAGATCCAAATAAAAATATATTTAAAAGAAGAGTAATTTTTTTCTTCTTATTTAAGTGTAAAATTTATATTTTCAAAAACTCCTATTTTGAAACCAAATTATTCATTTTGGATATGTTTTATATCTGAAGATTATATATCAGATTTCACTAGTAAACGTTTTGAGCAAACTTCTCCAAATAAATCTATTAAAATAAAATTTACCAGAAAATTAATGTATAATAATCATTCAAAATTAATTACATTTTTTTAATTATTTAGATATTTATAAAAAAATTCTTGCACCAAAAAAGTTATTATAAAGTTTTAGTATTGTTTTAAAGATTTGAATATATTTTTTTTAACATACAGCAAGATTGTATTTGATCATAATCTCAAAAATATGTTTAAATATTTTTTTCTTATTTTATTTTAACAATAGTTAGTTGAATTAATTAAATAATTAAGTAAATAAACCACATATTAGTATGCATAGATAACATAAATATTGAAATTTGATAATATCATTTGGTAAACTAATGTGATGTCTAAATTGTGTTTCTATTTTAATAGTATGGACTAGATTCTGATCCGCCTTACAAAAGGGCATGTATATTTTTTTGTTTAAAATTGAAGGGAAGTTATATTTTTTATTTAAAATTATATAATTTGTCAATTTCTAATTTGAAATTTTGTATGCACATTCTTATCTCACAACATCATTTTTATGCATTTTTAAAAGTTAAATTTGTTGTATTGGTGAGACATACGATTTATTTGGCATATTTTAGACTAATTTAATAATATATATTTGCAGGAGTTTGAATAGTCGAACCGGTAAATCCAGTAACATGTATGTAGTATAGTTTAGATTAGCAAAAACCCAATATTTAAAAACTAGATAAATCCGTAAACATCTGAAATTTTGTCACTAACCTTACAATCCGACATTGGCTGACCCGATAAAAACCAATATAAACTTGATTGTATATGTTTTAAAATGATTCAAGTTTTGATATATTTTAATAGTACATGATTTGTATAAAATATATGATTTGTGATTCTTAAATTTGATAATGCTTTTGCTATATTGTCTATAGAAATTAAATACATGTTTAAAATATTAGTTAATTAAAATAAAAAGTTCTAAATATAAAGAAATATACTATTTTGTAAATGTGATGAAAACCTTAGGACATAATTCAAAATTTTCAAAATATAATCCTGATTTAATAGTATATATTTAATTTTGTTGAATACTACTATAAGATAACAACAAACAATGCTAAAAACTAATGTTGGTTACTGCAATTAAAAAAATAGCAGCAAACAAGAAAAATTATGGATGTTAGTTTTGAGTTAGATTTTAAACTCTAGATTGTGATATAATTTAGAAACCGCTTGAATAGTTTTAAATAATTCGAATTCAATAAAGTCCCATTCAAAGATTATAAAAGCTGTTTATCAAGTGATAAAATCCGGTTGTTCATTTGGTAAATGGATTGTAAGCAATTATTTTGAGGCGGTTTGTAACCTAATTTTATACTAATAGTTAAATCCTAAATCATAAGAGAGGGAAGCTTCTACTTACTATTCATATCACTAAGAGAAAAAACTTAATGAATTTCATTTATTATTTACGAAAAAGGCCTTATTTCATGACACCTAGCCTTGTCCTATAAATACAGCCATACCATAATCTCATCTCATATCACTAACTAAAAAACAAAACTAAAACATGGGGTTCTTGGGTAAGAGTGTATTGGTGAGTCTCATTGCACTTTGGTGCTTCACTTCGTCTGCCTTCACTGAAGAAGTGAACCATGTGACTCAAACACCTTCCTCTGCTCCTGCTCCAGCTCCTTACCACCATGGCCACCACCACCCCCACCCTCCCCATCCCCACCATCCTCACCCCCACCCTCCGACGAAAGCCCCTGTTAAGCCACCGGTTTCTCCACCAGCTAAACCTCCAGTTAAGCCTCCAGTTTACCCTCCAGCCAAAGCCCCGGTCAAGCCCCCAACTAAACCCCCGGTTAAACCACCAGTTTCTCCACCAGCCAAACCTCCAGTTAAGCCCCCGGTTTACCCTCCGACCAAAGCCCCTGTTAAGCCCCCAGTTAAACCTCCAGTTAAGCCACCAGTTTCACCACCAGCCAAGCCTCCGGTTAAGCCCCCGGTTTACCCTCCGACCAAAGCCCCTACTAAGCCCCCAACTAAACCCCCGGTTAAGCCTCCTGTCTCTCCTCCAGCCAAGCCACCGGTGATGCCGCCGGTTTACCCTCCGAAGTTTAACAGGAGCCTAGTCGCCGTTCAGGGTACGGTCTTCTGCAAAAGCTGCAAATACGCTTCTTACGATTCACTCACTGGCGCCAAACCCGTTGAAGGTTAGAATCGATTTATTATTAGTATTTTGCTCACATTTGATACGCAAATACCTCATTAACATACTAGGTCTGAACCAACCTACTGCTCTGCATACGCATTTATTGATCAATAGTTACACGTATATTTGTAAAACAATACGTACTTGCTTGATATCAATAATGACGCAAACTTCGAAAAATAATTCAAACATCAAACGTTAAAGTGGGACCATTTCTGCGAAACAGTAAATAATGTTTCGAAAAGAGGTAAAAAAATAAAAATAAAGTGACTATACTATAGACACTCTTGCACCATTCAGTCACTGTTTTACAGTCTGTCCCATAAATTTGACGACCTCGAGAAAATAATAAAAAAGCACGAAACTAACGGATATAATTATCATTATTTATTTATTTTAGGTGCTGTGGTGAGACTACTGTGCAAGGGCAAGAAGAACATAATCGCGGAGACCACGACGGACAAGAACGGATACTTCTTGTTGTTGGCTCCGAAGACGGTGACTAACTTCGGTTTCAGAGGTTGTCGTGCGTATCTTGTGAAATCAAAGGACTACAAATGCAACAAAGTCTCCAAGCTCTTCGGTGGTGATGTTGGTGCCGTTCTCAAGCCGGTGAAAACGCCCGGAAAATCTGCGGTGGTCATTAACAAACTCACCTACGGTGTCTTTAACGTCGGTCCGTTTGCGTTCGACCCAGTCTGCCCCAAATGAAGATGATTGAGATGCTCTGGTTTACTTTCTTGATTACGTTTAAGTTCAAAAGAGTAAAAAGAGAGAGAGTTATTTGTTTCTGCGTTGCGAGTGTAATGTTTTAGCTAGTGTTATAAGTTGAATGTTGTGTTGCTTTTATGAATGTGTCCTTAAGTGACGTTGTTTTAAGTTTCATTTGAATAAAAATAGCCAGCTTCAAGATCATCGGTTTTTATCTTAATATTAAGAAGATCACGGAAATGGGATGATATCATATAATGATACATTGAATGCGCAAAAGTAAGCGAAAGCCATGTGTGTTTCGAAGCCTATATAAATGGCATACATGATACATATTACATATACAAATTTAGGCATTTCTGAGCATCCATCTCACCTAAATCTTCAGTATTAAAATATTGAAACCTACAAAACCTCGAAAAGCATTTGTTTTCATAATTATTTTCTTGGTTAAATATTATAAATTTTTGCCAGTAAGATGCTTTAACAATAGAGATATATTATCATTGCATAGAACGAGTACCCTGCACTAGTGTTTTTTTTTTAACTTATATTTCCTAATATTTGATTAAATTAAAATGATGAATATAATTACGCTGCAGACAAGAAAATATGATTACAGGAAGGGTGATAATGTCGAAGGGAATCATCGAATAGAGTTTTCTACTTTCTAGTGGGTTCTTGGATTCGGAGAAAAATCAGCTGTGGAACTGTCGGCCACGTGTCTGACATAATTTCCCATCACATCTCAAAGTTCAAAAAAAAACGAAAGTGAATTTGAATAGAACTAAAATATTAGTTTAAGTTGATCGACTCATTGAAATCAAAAGTGATTAACAACAAGACGTCAAGAAGGGTATGTGGGTAGTGTGGCGCGACGATCTAAGTGATGCACTTTCACAATTTGAATAGAACTAAAATATTAGCCCCACCAAAAAAAAAAAGAACTAAAATATTAGTTTAAGTTCATTTTTGAGTAACGCTTTCCTCTCTCTTTTTATGTTGATTTCTTTTTGAACTTCTCTTTTTATGTTGATGGACGAAACATTATACCATCTTTTCGTTTCAGAGTTTTTTTTCATAATGGAAACCCGCCAATCCGGGCGAATTTCACGGTTTTACATATGCCTTAATGGCACCAGTCACATTATTTTTATTTTGCTTTGCATTTTTAATAAAAAGTTTATTAAAATCCAAACTCATATTGTAATAACTCATAAAAACCGCGAAATACATGTGCGTCTAGATGTGGTTAGCCAATTAGCCAAATACCGCACACACCTATAAACCTTTTACTGTTTCATAGTTTTTTTTTTGAGAAATTTACTGTTTCATAGTTTCTGAAATATATGTAATAATAGTTACTTTTAAATGTTATATTAAATTATTTTCAAATGATAAAATTGAACTAAGATAAACATAATTATCTGATATAATTTATTATTTCTATATATTCAATTGATTTGTTATTAAAAATAAATTAAAATAAAATCTTAACAACTAGCACATATAAAAATAATTATTATGAACAAAACGGTTTTAAAACTAACACACAGTTTTAAACATATTATTTTTACTTTTAATTTTAGATAAAAAAACTACTCAATAATACTTACAACTAGAATAACAAAATATTGTATTATTTTTCTAATCCAAAGTAACCACTATTTAACGAGTTTTTGAAAATTAGATCTGACTGATCGGTTGAACCATGGCTAGTTTATATACAGCTGTGAGCCATGTTCAAAATTATATTTAAGTAAAGTAAAATATGATTAAAATGATCAAACTCGCTAAACCAATGTGTTGGTTCAATATCAAAATTCAGATTTCTCAAAATTTTAATAAAAAAAGTTATATTAAAATAAAACCTTTCACAATATTTATAATACTTCATCTGTTTCATAACACTTGATGTTTTTTTCATTGCACAAAAATTAAGAAAATTACATTTTTTATTATAGATATTTTAAAAATATGATTTTAAAATTAGTTAACCAATTATAACAAAGACTGTAAAATCTAATTGTTTGAATATTTTTTCAATAAAGTTAAAGCAATCTTAAAAACTCAAAACTTCATGTAAATTGAAACAAAACAATCTCTCTAAAACATCATCTATATTAAAACAGAAGGAGTATTTATCTAGCAAAACCGAAAAAATATTTCCACGCAATCAAACATCATTCCGACGTTTGAATCTATCAAACACTGGTTACTATTCAGATCCTTACATGTTCTTTACAGCATTTACCCTTTTACTTGAATCATACAATTATTATTCATTCCAATTCAAACAAAAAAATCAAGATATCTATAAGATTTTGAAGCAAATAAAATAATAAATTAATATCTGCTAAGGATGAAACAAATTACAGATACTAAATTTTAAGAAATGAGTATATTCTTTCTCGATAGATATATAAATACATGTATATTTAGATTAAATTTAGTGTTCTAAATTTATAAGGTTACATAATTATTATTCTAATATATAAAAGAATAAATTTTATTCACAATGTTACTTATAAGATTATTAAATAATTTTTTTATAACAGCTATCATTTTTCTTAACTTTGTCTTTAATTTTTTTTACTAATTTTAAACATATAATCTCAATATTTTTATTTGTATATTCTATATTATGTAAAAAATATTTTTTAGAACAAAATTTTATCATTTTTTCCTAAATTATTTATTAAGCAAAACAGATAACATCCACAACTATTCATAAATATCAACAAATTTTCTACTTAATTTTTGATATCTGTTTTTAGAAATATTTTTTTATTTTTCAGAGAATATAGATAAAAATTAGAATTTTATAACATACAAAGCAAATAATAAATACTAGAAATTTGATATTATCTACTTCGAACCCACCACTAAAACAAAGTTTCAAATGTATATTTTATTGCTTGTCACTTAAAAAATTCCAACAAAGAGAGTAAGCATACATTTTTTCGATAACATAATCAAAACTTAATCAAACTGAAAAAGAATTAAGACAGAAACTATACTAACCCAAATTAGTTCAGTTTCTTGGTCATGCAACCGATCAAAATGATCAAGGAGCTCAGTTAAAATAAACTAGATATCCGCATTTAACACAGATTATGTTTGTTAATAAATAAAATGATAAAAATCATAAAAGAAATTTTATTAAAGTATTAGAGTTGAGTAAAATATCCGAACTGGAATAACTGAACCGAATCTAATCCAAAAATATTATACCATATACGAACAGAAACTGATAAAATATCTGAATAGATCCAAAAGCTTTGTATATAAAGAACCGGATTTGAACCTGACCCGAATCAAATATTTTGGATACCCGAATATATCCAAATAACAATCATATACTTAAATATATCAATTACTTTTTGATCAAATATTATAATAATATTCCACATACTAAAAATACTCAGAATTATCCAAAATATTTGAAATATATCTAAAATAAATATCTTAAAATATTCAAAAATATTTAAAACACCAAAATACCAAAATACCAAAATACCCCAAATACATACTAGCTCTCTATCCAAATAGATAAGAGTAACTAAATTCATGTTAATTTTAAAGTGTTAGCAGACATGTTCAAATTTATATGTTGCATATTTTGGATTTTAAAGTATATTGAGATTTTTGAATTTTGTATATAATTTAAATGGATATCTGAACTTAAATCAAACCCGCAAAAATCATCCAAACTCGAATTAAAATTTATAAATAACCGTATAGTGTTTAAATTAAATCTCTAACCTTGAAAATCCAAAACTCAAATAAACTCAAATGAAACTTAAATAGGTGTTTAAAATCCAAATAGATCCGAGTCAAACCCAAACGGATACCCGGGTGATAATCCTTAAAAGTTTTAATGATTATTGTTAATATTACTAAACAATATTGTCTAGAATATATAGTTAAGATCTGAAATATTATTGTATGATTTCATATTTTTATATACATTAATCGCAAGTATTTGTTTGTTTAATTGTAGGTAGTATTGCTAGAAATAAGTTCAAAAGTTAAATTTTAAATATGGTTAAGAAATCAGGTCAAATATAAAATTTTACATTAATAAATGTTCTGAATTTGCTGGAAAATATGCAATGGACCAACAATATCATGCCTTCTCCAAGTGAAAAGCAAGCTAAGTATTATCAATATTTGTTTAAATATATAAGGTTTCAGTAAATATTTTTAGTTTTACACTATGAAAAAATGATGAACAAATGATCTCATATATATTTATTCTTATACATGAGGGATATTATACGTAAAGGCATATTTTAAATATTTTAATAGCAGCTAATTATAAATGTGGCGGTTTAATATTCCACTAGATATTGACCCGTCCTCTCTGGAGGACGGGCATACCTTTTGTTTTATATTTTATTTAAAAAAAATTAATTTTTATATTTATATTTTTTATTATTTTTTTCTTTGTAATCATATTTGTGTAAAATATTTTTTTCTAAAATGATGAGTAAAAGACTTTAATTTATTTTATTAAAGTAGTTGGACTAAATCTATATTAGTATATTCCTTTAAAAGGACGAGTATATATATATATATATATATATATATATATATAGAGAAAATTTTAATTTTTATATTCTGTTATCTGTAATCATCTTTGTGTTTAAAGTGGTTAGAATTATTATATAGTTTGATGCAATTATAAACAAAATTAGATATAACGTTTATCAATTGGACATTTTAGGGATAGGCAAAACTAGATCCGAAGAACTGAACCGAACCCGATCCGAAGAAATAGTACCAAACCGAACTGAAATTGATTAAATATCCGAATGAGTTCAAGTTTTTGGTATTTAAAGAATCAAAACCGAACCCGACCTGAACAGAAGTATTTCGGGTTTATCTGAAATATATTTATATAGCTATATATATCAAATATTTTTTAGATTTAAAGTATATTAAAAACATTCAAAATATATAAGATACTTTTTAGTTGTTTAAAATACTTGAAAATATATACGAATAGCCAAAAGTACATGTCTAAAATAGCTAAAGTATACTCAAGACACTAAAAATACTTAAAATATCTATTGATTTTCAATCCAAATATTCAAATCTAACCAATTTATATGTTAATTTTAGGTATTTTGACCTATGTTCAAATTTATATGTAATATCTATTGTTGTTTATAGATTTTGTGAAATTTTAAATATATCAGGAATTTAAAAATTATTTAAATGGGTTATCTGAACCCAAACCAAACCCGCAAAGATTTGAGCCGAACTCGAACGAAATTATTTAAATGTTAATTTACTAAACCCACATATGGTTTTTGGTTCGGTTTCAGATTGTTTTTTATTTGGTTCCGATTCGATTGTGAATTTGGTTTAAGTTTGATTATTTTACTTTTCGATATGTGTATTTATTCGTTTTTTTATTTTGGTTCCCGATTTGATTTCAGTTTTTCTGTTACAAAAATAAAGGAATGTTTTTCTTTTACAAAATGCTTTGCAAGTATTTACATATTCGACAAATATATTGAGTTTTCAGTTACACCATATTAATGAGTTTTCAAAAACCATTTATACCATGCAGTTGAATATTTATGATAATATATACTATTAATGCTTGAGGACGATATCGTGTACTGCCAACTTACAGAGCCGGTGATGCACAAGACCTGGGATTTCCAAAGTTGCATCTTCCTCAGTCGAAACTTTCAGCTGGAACCTATCCCAGCCTGTATAGAGATGATGTGTTTTCATTGTTTTATGTGTCAATATTCAAGCCCGTAGATCAAACTGATGCGACATTTTATGAGATTCACTAACCAACAACTCATGATCTCCATGATTTCTTCCATCAGTTCCAAGATGGGTTATCAGCACTGCTCTGAACAATAGCTGCAACACAAATGTTTCTAGCCCTGCAATTGATCCACCAGGCTTTAAAGATATGCTTTTAGTCTTCATGTGTTGTTTTTTCTTAATACATTTTTAATATAAAGGTACCCGTTTTTGGAATGCATCAATGAGCATCATCATCTCTTCCCCTGTCACACCAGATAAGAAGTACACCAGAGGCAGCAACTCCACAACCTGCACAGCAGATTTATGTAAGAGAACAACAATACATATTAACCTTGATACATGAAACTGGAAGTCTCGTACTTACATCCTATTCAGGTCAGATATATTATATGTCTTGTGTTAATTGTCTCATGTAACCAACGCAGGATCATATCTTCTGCACATAACATAATCTAGATTATCACCAAACAACGACATTAGCTGTGCATAACCTTGCAAGAGTCAAAGAGTGTTTTTCCAGATTACGTTCATGAGACTGAATGCTAATTAGCAACAGCAAAGCATATATAAATAAATATATGTTCAAGCTTGTTTTCTATGACCAGTAATGAACACATTAGGAAAAGATAAAAGAGTGAAAGAAACTGACTTGAGGGGCAAGGAGGATCTTCCTTTAGTTGTTGTGTGAGAGCCAAAGAAGTGAAAGCTTGAGATTTTGAAATCAATCGCTCTGGTTTGAATTCTAAACTATCATTTTCCCAAGTCAAATGTCCATACTTCTCCAGTGATTCGTACTTGCTTTCTTGATCTGTCAAACATGATTGGTTAACTCTCTTATCAACTAATTATACAATCAAATATCTAAATATTGATCTCACGATATGGTATTGGCCTTGGTAAATGACTGATTGTTTCATTCTAGCGGATTCAGTTGCAGATCATGCTCCAAAAAAGCTTTCATTAGATGCTGTCTCCACAGTCCCCACCCCCAAATCCATGGCCGTCATAGTCGAAACCCGTTCCTCCGCCTCATATGCACCAACAAAGGTGAATAGGTGATTCTCTGAGATTCGTCAGCATCTCAACAAATGAATCTCTCAACCACTCGTTGTGCTTTTTTAAATACAGTTTCAATGTAGAATACTTTAAGTCCTCCTAGAGCAACCATAAAAATTTACTAATTTTTTTGAATCCCACAAGAATACAGGAGAGTGATACCTTATCGTGCACCCATCAACCGGCAGTTGTCATCGCCGCCTTAATTGCTTCACCTCATCTCCTCCAACAGTTGCCGTCGTCATCGCCGCCTTCAACCTCGAGAAAAAGCAACACCACATGATTAAAAATAACGTTTCACATGAAACACGACAATTATCTCATGGCTATAAAGAATGAATCATGAGAATTTGCTTGAGAGTATTTATAATAATATCCATCAGATACTTTTGTTAGATGCCGAAGTATAATGTGGTTTAGGAATTTAGGTAGAACAAATATTTGAAATTAGAATCGTAGATTTTATAAGATTTTCTTCTGTGTTTTTTCTATCTAAATAAATACTATATATTAAATTAAAAAGTAGTGGCATTTCATTGTAAATAATGTGGAAACAGAAGGGCATCTCAAAAAAAACCTTCTGTTTTAATAGTATTGACTAGATTTTGACCCGCCCTTTGAAAGGGCGGGATGATTTTCTAACAATTTTTTTTTATATTAAACTATTTTTGTTGTGTTAATATATTTTTTGGTACATATATATATATACACTATAAATTTATTAAATTTCACATGCTCTAAAGAGTAAAGACATGCTACACAAAGGATATATTAAATATTATAATATTTTTTTTATTTTTAGTTTCACATATATATATATATATATATATATATATATATATAATATTCCATAAATTTAATATTGTAATATTTTATTTTTATAAAATTTATTTTTATTTAAAAGAATGTTTTGTATATAATGAACATAAATTAGACTAACCAATTACTTAATCTGTTCACATAAAATGTTTTGGGTTTATTTATTGTGGCACTCAATATTTATAAATTGTTTGAAAAGAAATTTAGATGTATTAATTTCTTCAAAGCTCTTCTATTTTGCAATATTTATAAATGTGGTGAATTGATAGTTTCATTTTTCCTGAAAACTGTGAACCATCTCAGTCATATCATTCATGCTTTTACCATCTCATCGTTTCTTGTGCTCACCAGCTTTTTGTCAACCTAAAATACAACCATGAGGAATATACCTTGTTTTAACATACAAATTATAACATTTCTTATATGAGCTAATGCATTCACATGAGTACACCTTCCGCACACTCATCAAATAATGTAAAAGAGCAGGTTTGAAGCCATCCCCACATCTCAAACCTATTTTTAGAGGTGTGAGCCTTTATGCAGAAAACAATCAGAGCCTTCTTTCTTCCACCTAAAATTAACAATATTAAACACAATAGTGTATTTAAAAAAACACAATGATAAATCAAAAAAAAGTTCTTTGAAACTGTTTGTTTTGTCTGTATACATTTTCATGTTCCAAAAAGACCGTAGCTGTAATGCTTGCACAGCTCCTCCATTGCAAGTTTCCCCAAACCATAAGAATCTTGAGGCTATATGACATCTCTAAACTGTATCCTAATATTGTGGCACTCAATATTCCTACGCAATGTTTTATTTATAGAATATATTCTGTTTTTAAGTTAAGCACAAAATATTGCTATTATTTTGACAACTTACAAACTGCAATATTTGAAAATATGAAGTGCAATCCGGTTTATAGTAAAAAAATTGAAAGATTGAAAAGTGAATTTAAAAAGTTAATACACTTTTTCGTCAAAAAATTGAAAGATTGAAGTCAATAAGCTTCAAAAATCAAAACCTAATTAAATAATAGAATATTAAAAAGAACATAAGTTTTGTTATCTCAAGGTAGAAGATATAACTTTTTCTTTAACAGCTACAACAAAAAACAATGAATGCTCATATTGATATTAGGAATGATAAATAGAGGTTGAGGAATATCCCTGATTTCTGAAAATATCAATTGTATTCATTTATTATCGCTGTGCAAATATTCCTCTAAACTGAAAACATATAAAGCGCAGAAATAATTTAGGTTAGATCTTCTTAGTATTTTTTTGCAGAAAATTAAATATTATTGGTATTCTAAATTTTTTTTAAAATGCATTGTGGATAGATATATTCGTATATATTGTTAGATACTGGAAATATGCCGATTTAAGTGTCTTATTCCTCCTATATGTAAATAGTGTCTAAATAGTGTCTTAAACTATCAAGATCTAGACGACATTTTTTTTTCATCAGACGATAACGTTTTAGAATGTTGAATAAATTACTAAATATCCTTGTTGTTATTGTTAAAGCTGTTAGCTTTGGGCGGGGGAACATACTAATATGTTTACAAAACATTCTAAATTAACATGATCTGCTTTGAGAGGGTATGTATCTGATTTATGTATGGAACTGAATTTTAAAAATGTTTTTATTGTTTTAGTTTCAAAAGTGAAAGTATTTTACTGCTTACTGAATATTCGATTTTAGTTTACATAGATTTTTATAGGATATATAAAAAAAAATCATACCGAAAATATAGGATAGTACTTTTTAACGGGAATCTATATCTAAAGTTAAATAAATTAAAGTAAATGGTTTTAGATTTGCGTAGACATTCAAGTTAATTTATCTGTAAAAAAGAATATAATATCAAACGGTTTACTGTTTATGAAACTTGTTTTTATTAAAAGGTAAAATACCAATCATCTGTCACACAGCTATAATATCAAACGATTTCAGTTTCTTTAGTAGAAGAGCCGCTGGTTTACTTCCAAGAGTTCTCGCCTCAATCTGTCACAAGATTTGGTCCAGTTAATATCAATCATTTCATGCCAAAATGAAAAAGTTTTATAATAGTTTATCACTATTTACCTCTTCTTAGAAGTAAGGCTTCTGCTGAATAAGTGCTTTTGAATCTCCATAATCAGTGATTCCAATAGGCCAATCGTGTGAAAGGAATATATCAAGCGGATCTTCAAGTTGCAGCAACTTTTAAGTTGATGCACATCATAGTCACAAACATGATAGACCGTTCTGATGGTGTTCTTATTATACGTCGGCCGCTCAAAGTGTCCTACTCACATTAGAGACGACTCAGAAATCTGTTTATTTCTATTGCAAGAACTGGACTATGGTTCTTGATCTGAGAGACTAACCTGAATGGTAATCTCGGCCATTGTAAATACCCGAAAGGCCTCCAATTCGCAGATTACCGAACTTCACAACCCCAGCATAGCCTAGAAAGTATATATTGGTGGCAGCCCAACCACCATAATACCTAAGCAACAACCAGTAATCATCATCAGCTTCAGAATCCTAATCAAGACCGAGCAAAATGTTAGTAGACAACTTACAGTTCCCACAAGTAGCTGGAAGCCTCGTGATCCCCACCGATGAAAATAGTGGGAACAGCGTCAACTTCTTGGCCGGAGCAGTACTTCCAAAAGGATTTCATTTCTCTGTATTTGATAGGTACACTAAGGCTAACCGTGTCTTTTTCATTTCTAACAGCCTGGAGACAATTTTCTTTTCAACACTAAGAAAGCAGAACCGAATAAAAGAAACTTTCCCTTGGAAAAAAAATAATATTCATACAGTTTACCTGGAAATCACTGAAGCAGAAGAGGAGATCGACTTTAGTGTTGTGGACCTGTCATGGTGTTGAATCTTCTTGTACACATTGTCAAGGTCTCCATGCATACACCCTTCAATAGCAATCTTCATAACTCGGAAGTATAAACTATTTGAATCCATTTTTATGGGGGTGATTGGTTTCATATATTATGAAAATGATAGACAAAAACTGAGGTTGTTATTGATTGTAATCCTCCAATTTAAGCATAGGATCGACATCCACTGGAACTTCTGTGAAAACCCTGCAACCATCAGACCAAGGATTTTGGTCAAACGCCACTACTTCTCCACCTAAACTTATGAGCAAAGCTTGGGATTCAAAAACTTTAAGAGTCTTAAGCAAAAATCCGTTTGAAATACTTGTGACATCTTTAGCTCTGTTATGATAACAGTGTTATCTAGCAGAGTAGTAATCAATTTAGGAAAAATCAATCACGTGAATCAGTCCCCCATTTATGAAATTAGAATAATTATCTGAGATTTTTTTTTAAGAAGATAACTACATTGCTTTCATCAGTTCCAAGTTCACACAAAATCAAAAGAAAGGGAAGATTGAGCACTCACGATTTTCTAGATGGTTCAGCTAAAGGTAAAAACCGCCATCAAACCCATGTTCGAACATAGTAGAGCCATCACACCTCTTAACGTATAGAACAGATGACGCTTTTTCGTTAGTGTAGCAGGGATTCAACGCCTCCATCTTGAATTCAGAACCACCATTAAAGAAGCCATTGAAGCGTTTCCTAGCAAGATAAAAATCAAGTCTCAAAACATTCGTCAACGTTACTCTAAGACAAATCGCCTTCGTAGTCACCTCGTACAAAATGCTCAACCTAAATAAAACCCACCAAATCTGCGATGATCTTGTTCTCCGTACAAAGTTTTTTAATTATGCCAAAACTATTTTGTTGAAAGGATATAGAGAAACGACTATATCTAGTTTGTTGAAATAAAAAGATTTTGTGAATAATAAAAATAATCAAAAACATAGGTTATAAATAATTTAGTGGCAGAGATCTGTAAATACATTCAAAACAGAAGGTCACCTCAAAAAAGTGCCTTCTGTATTAATAGTATTGATGATGCATCATATATATATTTAAAGATTATGTTAGGAATTGTCTCCAATTATTTGGTAAAGCTGTTACAGACATATGCTTTAATTTATTTATAATGGTCTAAATATTGTTATATGTTTTGTTGGACCATTTAAATTTTAAGTGATAACATTTAATCAGTAGACAAAAATAGGATTTTGTTTTAAAAAATTAGACTAAATTTTAATCCGGGTTTCAAAAGCGCGGGTGAAGCTCGGGTTTTTTTTCGTTTAGTAAAAGTGTTTAATCGATTGTTATATACATTATTAAGTTCAAAAGTCATATAAGAACTAAAAAGTGAATGCTATATTTTTTTTAAGATTATACAATTGATCAGTTAGTTTTTTTGAGATTATGTATCGTATATTCTATATTCCAATACCATCTTTCTAGTTTTATACATTTTATAAGAGTTATATTTATTAAGTTTTTTTTGACAAATTTATATTTATTAAGTTTATGAGACATAATCTACGCACCATATTTTAAGCCAATTTAATAGTATAGATTAGTAAGGGATTTAATAGTTTTAGCAGTGTTTTCGTACCCTACTCGAACCACTGTCGAAATGATAAATCTTCTGACTCGTAATAATTCTGTTCAGATTTAGTTAAAATCTGGTATTCAAAAACCAAATAAAACCTGGTAAAAACCCGTCACTAACCCGAGATCCGATAAAAACCTTATAAATATGATGATATTTTTTTAAAAAATATATTGAACTTTGACATACTTTTTAATAGTACATAATTTGAATAAACTATCTGATTTGTGGTTTTGTAAATTTGATAAAAAATTAAAAAAATAGTGATAGAAAAATACTAAATTTACTGTTATAATTCAATGTTATTTTATTTCTCTTATTGATAATCCATTCTAAATTGTCTATTTTCTTTTGTCTTACATTTAAAAGTTAATTTTAAAATAAGTGTTATTAACTACTTATTTAGATTATGAATAAAAATAACCTATTATAAAATTTTCTATTTTCTTTTATTATTGATAAACTGTATTTTGGTGTTTATATGATATTATATATCTTATATTATTAATATTGTACTTATAAGTGTAATTGTATATACATTTTTTAATATATTATCTATTATTTTATTTTATTTCTCTTTTATTTTATAGAAAACAAATGATTTTAGTTTGAAGGAATGTAATTTAATATTGACGATAATTAAATTGGATAATCGATATATTTCATCTAACTTGTTTCAGATATAATATTTGTCATTATGGAACAACCTATAAAAAGTTAAAACCCAGTTATAATCAAAATTATTTTAGTTTAAAAGAATGTAATTTTATACCGATGAAAATTAAATTAGATAATAAATATATTTCATCTATCTTGTATCAAATAAATATTTTGTCATTTTCAGGGACAACCTATAAAAAGTTAAAACCCAGTTATACTCAAATTTGAATTAACTGAACCAACAATTATTTTCCCCAGAAAACTCTGTCTAAGATAAATTATAATGTTAAATAACTAAAAAGTGAAACCGGAGATATGTTTATTTTACCTGCATACAAATACTGTGTGATCCAATTGTTAAAAAAATATATTGTTTTACTTTAAAAGCACGTGTGGAATGATACGACTCTGACAAGTAAGACATTTGAATTGTTAGATATAATTAATGTGGGTTAAGAAATATTTTGTATTAGTTTGAAATGATATGCTAAATCTAATTACGAAAATTTGGTTGGTTATATTCCTTAGGAGAAAATGTAGGGTATTTGATAGATATTTGTATTGTTAGATTAATTTATTGTAGGACCAATAAATTAACAAATAGAAATAAATAGGTCCAACACCCTTTGCATAATTAGATTTTTTCAAAATATTTCTCTTTTAATAGTATAAACTAGAGTTTGATCCGCACATTCGTGCGGATATATTTTCTATTTTATAGATTTATAACTTTGATATTGTTATAAATTTTTAAAATATTTAATTTACATTGTATTGTTATATAATGTGGAACTATTAATCTTATTGTTTAGGTTTCTTATTCGACCTTATTAGTTATAGTTATTTCGTCCTACATTTTATTTTGTTATTAATTCTTATTGTACAAAATACATTTTAAACATTTATTTAGTTATACAATAGATATTTCTTTAGGATAATTTATATTTATATGTTGTGTTTAAAAATACTTTAACATCTATAATATCAGTATTTTGATATTTTATAAGTAAATACATTGTTTTGTTTAAATAATGTCGCCCTATTATTTTAGTAAATTTTATACATCGCAACATCTATCATATTATTTTAGTAAATTTCTTGATGTATGGTATTTTTAGATGTAATGATGTTAGTTTTTTTCTAATTTTTGTTTTAAATTAAAATTTAATAATATATAACTTTTGAGTTTTACAATAAAATTTGTTTTGGTGTTGCATGTAAAAAATATATTTTAACTTCTATGTTTTCTCTTTAGCAACAACAGGATTTTTAATAATTAAAATAAACATTAAATTGCAATAAAAATTATTTGTCATTAATATATTTAATTATTATTGAAATTTTATGATTGTCAAATATCTTATTTTGTAAATAATATATAAGCAGTAAATGATAAATGATTATTTAGATATAAAAGCATTTTAATAATAAAAATATGTTAATTTACCTATTTAATATAATTTTGTCATATTTAATTCATATAATAATTTTCTTTTAATATAATATAGACTATAAATATAAAACTTCTATAAAAATAGTATAGGATTTTTATATTAAAGTTTTGATGAATATTAATTTAAAATAATATTTTATTTTTAATTACGAAATTATTCATTCATTGATTTGTAAAAAAAATTTAAAAATTTTAGCTGGTTTTTGTTAGATTGGTATGTTAAACAAATATTATGAAATAACTTATAAATTAAGAAACTCTTGAACTTCAGATTTGGATGGGTTAATGATGAGGTTAGAGGTTTTAAAGAAGACATATTTGACGCATTTTTAGATATTTCCTTATTTCAGTTTTTATTTTTTTCTGGATTTTTTTTGTGACTTTTTAAATATAAATACCTTATAGATATATTATATTTGATACGGTATATACTCAAAATTTCTTCTTCTTCTTTTTTCACGTCAAGATATATATTTAAAATTTATGGGTTTAATTGGTTGACTTCCTTTTTATAGGAAGTTTGGTATATTATTATATTTAAAATCACATAAGATATGTTCTAATTTAATTTATAAGCTTAGGTTGTTATCTTTTAATAATAATCTAGAAATGGTCCAACATAGACTTTTGAATAGTAGATTTTTATAGTGACTCTATTTTAATAGATTAGACTATATTCTGATCCGCCATTCAGAGGCAGATATATTTTTGCTTTTAATTTAAATTTTAGCAATTTAAATTTTATATTTGAATTTTTAATCATATTTGTGTTGTTGTAATCATATTTGTGTATACTATTTTTTAAAAAAAAATATTAGTAAGAAGTTTTGATAATTGTATGAATTTTTGATGTTACATAACTATACACTTATACCCAATTTTTGTTTAAATCGGATCTGAACCTGCAGTTAAACTGATAAACACACAATCCGGTTTGTAATTTGGTTGTGTTTTAGAAAAAAAAAATATTTAATAATCCGGTATAACTCAAAATCGGTTACCAGTTGAAAAACTGGTTAACCCAATACGTAATTTTTAATTATTAACGCATATAATTTTTTGTCGTATTATTAGAATCTGTTTGTATTCTAATTAGAAAGTTAGACTTTTTATTTTCTTAAAAATAAGATTATACAATCTTGTGGATCATGAATCTATTAACAAAGTTAATTGTTGTGATTTGGCATTAGTTTATTTTGTTATAAATTATCTATAATATTATGTTTTATATTTAGATTATTTTAAATTTAAAATTTAATTTTTTATTCACATTAGACATTAATAATACTTAAAGATTTTCAGTTTAGGATATAACTCGTAAACTGAAATTTTATATTGCTTGTTTATGATATAACTCGTAAACACATAAGATTCTGGTAGATTTTGATCCGCGCTTTCAAAACGCAAAATTATTTTCAAAACATTTCAAAATTTATTTGATATAATATGTATTCTTATACATTTAGATTTACAATTGAAACGTTATATCAATACTATTAATTTTCCACCTTGTCCTATTGATATGAAGTTATGTCTATCTATCTAAATCCACGATGCTTACCTTTAATCATTTCTCTATTTTTACATTTTATATATCAACGTAACAACCTCTTCTTCCCCACATTAATCGGGAATCAACCCTGCCGATAACTGCATACGTATGTAACTAACTGCATACGTATGTAACTAACGGTTGTAAGGATTATATAGTTAGGCCAGTTTAGACTATTTTACTAAAAATATGCTATTACAATTCTTATATAAAATTATGGTTTTATGGTATGTGTTATAATTTAGCATAACTGTATGTATATATATATATATATATATATATATATATATGTATATTATTTATAGTTTGTATTGCAATATTTTTAATAAACTAAAAAATTAGTATATTTAAATTTTAAAATAAATCTTCAATTTGTATTCATAAATTTATGATTAGAAAGTTAATAATAAAATAGTAATAATTAATTTCAGACATATCACAGAAAAAAAAAAATACAAAACAACACTATATATGCGCTTCAAGCACATATCAAGATCTAATATAGGTCTAACATTTTACCGGATCCGAAGAACCAAACTAGAACGGATCCAAAAATACATGTTCAGATCCGAGTCTATGCTAAAATATTTATTGGATCTTTTTATGGGGATCCACGAGTCTCAGTTTGGATCTACGTCCTACAAGAGACCCAATCGGGTATTCAAAATACTCAAAAATTATTATATATCAGGTAAATTTGGATGATTGTGTGTATTTTGGATATTTCAAATATTTTTTTTAAGTTTCGGGTTCAGGTTTTTAGGTATAATTTCATGTTTCAGGTAAAGTTTAGATTTCCAAAAAATATAATTTGGGTGTTCGGGTAAAATTTGAGATACCGTTCGAGTTTTCGGATCTGATTTTGGGTAAGTTTCAGATATATTTTCTCCAGGTATTTTTAGGATTTGCAGGTACTTTTCGAGTTTTCAAATTCAGTTTAGATATGTCAGGTCTTTTTCGGGTCCTATATACCCAAATCAATCCGAATCCGAAATAAAACTGAAATTACGAGTGTTTTACGGATATTATAATTATATACCTGAAGCGACAAGAGTTCGACAAGATCCGGGCCGAGAAGACCTGAAAAACTATAGATATTTATATGGATCTAAATTTTCAGGAACCGAAGGATGCAGACCCTATAAGACCTGATCCGAAGACCAGATTTATAATTCTAAGGAAACGAGTGTATGCCGGCCAACTTTAAATTACTATTATTTCTACAGTAAATCAAATACATTTTGATTAAGATTTATACACATATATGACTACAAAAAAATATGATTAAGAAAAAAATACAAGTATTACAATTAAATATCTAGAAAAAGTTAAACAAAAAATATACATGTCTTTTTGAAAGGACTGATCAGAATCTAGATTCTGAAGACCCGAATGTTCTCAAATATTTTTTAAAAATAGTTTCATTTAAAATAAAAATCATATAAACTTTTAGAATACACAAAAGCAGATTTTATCAATACATAACGGGTCTATGACAAAAAAAAATAGTTTAAAAATATTAAACTTTTTATTTAAACTAAAATACTAAAAATAAAATCACTGTGAAATAATTCACAAGTTTAACAGCAGGTTAATAAACAAAAATCATAATACGGGTCAGAATTATTTGGAGTCTTCAAAATTTTGGTCATATTTAAAATAACAAAAATAATTCATGCAATAATTTTAGATAAATTTCATAAAATTTTTAACAAAATATAATTTATCAAGGATAAAAATATTCATGACATAAAATTAATTTTTTTCAACCAAAAATATACCCGCCCTCTGAAGGGAGTTAAGAATCTAGTTGAGTATTCTAAAATCCGACCCGACACGTAGTTAAATCGACAAATTGTGTGGTCTCGTATGTAGTTCGGTTTAGTTTAAAAATAATAATTTAAAAATCTTATAAAACTCGTAAAAACAACAAAACCCGGGATCTGGCTACCGGTTGAACTTATAGGTGATCCAATCTGAAATTTGGTTTGACTTAAATAGTCATATTAGTTTTTGATCTTGTTGTAAGGGTAATAGATCGATCAATATTCAGATGCATACTAAAAGTGAAATATATCTGAGCATCAATAATTTGTATATGTTTATTACAATTTAATGATTTATTTTTGTAAATATAATCTCCTATACATTATTTGCAAAATGATTTTGCCACATGTCCTCTATACAATCAGTTTTACAAAAAATGATGACATGTCTACTAAAATTGATGACATGGCTTATGATTAAATATAACATGGACAATTGTATTTAATGTAAATATATATATTTTTGGAAATCTTTATAGAATATGGTTATAACTAATATATTACATTTAGTGTCGATTTATACAATTTTTATAATATTATTAAAATTTAATCGTAAAATCATAATTTCTTATGTATTTACAAATTTAATAAATATTTTCTAATTTTAAATTTTGATAATTATAAAATTTTCTGCTACAAATTGTTTTAATATATTTAAATAAACTAAATAGAAAAAAATCTATCTAAGATTATAATTTTAAATATATACATGCATATTCTTAAATTTAATTTAAAATAAACAAAAACAATTTATATTAATTTTTATGTTTAATTAAGAAACTGTATTAAAATAGTGATAAGAAAATTAAAACTTATAATATTAATAAAATTTTAGTTTTAAACATAATTTATATTGTACCTATTAGAAAACTATTTTTAATTTTTTAACTGCACATTATGCCGGTGAACACCTAGTTTTCATTTATTTAGTTAGTTTATTTTTGTTATTCACATGTTTTTAGATTTTTTGGATGTTTTTTATGACTTATTTTAAATTTTAAATTTAATTTCATTATTCGCATTAGAAATGTAAATATTTAGTAATTTTTATCTTTATATATATTTTAATTATATATATATATATATATATATATATATAATTACGTTTTACAACTAATTAAACCATTGATCCATACTTTCTTGCATCAATTTATGTTAATGTAATGTTTTATGATATAACCGTGTTAATATATTTGTTGAGTTAGTTAATATTTGATAAATATATTACCTGTGTTTGAATAACCCGTAAAAATATATTCATAAAAATATCAAGTAACATGTTTCATCGTGTTTTAAATATTAATAGTATCAAACTATTAATTTTTTTATCATATATATATATTAATTTTTTATCATATATATATATATATATATTTCTATATATGTATATCTAATTTAATAAGAATTATATTTTATGTATTTAGTGAGGTTTTTGAAGAAATTATTTTGCATTTGGATTAATATATAGTTGTATATATATACATGAATTAATAGACATATATAATTATTTATTGCATTAATAAATTAAGTATAATTTATTTTTAAATTTCATATTTATATAAATTAAATTCATTATTTTAAAAAATAATAGATTAGTCAGTTACTTAGGACCAACCTAGATTTTTTTGATAGTCCAAAATGTAGTCGATAAATATTGCTCATGTTTTAATAGTATTTGATGTTTGTAGGGATAGTGCAACTCCAACCTTGGGGGGATATGGTGGATATAGAGCAAATACTATCTATTTTTTCAATATTTCTGATTTATTTAATACTTTATGAATATGTTTTTACTTGATTAATTTCAGAAAAATATGGATATCCAAAAATTAAATATCCAGATAAATATTTTGGATATCTCACAAAAAATATTATCCACTTTTTCTAACACAAATAATCTATGAAAAAACTGATGCAAGTTTTTTCTTAAAATATATTTTTGCATAATATAAAAATAAAAGTAGTGAAAAATATATGCTTAGTAAAATTTAAAATTTAACTTAAAATTCGAAAAATACAAAAAGCTTTAAAAGTTTTAATTTTCATAAAGTTTTTTCTGATTTAATATTTTATTAGTAGTAATGCGAATATAATTTATTTAATCATATGTGAAAATAATATCAAATTATACGTTTACAACTCTAAATTTAATCTAAATGTATAAGTATTTTTATATTTGTCAGACTGGAGCAAATATCCACCTCTTGAATTTTATTATTTTTTATTTGGTTTGCTTTTATTGATGTTGTATTTTTTTCATTATTTGCTTTGTTCCATAAGTTTATGAATATTCATTTTTTTTTGGATCGACTAATAGATCAAATCAAATTTAAAGGACATAACACCCAACCATGTGAAAAAGCTTCTAGGTTTTCAAAGAGTTCCGAATTTAGCTCATATGTCTGCTTAACATGTGGTACACGTTGCTTTAGCCATTTCGATTCCAGTTCAACGGAATTTTTGTTGTTGTTGTTTTTCCGTAAAATGCAATTTATGTTGGTGAACAGACTCCTTCGCCTAGTATGAGTGAGGTATTATGATAGCTGCTAATGTCCTAATTCGTCTATTTTAGTAACAAAAATTAAAACCAAAATAAAAACCGTGATTTTCATTTCGTCTTCGGTAGGTCATATCACCAGATAAAATTATACGTCACTGCCCAACTTTGTGCACACTAACAGGCTGGGTTTCTAGACTCACACCGAACTCGACTTGTAAGAAGTGTATAATAGAATTAATTCATGTCGGTTTTACGATTTTTAGCCCAATGAATTTGAGCCCAAGCCTTTATACTGTTTATGAAAGCGTAGACTTGTATCTTACTTATAGTCAACCCAATGATTAGATTGGATTAGTTTGATAAAAGATCTCTCCACACTTTAAAATTAATTTTCAAAAAAAACTCATAAGTATTAAAATATATTAAATTTTTAAAATAAAATTTATTATTTATTTATAGTATATACCTTTCGATAACTATCAACTAATCAACTAATGATGATTATCAAATTGATATTTGTAAAAAATTTACAAAAATTTGTAAATCAATATATTATTAATTCAAAAGTCACTAAAATAAAATATTTTCATGCTTTTAAAATATATATTAATTAATTAAATATTAAAAAAATTATCATATGAATTTTTTTTATTTTAAGAAAATATTTTTTATCACGTAAAATAAACTTGAAAACATTCATTTATACGAAACTTATATACAGAAATATATATTTATTTTTAGAATATTATGATGTAAAATATTTTTGAATAACCTAATATAGAATCTTTTTAGAGAATGGTGATTATCAAATTAATAAAATTTGTTTTTAATTTATTAGTAATAATATGTTAACAAATCTTATTTAATTATTTATAAGGGTGATAAAAAAAATATATATATATATATATATATATATATATATATATATATATATATATTAATTATACAAAATCTAAATATCATTGGTTATTGAGTTCAACATTTTCCACAGAAGAAAATAAATGTTCTCTAGGAAATTACATTTACTGCGGACTGGAACCATAGGCAATGATGATGAGCCACACAATAAGTGTAGAAAAAGTATTGCTCTCCCAACAAAACAAAACAAGAAAATAGCCACCACAAGGTAAGTTTCTCGGTCAAATCCTTGACTTCCTCTTTCCTTTTGACGACGGCGCGTATGAATTACTCTCCAGAGGTTAGCGCGTGAAAATTAAAAAGAGAGTAAACAAAAAGACTAATAAAGAGTCAATAGTGCCCACGAAAACATTTGCTCTTACCGAACCAAAACACAATCTCTCTCTCTCTTCTCTTCTCTCTCTATCGTCTCAATGGAGAACTCGCCCAGATACAGAGATGCTTCGACGAATCTGATTCCATCTCCTCGATGCCACAACAACAACAGCAGCTGCAGTATGAACAGCAGCACTGAGAGCAACAACAACAGCAACAAACCACCCACAACTCCGACCCGACACGTAACCACCACCACTAGATCCGAATCTGGAAACCCATACCCAACCACTTTCGTCCAAGCCGATACTTCTTCATTCAAACAAGTCGTCCAGATGCTAACCGGATCCTCCGACAGACCCAAACAACACAACACCTCCTCTCTCAAACCCAACCCGACCCATCAACCCGACCCGAGATCCTCCTCCTCCCCTTCCCAATTCTCAATCCCTCCGATCAAAGCCGTAAACAAGAAACAGTCCTCCTCCTCCTCAGGGTTCCGTCTCTACGAGCGCCGCAACTCGATGAAGAATCTCAAAATCAACCCTTTAAACCCGGTTTTCAACCCGGTTAACTCGGCTTTCTCGCCCCGGAAACCCGAGATCCTCTCCCCGAGCATCCTCGATTTCCCGTCTCTCGTTCTGAGTCCGGTCACTCCTCTTATACCCGACCCGTTTAATCGATCCGGGTCGTCGAGCCAGAGCCCCGACGGTGGTGCGGCGGAGGAGGAGAAAGCGATGAAAGAGAGAGGCTTTTATTTGCATCCGTCGCCGACGACGACGACAACTCCGGAGCCTCGTCTTCTTCCTCTGTTTCCCGTGACTTCTCCTCGGGTCTCAGGTTCCTCCACAGATTCTAGTTCTTGAAAATGAAATTTTTAGTATCGATTTCCTTTGTGATTTTTAATTATAATATTATTATAAAATGGGGAATTGAGATGAATCCTGATGAGAATTGTTATATACAGAGAGAGAGATGATTGTAATGCTGAGATGATGTGTTTGCCAAAGCCAACTCCGATTTGAAAATTGTATTAAATCTCTAAGGTGTTTATTGGTTCCATTGCTCATATTTGACTTGTTTAGATCGTTTTCGTTGAGTTTATTCTCCATGATTACAAATTTACAGAAAAATAACGATTGAGGTATGAATGAGTAGAATATTAGTTGTGGAATTTGTTTCTGTTCAAAGGATTCTAGTAGATTTTTATTTTATTTTTTACTGTCAGTTGTTACTGAGTCAGAATACTGTATTTTTAGGATACACAACTCGTTGCATTCTCCCATATTTTGTTTTTGTAGAGATTAGGCAGATAGAGAAACAAATCGGTCTAACTTTCTTTTGCTAAAGGATTTGAAGACGAAATAGTAACAATGGAAAAGGAGTATGCATTTTGTTTTGGAAAGTTTGATTTTCTTTCAAAATTATTGTTTTGTTTACTTCTTCTTTTCTCCCTTCTTTACGCCTTAGAAAAAGAGAAAACATATTGAAGAAGCAAATAAAAGAGTGAATTGGATAGAAAGAGTGGGGCTTAGCTGTCTAAGACGATTTTAAATTAAGGAGAAAGGAATCTTTTGACCATCTTTTTTCTTCTCCTTTGTTTTGGTTTATTTCATTTTCATTAAATGTGTTATTTGGGGTTTTGAGATATGTCTGACCCCATTTTACCCATACTGTTAGCCTAATGATAACAATTATAGATTCTTTAACTGTTGTCTAAAAAAGAAGATGTTTGTAACGTCTTATATCATAATTATTGGCTTCTGCATATAGTTTGGTTACAGTTTGAAATACTAGAGTACAAATTATTTTTGGTCATTGTTTGGAGATAATATCTTGGGTCAAAAAGTCATGGTTAGAAGTCATTTTCAGATATAATTGAAAGTGGACTAAGGCATATGAATTAACATTTTCAAACATAATTGAAAGTAGACTAAGGCAAATGAATTAAGAGGTAGGGCATTTTGCAAAATGCCACATCTAATAATTTTTACCGATATTTTAATTGTGCCTTGAATATTTCGTGGTCAAAGGTTTTGGTTTAGAAACTTTCAAATTTTAGGTGTTTTAACTGGTAGCACAAAAGGGACGTGGTCTACCGAAGCAATTAATTAATTAATAGTGTCATTAAATGGTCTTTAGACCAAATTAAATTAATCTTGACTCGATCTCTTAGCATGTGGTGGACCGTATCTATCTCTTTTTCGTTTGAAAATTCTCATGTGAAGAGAGTTGATGATGAGGGCCCTACTTCCACCATTAGTGGTGCCACTGAGAGCGATTGCGGTTGACCCCATTTACATTTCTTCTTTCCTTTAAAAGAAATAAAAGTATTTATCTTTTCTTTATCAAAAAAGTATTTATCTATTTTATCATTTCTCACTTTTTTAATGAAAACAATTTTGTTGGTTATTCTATTGGTAAATCTTACTCACTAGAATGCCTTTTTTTGCGATGATGTTTGTACCTAAATTTCGTCAATATATGGGCATTATATATCTAGCTTTAAATGCAGAGTGTTTTTTTTTTTCTATATATAGATATAATAGTAATATGAATAGATAGATTCTACACAACAACAGAAGGGAGAGAAAAAAAAACCTAAAAACCTGTACACGGTTTGTAAATCTAATTTACTAAGTAGTAATTATTAAAAAATTAACCCTTTTGTGTGGATTTGAAGTAAAAGCAATGCAATAAAAGTCGAAAAAAGTAATAGAGATGTGGTGTGAATAGCAATAATGTTTCAAAGTAGGTTTTTATTTATTTAATGACTTTGGAAAAAGACCATACAGTGCTGAATGAAGTAGTAGTGCAGGTGGGTTTTGACGTTTTGTGACCATGAACCTACACATCTCCTCAGACAAACAAACAGAAAATTAAGAACACAGGATGCGCTTAACGTTAGACGTTGTCAAGGGCTCTCTATAAGTTTATTTGTACTTAATAATCTATCCCATTATTTTAAATGTCGTTTTAGATTTATATACAAAATTAAAATAAATTAATTTACATATTTCTAAATAAATACATATTACTTATATATTTTATTTTAATAAATAGGTCAGTAAATGAGAGATATTGTGATAAATTTTGCATTCAAATTTAAAATAATTCTTATTTTGTAATGAAAATTTTGTTTTACACTGACAATTAAACTGAAATGGAAGGGCTATATTTAGACAACTCAAAAACAAATTAGTATCAAGCGGTTAGTTCTGGAGCTTTTAAATATAGTTTCATTTTTACAAGTGTTGCGTTTTTCAATTCAAAGTTAATTGCTAATAGCAATATTTCGAGTGAATTATCCTCTTTCATCTATTTATATAAAATTCAGTTTCCTCCATTCTGAATCATGCCACATGTGCATCCACGTCAGAAAGTCGTTTCACGGCGTCGTGACACGTGTCCTATGTAGCTAAAACACAAAAAGAGCAAAAATATTTTTCACAAGCTTCGAACCCGGGTTGTTTGATGATTAAAAAGGTCTAGGAACCGCTAGACCATGATATCTTTATTGTCATATCTTCACATAAATTTATATGTCTATATAAATAGATATGTTACATTGCTACCACCTTATTCTATTTAAATTTGTCGTAAATAGATCTATCTGCATTACACACACTTATTTATCTTCATGGTTGCTTACCAGTACATATATGTTTTGAATTATTTAGTTTCATGTTCTTATATCTTTATTTTAACACATACTAGGGTCGACCCGTCATAGGGACGGGATATAGATTATTAAGTTTTGTAAGATTTTGTGGTTTATGTTTTAGATTTTCATTTGCGATATATATATATCTATTTCTATAAAGTTGAGTTTTACTTTCTCCTGAGGGTTTCACATCAGATTCCAGCTCACTAATTCGGAGTATGAGGTGATGACACGTGTCTCGAAATTGGTTTAATGAACAAATCGACAAACTCCAGCTTCATACATTTCAGACGACATCTTCGCCATCCTATCGACTTCTTTTGGAGATTTGCGGCGTAAAAGGTGGTTAATTGCCTTCAATAAATATAATCAATGCCGTCTTTAACACACCCCTCCCACTTCATCTCATTATATTTACCTTCTCATTTCTTAGGGAGTTACGAATCCAGACGTATAAAAAAGGATATTCGATCCTATGAAATTTATCACTTTCTCTTCTCAATCATTATAACCTCATCACACAAGGAGTGACGGCCTATTCTCTTCCACGTTCCTATTGGTCGTTAGACCAAACCCTTACAGAGAGTCTCTTAAGTTCCAGTCATGATATTGAAAGATCTGCAAGTATGGTTTATGTATTTCTCTTTAACCGGTATGAATATCTTCCTCCCTTGAAATTATGTCTCTGTAATTGAAGTATAGACAATTTGTTTTGCTATTTATGAAGAATACAGAAGATCTCTCACATTTATGTTTCAGAGGATCAAACACTATGTGATAATGAAAATGAAATTATGGGATCCACATATGAGAATCACCAAAATAAAAGACTGTAAAATGTACGTTTAGTGTTAGTTTATTTAATCTTAAGAGATTCACTGTTTGGATCATCTATATGTATAAATATACATGTTTGTGGCTAAATATGCAAAGTACCGTGAACATTTTGAGATTTGCTTTTTGGTGGAATGTGTCATTTCTTACAAAAAATGATATGCAGTCAGTTATATTATCTGCTCTCATTACTTTGTTGATAAAATTCATGTAAGTTTTTTTTTGTATCACTACAATATAATTATTCGAGTAAATGTAGGAATATTAAGTTAGTTCATTCTATGAAAGGTTCCTCTGTGAAGCATCAAATTGTATTCTAATTTGGTTAATTTAGTTGCATTTGTAATCAGAAGTGTCAATTTTATATACATCAGCCACTTGCGAAAAGTCTTCTGCTTACGCTTCTCAAGAATTGAGGTTCAAAGAGGATTATGTCTTATTCACCAGATTCAAAAATCGTTTACTTTTAGACAACTCTGGACATAATCGTCTTAGTAATGGTAAGTAAGTTTGGCTCAAACCAGTATAAGAGCTTTAAATGAGAATATATAGCTGAAACCGTCATGCACTTTTCGATTACAGAAGACATGAATCATATTTAATTATTTATAGTATCGATTTATGGTCGAAGAAGAAATGATTTGGTTTTCACCCATAGCCAAAGGACACATGCCACGGTCTATCGAGCGTTTGCAGTTTATATAACAGTTAATTGTTAACCATTACTTATGTATCATAAAGCCAAAAACAAATAGTAAAATCTAATGTAAGGAATTTATATTTATAAATACCCTTTCAAATTAATATTATTTATATATCCGACCAGTGATGGGGCCAGAAATTTTTTGTACCGGGATCAGGAAAAAAAATGTATACCCGAATTATAATATTTATAACTATAGAAAAGTGAAGTTAAAACTATTATAATCTAAAGTTTTGAAAATAAAAAACCATAAATAATTTATCTATATAATTAAATTTTCTTTTCAATGTTTAACAATTATTTTTGTGGGGTCATATTTATTCTTTTAATGGGGTCAATACAAATTTTATTTAAACAAAACAATTTTTTAAAAATAGTGAGATTGACTAACCTCCCTTCGTAATAGCTACCTCCGTCCCTGCATTCGACCGCCCGTTCGTAGGGCGGAGTTACCCTAGTGTTCAATAAAGTTAACACTATGTTATTTGGAAACCAACTAAAGATGAAGTGAATACTAAGTACTAATGCTACCCAAAATAAAGTTTCGAAATTTTAATTTGGGTTTGATTTGATTTAAAATATTACAATGAACAGCACACTTCTCCCTTAACACATGGAGGTGCCAATTGGTTTGGGTTTTTTATTTGGGTTTCGATTTGGGCTTTATTTATCAAAAATCAGTTTTAAATTGAGATCTCATTTAGGGTCTGACTGGTTCAACCGCAGCGGTTGCGGTTGCGGTTGCGGGAGTTTGCGGATGCGGGTGGTTGCGACTTCTAGTGGTTTTAAGCGATTTGAACGATTGGTACTGCGGTTAAAAATTTGTGCGTTTGCGGGATACTTATGACTGGTTAACCAGCGGTTGAAAAATAAATTAATAGTATTTATATTTTCTATAATTAGAAAAATACCAAAAATCATAAAATTATAATAAATATCAAAGTTATATTTAGAAAGTTATAATTTTAAAATTTTAAAAATTATAAAAAAAACTTTTATTTTAAAATTTTATAGTATTAATTGAAATATAATAGATATATTCTAGAATTTTAATAATTTTAATTTAAAATTTTTATTGAATATTTTTATTTTTGTATTTATATTGTTTTTGAAAAAAAAATTTTTTTTTACCCTCCCGCAAACGCCCGCAACCGCAAACGCTAGCTGGAACCAGCTTTTGAATTTATGAGGTTTGAAGCGATTTGAAGCGGTTTAAAGCGGTTTAAAGCGGTTTGAGTGATTGTTGCAAAACGCCAACAACCGCTACCAACCGCAAAAGCTGCGTTTGCGGGTGGCAGCGGGAAAACCAGTCGACACCTTAATCCCCATCATCCAAAAGGATTGGTTTTTTTTTTCATTATTGTCACGTTACGAAACTTCTGTTCTGATATGAAATTATAGAAACAATTGAATCGATGGAGAGAATTTGCGATTTTTTCATAATTACTTTCCTGATTTCTGATAAATAAATTAAAGTCTCAAATCGATATTGGAGAAAATAATTAACCAATAGATAAATGAATATGACTAGTTTACTTATTGTCAGTTAATTTAAAGTTGAATCTTATGGTAAGTTCGGATTTAACAATTTCTAAGTTTAATGTGGATTGATGCAAAAATTTTACACTGTTAGGAAATTTAGGCATAAATTCTCGTATTATTTCTCATCATTCCAAAGTTGTCATATTTCTTTGCTTCACATTTTCTATCACATATTCTTGATAACATAAGAAATAAGTTCTCCATCTACGAGTCCGACCGAGTTAGATCTATAAATTATAAATTATCAACATTAAAAAGAGTTCCAGTTTGAGCCCTCATTGAAAAAAAATGCTTAATTTTAATATACTAAAACATCATGATGTATATAATATATAGACAAACGGAACTTAATGTATGAACCAAACGAAATAAAAGGGCAACAACGAAAGAAAATAGCTGATGTATCGAAGAATCAAAAGCTTATATATGCATCATGATTATATGATTAGATAAAGAAAATAAATACAACAAAAATAATTGTAATGTTAGAATCATAGGGTACATACGAAAGAAAAATCATTAGCGATCAAGAATGAGGAATGAAGATCGAACGGCGTTGAATCAAACCCTCCTCTCTATTATTTTGTTCTCATTTAGCGTACCTATAGCAATGCGTGATTGCATTGCATCCACGCCTATAAGGATTATTCCTTCTCCTCTTCTTGCAATCATAGTAAGACCGGCCGCGTCTATTGCAAGGAACATTATTCTTTTTAAGAGCATCGTAGCCAATGTAACGACGTCCTCTAGCGAGTTGACGTCGGTTTGTCTCTGAATCCATTAAAGATTCTAATTCATCATCATCTCCGATACAACCTTGCCCGTTGATGCAAGATTTAGTCAAAGGGTAGGTCGCATTGACGGATGTAGCTACCGTAGCTAAGATCAAGAGACCAAAGATGAGTAACAACTTGACACCAACCATTTTTTATATATATTTCGTTTTTTGATGAGTTATATCAGAACTCTTTTTCTTTAGTTTTGGTATCTTCTACGACCTTTCCTTATGAAAGGAGAGGGAGAAATATAGATTGATAGAGATTGTGCAGAAGAACAAATGAGATTCGTTTTGTTGAGGATACAAAAAGGGTTGGACAGATAGAGAGTTCGGTTTGGCTTTTTTAATTATTTTGTGGTCGTTAATTCTGTTACATTGGAATTGGGGTTTTAACCTCGTTTTCAGGTCCTGATCTTGTCCATTTTTTCCGCTTGGTGGTTAGATCTATATTTGTTAAGTTATATTTGGCTCTCCTCTTTGATCGGCTAACAATTTTTTTTTCTTATTATGTTATAATATTAATCAAACGCTCAAATTAGCAAATTAGTACCTAAACGTTTATGATCTGTTTTGTAACCAAAATTTAAATATAACACATGAATTTGTTGAAAGTTATTTCCAGAATATGTACGCATTGAATGATAATTTGATTTTTTGATCCGTAAAATGAATAGTCACTGTCGGTTCCTCAATTTCTCATGCATGTAAACCTAAACTAGTTGTGTTATTGTCTCAATGTCTCCTTGTGATTGTTGCAAAACTTACTAGACACAAAATGTCTCACACTGGTAGTTAGGAATGATCCTAAGTAATCTATAAGATGGATGAACCACTCCTCTTATCACCAATTGTTTTTAGGTTGAAAGTCCATCTAGATTAACATGGTATCAGATCCCAATCCACACAGTCTAATCCGATCCACATCAATCTGGCTCAAAATTGACCCATCAATCTTTTCTCAAACATTCTGAGATTGACGCTCAATGAGCCATCATCTCGAGAGGCATATTGACACAAAGTGTCTCACATCAGTAGTTAGAAAGGATCTTAGATAATATATAAGATAGATTTTATGTTAGAAGTGCATCTAGCGTAACACAATTTTCCCAGAGAATGAAAACAAATTAAGAGAAGGGTTGATTACCCACAAACAAATAAAGAAAGAAAAAACAAACAGAAAAAGAATACTTCAAAGTTTTTAATCCATCGAATTCCTTTTTTTTGGAGGAGTGAAATGAATTAGATGAGGATAGTATGAACCAAATCCCAGACCAAATAACCATCTTTTTACATTGAAGAGATAATCTCAGTTTGGTTTAGCTTTCGAGAAGCATAAACAAATATAGTTAAACCAAAAAAGAACTAATGTTGGAAATTGGAAATTTGGAATACTGATCAAACCAATTCCTGATCAAGATGATATTCTTGTCTCAGCTCCCTTGCTGCTATTTGTGCTACTGCTTTCTCAAGCCGAAGAAGAAAAAAGTCAATAAGAAGGAACCAAAGAAAGGGTTTCTAAAAGAAAAAGCTGATGTCTACTTCCAAGAGAAACTAAATTTCACCAATATAGTCAATTGAAATTGTGTTTCTATGTCTGCGTCTGAGTAACCTAAAGGTGTCAAATGGGTGGGCTTCCCATTGGTTACCCATATCCATATTTAAATGGGTTTCAATGGGTAAAGCCCGTTTTACCATATGGGTTTTAATTGGACTGAAATGGAAAACCATTTTTTCAGTGGTCCAATATGGATTTGGTTATTTTGGTTATGGGTGGCCCAATAGCTTCAAATTGCTAGGGTTTTCATTTGGGGGAAAAAAAAATTGAAACTCGAAACTGTCTCCTCCGGCTCTCTGTTCTTATCTGTCTCAATCTCGGTTCGTCTCTGGCTCTCTGTTCTTATCTCGTTTTTTGCTTGATTTAGGTTGATGGGTCTCTGTTCTTATCTCGTTTTTTGCTTGATCTAGGTCTGATGGGTTTCATTGTTATTGTTTTTGTTTGATCACTTTTTAGTTCTTATCGTTATCTGTTCTTAACGCCTCAATCTCGGTATCTCTTAACATTGCAGGTTCCTGGAATCCTGGTGGTGCAGCAGGGCATTATCTTCTTGGTCTTATACATAGGTGACTCCTGATTCCATCACTCTCGCTTGCTTGTGTGCTCTTGATTACTCTCAGCCAATCTTTCTCTAAGTGCGTATACATTCTGTAGTTAGTTAATATAGTGAATGAGTCACTGTAGTTAATATAGTTGTGGTGTACTTAGTTAGTTAATGAGTCACTGTAGTTAGTTAGTTAATATGTTTATGATTCCAAATTTATATGGCTATGTGCGTGAGTGAGTCTCAAAGTTATTCTCTTGTGTTTTTTTTTGTAGAGTGGCTGTGCAGGAACCAGAAATGCGTGAGGAAGAAGTAAAGGGCACATTAGAAGCTGTAGCATCTACTGGAAAGTTCTGGTAAAAATGCCACTCTTTTTTTTTTAATAATAGCTATGAATACGAATGTGACTTTCTTTCTGAGTAATTTTTAAGATTGTCTATTTACTTGTTACCCACATCTAGTTGACTACTTTCATAACCTTGTAATAATACAGCAGGGCATATTTTAATGTATTAGCTTCTGATGTGTATTACTCTGTTTACTTATATGATGACAGACAAGAGTAGCTGAAGTGAGAGAGTTGTTCTATTGTTTCTTGTTTCTGAAGTGAGAGAGCTGTTCTATTGACACACAAGGTAGCTACTGTGGATTGCTGTTTAATATCTGATTAGTATTCAGCTTCAATAACTATGTGTAATATTTTTTATATGAACTTATGTATGCATTTAGAATGTATGAACTTATATGCTATCTATGTGGTATTTTAAACTTATGTATTGTTATGAATTTATGGATTTATGTATGAACTTATGCTATCTATGTGGTATTTTAAACTTATGAATTTATGAATTTTAATATTTTAAACTTGTATTTGTAATTATATGTTTATAGGTTGAAATTTAAAAATTTTATAAATGGTCTTTATTGGATTCATGGCAGCCCATATAAATATGGGTGTTTGTGGATTTGGTCCTTAAATGGATATGGAATAATGGATATGGTCAACTTTATGTCCACAGACTATAATTTGGTCAATGGATATGGGCTAATGGATATGGGTTCGCCCATTTGACAGCTTTAGAGTAACCAAAAAAAAACTTGTACGAAGCCTGTCTGAGCAAGATACCTGCAGAAAAAAAAACATTGTATCTGGTAAGCAACTAGGTGAAAGCTTTTATAAGATGCTAATTAAATGACTCCATGTCATCCACAACATTCACTATCCGTTTCCTTTACTTGATAACAACAATGCAGAGAAATATGTTTCATCCCTTGAATATAACAACTCAAGACAATGGAGAAAGTATTGGATCAGATCTCACACGTTTGCTCAGAGCATCAGAATCCTAATAGATTGTTTAAAAAATTGAGACATACCAGTTGAGGAGGATCAAGAGAGAAGATGCGATAACAATGAGAAAGCCAACATGAAGAAGCAACATGGATTTTCAAGTGGTTAAAGCTATGGATAGCATGAATGTGAGACAAAGACCTAGTGAAAAAATTGCGAGTTTGAGTGTGTCCCACGTTGAAGTATGTAAAAGCCCGATCCAACTAGAGTTTTATAAACAAAAAAAAACATCCACAATAGACGAAAAAGAGTTAGTAGAGAAAGCTCAACTGACATTCTCGGGGCCTGAATATTTAAGGCCCTTACGCATACAAAATTGTTTTGGTCCATGAACTATTATTATTTTGGTTAAATGTACAAAGTGTTTTACCTGAGATTTGAACCACAATCTTAAAGTACTAATGACGATCAGTTACCAACTGAACTGTAGACATCTTTTTAAACAATGTTGGCCTCTAAAACTATGTTATTTAATTACATATCTCTGAATTGAATCTGTTTTTTTTTCCCAAAGACAATTAGAGCCGATCATACAAAGTGAAACGGTTCTTTCCGGTATTTACCAGTTTCTGTATTTGTATGTTAATTACTCTTTTAATTTGACTTTTTAAACTTCCTATGATTTAAAAAAAAAATCCAAATATGTCTTATTATGTAGCATTTATCTACTATATCTATATGATTTAAGAAGTATATCATATAGATCTTTGATCTTTGAATTTCACTGAAGACAATAATCTCAAGTCTCTTTATATTTAATTTAACCATAATAACTTCTGATATTTAATATTTTTAAAGTAAAATATTTTTAATTTTCTTATGATAGTTCAAATACATCTAAAATAATTATGAAAAAATTAAAAATTAATATTATTTAAAATTTGATCAGTAACAAAAAAAGAGAAAATGATCAATATGCCACCAAACCAAGTTTTTCTTTCCAATCTACCACTCAGTATTCAACATCACAAAAATAACATTCATTAAAGGTAGTCATTTACTTTTTTGTCCCTACTTTTGGTTAATTAAAAAAAAATTGAGATTTTGAAAATAAAAAAATCAATCCCATCGTCGTCTTCTTCTCCTCTTTGGTCGCCGTCTTCTTCTCCTCTTTGCTCGCCGTCTTCTTCTCCTCTTTGCTCGGTCGTCGTATGGTCATCGTGCCTCTTTGTCGCCGTCGTCCCTCTTCGTCGCCGTCGTCCCTCTTCGTGTTTGTCGTCTATTACCGTCTGTCTTCGTCGTCACCTCTGCGTCAGTTTTGATCCGTCGTCTCTTTGTCATCCTTGATCCGTCGCTGTCTTCATCTCTCCATTTCATTCTCCTCGTGTCTCTGATTTGATTAAGGTATCAACATGTCATTTTCATTATAGATTATCAAGGTTTTGATTTGTATGTTTCTGGTTATTGATGAATGAACTTTTCCCCTTGCTTATATTGTGAATCGGGCTGTTAATGTTTTAGCTTTGTGATTTCATTGTGATTTTTTTCACAGATTATTATGGATGAAGTAAATGTTGTTTCTAGGCAATGGAGTTTAAGGTTGATACAAGTAGAAATGCAATTTTCATTCCCCTAGAAGATGATCTTCAGTATGAAGAAATGATTAAGATTGTTTCAGAAGATTTTTCTGTCAAAGAGGAAGACATTGGCTTGAGTTATAGTATTTCTTTAGACTTTAAAATAGTTGTTGAAGATTTCCCCCCTATTTCCATTGCAAACACTCGCCATCTCAGAAGCTTCATTGGAAAGATTAAAGAATTCGATGAACTTTTCCCCTTGCTTATATTGTGAATCGGGCTGTTAATGTTTTAGCTTTGTGATTTCATTGTGATTTTTTTTCCACAGATTATTATGGATGAAGTAAATATTGTTTGTGGGCAATGGAGATCACAAGAAAGTCTCCAGTGGGAGTTTAAGGTTGATACAAGTAGGAATGCAATTTTCATTTCCCTAGAAGATGATCTTCAGTATGAAGAAATGATTAAGATTGTTTTAGAAGATTTTTCTGTCAAAGAGGAAGACATTGGCTTGAGTTATAGTATTTCTTTAGACTTTAAAATAGTTGTTGAAGATTCCCCCCCTATTTCCATTGCAAACACTCGCCATCTCAGAAGCTTCATTGGAAAGATTAAAGAATTTGATGGAAACTCTCGATTGTGTGTTGAGGTTTGTATTATTTTCTTCAACTAAATTATTCGTGATAGCTTTCCTACTCAAGTTCTAAGCATTCCAAAACTACTTGATTTTTATAGGTTAATACCCGTTCAGCTAGCTGTAACAATCAAGCTTCTGATACATTTGCTTCTCATGTTCCTTCTAATGCCAATCCATCAAATCCTTCTACTGTGCAGAGAGGAAAACAAGTACATTGTTGTGTTTTGGGTTTGTCTTGACTGTTCAAGATAGCTTTCCTACTCTAGTTCTAAGCCTTCCAAAATTACTTGACTTTTGCAGGTTAATACCCGTTCAGCTAGCTGTAACAATCAAGCTTCTGATACATTTGCTTCTCCTATTCCTTCTAATGTCAATCCATCAAATCATTCTACTGTGCAGAGAGGAAAACAAGTACATTGTTGTGTTTTGGGTTTGTTTTGACTGTTCATGATAGCTTTCCTACTCAAGTTCTAAACCTTCCAAAATTACTTGACTTTTGCAGAGTATTCTTTATGAAGGTGTTTCTACAGTTCTTCTGCATGCTCTTCCAGATTTTAGTCCTGTCCATATTGGATACTTTCAACATATTCCATTTATTTTTACTTTTCAATGGCTTTAATTGATGATTTACATGTTTTTGAACTATTTATAGGTGTTTGTTCATTTGATGCTTATGTGATATGCACCATACCATATATATTTTGCTTTTGGAAGCCTATCCTGAATATGTTGGATGCTTTCCAAGGTTTATAATATAAATTTTATTGTTAAATATGTTTATGTTTTCAAATTAACTAGATGATTCTCCAGATATCAAATCCTTTGTTTTTAATCACATTTCATTTTTTTTTCTTAATTCCAACTCTGTTACATGAAAAACAAACCAAATATGATATTCATAAAACCCATCCAGAACATTCAAAAAGCCATCCAAGATTTAAGATTTTGTCTACTTAAATACACTTAGCTGTTTTTCATTAACAAATAATTCACCTTAGCCTAGCGGCTAAACACTAGGCACTCTCTCTCCTCCCACCCCTCGTTGGATCCCTAGTGGAAACATATTTTTTTTGTCTGAAAACAACACAATTATTTTGAAACTTTCCATATATCCAGATATCAAATCCCTTAGTTTTCTTAGTTTCAACTTTTGTTTCTTAGTTTCAACTCTGTTACAAACCTAATATGATTTTCTGGAAACCCATCTAGAACATTCAAAAAGCTTTCCAAGATTTAAGATTTCGTCTAGTTAAGTACACTTAGGTGTCTTTCATTATCAGATATTTCACCATAGCCCAGCGGCTAAACACAAAACACTCTCTCTCCTCCCACCCCTGGTTCGATCCCTAGTGGAAACACTATTTTTTTTGGTCTGAAAACAGCACAATTATTTTCAAACTTTCCATATATCCAGATATCAAATCTCTTATTTTTCCTAGTTTCAACTTTTGTTTCTTAGTTTCAACTTTGTTACAAACCTAATATGATTTTCTGGAAACCCATCCAGAACATTCAAAAAGCCATCCAAAATTTAAGATTTCGTCTAATTAAATACACTTAGGTGTCTTTCATTAATAGATATTTCACCATAGCCCAGCGGCTAAACATTGAACACTCTCCCCTCCCACCCTTGGTTCGATCCCTAGTGGAAACTCTATTTTTTTGTCTGAAAACAGCACAATTATTTTTAAACTTTCCATATATCTAGATATCAAATCCCTTATTTTTCCTAGTTTCAACTTTTGTTTCTTAGTTTCAACTTTGTTACAAACCTAATATGATTTTCTGGAAACCCATCCAGAACATTAGCCATCCAAAATTTAAGATTTCGTCTAGTTAAATACACTTAGGTGTCTTTCATTAATAGATATTTCACCATAGCCCAGCGGCTAAACACTAAACACTCTCCCCTCCCACCCTTGGTTCGATCCCTAGTGGAAACACTATTTTTTTGTCCGAAAATAACACAATTATTTTTAAACTTTCCATATATTCAGATATCAAAGCCCTTAGTTTTCTTAGTTTCAACTTTTGTTTCTTAGTTTCAACTCTGTTACAAACCTAATATGATTTTTTGGAAACCCATCCAGAACATTCAAAAAGCCTTCCAAGATTTAAAATTTCGTCTAGTTAAATACACGTAGGTGTCTTTCATTAACAGATATTTCACCATAGCCCATCGGCTAAAAACTAAGTACTCTCTCTCCTCCCACCCCTGGTTCGATCCCTAGTGGAAACATAATTTTTTTATCTGAAGACAACACAGTTATTTTTAAACTATCCATATATACAGATATCAAATCCCTTAGTTTTCTTAGCTCATTTCATGTTTTTGCCTCTTAGTTTCAACTCTGTTACATGGAAAACAAACCTAATATGATTTTCTGGAAACTCATCCAAAACATTCAAAAAGCCATCCAAAATTTAAGATTTCGCCTAGTTAAATACACTTAGGTGTTTTTCATTAACAGATAGTTGCATGTGTGTTTTACAATAGATAACGTCAACATCTTTCAGCCATATCTTCTTTGGATGTATTAAACCTCTCACAAGTTTGCCTACACGACCCTCTAATAACTTATTTTCCTTCTTATGTGGCTTTCGGAGAGATTCATAACTGCGCACAACATCTTCTAAGAAACTGACTGGTACAAAGCATGCTGCAGGAAGATTACAGGTCCTATATACGACCCTCAGACTCTTCTCATCACATCTTCTGTAAGAATACTTTTAACAATCGAGATATACGCTGAGATTGAATATTAGTTTATTGACGATTTTTCATTTGGTTGTTGAGCAATAGGGTACTTCAGGTTACGCAGTGCTAATTTGAGAGGTACTAAATCTCCCATCTTGTTTCTATCCTCTGTAAAACAAGGGAAAAAATTTCAAGCTTTTCTGGAATGCTTTCCTGAAACTACACAAATGCTTCCTAAACTTTTTATAAACAATAGACAGTTTCAGAAGACAGTTTCGTAAGCACAAGCAACAAGAGACTCATGAGAAAATTCAAGAGCTTATCAAAGATATCTACATACCAAAGCAAAACAAGACATTAAGCAAAAAAAAATTCAAAATTTGTTACCATCCGAATTTCTGGAAGGCTTTCCTGAAACTACACAAATGTTTCATGAAAAATTTCTAGACAGGAGACAGTTTCCAAGGACAAGCAACAAGAGACTTACAATGTCATAAACAACATTTCCTAAACATATTCAATAGATGCAAACAAAAAACAAATGAATATGTAAGTAGGGATATAAAAGTAAAAATTAAAGAAGAAAACAAAATGACATGTCACTTAGGAAAATTAATTTAAGACATTAAGAGCAGCAGTAATGGCGGCAAGAGGTGAGGAGATAATCACAAAACCTGAGTATTCAACACATCTCAAGTAGATCATTAATCATATTTTTCAATCAAGGCTTTAAAAATGACACATAAAAGCTTTGTCATTTTATCGAGCATGTTAAGGGCATAATCAAATCTCATTAAGATATAAACGTTTGGAGAAGATAAAATGGATTACCTTAGCTTTTGTACTGCTCAAAGTGATTCGTGAAATGTTTTGCTCTATCTGTTCAATTAATACAACAAAAACAAACTTATTAGTTCTCAACCCATTATCATTGAAGATTGAAGCCTCATATTTCATCTCAAAACTCTTGGAATCATACTGAGATGGCGTTGTAGAATCAAACCTTCATAATTTCGTCGGAGTTGATGATAGTGCTCGTCTTCGCCGGAGTTGATTGGGATTCGTCTTCTTTGTGCTGCCGTAGTGAAAAAAAGATCGAAAAGAATAGAATTAAAGCTTTGTCTTTTCGTCGGAGATGATGACAGAGTTCGTCACCGCCGGAGTTGATCGTCACCACCAGAGTTGATGACAGCGGTCGTCGTCTTGGTGTGACCGAAGTAAGAGAAAGATAGAAGAGAAATCTCTGCGTCGCGTGATAGAGAAAATAAGAGTTTCTATTTTTTTTTCTTTTTTTTGTTTAATTATTTTAAAACAAGGACAGTATGAATATTTTACCTATTAATGAATGTTATTTATGTGAACTTCAGCTTCTAGTGGCATTTTGGAGATCATAAACTTGGATTGTGGTATTATGGACAATTGCCCAAAAAAAATCTATAATATACTATTCAAAAACAAGTTTTAACTGTCAAAACAAATAATAAATGTTTTTTTCGTTCAGCAGTCGTTGGATTAATTTCTAACAAGTGGATATTACTAATAATATATGCTATAAAAATTCAACAAAATAATTAATTATGCTTTTGAAATCCAAAAATTTGACCTCAAATAAGACTAAATGTAATTAAAATTAATCTACATATATGAACATATATGGAAACAATTATTACTTAAACAAATTTTTTGTAAAAGATGTTTCTACATTTTAAATGCACAGATTAAAATCTAGTATATATTATCTTAAACATTGTCAAACAAATCAATCATGGTTTAATCTTTTTATTCGACTCAAGCATTAAAAAACAAATCTGAATTGGTGTTATTTCTCTGTTCGATTCCAATTATTAGACCGAATGTAGTCCACGAGTCATGATGATCTTAGCATCTAGAAAATTATAGTTTCAATTCCAAAATTTCTGACGAAACAAAAGCCTTTGTAGTTGTTGCAATGACACATCTAATATAATGAGGTGCTAACTCAACATTATTTATTGCCAGTTAACGATATAATTGATATACTACATCCCAAGAGAAGCAAAACGTTATTGCTGATTTTTTAGTTAGGACTGTAAAAGTATTTCATAGAAAACTCTATTTTGCTGGTTGTTCTATTACAGTCTGATTTTTCAAATATCTTCAAAGTTTTTAATAATAGAATGATTTTTTGATGTAAAAAGAAAATGATTGTAGTTGATAAATACAGTTTAGTAATAATTTATATTTAAGAGAAAGTAAAGTTAAAGGGCAAAAGTATTTCATAGCAAACTCTATTCTGCTAGTTGTTCTATTACAGTCTGGCTTTTTATATAACTTCAAGGTTTTTAATAATGGAATGAATTTTTGATGTAAAAAGAAAATGATGTAGCTGATAAATACAGTTTAATAATAATACATATTTAAGAGAAAGTAAAGTTAAATGGCAAACTAAATATCTCGATTCTTAAGTTTGTATGTTTGAGAAATTTAGTTCACTTCACCCAAAAAGAACAAAACAAGAACATGATTCATGGACTAGAAGTCAGAATATGTAATCTATGAGAAAGTCTTTATTTTTTTGGCATCATGAGAAAGTCTTTAAGAAAGAAAAGAAACATCATTATCAAAACTTCTGGTGACAGAGTTCTTTCACTTTAGGTATGTTACTGAGGGCGTTTACTTGAACCGGTAAGTGGAATCCAACTGTGGATAACCCCAGTCTATATGGTAGCTCTATATGGTAGCATTACTTTGGCTGTGACCCTTCTGTTTGAGTAGCCGTCGGCTCAATCCTCTCTCATAAAATGAAGGCCTATAACAGGCGATAATGCCAAATGTCATCATTAAACCGGTGCATGCATTCGTATATTTGACTTTTGATTGGTTAAGCAAGTTTTATGTAAATTCCAACAGGCATGGGATCAGTGACCAGCCCATCAAATTATTTCTTGTGATAGGCCCTATGGATGTTGGCTCTTATGATAAAATTAGCAATGTCTTAAGAAAGCACTATAACATGTTTTTATTCCAATATAGCATACACCCATATTTTTCTTCTTTTCAAACAACCTTACCTTAATTATATTTTTATTTTTGAATTTCAGTTAGTGGATATGAACCACTAACTGAAACCAAACGTATGATCGTGGATATGACGTAAAATTATGAAATATCGAACCTTAGCTCATTCTTTTCACAGGATGAAGATTCAGAATGGAAATCAGACTTCTTTCTGGTTTGATAAGTGAAGTTCATTGGGCAAGATCTATGATCTCGCTGGAAACAGGGGAACCATCAATATGGGAATTAAACTACAGGCCATTGTTGCCTCTGTTTATCATCCCATCCATAGGAGTCGACGACACATATCAGAAACTTGTATTCTTATAGAGCCTCTATTGAAGCACAAAGAAACTCATTAAGGGAAGAAGAGGACATCTCTCTCTGGAAACAGAGTACTGATGTTTATAAGGAAGTGCTTAATTCAAAAAACACTTAGGTTAATCCTCTTCACCGAAGGTCACCTGGCGCAAAGCGATCTGGTTCACACACTCCACCCCAAAATACAGTTTTATGATGTGGCTAGCTGTTAGTAACAGACTCTCAACAGGAGATAGAATGATCAAATGGAACTCTGCAACAAATTCAGAATGCATTTTATGCAAAGATCCCATGGAAACAAGAGATCAATTATTTTTCTCTTGTACTTTTTCAAGGGAAGTGTGGGTGAACCTCTCAACAGTATTGCTCAATGGCAGGCAAATGGTGGACTGGCAGAGAATTCTACACTTGATTTCAGAAGATCGACGGCAAAAGCCAGTGTGCTTTTTGCTAAGGTATGTCTGGCAAGCAACAGCCTACACAATTTGGAGAGAAAGAAATGCAAGACGACATGGAGATGTTCCAGCAACAGCTGCAGGTTTGATCAAGGCTATTTATAGACAAGTCATGAACCGTATTCTTTCACTACAGTCAAAGGAGAAGCATGGCTATTAGAGGTGTATGAAACTATGGCTAGCTACAAGATGAGGGAAGCACATAGAAGATTTTCTTTTTGATTCTCGTTAATGAAACAAGTTTGTATAAAATAGTTTATTTTTCTTTTGAATTAATATAACATTCATTTAAAAAAAGAATTTTAGTTAGTGATTAGGATTTAATATCTAGTTTAATATCTAGTATTTCAAGAGTGAGTTTAGGTTTTGGAGTAGTCTCCTTGTCTTAATTAATACAGTATTATTTTGGAGATTTTCCTCTTTATATTCTAACTAGATACGAGCCCGTTGCGTTGCAACGAGTTTTGTTTGATGTTTTAATTTAATAAAAATCTAAAATAATACATTATTTTATTATAGTTTAATAATTTTTTATATATTTTGTATGTGATTTATTTTATAATTAAATCATGTTTTAACATGTAAGTTCAAGTTAAAATTTATATTTTATGATCATGGTATATAGATGATTTGATATAACCTTTGTAGTTAGGATTAAAGAAAACACTATACCTAAACGTTTAAACTGAACATAATTTGAAATAAGAAATTGAATTAAAAGTAAAAAAAAAAGTCAAATATGTCAATGGAGTCAATGAAAATATTATACACATTCTTATGTACTAATTTAAAGTGTTATTAAATAATTTTTTGAAATTTTATTTTGCTAGGATTTTTTTAAGAAAACATTTTCTTTGATAAATCTCTTTTTTATTTACAATTAAAAATAAAAATAACAGTAAATACTCTTTTACATTTTTGTTTAAGATTTTAGAAAAGGAAATTACTTTCATATAACATATTACAATTATCTTCTCTTTAAAATTTCAGAAGAAAATAAATTCATAGCAAAGAAATATTTTTATTAATTAATAAATAAATTTAAAATTACTATTTTAAAATTTGTATCAATATTAACTTTACATTTATTTGTTAATTAAATAATTTTTAGTATCATGTTAATCATCATATACTCTCTTAAAATATTATCAAATAAACTTTTACAATTCTCTTTTGGTTAGAAAGTAAAACTATGATATAAAAAACTAATTATTTGCTTGTAGATTCTTACAATTATTTTTGTTTCGACTTTTAAAAACATTACTATCAAATATTTTAACAATATATAATTGTAAAAGATTATGCAAGAGTAATTTTTTCGAATATTTTTTTTAAAAGATATAAAAGGCTATTTTGTAATGAAAACTTTCCTTTTATAAACCTCTTTAAATAAAAATAAGATAAAATATGTCACAATATGTTTTAAAATAGTAAAAAATTAAAATTTACTTAAAAAATATATATTTTTGTGTAGATTGTTTTTTAAAATTGAAATTTACTATGAAATATTTTAACAATCTTACATTTTTTCTTTTCTAAAATTCTATAAAAGAAATGTAAGACTATGTAATAGTAGTTTCTTTTTCTAAAATCCTAAAAAAAGAATTTAAAGTAATATTTTGTAATGAAAATTTTCCTTTTTTAAATATCTTTTAAATCAAAAAAAAAGAATTATATCATATTTTTAACACATGTCACCATTTTAATAAATCTAATGATACATGTCGCAATCTTGTTAATTAGTAATTTTGAAAACCAAACTTCATATAATAAGATTTTTGTGATATCTAAAGGATTTACCTTTTCTATCAGTATTACAAAGAATGTATATCATGTGTGATAAAAAAGGAAACGAGAGGATGCATTGACGCAAAAAAACCAATTCAACGAATTCTGTATATAATTAAGTGCGACAGAGGAGACTAATAATGATAGGATTCATGGATGGCGGCTAGGTAGGGATTAAATAAATGCTTTCATTTATTTTAAAAATCTTAGTTGTCACAAACTCTGCAATGATGCTTACATTAGTGTTTGTACAATAATAATAGCCTCTTAATTTTCTATACTTTAATTACTTGTAAAACTTTCAACGCCCAGCAGTAACAAACCGCCGTGTGTCCTCTATAGTCGTCCAAGATAAGTTACTTATGATTAATTAAATCTCACAGAAAGACATATAAATTAAAACTTTCTTTTTAATAAATCAGAGATTTCTGTTTTTAATAGTAAATCAGATTTCATACGTCAATTGTAAGTAAAAAATAAAATCAACGTGCTTCAACTTTCGTAGGTATTAAAATGTGCACATCACATATATATTTTCATTGAGTTATAGCACCGAAAATTAACAAGTTTTTCACTCACATTCAGAAAATATTTCCTTTTTCTTCTTCTTACAATTTATTTTCATATTTTTGTTCTGGCAAAGTTTGAGTTATAATGTGGCTTATTATCTTAAAATATTAATCAAAAATAAATTTAAACTATATATTTAAAGACCTTTACACATTAAAAATGATAGTGGATGATAAATGTCTTATTTTTATGATTTTAAATCAACAGCGATTAAAAAGTAATTATTTCATTAATTATTTTTTTAATTTCAATTTTTATTATTAACTGAAAAATATACATACAGTAAATTAATTAAAAAAGTACTATATAATTGCCTTTTGTTTTTTTTTTTTTGTTTGTTTCACGCGGAATAATGAAATTTCATTATAGGGAGAGTATTTAGTTCTTCGTCAAAATTGACAGCATAATTACTATTATTAATTGTTTGTGTGTGTATGGAAGAAGAGTGACTTTTTGGTGCCTTTGTGTGTTATAGCTTCAGAGAGATTTCCCCAGTTTTTTTTTACGAAATTCCTGTGAAAAAAAAAACCCATTCACAAACCCTCTTTCGTCTCTCCTGATCCCTTCATACCTTCAATTCGTTAATTGTTTTTCATTGATTGAAACGACGGTGCAGTGCGCAAGATTCTTCTGATTTCGATTCCGTTAGAGCTGAACTTTTTTTTGTAGATCAGATCGAAATTGGGCGAAGTTGAGCTAAAGCTCTTTTGAATCTGGAATCTCGAGTGGTGTAGGTATTCGATTTTGGATGGAAATGATATAAGGGGGAGGAGGGATGACTGGATTGGGCGTTCGATCCAGTAGCTATGGTTCCTTGGACAAGACGGGACTCAACGGCGTCGTTTTGCCTATCCAGACGACGACGATACGTAACAAAGCGTCTAAGATGCATAAGGAGAGAGGGGAAGGAGGTGTGGTTCACTGGATCTGCAAATTCGCTGGTCGCAAGAAGGTCGGCATGCTGCTCCTCTTCTTAATCTCCGCCGTCGTCTTCCTCCGCGTCCTCTTCGTCGGCAAAGGTATAACAAACAATCAGATCGTTGTATAGGTTTTGTTTCTTACTCGGTGAGTAAGTTTGATTGATTCGTATTGGTTAGGTGTCTTAGAATTGAGGAGTCAATGTTGATGATCGTAATGCTAAGATTGAGAAGCGTACTTGGAGCTAGAGTTTACTTCAGGAATCCATTTCATAAAGCTAGAACATATCTGGTTTGCTTCGTATTGGTTTGTGTGATTTGGCGTAGAAATGAGTAGTCAATGTTGTGTAGAGTGGTGATCATAATGCTAAGATCTTGTAATGTATTCAGTTGGTGATTGAGAAGGTTTACTTCGAGCTAGAGTTTATTTCAGGAATCTACTACTTAAAGCTAGAATATATCTGGTAGATTTCACTTCAAAGTTATGGAAACATTGATTTGGAATTGGTTGTGAGCCTCCCTTTGCATTTGTGTTCAGGTGAAGATGGTCAGGAAATTCAAGTTCCTCCGAGTCTACATTTCAATGGGAGTTCAGTTGTAAATCGTTCCAGCATGTTTGGTGAAGAGCAAAAAAACATCAACATTCGGAATATATCTTTTAATGTTGTATATTCCCCTCCTCCTCCTCCTGTGCATTTTCTTGGCTATACGCTTCCTCAAGGACATCCTTGTCACACTTTCACCTTACCTCCCCCACCTGCCGACAGAAAAAGAACTGGACCTCGCCGTAAGTTATCAATTAAAGCCTTTGATTTCTACAAAGATCTGAGATGTTTTTTAAGCTGGGTTTTCTTTTGGTTGTGATTTCAGCATGCCCGGTGTGCTACCTTCCTGTAGAAGAAGCTATTGCCTTGATGCCAAACGCCCCGTCGTTTTCCCCTGTTCTTAAGAACTTAACGTACATATACGAAGAACCTCTAAACAGAGACACAGAGTTTGGAGGGTCTGATTTTGGTGGTTATCCTACTCTCAAACATAGGAATGATTCTTTTGACATTAAAGAAACTATGAATGTACATTGTGGGTAAGTTATCTTTCTGGTCTTTTTTAATTCCCCTCTTTTTTAAAAAAAAAAAAAAATTCATCTTAGTATATTTTTCTTTCAAACCAGGTTTGTCAAAGGGCCACAACCTGGTCGAAATACAGGTTTTGACATGGATGAGGCTGATCTTCTTGAAATGAAGCAGTGCCGCGGGATAGTTGTTGCTTCAGCTGTATTTGGTAGTGCTTCACGTGATACTTATCTTTTTTTTTTTTCTGTGATTTAATCATTTTAGCCCGTCTTGCCAATTTTTTTTTATGTGTTTCTGATGAAGAATCTTTCTCTTTTCAGATGCTTTTGATGATGTAAAAGCCCCACAAAATATCAGTAAACACTCGGAGGAAACAGTTTGCTTCTACATGTTTGTTGATGAAGAGACTGAATCAATTTTGAAGAGAGAACGAGGCCTTAACGACACCAAGAAAGTAGGGATATGGAGAGTTGTTGTTGTTCATAATCTCCCTTATTCCGATGGAAGGCGCAATGGAAAGGTAGATGCACCTCTCTCTTCTCTTTCAACTGATGAAATTATGCACTCAGTTACTCAAAACTAAAACATGAATTTAGTGACATGCTGGATATTTCCCCCTTATGTTAACAATCTTTCACCAAATGTATCGTATCTACTCTGCTGTAAGAACAGCCTTTCTGGTTTGGATTAGGCTTGAAGTTGTTTACTAGAAAAGAGAAAGATTAGAAAGGCCACTTATATGCTGCTGATGCCTCGTTCTCTTTGTAGGTGCCAAAGCTTCTTGTTCATAGGATGTTTCCAAATGCTCGCTATTCTTTATGGATTGACGGAAAACTTGAGCTTGTCGTCGATCCATATCAAATTCTTGAAAGGTAAGGCCTATCATATTTTATCCTTTTAGATCAATCCCAGGATATCTCTAGTGATATGATATATGTAGTGTTCCCAATAATCTGTTGCAACCAGAATTGTGGTTAGCCATGCTTCTTCCTGCAGTTACTGACTAACAAACATTCCTCTATTTATATTAGTGAATCCTTATGGTAAGAATCTGCTAGTTACACCTCTTTTTAAGATAACTTGTCCCGAGTCAGCTAGCTCTATGTGCTTAATGTTCCAGTATCTTTAAAATGTTCAATTGTTTCAAATAAGTTCACGTTTTTAGTTCCAGATAAAGAATCTATTTCTGGGCCTCAGCACTCTAAATGGCCTCTCTTTTTGCATCAGGTTCTTGTGGAGGAAAAATGCTACGTTTGCGATCTCTAAACATTATAGAAGATTTGATGTCTTTGTGGAGGCTGAAGCAAATAAAGCTGCTGGTAAATATGATAATGCCTCTATCGACTTTCAAGTGGATTTCTACAAGAATGAAGGGCTAACACCTTATTCTGTTGCAAAGCTCCCAATCACAAGCGGTATGTCTCTTTTGCCTTACTCTTTCTAAATTTTCCTTTTACAGTATTAAACGCATGTTTAATACACGAACTATATTGTCTGGCTTATGCAGATGTTCCGGAGGGCTGTGTAATTTTAAGAGAGCATGTTCCCATTAGCAACCTCTTCACTTGTCTTTGGTTCAACGAAGTAGACCGATTCACTTCTAGAGATCAAATCAGTTTCTCAACGGTAAGAGACAAGATTGCTGCAAAAACAAACTGGACAGTAAGCATGTTCCTTGACTGCGAGAGACGCAATTTTGTAATTCAGGTGAGTTTCTTGTTTTCATTATTATATTATTAGCCTATAAGCAAAAGAATCCTGACTTTTGTCAAACATTCTCATGCAGAGATATCATCGAGCAGAACAAGAGAGATTCGCAAGGCAAAAGCCTCCAGTGCCTATTTTCTCTCCTCCACCGCCATCACTTCCTACACCAGTTTTAATCAGCAGCGATTTGCCTAGAAAAGTCTCGAGTGGAAGAGCGAGTAGGACGTCGCCGCCTAGAAGGCGTGGAAGAGACAGAAGGTCGGGTGCAAGGGGTCACAGGAAAGCTAATTTGCCTGTACGATTACCAGATTCAGCTTAAAGATAGAAAGATACAAAGCCCCCTTGCAAAGAGGTTGGTTCTTCTTCATGATCACTCTCATCACCAACACACATTCAAAGTTTACCACACGTATGTTCTTTTTTTTGTTTTGTTTCTCTATTGATTCTAAAGATTCAAAATCAATTTTTTAATGTATATATATACACAGACTTCTACTGAAACTATAAAAAAAGTGGAACATAATGATCTTCCATCAGACGAATATTTCAGAGAATATTGAACAGCTTACATGTTGAATTGATGGATTTTGAAAGAGTGGTTTTCAACAAATGGTGTGGATTTTGATCTTATAACTACGAGATGGAACTTGTAGGTTTAAGAGAGTTAAAACGTATCTTACCTCTCTTCCTTATCCAAAAAATGTATTTTATAATTATAAAAGTATTTATTTAAACTATAAGAACTTTACTGCTTAGACTTAGAGGTATGCGAAAATTTTACAATTTATATTAAAAATTGTCTAACAAAATATTAAATTATAAATTTATTGTCATGTGCGTATCCATCAATTATCTGTTGTACTCCCTCCATTTTGTATTAAGTGTAGTTGTAAATAAATTCTTTTATTGCAAAATAAGTGTTGTTTTCGCATTTTCAATGTAAAATTTATTAACTTTATTCTCTATTTTATTTTTTATTGGTTAAGATTTAGAGTCAATTTGCTCGAAATACATAAAGAAAGACAATATTAAGGATCTACCATTTTCTGAGTAAAATGGTATAATACTGTAGCAAATTTGTTTGGTTTTCCCATACTACCCTCTCTTTTTTCTACTCATCTTTTTCCTCTGCTCATCTACGGCATGGTGTGGCGTGAAAATATCTCGACGTCGGATATTCAGATCTGGTCACTCCTCGCTTGTCATCACCCCAACCGTCAGGCTCGTCGCCACTTACCGGCCACCGGTCATCTCTCTCTCAGTTTGAATCTATGCGTGTTTTACATCTGATTTGTTTTGTTCTTGCAGGAGCTTGATGGAGGAGACCGAAGAAGGTTGACGGCGGAAGAATCAAAATAATTGACGGGAAGTGGTGGTCAGATCTGTACTGGGAAGGTCTCGAGAAGTTAAGAAACCAGACTTTTACCATATGTTTTGACCAAAAAACTTGTCTTCGGTAGGGGTAATATTGGTATATTGGAAAGACTACAGTGACATAGGTATTTACCTAATTATGCGTTCTTCTGTGTGTACACAACCTAATTTCCCTAAGATTTATAGGTAATTGTGTTTTCATATAGGAAATATGCAAATTAAATAATTTTTTTAATCTGTGTGTATGATTTTAGAGTGACACTTATAATGAAACAGAATGAGTATTAGATGGTCTTTCCTTGCATTTATACCATTCAGTATGTCAATTCATTTAGAACTAAAATTTTTTTCTTTATGGGCCATAACTATAGGCTCTGTCATAAGTATGATTAGATTAAATGATTTTGTCTTTACTTAGCCATGATTATAGGTTTCTCGTTAAATAAAAAATAATTCTCCATCTGATTTTAAATAAATGTTACTTTAGTTTTGTGCATACATATTAAAGAAACAATTAATATTACATATCTTTTATATAAAAACACAATTACCTTATACATCTAATCATATTTTAATTTAACCAATAGGAAAATAAATTACACCATAAAATTAATAAATTTTGCATTGAAAATCAAAAATTACACTTATTTTATAACAAATTTTTTTTTATCTATAATAACACTTATTTTAAAACGGATGGAGTACTAGAATATTCACACTTTAATAAAACATACTAAAATTTAGCTATAAATACATAGTTTTGTGTAATTTATATTTCTTATATTTTTAAACCAATAAAACTTTAAAGAATGCAGTTATTGTTTCTAAACTTCATAATTTTTATTATTAGTTGACTATCTCATATTCAGTGAAAAACACAACCCAAACTGCTAGACATTCTGATGATCACCCAGTCGGGGGAGGCATATTACGCGTTGCACCTTGTCCCAATCTGCAGAGAAATCAGAGATTTCATGCATATCAACCTGTAATTTGAAGGGTACTGATCTCCATGTTTCTTGCGCAAAGGGGCAGGTGAAAAAGACATTTTCAATGGTTTAGTTCGCTCTACACTTCACGCAAGAAGAGCTTGGGATGATCATAGCTAATCGCTCATTACCAGGTAAATCTCCGTGCTTTGCTTTGCAGATTAGGAGCTTGATCTTCATTGGGCTGTGGATATCCATATTTTCTTCAACCATTGATATTCCCCTCCCATTCTGGAAACTCCTTCTGTTGCTCCAGTGCTGCCCGATAGCCAGTTTTTGTGCTATACATTCCAGAATCGTGTCTTAACCAAATTCTTTGGTCGGGTGCACCCTCTTTGCTCGGCTTAATGCTGAAAATATTTTGAGCTTCTCCTGGTAATAAGGCTTCGACCTTTTCGACGTTCCATTTGTAAGAGCCTTCTTGGAATAGGGATTTCACAAGGTTGTTCTTCGACTGGTTTGTTGCTGGTCCGTTGACAACCACGGATCGGACCATACTTTTATTGATTTCCATTCCCCACAACCCACCCAAGGTGTTTAGAAACTAAGTCTCGTCCAATTAGAATGCCTCTCCATCCATGGGAACAGCTTGCGGAGGCTTGTATTGAAATCAAGACTACGGTTGTAACTCAACAACTAAACCTCCAACTCAAGAACTCTTTATTAATCACAACAATGCTTTAGAAACTTCACAAAACTAAAGCCATAAAACTCTCTCAAGATATCAACTCATGACATCGATATATATATATATCCCCTAGTTTCCTAATCTCACTAGAAAACTTATATTTAGATAACTACAAATCTTTTTATCATTATCCTAAACTCATTAGGATAAACACTCGATAACTTCAAGCTTAAGTTAAGTCAACATTCTCCCCCTTAAGCTTGACATCTTCTTGCTTCATTTCTTGAACACCAATGAAGTCCCTCATCTCTTTGAACTTGTATCTCCCAAGTGCTTTAGTTAAAATATCAGCCTTCTGCTCCTTCCCCGCTACATGCTTTACGGACACTAAGCCATCTTCCACGCATTCCCTGATGAAGTGAAAACGCTTATGTATATGCTTGCTCGTACCGTGAAAGACTGGATTTTTTGTCAAGGCAATTGCCGATTTGTTATCGATCAACACAACTGCTTTGCTTGGTTCATCCACGATTTCTTCTAAAAGCTCCTGAAGCCAAATAGCTTGTTTAGCTGCCTCGGTTGCAGCCATGAACTCAGCCTCACATGACGAAAGAGCCACAATCTCCTGCTTAGATGAACACCATGAAACGGGACACTCATTCAGATAGAAAATAAGACCACTTGTGCTTCTACCGTCGTCTGGATCCACATTGTAGCTGCTATCACTGTATCCCACAAGTCCTTGCTTATTGTCTCGTTTGTAGAACAGACCAAGTGAGCCACTACCACGAACATACCTGAGCACCTGCTTTAATGCCGAAGCATGAGACACTTTAGGCTTGTGCATATAACGACTCAGCACCCCCACGCTGTACGCAAGATCAGGACGCGTATGAATGAGATATCGAAGGCAACCAATGTTTCTTCTAAACTCTGTTTCATTTACATCTTCCTCATCTTCTGCTTTGGACAACTTCAAACCTGCATCCATTGGTATATGAACCGCATTGCATTCACTCATCCCAGCTTCTTCTAAAATCTTAGACGCATATCTCTCTTGTTTCATAAACACTCCAGCTTTAGACTGTATCACTTCGATGCCAAGATAGTAAGTGAGCAATCCAAGATCGGTCATCTCAAACTTCTCTGCCATCTCCTCCTTAAAATCCTGTATGATCTCAACACTCGACCCGGTGACTAGAAGATCATCCACATAGACAGCTACTAGAAGTTGATGTGCATTCGTTGTCTTTTTGAAGAGCGACGGCTCCTTAGAACACTTACTGAAGTTTAACTCCTTAAGAATAGCTTTCAGCTTGATGTTCCAAGCCCTTGGTGCTTGTTTCAAGCCATAAAGGGCTTTATGCAACCTGTAAACCTTTCCTTCACTTCCCTTTATCTTGAAGCCATCAGGTTGAGAGACATATACTTCTTCAGCTAAATCTCCATGCAAGAAGGCCGTCTTGACGTCCAGGTGATGTACTTCCCAACCATTACTAGCTGCTAGAGCCATGATCACGCGTACTGTCTCTAGCCTTGCTACTGGTGCAAAAACTTCCTCATAATCGATCCCATGACGTTGTACATAACCTTTAGCAACAAGCCTGGCCTTGTATTTGCTTACACTCCCATCTGCATTCCGTTTCACCTTAAAAACCCACTTCAAACCAATTGCCTTGCATCCGCTTGGAAGCTCCACCAATGTCCAAGTCTTATTCTTCTTTATAGAGGCAATCTCATCGGCACAAGCGTCTCTCCAGACCTTCTCAATCTTAGCTTCATTCCAATCCCATGGCTCCTCATTAACAAGTAACAGAACCCTCTCTGTTTCAATTGCTTCGCTTTGCAGCACATAGTCATCCAAGTAGCTAGGTAGTCTGGTTGATCTTGTTGACCTTCGTAAGTTTGACTGCTCCTCTGTTTCAGCTTCGTCACCACTATCCTCGCTATCTTTATCACTTTCTTCTTTCACTTCTTCAGTAGGATTTTCATCCCCTTCCTTGGTTGGAACATAGTATTCTATCTCAAACGTCATCCCACTCGTATGAGTGCTCTTCAGGTTCCAATTCCATCCTCTGTTTTCGATAAAGACCACATCTCTGCTGACTACGATTTTGCGGCTGTTTGGATCAAGTAGGCGATAGGCCTTTGTTCCTGGTTCGACTCCAAGGTGTACTAGCTCTCTGGACCTATCATCTAGCTTCTTGAGGTGAGGAGTATCAAGCTTAGCAAAACAAATGCACCCAAAAACCCTTAGATGTCCCACGTTTGGCTTCTTCTTCTTAAACGCTTCATACGGAGACTGATCTTTTAAGGTACGAGTAGAGACTCTATTAGTCAGATAGGTTGAGTGCCTCACTGCCTCTCCCCACAGATAGTCTGGTACCTTCATATGCTTCATAATACTTCTGGTCATCTCTAATAACGTCCGGTTGCGTCTCTCCACGACACCGTTCTGCTGTGGTGAGTATGGTGCAGTTAGGTGACGTTTGATACCATGATCATCACAGAAAGCTTGGAACTCGTTACTTGTGAATTCTCCTCCCCTGTCTGTACGTAGTACTTTGATGATTGCTCCAGTCTCTTGCTCAACTACACGTTTAAAGACCTTAAAGTGATCATACGCCTCACTCTTCTGTCTTAACAAAATCGACCACATGTATCTTGAATGATCGTCTATCAAGACAAATATGTATCTACTTCCTCCAGCTGTTGGCGGCGAGATTGGTCCACAGAGGTCGCCGTGAATGAGCTCAAGAGCGTGTGTGGCACGATAGGTTGTTGCTTGTGGGAAGGGGTTCCTCGTCTGTTTTCCCATTAAACATGAAGCGCATGGTTTCTTTTCAATATTCATCCTAGGCATCCCTGTAATCACTTCTTTGTTCATCATAGTCACCATAGAATCCATACCCACATGTCCGAGTCTAGCATGCCAGAGCTCTGACTCATCAATCTTTACTTGCAAGCACTTAATTCCTTCAACTTCCATCTTGACTTTGTAAAGACGATTCTTAGATCTCACGGATTTTACGAGTAGATTTCCTTCTCGATCATGCAGAGTTAAGTAGTTATCCCTCATACGTACGTCACACCCTGATTCTGTAGCCTGACCGAGGCTGATTATGTTGCTCTTTAGTTCAGGGATAAAGTACACGTCAGCTAGTGTCTTCTTCCTTCCGTCTTTGGTGACGAAAAGAACAGCTCCTTTTCCTTTGATATCGATTCGAGAGTCGTCTCCAAAGCGCACCTTTCCCGTAATTGTCTCATTGATACTCTTAAAGTAACCCCGGTTTCCAGTCATGTGGTTACTAGCTCCATTGTCTAGATACCAGATGTTGTCCATATCAGACTGAGTCTCAAACTGGCTCGGTATTACTTTCTCTTCATTAAGATAGATAACCTCATGCATCATCAAGTCCTCGGCCTCGTGTGTACTGTCATTCTCGTTCTCCTGTGCCTCCTGTAACTTAAGCAAACGATCAGGACAATCATATACATAGTGTCCTGTTTTGTCACATCGGAAGCATAAGACTCGAGACGCATCTCTTCCCTGCCTCCAGTCGTTTCCTTGTCTTGCATTAGTACGCCCATTATGGCGTCCTCTTCCTCGTCCTCTGTTATTGTAGCGTCCTCCCTGTCCTCTTCCTCTTCCGAAGTTATCTTGCTGTACTTGCGAATCAGTATTAGTATATAACAGTTTTCCTTGATCCTCTTGGAGCTCGTCATTCTTAATTCTTTCTTCATAAGCTTTTAATCTGCCAACGATATCCTCAAACGTTGTTTTATTCAGATCAAGAACCTGTTCAAGTGCAGCAACTAAGGTGAGGTACTTCTTCTTATTCAGACCACTTAGGAATTTCTTCACCATCCTTGATTCCTCAAGGATCTCTCCTAGTGCTGCAGACTTTGAAGCTATCTCGGTTAACCTCCCTGAGAACTCATCTACAGTTTCAGCATCCTTCATCTTCAAGCGGTTAAGATCGTCTGCAAGCGTCTGTAGTCTTGCCTCTCGAACTCTGTCTGCTCCCACATATCGAGCCTTAATTGCATCCCACGCTTCCTTTGCAGTCTTCAGACTTCCAACCACTAGTACCAGAGACTCAGGAATAGATTGAAAAATAAGTGCACGAGCCATATTGCTCTTTCTCACATCGTCTGTTCCTGGATCAATGGCTTCCCATACTTGATGAACCTTGAGTAAAACATCCATCCGTATGCTCCATACTGTGTAGTTCGTTTCATTCAGCATAGGGCACTTGATTGATGTAGAACCATTCTCCTTAGCCTTTGATTCGATCACCTGTAGATCTCCCATCGTTGTAGTTTTGATTTCAACAAAGGTGCTCTGATACCAATTATTGAAATCAAGACTACGGTTGTAACTCAACAACTAAACCTCCAACTCAAGAACTCTTTATTAATCACAACAATGCTTTAGAAACTTCACAAAACTAAAGCCATAAAACTCTCTCAAGATATCAACTCATGACATCGATATATATATATATATCCCCTAGTTTCCTAATCTCACTAGAAAACTTATATTTAGATAACTACAAATCTTTTTATCATTATCCTAAACTCATTAGGATAAACACTCGATAACTTCAAGCTTAAGTTAAGTCAACAGCTTGAACCTCAAGAAAGGACTTGTCTTTGCAATATTTTCCAAGGATGATTCTTGCCAGCTGTGAATACAGAATTTTGAAGTCGAGAAGTATCAGTATGTGATACATAACTAGAACCGTTCGACATTAATTATCGGTTGTCGAGTCACTACTTTATATTTCTCGTAATGTAAATAAATGTTAAAAACTGTAAATGTACAATTATTTGATAAACAAGATCCATTAATACATAATAAGACTCTCCACGATGATTTCAATATTTAAAAAAAAAAAAAAAGTAGCCAAGCGACATAGGTGGTCTTAAAAAAGAAGACATAGCTAGGTGGTCTTCACCTCATCCTTGGTTAACATGTTGAATGTTTTCAACATCAAGTAACAATTTCATTATTCAACATGATTATTATAGTGATACACTATATTTTTTATTCAACACTCTCATTGTTAATGGTCTTAGAAATGATGACAAATATATAATTCTAAGTAAGGAAAAGTGATACATAAAGATATCACTGAAACCAGTTGAATAAATGTTGAAAAATCTGTAGACATCTATCATAATATAAAGATCAACTTCTACACTTTAATATCAGTCAGTTTGTATCTAAATCAAAGGATCGGCATTAATGTCAAAATGCCAAGAAGTCAAAGACAAATATTCCAATTATAGAAAGAATATTCTTAAAATCATGATATTTATTAATAAATAGTAACGGTTTGTGGAAGCACCGTATCCTAGTGGTTAAGGTTTAAAGGCTTCTACACCCAGGTCTGGGGTTCGAACCCCAGACTATGCAATTTCTTGCAAATTTCAGAAAATCCAGGTGTCAAATCCCGGAGAGAGCGGTTTATTAATGCAGACAAGAGAAGAAATGCGTGCAAGAGATCTTCAACATGATGCAAGTAGATCGGGCCAAGAGTGGATCTTCATAGGACGGCTCAGGTGATGCAGTAATCTTTCTCATAATTGCAATATCATAATAAATCAGCGTTAAAAAAAAAAAAATAGTAACGGCTCCATGTGATAATTACAACGTTTTATTTTTTGACTAAATAATTACAACGTTTGTGATTTGATACATAATATAACTGATACCAAGATTTGTGGAGATAAAACAGCAAAAATCATCGCTAGGTCAAACAAAAAAATAACAAAGATTATACAAAACTAAGAAACAAAGATCATACATGATTATTTTGAGGGAAAAGACAGTAAGTAGCTTCTGTTTGTTTGTTTGTTCGTTTGTTTTATAACTAACGTAACTCCTGCAAACACAAACCCTAAAGTTTCATTACTCACAGAAACCATCCCCATCATTTTGAAGAATCGATAAACGAGACAACAATGGCGAGGGCTCTTGTGATCATAAACTGCATCATTCTGGCCATAGGAAACTGTGGAGGTCCTCTCATCATGCGTCTCTACTTCAACAATGGTGGGCACAGGATTTGGTTCTCCACTTTTCTTGAAACCGCAGGCTTTCCGATCATATTCATTCCTCTCCTCTTCTCTTACCTTAACCGGCGCAAAAGCAACAACAATGAAGGCGAGAATACACGGTTCTTTCTCATAAAACCACGTCTCCTTATGGCGGCGATTCTGATAGGAATCCTCTCTGGTTTTGATAACTACTTATACGCATATGGCATAGCTTATCTTCCAGTTTCAACAGCTGCTCTCATCATTGCTTCACAGTTAGCTTTCATAGCTATCTTCTCATATTTCATGGTCAGCCATAAGTTCACTCCTTTTACCATCAATGCTGTTGTGTTGTTAACTGTTGGAGCTGCGGTGTTGGGAATGCATACCGAAACTGATAAGCCGGTTCATGAGACTCACAAGCAGTACATGATTGGGTTCTTGGTGACTGTAGCAGCCGCTGTTATGTATGCATTTCTATTGCCATTGGTGGAACTTGCTTACCAGAAAGCTAAACAACCCATGAGCTATACGCTTGTGCTTGAGGTTCAGATGATTTTATGCTTCCTTGCTTCTTTAGTTAGCCTCATTGGTATGCTCATCGCTGGTGATTTCGAGGTATGTTACTCTTTGAAACAGAGATTTTTTTGACTCATGTCCTGAGAGTCCTTCCCCTTTTTTATTTAAATGCAGGCCTTACCAAAAGAAGCAAGAGAGTTCAAGCTTGGAGAGGCAATGTTCTATGTGGTGGCTGTACTTTCAGCCATTATATGGCAAGGATTCTTCTTAGGAGCTATTGGATTGATCTTCTGTGCATCGTCTCTTGTCTCTGGTATAATGATATCAGTTCTTTTGCCCATCACAGAGATTTTAGCTGTTATTTTCTACCATGAGCAGTTCCAAAAGGAGAAGGGTCTTTCTCTTGCTCTGTCCCTTTGGGGTTTTGTCTCTTATTTTTATGGCGAGATCAAAGCTGACAAGGATAAAAGAATACAAGAGGAGGCACAACTAAATTCTTTGCCTAGAAGAACGAGAAGTACTGAGTGTTAAACTTAAACACATGAGCTTAGAAAGACATCATGAAGGTTTCATTACTTCATTTCATCCCCTGTTATACTGTTATTAGATTAGAGGATACTAAACAGCTTGGAACTATATGCCAAACACACAACTCTATAAGAGGCTTTTTACCTTTTATACTACTTAAAATGAATTTGTGACAGAAAAGATGCAAAGTTCGTCTTGTGTTGGTCTTCTGATGGTTGATTTTTAGCTTAGATATCTCGTGGTGGAGGTTTCATCCTATTAACTTGTTCAAAAATAGCGTCAGCAGAACCGTGTATCAAGAAATCAATACGAGGACTGGCCCAGTGCTACCAGTAGAGAGCTTCTGGTAAAGCCTGTTTGGTTCAAAGGTAAGAGGAGATAATATTCAGTTGAATCACAGTGCAAAGGTGATAAGACAACCATACCAATTTTTTTAGTTTTCTCTAACCACGTATCTTTCACCTCGCACTGCTTCCCCTAGATATTCCAGTATGGCCTGTCAAATAACCATTATAAGACATGTCCAGTATGGCATAAGGGATATTAGAAACAGCGTGAATAAAAGACATGAAAGAATGCATCATGTTGGAATGAAAGCTGAAACCTCAAGAGTATAAAATTTATTTTTTTTTAAGAAAATACCAATGCATTTAACAAACCTTAAATTTGATACACCAGTCGCCATGTTGACATGATCTTGCACGACCAGCCCCTTGGATTGAGACTATAGCTTAAGACTCCTTCCCTGTGGTCAAGTAAAGAGAAATAGGAATATTAGAATTTAACAGAACCATGTCATCACTCATCAGGAACCAAATTTACTATCCTGTCCAGCAAATCATGTAAAATGATACTCCAAAATGACAGTTCTAAATTTTCCTTGCTTCGTATCTGCCGCAAATATCAAGCATAATCTTTAAAATAAAAGGAAAAGAAAAAGCCATCAATGCAAGAAGTGTGACCAATATTTGAATTGAGAGAACATATAAACCACACAAATCCTCAGAGAAAGCAACGTAACAATGTAAATGAGATCATGCCACTCATTTCATAGGAGAACTGACATGTTTTTAAACCAAAATCAAGTTAAACGTACAAATAAAGCATGAAGACTTTTCAGACAAACCACCAGGGATCACAACTTCAACTCCCTTGTGGCTTCCACGACACCGGATCCTGTACAAGACATGCAGTGCTCCTGAAGAGATAGACATTTTATATACATGCTTAAAAATAGTGACGTTGAGATGACTACTAAAATAGCCTATCTCTTTTTGAAGCAGTGCATCCTTTTGCAGCTTCTCAAAGAGAGAGCGTCAGTTCCACCTATTTAATTTTCAACAAGATTTACACATGCCAAAAACAGCTTCCAGTTGTATACAAGTAAAGAGAGAATCAACAGAAACTGACCCAAATATAAGGTGAAATCTGATTAGTTTTGTCATCAAATATCTTAACCAAGTGTACTAATGCTAGAAACTTGACAATAGTCACATTAAACAGATGAGGCAAACCGAGAAAAAAATTGATGTACCTCCCACAAAATCCTGAGAAGGATATTCCTGACAAGCATTACGCTAAACAGAAGTTATTCAATTAATAAAGTGGTAAATAAACAAGAATGTCTCCAACAAGACAAAAGCAAAAGGTGAAGAAAACAAGACCTGTAGGGTAAATGTAACACTTGAACAACAAGAGTGTCTACTGAGACTGCAAAGTGTCAACAAACTCTCTAATTAAGTGTTCAGCTACACCACTATATCCCTCAGCAAATCAGAAAATAACAAAACTTTCCCGAACTCCTCCACATTCCCACAATAGATCTAGGCTCTGTTAAATCAAAAATAACATATGAGATTAAACAAGTCTTGTCGATTACCTTGTCCCAGTCCGAACGGGGAGTCAAACGTTCTTCGCATGATTCAAATTAGAGAAGGAGAGGTTTTTGGTTTTATAGGTAAACCCTACGCAAATGCCGAGGCACAGAGAGAGAGAGAGGGAGACATTCTTTTTTCTTTTTCTTTTGCTTTTCACAGTTCGTCGTAAGTCTCTTTCTCGATGAGAAATCCGGAATTGGAGACAAAAAAAATCATTATGGCTTGTATAGGCAACTAGGTGTTTTCGTGCTGCACCATGTGCATTAAGAATATATTTTTATTTAAATATTATATAATTAATACATATTTTATTATCTTAATTTTTTTTTACATTTGATTTGGAGTGGATACTCGGATATCATTTGGTACAGTTAGGTTCAGTTATGTTTCGATTTATTGTGAGTTCGATCCGGTTCGGATTTGCGGGTTCATTTTGATCGAGTTCCGTATTAGTTCTCTAGATACCAAAATTTTGAAGCCATTCAGATATCTAACCAATTTATATTAAAGTTTTGTACTATTTTTTAGATTATGTTTGGTTTCTTTTTCTAGTAATTTTTGTCTACGCCTATATTTTTGATTGTAACAATATACATACATATATATATATATATATATATATATATGTATGTATGTATAATATTAAGATGTCAATAATTTTTCAATGAAAATTTTGAAATTAAATATTTATATTTTTATATATTAGATAATTTAATTTAAATGATATATATATATATATATATATATATATAATAATAATAAAATTTCATGACGTCAAAAAAAAAATAAAATAAAATTTCATATTCATACGATTTGTGATCAATTGTCCCTTGTTTGAACAACAAAAATAAATCATTGATCACAAATTTTTTAGTATGGGACTTTTACCATTTTTCGCAATTTATAGACGTTTTGAAAAATTCAAAATATAACATATATAAAAAAAATCTATTTTTAACATATGATTAGTGTGATTTTTAAATTTTTAATAATATAAGATTAAACAAAAAAGGTAGAAGATAAATTTTTTTGATGATAAGAATATATGGTAAGAATATATGGTAAGAATATATGGTAAGAATATATATGGTAAGAACTTTTGTTGAAGCCTAATTATATTGTAAGAAAATTTTAAGTAGTCTAATTGTATGACATGTGGCCTTTAAAGATGTCATGTCACTTTTTTTTTTTTTGAAAAATCACTTGACAAATATAGTCTAGGGGATGTGTATAGTCCATGTATTCTGAAACTATTATTTGGTTTGGTTTGTGTAACATGTAAACTCTCTTACCCAAGAATTGAAATATTTTAGTAGATGTTTAATTTTATACAATGTACGTTATAAAACAATATATCCATTATGAACCATCTTTATATTAAAAAGTCGGACATGAGACGACTGAACAGTTTTGTAACAATAGCAAAGTTATTATAAACACATAAGCTAATCATATAGTTTTATGAAATTTAACCCCAGACAATTCATAAAAAATAATTGTCACTGAAAGGGAATAAAAACATATGAAGAGCATTGATCGAATGATGTCGCTGCTTACTAAGACAAGAGACTCTCAATGTGGTTTGGGAAATCATCGGTTAGGTACACAGATTTGCAATCAAGTCCAAATCGTCTGATCCCAACTTCAATTCCTTCGAACGAGGAATCTCTAATGCTGTTTCTCCTTGGATCGATATATATACAACATAAACACGAAAAGAATACTATGATGCAAAAATAAGCTTACCAGCATCAGTAACACCCTTGAAACTTAGACGGTTTCTCCATTCGCTGTTACAAAATACAAGAAGAAATCTTTGATGCGACCATTTGTGTCCATCTTCATCTTTCAAAATATAGAGATCAACACAATCAACGGGATTTTTAGTAACAACTAAGGCTAGCCTTCCCTCGTATGGTATCATCTTATGTCCTGAAACACCCTCTGGATATTTTATCTGATTGAAGTTTTCAGATTTGACCTCAAAGCTCATTATTATACCCTGATCATCAATATCAGCTTCATAATACACAACTCCATTGAAGCATAACGGCTTACTCCACTGATATGGTCGATGCACAAGACTATTTTTTGTTGTTCTCCATGATTCTTGAGCTCCCAGTGTAAAAACCTGAGGCTGTAGGTAATCTGGGTGTCTAGATAATACCTTGTGTTTACCCTCTACCGGATCGTAGCCTAAATAAGACGACTCTTGACTCGAGATGTGTTCATTGGGATGTGGTAAGACTAAAAAGCGTCTCAAGCTTGGGTTCCAAATTTTAAATCCGCTTAATAAAATCAAGCCATGGACGCTCTCTGAACAAGGACAGTCCCAGTCAGAAGGTTTTATCAATTGACAACTGTAGACAGGTGGAGAATATGATCCGTCAGGTGAGGAAACGAGAAAACGATTAGCTTTGACACACTTCGTAGTGAGATGAAGGTGAGCAGAAGACTTGGTGGTCGTAACGAGGACCTAGACGCGAACGAGTTGATAAAACATGAAAGTGTGCCGAAAGAAGACCATAGCTTTGACACACAATCAAATCTTACGATCGATTTGGCAGGAAGTCTTGAGAGTATCTCCAAGGTTAGATCAAGAGGAATATGGTCTGGTTGTGATCTATGATGATCATCACCGTTTGATTCTCTCCTGATATTTCTTCTCTTCTCCTCCCGTTCTTCATCCATGGCTGTTTGCTCAAGATTATTTTGTTAATAAAAACCCTAGTTCATTCTTGTGTTTAGAATTTTATCTTATTTTATCTGAAAAACTAAGTTATTATCTTTAATAAATAGTATTTACAAAAAAATATACAATTTATAGTTGAAATTTTAAAATATCAATACTATTAAAACATGACAACTTTTTATCGACTATGTTTTGGACTATTAAAAAAGTGTATGTTGCTTCATTATCTAATAATCTAATTCCTTAACATATTATATATATATATATATATATATATATATATATATATATATATATATATATATATATATATATATATATATTCATATATCTAATTTAATTAGAATTAAATATATATCATGCCAAAAATTAAAGAACTAACTAACTAATCTATTATTTTTATAGAATAATGAATTTAATTTCTATAAATACGAAATTTCATTAAAAATAAATTATATTTTATTTATTAATGTAATAAATAATTATATATATGTCTATTAATTCGTATATATAAAACTATATATTAATCCAAATGCAAAAAAAAAAAACAAATTCTTCAAAGCCTCACCAAATATATATATATATATATATATATATATATATATATATATATATATATATATATATATATATATATATATATATATATATATATATTAATAGTTAGCAACTATTAATATTTAGTATATAATAAAACATGTTACAATTGATATTTTATGAATATATTTTTAATGGGTTATTTAAACATACATGAGAACTTTTTATCTACTTACAAGTAGTAGGTTGGACCATTTCATTTATCTAACCTCCTATTTTTTCTCTTACAACTAACGTAATTACTATGAAATATATACTATATTCAATCTATTATTTTAATATTTTCAAAATAAGATATCTTAAAAGATATTCTCAAGTATCATTTTCCAAGATTTTATTTTACTAATATCTTTCAATATCCTTTTATTTAAGATGTAAACATAAATTTCTTTTTAATATTTAGTTTTAAATAATAAAATTTGTAATTAATATTAAATAAATTATTAACGAATATTAATTCTTTCATTATAGAATAAAAAATAATATTCCCATAACATTTATATTCATAATTAAATTAATACATCAACTAATAAATATAAAGTAACTTAAATTAACTAATTAAATATTTTATGAATCATAAAACTAAAGAATAACATACATTCATGATTTTTACCACATACTTCAACATATTAAAAAGAGTAAATTAATATATATATAAATCATAAATAATTACATATTTAAATTATAATATTAAAAATAATTCAATATAGTATGATATGGGTTGAATGAAATATAAGTAATTTATATTATATTAAAGTAAACTTTGACCAATATAAAAATTAAAAAAAAATACTATAATTTACAGTTTTAAAATATAAGTACAATTAATAAGGACGGGTTATATAATTAAATTATCTTAGTTTCATAAAATTGTATTTATTAAATTTAATTTAATTATTTATAAATACAATTTTTAATAAAAAATATGTATGAAATTTCTAATTTTCTGTAAATAAATTGTTGTAAAAAACTGATTCCGTATATCCGAGTCGGGTAAGCACAAGTATAAAAATATTAAGTTATTTCAAAAATAACCGAACGGTTTATATATCTCTTGAACCAAAAAAAGAAAAATCATAATTGAACTGAAACCGAAATCCAAAAAGAAAAACAATATAAAACAAAAACCAAAAACCGAACATCATATTTTAATATTTTGGTGAACAAAAAGACGGGTTAAATAAAATTTTCAAGAAAATATATATAAATATCTTATGTCCCAACGAGAATCATCAAAAAATGCAAACTTTTAAAATTGATAATAATCTCATACATTAAACAAACCCGGAAAATCAATGCATAGGATGATGACAAAAAAAAAAACTTGTCCGCCCTTTGAAAGGGTGGATTAAACTCTAGTCTATACTATTAAAGTAGAAGCATATTGATTTTTTACTAAATATACCATTTTATTTCAAAGAAATTGCATGTTTCATTAATGGTATTTCTGTGATTTTGTACATATTCAATTAATGAGTCTTTAATTATTGGCCCAAACATTTTTGCTTCTTTAATTCTATGGTTTTGAACCGATTTTAATATTTCTCTAAGTTCACATTTTTTGTTTGGTTCATTTGGGCCACGTTATAATATTAAAATTAACAAATATTTACACATGATTATTATTATTTATTGTTCTCAATATAATTAAAACTTTCTAAAAATATTTTAATATTTATAATGAAAAGATTTAAAATTTATTAAAAATAATATAATATTAGGTTATTAACAAGTTAAATCTGTTAAAAATATCTCTTTCAAAAATTCAGTACATAAAAGTGAAGATTGATTGAAAAAATTTATAATACACTTCATTTTTTTTTAAAAAAACAAGTTCAGTTTTTAAACATAAATACCCATTTATAAAATAATAATAAAGCAATACAACAAAAAATATATGAAAATATTTCATTTCACAAACTTATTCAAAATTTGTTAATAAAAGAAAAGAAAAATAAACATGCGCTTTTAAAGTGCGGGTCAAAACCTAGTTTCTCATTAATATAAAAGTGCAATCTATTTCGAAAACAAACCTAATTGATTCTTACAAAACTCTTTCATGCTTGGAAACATGTTTAGAAGTATTACTATTATTTTCCTTTTTTTATCACTGAGAAGTATACTATTATTTTCCATACAGCTAATATAATGAAATTATAGTATTTGTAACTATTGAAGATATTTTCAGTAGTATAACACATCAAAAATTTAACTTCATATAATGTTTATGTTAAAAAAGAAATATATACATTATAAACTCTATAAATTAATAAAATTCTTAGTATCAAATTGAGTTAGAGTAATTTGTTTTTCTCAAAACGACTATTATATTATTCAAACTTGAAGTGATTTTCCGGACACAAATAGAACAACCAATATAATACAATTCTCTATGGAAGGATCTCGCTATCTACTTATGTAATATAGTGTCTCATTAAATCATATTTGAATTAAACAAATTCTATACAAACATAAAACTATATTTATAATGAATTTCATCTTTACTTAATTTTTATTTCAATAGTTTGTTGTTATTTTGTCGGATAACATATATATATATATATATATATATATAATACATTTCATAATCAGAATGCATAATAAGCACATATCAAATAATACGATAAATATAGATGAAATATAAATCTATAAAGTTTAATCAAAATATAATATCATAAAATAAAAATATATTTTCCAAAGAAAAGTATCTTAAAATTTTAACTCTCGAAAAAGAAAAATCTCCTTAAATTAATAATTCTATATATCAATAGATTAACATATCTGATTATTTAAAATAATTTTCTCTTTAGTCTATGCTAATAACGCCACAAAAATAAAGTCATAGATCGAATTATAAAGGGACTTTGAACAATGGCAGCATTTTTGCTCTGTTCACATTTCACAACCATAAGGCTTTAAGAAGAGGATAAGACTTTTTAAACAAAACAAAAAAAGGGCGTTAAGAAATAAGAAGAGTAACAAGCGCTTTGGATAAAACCACAATAACAAAAACATTCGCTGAATATTCAGACAAACATAAACACTACAAGAGAGAGAAAGACACATGATATCCTTTTTTTTTTGTAAACTGAGACACATGATATCTTTCATTCCACTCCATAATAGAGACGAAAGGGATTGTTCAATGAAGAAGAAAGTCAATCATGGACAGCTCAACAATTATTGATAGAAGAATGTGGAGGGTGAAGAGTCAAACCCTTCTGTTTGACTCTCACCAAGACTGTTTTGATCCACAAAGCCATCGAGCTCAAAGGAAAACGTATCCATGCCAGCATGCGCCAGATTCCAATAGCTATCGGTCTCTGGAATCGTAAGTTCAGCTCCAGAACAAGTACTTGGAGGAAGAGGTGGAAGCTCATGATTACAATGCTCATCATTAGTGTTCATATAATGATAACCACATTCAGACTCATTTGGCCAGCCGTTGTATGAGAATTCAAAAGAGTTTTGGTTTTGGCTGTGGGTGGACAAAGAGAGATTGTTGTTGTTGCTGTTGTGAGGAGCTTCTAGTTGGCTTGGAGGGTTAAATAACTCGGAAATGAAACGTTGTGATTCATCAGGAGAGATGAAGGAAGTCACTGAGGAGCCACGAGGCATATCGGAGTAGACATAGTTGGTCCGAGCAGTCAGGCCTCTTATAGACCGTGCGGCTCTATCATAGGCCAAAGCAGCCTCCTCGGCTGTATCAAATGTACCTAGCCAATGCCTCTCTTTTGTAGTCGGGTTTCTTATCTCAGCTGCGTATCTTCCCCACGGCCTCCGCCTAACTCCTACATACTTGATTTCTTCAGTGTCTTGCTGAGGTTGAGGCTGCGGTTGTCGCTGCTTTTGCCTATGACTCTTTTTTGATCTAGAGGAAGAACCGGCATTTACATTACCATTGAAATCCATATTTAATTAGTATACTTTTGTTTACACTCGAAATGTGAATGATAATTGAATTGAATGGGTTTGGTTATGTGGAACAATGGAAATGAGGTGTGTTTAAATAGATGAGATCATTCATTATGTGGACCCTCTCGTTTATTCTAAAGTTCCCTTTGAGGAATTTTTAAGATACAAAAGGTCGGTCACATGGAAATGTGCAAAATCATCTGATCATCAGTCATCACCATCTAATCATATGATTGAAAGTGAAATGAGTTTGTGGCTTTTAGGATTGTACGAAGCAAATCATGTAAGATTATGAGCCAATCTGCAATGGATTTTTTTCCTCTTTTTAATAGTTCATTTTTCCTCTTATTTTCTTTTACCTTTTGCATGCGCTATTATTTTGGAACTGTGAGATTCTTTATTCCTACTTATGATCACTTGTAGTTGTTGTACCCAGTGCCCGACGTACATAGTCTGGAAAGGGTACCTGCGCACCACCATATATAAACTTTTTAAGTTAGTGTAAAGAATTTAATAATATCCCTGTTAAAAATTCAATTTATAAAGATATTTATTAGTTTTATAGTTTTGCCCAGGATAAAATAAAATTATAGTTCCACCCCTGGTTGTACCATGTTTTTTTTTTTGAAAACTACCATGTTTTGGTTTTCGACATGAATAAAAGAAGATACCTTCCATTCGCTAGTCTGAAACTTCGTCAGCTTATTATCCTAAATCCTTTTTTTTGTCTTTTTTTTGTTGGTTCGCCATTGTAAATTGGTGTATCTTTTTTCATTTTTGTTTAAGTGCGTATAACTATGACATTTGAGTTCTACATGCATGTCGCTTAACTAAGAATGTTTTCTTAAATCTCATGTGGTAGATCTGCACAGGGAAAATCATATTTCCATCAAACTGAATTATTAATTTATGACCACCATAAACGATTGTCAACAACTTTAACTGTTTTTTTTTCTAGTGAGCTTCCGACTGAATCTTGTTGAGTAAAACGTGTTAAACTTTAATACACAATTTATTAATTCTACTTTGCTACAACATATGGTAATATATATAATCTATTTGGTTAAAATGGAAGCTAGAGTTCAAGATTTGAGATCTAGGGTGTAGTTCTAATAGATAGTCAATTTGATAAATAAGTCATCTACATAAAGTAACAATGTAAGTAAGATGAAGGATAAATATAAGTAACAAATATCTACTTTTTCAGTTCAATTGCTATTTTACATAATATGTCAGCTATTTTTTCCGTTTACCTAATTGAATCTAAAACTAGTATGTAAATTATCCTTTCTTCTGATTCTTTTTAATAACAGAAATAATATGTGAACTTCCTTAACCTTTTTTGATTATATGGTTTTCTAGTAGTAGACCGAGTTGCCTTACCAATATATGTGCCATTTGATCTAATGATGGACTAATCACATGCTTTGCAATACTCATGATTGCAAGCCCTGCCCTGCAATCTCTCGGATCGAAATGATTATTTTCACATCTTTTCATCATGATTTATCCGATATTTAATTGCTTACATGATTTTGTGAGGACTAAAAGCAGTTTATATCATTAGTATACGCACTTTGAGGTACAAAACTATCTATACTTCTTTTTTTTTTTTCAAAACTCTTTATTCTAGTTTAATTAATTTTATTTTGTGGCGTTTTCATATGACTATCCCAGTGCTTTTATGATTAGTCGCATGAACTTGAACATGTTCTTTATCCACGAAAGAAAATAAACTACACATCGTATGATATTACTATATACTATTATTATTATGTTTTTTTTTCATTATTATTCGGTTGTGCGTACGATCGATTTTACAACATAGAAGATTTATGAGTGCTACTGAACGTAAACAATAAACTTAGTACATATATCTTTTATTCGTCACTACTTGTATACGTTCATAGGTTTATGCACAAAATATAGTTTTCTTTTTGGTTAGAAATGTACCAAAATTAAACCAAATTAACACAATATTTAGTTTAGTTTATTTTAGTTTAATGAAGGTTTGATTTTCGTTCGGATGTTCGTAAAATCTAATGTCATTAATGTTGTCAAATGCGAATGATCCTTTTTCTGTTTTAATTTTGACATAAAAATTGGCTAAGTGCTCGCATGCATTAAAATATAAAGCTCGATTAAACGATATAATATCATAGATTCAATCATGGACGTATTATGATTCTCTAATGACTTTATCCACGCTTTCATATTAGAAAAACATTTTTACGTTGTTAACTTGTAATAGCAGATTAAGACATTGATAGCCATTTTTATAGTAGAATTATGGTCACTAGGTGTTAGAAAAAAATGCAATTAGAGTTTATATTAAACAAGTTGTAACATCGGTTTGTAGTATATTATGAAAAGCTTAAAATTGATTTGACTACCAATTATCTTACCAATTGTCACCAAAGTTCATTTTTATTTTTGGACACACATCCATAGAACTAAAAGTTAAGTTTACTTCAGCTTAAATAGTGGAGTGATCGATTATCTTGATTTTCGGTATCAAACGAATGAGACTAAAACACAGGAAAAGATAATGTGGTGATTGTTGAGTTAGTAAACAAGACTAATAAACCTTCGAGAAAATAATGCACATCCCATCACATGGGATGGAGCCCACTGACCAAACTAGTGAGCGTGTGTGGGAGACCCTGGACGGTTAGTACCTACGAGTGGTATCAAATATGAAATCAGACGAGCGTGAAGTCATGTTTAAGCTCACACTAAAATGGATGACGATCTTGGGGCGCAACGATGATGTTGTGTGTAAAAGGGTCAATTGTAATATTTTTGGTTTGTGTTCTATGTTAAAAGACTTATGATTGACTTGTCTACATATATCATCAAACTGCATTTATCTTTTCGGTCATACATTCAAAAAAAACTCAGAGTTTAGTGTGATTGAGCTGGAGTAGTTCAATGATGGACGACCTATCAAAAAGTGATTAGTAATATTGTACGAGCAGAGCCGCCGCATACATGAGAAACATCCGTATGGGGGCTAATTTTTTTTTGTAATTTCAAGGCTAAGTTTTTCTTTAATTATTTGCAGAATAAAAATATTTTTTAAAAAAAGTATGTCAAACCTATAACAAAATAAGATATTTGATGTATTTTTTTTTACTTATATACAAAAATAAAGAGTTAATTCTTAAAACTAGACATATATTTGTTTTAAGAGCAACTTTAATTTTAATTTTTATTAATTAATTTATTATTTTGGGCATATATATTTAATTTTGTATTGGATCCGAAATATTTCAGGACCGGCACTGCGTACGAGCGAGATCAAAATATAGAGTAAGATTTTGTAGGTATTGTTAGAGTCAGAAAATATGTCTTTTGAGCATCCAATAAATAAACGTACTAGAAATGGCTCAGGATAGAGCCCACATACCGAATGAATGGGCATGTAACACCTAACAGCCATGGATGACCAGAGCGTTAAACAAATGTCCAATTTTTTTAAAACGAAAATCAACATAAAGCATAAATTAAAAACTATATACAGCAAACCAGTTGGCAAAAAAGGTGGACTGGATCAGCAAAATTCATAGCTGTTAGATGACTTGAACACTGCATATCATTTCATCTGCTTTTGTATTAAACATTCTTGAGATTTGTTTGATTGCAATGTTTGGGAAGACTATCCGATATTAGTTGGAATTTTCTAAATGAGTGAAGAAAACATGTTATTTTTGCGTTAACTGTCTTCACTAAATCGAAACGGTTTGTCTTGAAAACTACCTCATGTGTCAGTAAGCTGGCATGCATTCTATTTCCCAAATCAGAACTTCAAATCTGTATATAAGGGTATCAAACTGCGGCGAACATTAATTACTTTTGATCGTTGTTTCATTTATTTTCTTTGTACAATAACTTCATTATCCTGCATAAGAGTTTGATTCCTTCCAGGTTCAATCCATCAACATAGTAACATCATCTTGTGTCTACATCAGTCATGTAGACGTTTGAGGGTAAGAGATCATCATTACAATCATCCATTTTTGGTAGACTTCTCTCCACCATTTTTTTTTTAATAATTCTGCCAGTGTTAAGATGTATTTTGAAATATGAGTCTTATTATTAAAAATGGATCATTTTTGCTTTTCATATATCATAGTATCGAGGGAAACTCCGTTTAAAAAAAACAACTAATACATATTCGTGAAGATAGAAGATGTTGAAGACATTATGTAATCTGAAGAAATATTTGATAGAGCACATGTTTGTACCGTTGGTGGACTTTAAAAATGATTTAAAAATATTTCATACATTTCGCACCGTCCTCGAGATATTATTTGTAAAGATATTTTGTCACATGTCATCTTTTCAATCAATTTTACAAAAAAAATGATGACATGACTACTAAAATTGATGACATGTCTAGTTAAATATGACATGGAAAATTACATTTATTGTTTATATATATTTTTGATAAACTTTATAGAATATATCAATAATAGATACATTACATTTAATATTAATTTATATTTTTGGTAAACTTCTTAAAATATGGTAATTACTCATAGATCATCACTAAAAATAAATATATTGAAATTATAAATTTTAAAATGTTATTTAATTTTACTTTTATAGTTATACAATTTTTATTACTAATATTTGCAAAATATTCTACATCTTGTTAAAAATAAATAATTTTTAATCATAATATCATTATTTCCTTTTAGATATCTACAAATTTTATAAATAATGTTTAGTTATAATTTTTAGTAACTATACAATTTTATATTAATTTTCTTAATAATTTTATACAAGTTGATTTGATACATTTAACCAAAATAAATAGATAAAAAAAAGAGCAATTGCATCCGATATACATGGTATAAAGATTATTTAGATGATCAGTAAAGTAATTTTCGTCTACTGTTTAGTCTCGACATTTACCCTAAAATAACCTTATGCGCTATAGCTACACATGAATAGCAATCGTTCTGTTTTTCTCTCTCCTTCTCTCTTTTTCTTTTTCTCTTCTTCCTCATTACTCTATTTTTCTTTCCCCCTCTCTCTCTTTTTCTCTTCCTCCTCATTTAATCATGTATTCGATTTCTTTCATGTTTCTTTAGTATCTTCTCAATTCTCCAATGGAAAAGAGGTCTTTGGTGTCCGAGGTTTCTTCGTTTGGGATGGCGGTTCCCAGCTTATCTTTCTCTCCCGTCCGAGTTCTCTTCATCTTGCTGTGAGAGTAAACGAATATGTCTTGTCTCGGACCTGCTTGGCGGTGGATCTAGATCAACATGTGGCGGCTAGGGTTAAGGAGCTGGCTCTTCGTTGAAGCTGACGCGTGGTGGCCGTGGGCGGGGACACCTACGTGGGTGACATCTCCGACAGTGACTGGTGGCGTCTCTAGCGCTGGTCCTTAACTCCCCAGTATCGAGCTGCTCCGGTTATCAGATTTGAAAGTCATCGGGTCCAATCGGAGGAAGAGGCAGAGCTTTGTAGTCTTCGTTTCCACCACATATACTCTCTCTTGCTCAGATCTATCTCGATAGTTTCCTGTTGTTGACTGTTTTGATTATTAGCTTCTGTAGTTATGAAACCTAGCTTGACCGTTCCTCCGCTTTTCTTCTCCGGTGATTGTAATTCGGATGTTTATGTTGAGAAGATTTTAATATATAAAAAATTCTTCTCGCAACCAATTTTTACTCTTCTATCATCTGAACGACAGAAGAATAGTGAGGAACCCTAATTTTATTCAAAGACCTGCAATTTAATTGGTTTAAATTTTGATTATTTCATCTTTGTATCTCAATAAAGCTTCCTTTCCAGTTTCCACTGCCATGTTCCTGTAAATCTTTGTCTTTGTTTCCACTGCCGCCATCGTCGTATTTCTCTCTGAGTTCACCTCCACCGATGCGGGTCGTTGTACTTTCGTTTGTAAAAAAAACTTGAAATCCAATTTATAGCTGATCATTGGATCTTTGTGTCTTGATAGTTGCATCTATAATTGGCAAAGTAGTAAAACACAAAACGTCGCTTTCTACTCTACCCGAACGACTTCATTAGAGGACAAGAGTGTAACTTTGCTTTGGTTTCTCTGTCCAAGTACCTAATTAACTTATTTTTTTGTATGACTTCCTCATTATCTTTGGATTCATGGTTATTCAGCTAAATAGCTCTAAAAAATATTCAAAGATTCGACTTTTAAATATATTACAAATATGTTATTAAATATAATTTAAAATAAAAAATTACTTTTTCTTAATTTTGTGCTTAAATAAATGAAATATATATTAAGTATTAGTTACAATAATAAATCTATAATATTAATAAAATTTATTTTAAATATAGTTTAACTTTTAAAAATTTATCACTGCACATGGTGCAGAAAAATACCTAGTATGTATGTTTTTTTTTTGCTAAACTTTGGTGCATATATTATAAAAGAGGCAAAAGCATACATAATGTAGAATATTACAATGCTTTAGTGGATAAAGTTCGTACAAATCTTCTAGCCCAACTGGATTTTGGCCTCAAGTAAGAAGTAGCCCAAACAAGAACATGGCCTTTGGTATTTCTCTGCAGAATAAGTAAGGCCCAATATCAAAGCTTTTGTCGTTGTCTTCCTCACGGGAGTAATTGAAAGATCTCAGATGAGAGAGAACCAAAGTTGCATGCACGCACTTGATTCTAGTGGATCAGAATCGCGAAACGATGAGAGACGGTTTTTGATGGTGGAAGAGATGGTTGAGAGAATAGCATCTTGCGATTTGAAGTGAGATCGGTGGAGCCTGTTGTTTCGTTCACGCCATAATTCATGAATTAGAGTTTGCCAAGATAGGATTGTAAGATAGCGCAGTCAGTTGTCCCCGTTATAGTGTATCAGAGCTTGCAAAATATCATCCCAGTCGAGTGAGGCAGTGGCAAAACGAAGCTTTGAAGCAAGGTTTGTCCAGATTCCAGAGGAGAAAGAACAACAAAAGAGGAGATGGTTCCTGCTTTCTGGAAGTAAATTGCAAAGAAGGCAAAGAGGGTCTGTCTGGAAACCCCATGACATTAACCTATCTCGAGTAGGACACCTGTTCAGTACAAACATCCAAGTAAGGGTCTTAAACTTTGGAATTCATTTCTTTAGCCAAACCACACGATGCCAAGGCACCAATGTCTTTGCATCCCTTATATGGTTGTAGACTTCAGCTGAGAAAAATTTGTTATTTGTTGCAGGTGTGGAACCTAAGTGCCCCCATTCCGGCGAGTCCTCGTGATCTGATAGAGTGACAGTTGATAGAAAGACATGAACTTGCTCCATCGCATGTGATCTTGCTGGTCTTATATCCCAAGAATCTCCAACCATCAGCGACAATAGGGTTGAAGAGAGGGGAATCCCGTACTGTCTCGGTCCATTATGACCAACATAGTTGATAAGCTGACCAAATGGGGACCAAGGAGTTGTCCAGAAGAAGATTGAATTCCCATTTCCTGGTAATATTCTCATCCAATTGACTGCAGTTTGCCTCAATCGTAGTATCTGCTTGAATAACCACGTCTGTGATTGATTCTTTTTCATTGACCAGAAGCATGAATCTTTAATAACGTTCTGATGTATCCATGCTGCCCAAACAGACTCTATTCGGAAGAAGAGCATCCAGAGGAGCTTTAAAGTGCAAGTACGATTCCAAGAAGCAATGCTACGAAGGCCTAATCCTCCTTCTTCATTTGGCGTTGTAACAGATTCCCAAGCCACACGAGCTGTGTATTCACCATCAAGATTCCCTTTCCATAAGAAAGCTGCACACATCGAGTTAATCTGGTTGATGCATTCCACTGGAAGGATGAAAGCAGCACACCAGAAGTTGATAATTCCTGAGACCACTGAGCTTAGGAGTTAGAGTCTTCCTGCGAAAGACATGTATTTTGTTGTCCAAGAACTCAGTTTCGACTTGATTTTTTGCAGCAAAGGTTCACAATTAATAAGGGAAATCTTTTTTTGTGTTCAATGGGAGGCCTAGGTACCGCATAGGCAGGAAGCCTTGAGGGATTCCAGATGAAGTAACTAGGTCATCAATCTCAACGTTTGAGAGACCAGCAGAGAAGAGACACAATTTTTGAGGACTGATTGCCAACCCTGAGAGGACCTGGAAGTCTGAGAGGACTGATATGATGCCTTGCAAGGAGGAGGGGGAGCCATCAGAAAAAATCAGGAGGTCATCAGCAAAGCAAAGGTGTGTAAGTTTCGACTCTTTACAGCGAGGATGATACCCAATGATTCCACTCTCTGCCGCTGAGTTCAGTTTATGTGATAGGACATTCATTGCTATGCCGAACAGATATGGGCTGAGAGGGTCTCCTTGGCAATAGTATGTATGTTATATAATAGTTTTTTTTGGTCAACTTTCTCTTTCATTAGAGAAGCCTAATAGGTACAAATACAAACAGATCAAACTAACAACATTTTTAATTAAGCCCAAAAGAAACCCAACAATAGTAGATAATGTTTAATGCATGTGTGACACATTGCTTGTCGTCATGGCTTCTTCTCAGTGGAAGCTAGGAAAGAGAACATGGTGCCGTAAACCATGCCAGAAAACTCATCAATCTCGCCTCCGATTCAGTTGAAATCCGCTTGCATGCTCCTCGATCTCTTCAATCACCGCTGATCATAAAGTTTTCATCTCAAATCGCCATAATTTAACTCTATAAAAAAGCTTCAGAGAAAAAAGCTCCAACTCTTCTATGTTCTTCACCCGATTCACAAAGCAGAATCCAAATCTCAAACCTTGACTATCATGGATACTTCGTCTTAACAGATTGAAGATTGATATCATTAAATATCAAGTCCCAAGCATTTTTAACCAAGAGAGAATTCAATCTCAAGATCAAGCGGCATAATCATAGCGAAGCGGAAGGTGAAGAGCTTTTTAACCATTGAATCCGATATTTCTTGGATACTTTATTGAATCAACTAAAAAACAGAGATAGATAAACACCTTGAAGATCCGCTCTGTTTTTAATTGAAACACAACAAAATCACCAAAGTGAAACACTACAAATTCGTCAGGAGATTCACCTAGTGAAGAGAAAAAGTCGATCACTTGGATCAAATATTTTACAGAAACAAAAACAGAGTCGCATCTCCTTTTTCGTGAAATATGGTAGTGAGAGAAAGTAGAAGAGAGAGAACTCTATGTATGTTATATCATACTAGTCTATGTATGTTATATAATACTATTCACATTAGTCTTTTAGTTTATAAGGAAATTACATGTTCCATGGGCTTTTATTCCAGAGGCTTACCCTTGTACTGTATATTTCTTTGTGTTAATGGAAAATCAGATGACACTACAAGAAAACACGTTGTTAACGACTCCAAAATTGGTTGTTAGTTGGTCGTAATACCCCTTTTACGACCAACTAACAACCAATAGCATTTGGTCGTTATTGACTAGTCGTAATCCATTATTAGTCGTACACTGGTCGTAATAGTACGACCACAGATATTAGTCGTAAAGTAGTTGTAATAGTACGACCACATATATTAGTCGTAAAGTAGTATTAAATATATTGGTCGTAAATGAGATGTAAAGCATTGGTCGTAAAGCAGAAGTAAATATAGTTGTACATAAGTCGTAAATGTACGACTAATTGACATCTACGGTAGAGGTAATGTAGTCGTAAATGTACGACTACCTTACCTCTATTGTAGATGTAAATTAGTCGTAAATTTGCAACCCATTTGCAACCAATCTTTAATTTTAATTTATTATTTTTCATAATATTAAAATAGAAAAAAAAATTAAATTGTATAAAAATCGATTTTTTTTTTTTGAAAATTGAAAGCATTCATAAAAAAAGATAATATATTACATCCATAAGTTTTAAATATTCAAAATACAAAATAATAAAAACCGAAATAAACGAAGTGTTTAGATTGATCTCATTTAAGAGATCAGAACTCCTCTGCTCTGCTTGTCGAGCTAATTCTGCTTGCTCTTCTGGAGTAGGGGTGGGGAGGAAGGTCGGACAAAGAGACTGCCACTGAGTCTGAACCAAAGGGTTGACATTTGGTGTTGTCTCGATAATCATATCGATCATATTCACCATAGACTTAAACATGTCCTTGTGGGCGGATATGGTCTGGTTCGCAGATGACAAATCTCTTCGGATCGAGGAGTCTTCTTCAATCCTAAGAGCGTATTCCGCTCTCGCCCTCGGAACATCGTTCACACTCCCGACCCGACCATACGTCCTCTTTTCTTTGGAACAACCTTCAATTATAAAAAAAATTAGTATATGAAAAAATAAAAATTAAATTTTTAAATATAAGCGTATAGTTAAAAAGATCAAAAATTTTACCTCCTCAAAAATCCGGTCTTGTTCGATGGTGGAAAGCTGCACCGGAGCACCATCAGGATTCTCTTGTGTTAGTTGAGTCTGGCGCTCCTGAATCCGACTTTCTACAGTGTTGACGATTTCCTCTGCTCGAGGATGGCAGTAAGTGCCATCGGAATGCTGGTGGGTCGCCTTGTAAATTCGGGCCAGAGATGGTGGTGCTCCTTCTCTGGCAGCCTATATAAAAAAAAAGTCAAATGAGTAGATATATATATTTAAAAAATAAATATGTTAAAAAAAATTAAGAAACATCAAAAACTTACAATTTGGAGAGCTCTTTTGGCATGTGGAGTCTGTCCGGAAGTATGCGGTATTGGGGGGTTACCCTCAGCATCACGGGTCAACCGAGACTTAGAGCAAGTCATCGACCTTTTGGCAACCTTGGGGTTCAGCCAATGGGCCTTCAAGCCATTCCAAACGTCATTGCTGAGGTAGGTTTCCTTGGCGTCATCCCCCATAAACCTCCACTTATCCTTCCAGTCGCCAACAATGTTCTTGAGACGAAGCATTGCTTTGTGGTCGAACTCTTTCTTCACCGTCTCATTAAGACTGATAGACCAATTCCATTTTTGCTGAAAAAAACATGGGAGAAAATTAATTAATTAAACAAATAAATATTTTAAAAAAATAAAAAAAAACAACTAAAATAGGTGTCGATTAATTACCGTGAAGCACTTGAACCAAGTAATGCGAACGTGGTCCGGTGTAAGGGACCAGTTCGGATGAGCATGTCGAAAGTTAGTCCTGATGATTTCTCCAACGCTCTGTCCCACTTTATTGTCCGGAGCAAACCTACAAAATTGAAAATCATATACAAATTAAATTAGACCAATGAGTTAGTTAATTAAAATATTAATTAATTAATTAAAATATTAATTAATAAATTAAAATATTAATTAAAATATAAATTAATTAATTTAAATATTAATTAATTAATTTAAAAATATTACCAAGTTGTCCCGGGTCGTAGATATGGATCGAGAATTTGTAAGCCTTCTCGTCCGGGCATCTGGAGAATGTCTTCAACGGTATATTTTGCATATTTTGAAGTCGGTGGCACCATCAAATCTGGATGCAGATCTGCTGGTGGAACCGGAGCCTGAGACTGCTGTGGAGCCGGAGTCTGTTGTGGAGGCGGAGGCTGTTGAGGAGCCGGAGGCTGTTGAGGAGCCGGAGGATGATCATACTGAGGCAGCTGCTCTTCATACTGAAAGTATGAATCATCATACTGCGGATAATATGGAGCTTCAGCAGCTTCAGGAGCTGCGGGGTATGGCTGTGGAGGCACTAATGGAACGCTCGGGATCTGGCTATCCGGAACATTTTCTTGTGCGGAAGATGTGCCAGAGGTAGAAGCTGATGGATCCGACTGACCCTGAAAAGTAGATGCGTAAGTATCTGATCTCCGACCGCGGCCTCTAAGTCTCTTTCTACCGGTAGGCGAAGTCATATCGTCAATCTGAAAAAAATAATTAATTAATGATTAGATATTAAAAACAAATCAAATATTAAATATTAAAATATTAAAATATTAAAACTCTAAACTAATTTCAAACCTAAACTAATTCCGAACCTAAACTAATTCCAAACCTAACTAATTCCAAACCTAACTAATCACCTAACTAACCACCTAACTAACCACCTAAAACTAAAAAAAAAAAAATACCTAGAGAGAGAGAATCGATTTGGTAGCTAGAGAGAAGGGAGAGTGCAACGAAATGAAGTCGATGGCTCGGTTTATATAGAGTTTCGGGGTGGGTCGTACACGGGTCGTACATGTACAACCAATTTGGGTCCATTGGTCGTAAATTAGTTGTACTTTTACGACCAATGTGTGTCCAAAAGTACATTACGACCAAGTAAAGACCAAATATTTTTATGTTTTACGACCAATTAGGGACTAGGAGTCGTAAGGTAGATGTAAATTTACAACCAATTAGGATCTAAATATTGAACGACCAATTAGTGACTGAAATTGTAATTGGAAAAAAAAATAAAATGAGATTTATCAAATTTTGATAAATCTCATTTCTAAAAAATTTTTGATTGATAATTATATCTTCCAATGAAGATGAATTAGATGCTGCAGTTACTCCGTAGGAACTGAATTTCAGTTCCTTCAGAGGAAACTGCAGCGTCTAATTGATCTCAATGGAAGATATTTTTACCAATCTTCACATCTGATTAAGTTTTTAAAAAAAAAAATTTGTTTTGAGAAGTAAAAAAAAAGAGGAGAAAATATACAGCAAACACAAATGGAAAGAGACAAAGCGAGACCTACTTACGTTGAAACGTAAGAAGGTCTAGCAATGCTTGTTTCCCCTTGTGATTGCATATATTTCTTCCATTTTTTTTTTACAAGTTTTCTCACAATCCACTAAATACTCTTTCTAATCAACTTCTATATAAAATTTGTGAAGAACTTTGGTGGTATTTATAGGAAGATTGTACGACCAAATAGGGACTAAAAGAGCAATTAGTAGTAAACCAGTGACTAATAGAGCCATTGGTAGTACAAGAGTCGTACAGTACGACCAATTTGGGACTAATATGGCAGTTGGTAGTAAAGAAGTCGTAAAATTACAACTAATCTGGGGCTGGTGTTGCCATTAGAAGTAATATAGTCGTACATGTACAACTATATTACTTCTACATGCCCTAAATCAAAACCATGAATCCTAAACCCTAAACATCAAACCAAGTAAAATTGTAGTATTGTAGTCGTACATGTAACGACTAATTAAGGACTAAAAGTTTCTTTTGGTTGTAGTCTAGTCGTACATTTACGACCAATTGATGACTTTTTTGGATATTGGTTGTAGATTGGTCGTACATTTACGACTAATTAGCTTCTACAAGCCCTTTATAGAAATCCCTAAACCCCAAAACCCTAAACCCGACCTCAAATCCCAAACATCGAAATATTTTAAACACTTCCAACATCAAAAATACAATTGAACGAAAACGAGTTTCATATATTATTTGTAGTGCATTACAAATTAAAGAGTTTAAGTATTAATAGTCTAAAACACAAATCACTCGTCATCAGAAACCTCTTCCACTTCATCATTTTCTTGAAATTCATCTTCGTTGCCTTCGTCTGTTGCATCGTCTGGAATTTCTTCATAAACCGGATTATGCGGATCAGCAATAAGTAAAAGCTCATCAATAGCTTGGTCGGGTACTTCAACTCCAGTTACGGCATCTTCTTGTAAAGGTGGTTCTTCATCAGTTAATACTCGGCCCCTAGGTGTAACTTTTATAGCGGCTAACCAAGCTATTCCAGATTGTCTAATCCTCAGATATGGAATAAAACAAACTTGGTCTGCTTGGGAAGCCAATATGAAGGGTTCAAATTTGTTGTACCTCCTTGTAGAATTTATGTCAACAACACCAAACTTGCCATACCGAACACCTCTATTGACGGTGGGGTCAAACCAGTCACATTTGAAGAGAACACATTTCAGTTTTGCAACGCCAGGGAACTCAACTTCGATGATCTCTTTTAAGATACCATAAAATTCTGTCTCACCTTTCACACATACACCATAATTCATTGTTGCTCGCTGGCTTCCATATTCGTAAGTGTGAAAAGTGTAGCCTCGTGTGAAATACATAGATGCTGTGGTGATCTTGGCGAGGGGACCTTGTATCAACTCGTGAAACCACTGAGGATAAAATTGATCATCATAATCGACCTGAAAAGACAAATATATATATATATATATATATATATATATATATATATATATATATATATATATATATATATATATATATATATATATATATATTTTATAATATATATATTTGAATTAAAAAAACTATATATATATATTGTGTCATCTATATAATACATGTGTTTTTAACCATTTGACAAAATGTTTGTCTTTCCTTTTGTTGAGATCATTAGTTGATATTCCTGGTATAGCTTCTTCGACTTGGGCAACAAAATCGCTGTTTTAAAATGAAATAATCATTAAAGTACTGTGTTAACAAGTAAAGTAATTATATTTCGTCGTACCTTTCAAATAATTCAAGCTCCTCGCAGTTTAAGAGTATATATGTGTGGGCACTGTGAGCGTCTTCTGAACTCGACCACCAGACTTCTTCAAGTTTTCCACCAAGACGTCCAATCTGACAGAATATATCTGGAACACCTTCAACAACATATGTCGGCATCACACCACCGTCATCATATCGGGTCGTAGTCCTTTTCCGTGTCCGGACTTGTGATCCAAAGTAATAGGACGTAAAGTGAGATGTTTCCTCATTCAAACTCCCAGCAACTATTGAACCTTCCACCCTTGCCAGATTTTTAGCTTTTCCTTTCAAATATTTCATAGCTCGCTCGTAAGGATACATCCATCCATTATGAACTGGTCCACGAAGTAGTGCTTCATACGGAAGGTGGATAACAAGATGTTCCATGACGTCAAAAAATGATGGAGGAAAGATTTTCTCCAGATTGCACATCAAAATCCGGATATACGCCTCAAGTTGTGCGATGATATCTTCAGTTAAGGTGCGTGCGCTAAGATCTCTGAAAAAAGCTCCGATTCCTACAAAAAATTTACAAGTTTCAGTTATTTCCCAAAAATAATCAATAATAACTTTAATTTTTTTACCTGCAAGTGCTTCGTGAACATTTTTGGGAAGCAACTCCGCAAATGCAAATGGTAGAAGTCGTTGCATAAAAACATGACACTCATGACTCTTCATCCCCGAACACTTTTGTCCTTGCTGATCAACACATCTTGATAGATTTGAAACATATCCATCTGAAAACTTCACATCTGATGCCACCCACTTGAACAATGCCGCTTTTGCTTCTGCTGACAATCTGAATATGGGAACCGGAATTTTCCCATCGCTTTTAATATGCAGCTCAATCCTAGAACATAATGCAGGCAAATCCAACCTTGACTTCATGTTATCTTTTGTCTTCCCCTGGACGTTCAACAAAGTATTGATGATGTTGTCAAAGAAGTTCTTCTCTATATGCATCACATCAAGATTATGGCGCAAAAGTAGATCTTTCCAATATGGAAGTTGCCAAAATATACTCTTTTTGTGCCAATTATGGTGCGTCCCATAACCATCAGGCATATTTTCAAGAGTACTATGCCAATTACCCCCTTTCCCAACTGTCTCAACTGCACCATAGTAATCAATTTCCTTCTCGATTTCTACTCCAGATAAATACGGTGGAGCCGTGTCTCGAACAACTCTTTTTGCCCGAAACAATGTCTTGTTCCTGCGGTACGGATGGTTAATGGGAAGAAATCTTCGATGACAATCAAACCAGGACGTCTTCCTACCATTCTTCAGCTGAAATGCGTCTGTGCTTCCCATACAATAAGGACAAGACAACCTTCCATGCGTCGTCCAACCCGACAACATTCCGTATGCTGGAAAGTCACTGATAGTCCACAATAAAACTGCTCGCATTGTAAAGTTTGTTTTTGTTGAACAATCATATGTCTCCACGCCTGTTGACCATAATTCCTTCAATTCTTCTATCAACGGTTGTAGAAAAATATCGAGGGACCTCTTTGGATGCTTTGGCCCAGGTATCAATATACTCATGAATAGCAATTCCTTTTCCATACACATCTCTGGTGGAAGGTTGTATGGCGTCAAGAAGACTGGCCAAAGCGAGTATTGTCTTCCCGACATCCCAAATGGACTAAAGCCATCTGTGCATAGCCCAAGATAAACATTGCGGGGGTTGCTAGCAAAATCAGGGTACACCGAATTCAAGTGTTTCCACGCCTTTGCATCAGAGGAATGATTGATCTCTCCTTCCTTCTGAACATGTTCTGCATGTCATCTCATCGATGCCGCCGTCTTCTCAGATTGATACAATCTCTTTAGTCTATCCTTAATAGGTAAGTACCACATCCACTGGTACGGCACCCGATTCCGCCCACGTCCTTGCGGTTTATATCGGGGTTTCTTGCAAAATTTACACTCTACCAATTCGGCATTGTTTCCCCAGTATATCATACGATTGTCTATACACACATCAATCATCTCCGAAGGTAAGCCAAGACTATGAACAAGTTTCTGAATCTCATTATAAGATTCAGCACTCAAGTTATCTTCAGGAAAATACTCTTTAAACAACTCAGCCCATGCATCCATACAAACTTCAGGTAAGTTATGATCAGTTTTGATATTCATCATCCTAGCTGCCAATGATAATTTAGAAAGACCTTCTCTACAACCTTGATAAATTGGCTGATTAGCTGCTGCTAACATTTCATAAAATCTTTTTGCATCCAAGTTAGGCCCCTCTACGTTTTCGACCTTCTGATCAATTACTGATGTTGTTTCACGAAATCCATCGATAACCATATCATGCATCCTATCATGATCTACCAAATTATCTTCTTGGATGACGTTTTCAGTAGGCAAATGTGGCTCAACTCGGTTACCAACATTTTCAACCTGATTACTACAACTACCTTCATTCCTATTCTCACCCTCCCCGTGGTTAAACCAGATATAGTAATGCGGGGTAAATCCTCTATTTACTATATGTTTCCAAACAGTTTCACTATTTGCAAACTTTGTATTGTTGCACTTACAACAGGGACAAAACATTTTACCCGTTTCATGTGTGAGAGGCGTCTGTCCGGCTTGGTTCATGAATATCTCTGCTCCGTTGAGAAATTCGTCTGTTACTCTTCCTCTTGAATCTTTATGAGCATACATCCAACTCCGAATCTCATAAATAGACATTTTTTTTTTCTTTCGTTTTTTTTTTTTATGTTTCTTAAGATTTGAGGAGAATGTTGTATTTATAGAGAAATTTCAAGTTTGGTAGGTAGCAATGTTACAACGAATGTACGTTGAATTTCAAATTAACTACTAAAGAACAACTATTTTACTCATATGGTCATAATGGAGATACAAAATATTGATGTAAACTAGTCGTAAATTTACATCTCTTTTACGACTAAACACTGTAGTCGTAAAGGAGATGTAACTTTACGACCAGTGTACTACTAAATGTTTTAGTAGCAAAATTACATCTCTTTTACGACCAAGCTATTATGTAGTCGTAAAGGAGATGTAATAGTACGACTAGTTTACTACCAATAGTTTTAGTAGCAATATTACATCTACTTTACGACCAAATAAATTTTAGTCGTAAAGTAGTTGTAAACTGGTTGTAAATTTACGACCCATATATCCTGGTCGTAAATGTTGGTCGCTAAAGCCATGTTCTCTTGTAGTGTGAACAAAAAAAATCGTTGGCACCCCCGGCCTTTATGAATAATTAAAACTACTAATATATAATTAATCATAAATTTAGAACATTATTATATCATGAAACGGTAACCACTCTTTAGATAAATGCATACTTACGCTTGATACCTTATCATCTTAATAAACCTAACTCCACATACGTACATTCGCGTTACACAAAAACTAAAATGATATACACATACGCAAATATAACTATATTATATACTCTTTTAGAAATAATAGTTTGCAAAATATTCACATTTGGATAAATTTCCACACGTAGTATATATTTGATAGATAGAGTTATAGATGTTCTAGTTTGTATATACTGTACATGAATGATTCCAAATTTATATAATTTTTAGTATGATGAGGCACAAAGCTCACTTCGACAAGGATTAGATGTTGCACGTCAATCAGCTGCAGTGATAGTTTCAACTATCCCAGGTAGATGATACTTTACGGATGGCTAATGGAAAAATAAAGATAATTATTCGGACCAAGAATTGTATAGCACATTGGAAGGATTTGATGGCTTGATGAGAGCAATAAATACACGTGCGAGTCAATCGCCATTACATTAAGAAATGAAAGCTCTTATTTGTGCAATGGAATGGAATGCACAAGAAATTTATGGCAGTTTCCAGTATCAGTTGTAACGGATTGTTCTCAATTGGAAAATATGGTTTGGGAACCAAAAGAATGGTTAGTCGTTACAAATTACTTGGAAGACACTACAACTTTAAAGAGGAGTTTTAGTCATTCTGAGCTCGTTCATAATACCATGGACGCAGAATAAAAAGGTGGATAGTCTAACATACAGTGCAAGAAAACAACTAACGTTTGTTATCATTTGTTGACCATATGGATGCGGAGCTACCAGTTAGGTTTGCGGAGTCTATATGAATTTTTTTTGTTGCTGACAAAAAAAGAGCCCGAGCTGCCAGATAAAATTCATTCCCGATTCTTTGCACTAAGTTGAAGATTTCTGATAAACCTTTTCTCCAATATTCTACATAACGTGCTTTTGCTGGAAATCAAATTCAAAGCTTTTTAGTAGGGCTGGGCAAAAAAAAGCGAACTGAACCCGATCAAAAAAAGTAGTACCAAACCCAAACTGAAATTGATTAAAAATCCAAACGGGTTCAATTTTTTTGTATTTAATATTTTTAGATTTAATGTATAATAAAAAAATCCAAATATATATATATATATATATATATATATATATATATATATATGCCACTTTTAAGTTGTTCGAAATACTTGAATATATAGAAATAGTCAAAAGTAAATGTCTAAATTGTTGAACTATACTCACAACACCACAATACTTAAAAAAAAATTATTGATTTTCTATCCAAATATTCAAACCAAACCAGTTTATATGTTAAGTTAAATACTTTGACATATGCTATTCAAATTTATATGTGATATATTATATTGTTTATAGATCTTGTGAAACTGAAAGTATATAATAAATTATAATTAAATGGGTTATCCGAACCCGAACCGAACTTGAATCGAAATTTAGAAATATCAGATGAAGCTAAAATCTTTGACACTGAAAACCCGAATATATCCGAACCGAACCCAAACGGGTACCCGAACACCCGCTCCTACTTCTTAGTGCAGATTCCAACAATTTGGACTTACAAATCTCACTTTAGATATTTAAATATTAATTATATTATTTTAGATTATTAAAGCAATCATATAAAACATGTTAGAAATAAACATTCTAAATTTATAATATGTTGATAAAATTGTAATATAATTGTTTATAATATAATATAATATATATCATATATAAAAATATGTATATTAGAATGTTTATAATTTGACATAAAACTATATTCATGGTTCATATAAATTTGATATCTTTATAATACATATATTTGATAGAGAAATCTAAAAAATAAAACTTTTATAAATTAATAGCTCTATAAGTTAATAAAATTTTATAGTCTTAAAATTATTAATTTGTAGAGTTTTTTTACTGTATTGACGTAATAATTTTGGTTAATAAGTTTATATTATTATTAATTATATTTACGTATTTATCATAACAGTCTAGTGATTTAAAATTTTTAATATTTTATTCATTTAGTTGTTTACAAAAGAATAAATAGTAATTGTTTCTATTTAAATGAATTAATTTAAACTAGGTGACCGGTCCACACCTTGTGCGGAAATTTACAGATTCATGTTATGGACTTAATAGTACAAAATTTTAGAAGTAACAGATTTTATATCATAAGACCACACCGTCTTTGGGGTAAAGCATCAGGTACATGAAAATAATGGTACTCAATATTTTACATGGAGGAGATGAAACAAAATAACTTCAGTATCAATAGGTAGTTATTGTGTGTATGTATAATTGGAATATCACAAAAAAAAATTGTGTGTTGAAGATTGAACTTTATTTTCCAAAGCTGGAATTAATAGTGTGTAGTTTTATAAGTTACATATTTTATATTATAAATAATTAGAATTGTATTGTATATGTGTTGTAATTTTTATTTTAGGTGGAAAATATTATTATGCATAATTTTTTCGTAAAATGTATGTAGACATATTAAAATAAGGGTGAATTTGCTTGGTAGCCAAATTCTCAATGAAAATTAAGAAAATGACATTGATTTTTACGTTATTAACTAAGTAGCTTTTGTCTCATATTTTATCCGGTTATATTATTTGCATTATCAAGTTTCCAATAGAAAGAGTGCACGACATCATTACTTGGTTTATAGATAGGAGTGAAACACTACTATTTTCACCTCACATAATGCATACACGTTGCACTTTTGAGTTCCATATACATGTACATTATATGCGGTAGAATGAATGGTTAAATTTTTTTAGTGCAATCACAGATAAATATATGATATGAATTCAGTCCATCTGACACCATACTATTCAAATGGAAGAAAAAACACAATTTAAATGGAAACAGATCCAAACGGAACAGGCAAGCAATTGATACTATTTTAAGTGGAATAGTACAATTAAACAATTACTATTTTATGTCAAATCGAAAGGAGATCGGAAATATCATATTATGTCTACCTACAAATCAATTGAAAGCAATGATATTCCACATAAAAGAAAACACTAATAGAGATGTGTAAGAGAACACTTGACACCAAACACTTAACCCAAGTTTGAGAAATATAAATTCTAATCCATTGGCAACCCCAATTTTCGGGAAATTAAACCCACCTGTCATAAACTATATTCAATGGAATAGTTCATTTAGATACAAATACTATTTCATTTCAAATGGACTCAAGATTAAATACAATGATGAATTCAAAAGTTAAAGAAAATAATATCAAACGTTTGAATTTATTCCATTCCAAGTCAAATGAAATATAAACGTCTATTTCACCTTTCTGATGACAACGCTTAACTTTTACTTTCTTGAATAAATATTTTTTAAAAAAAAAAAACTGCAGGTTGATCCGATTGTTTTGAAGGATAGAAATGTATTATTATATAAAATACACTATATATCAGTGTATTCTAGGAAATTTGGCTACTCACCTAAATATGATATTTTTTGTAGCCATACCACCTAATTTCTCTTAAAATAATATATAATTAAATTGAAAATATTAGCCAAAAATTATCTGATGACTTCCCTCTCTCTCTCTCTCTCTCTCTCTCTCTCTCTCTCTCTCTCTCTCTCTCTCTCTCTCTCTCTCTCTCTCTCTCTCTCTCTCTCTCTCTCTCTCTCTCTCTCGCTCTCTCTCTCTCTCTCTCGCTCTCTCTCTCTCTCTCTCTCTCTCTCTCTCTCTCTCTCTCTCTCTCTCTCTCTCTCTCTCTCTCTCTCTCTCTCTCTCTCTCTCTCTCTCTCTCTCTCTCTCTCTCTCTCTCTCTCTCCCTCTCTCTCTCTCTCTCTCTCTCTCTCCCTCTCTCCCTCTCTCCCTCTCTCTCTCTCTCTCTCTCTCTCTCTCTCTCTCTCTCTCTCTCTCTCTCTCTCTCTCTCTCTCTCTCTCTTTCTCTCTCTCTAAGTTAGGATTATTTATGGAATATATTGTTACTAAAATTACATTTCTAAAAATAAAAAAGAGAATATTTCGGGAGTAGTTTACACTAATGATTTAATTAACAATTCTTGCCCTTAAAGTTTAAATATTAAAACATGAGATTAGGAAATAAGATATTATTTCAGTAGAGAAAATATCATCCTACTATAGATATTTAAAAATATAATGTTGCTATCCAATTTTGATGTACAGTAGAAAAAATACCATTTAAGCGAACATCTTTTGCAAGATCGGAATGGTGAACTCTTAGAGATCTGAAATATGAACACTTCCCTCAAATCATCTCTGAAAAAATATAAAACAAAATCACAATCAGCAAACCAAAAAAATGTGTATATATAAGCTTATAATTCTAAACAATAATATAAATCTACTAATAAAAAAAGAAAAGTATTTGCAGCACAAAAAATGCTATTGAAATGATATAGCTGAGAGATATATCAAATTGAGTAAATATTTTTTACCAGTTTGAGGAACAAAGATGTTATCGAATGATATATCAAAGAGGTGTATAATCAAATCATAAATAGCTTCAGTGGAGAAATCGTCATAATAGGGTATCTGCATATAAACCAAAAGAAAAATCAGCTCTTGTGAAATATAAAAGCTTAATGTTCTAAAATAAGAAGAAAAAAAAGTTCAGAACATTATTAACATTAAAAGTTCAGAATACAAAGTTCAATAATTTTGTTTCTTCTACTGTGAATGTCTTATTTATAGTAATTGGTGGATGTTTTTCGTTGATTTAACTTGCATGATAAGCTAAGAATTATAATATTGTTTAATAAATTCTCAATAAATCTTATACTTATAGGGTAATATTATTTTTAGAATATCTTGTTGATAAAGCTAAAGCAGAACATCTCGTGAATAGATTACACCAAAATTTTGGTTGACAAGTCTCACCATAAATATTAAGTTTTTAATGCATGATTTTAGGAGAAAAAATATCTTGTCAATTAATTTTGTTTCTTTGACATCTAAAATATTTAGTGAGTATTTAATGAATTAAACAGAGAAATGATCGCCAAAAGATGTTCTTTGAATCGAGAAAAAACACAAAAGTTAAGTATTAAAGTGATTTCATTTTTAGTAATGTCGATGATTAAAATTAACCGAAAAAGAAATTCTAAAAATCAATCAATAAGATCAAGATAATTATTTCCATTTGTAATAAAAAAACTAATTATTACAAGTATTAACTAATATTCTTGCGCAAGTAATCTTAATAGGGGGATTAAATTATTTTTTTCTTTTTCAATTAGTATTCAATGCTACTTTCTTTTTATAGGGGGATCGATCAATTAAAATAAATTATTTGATTCGATAAAATGACTTTATATTCTTATATATCTATTGACTACATAAAATAATAAACCAAAATAGTTATTTGAATTGATAAAGTGATTTTATATACCATAATTTCGACAATTAATTACCAAAAATAGTTATTAATAATATTATGTAAGTTATTTGGAATCCAAAATATTTATTTGAATTAATAAAATGGCTTTATATATCATACTTTCGACAATTAGTTATCATACATAGTTATTAATAATATTATGTAAGTCATTTGGAAAATGATGTTAACTGGTCATTAAATTATGTTTTTCCTTGCAATTAGTATTCAATGGTATTTTCCTATTATAGTGGGATCGATGAATTAAATGATATATCGAAATTACAAAATGAGGTAAGTATTTAGAGGATTTCCCTTTTTAGTAGTGTCGATGGAAAAAATAAATCCAAAAAGAAATTATAAAAAATCAACCAATAGAATCGTTAGAATTATAATATATACTTCTCTTTTAATATATAGAGGGATTATAATAAATAAAATTAAAAATCATCGGCCAATAAAATTATAATAATTAAGAGTTCATTTATGATAAACACGTAATAAAAAATCACTTATGTGACTTCTCAATCAATATAGAGTAAATTACTTTTTTATAAATAATTTATAACATTCTGTAAATTATTTTAAAACTCTGATAAATTTATTCTTTAAACAGCAATAAATAATTTAAAAATAATATTAATTAACATGTTTGATTTTTTAATATTTAAAATAATTATTGTATAATTATATTCGAATATAATTCATCAAGTAGAGTATAAAACTATTATAATCATCTTATATAAAACTTCGTTCATTATATTTTATAGTTTATAAATATTAAAAGTAATAAATAAAACATTATTAAGCTTTCTATAATTTCGAGAATCAGTTTCCATAAATTGTTATTCTGTAGATTATATGGCAAGTGATGTTAAATGATTTTAGACTTACCTTAAATTTTTAGATTTAAATTAAATAAATAAAAGTTAAAAATCATCGCCAATCAAATTATAACAATTTTCTTGAAACTTCACCTATGAACGACTGTGAATAAGAGTTTAGAACTGAACTTGTTGCCTTTATTCATTCACGTACAAAGATATATATACAACTCAACCATAACCGACTTTAGGTTAGGATAAATATGATATCTAGTTTACATCATTATCTCATAATAATACACATCATTATCTATAACCTCCAATACTCCCCCTCAAGTTGGAAGTGTGAAAGTTCCTAACACCCAACTTGAAAAGTAGATTTTCAAACTGTACTCTCCCAAGCGCTTTCGTCAAGACATCAGCCAATTGCTCATGTGTTCATACGTGAATGGTCACCATCAACCTTTCTTGAATTGCATCCCTTACTTGATGACAGTCTGACTCGATGTGTTTCGTCCTTTCGTGAAACACCGGATTAGCCGCAATGTGTATTGCAGACTTACTATCACAAAACAGTCTCGAAGGTCTCAACTGTGGAGCTCCTAAATCACCCAACAACCGCCTAAGCCACTTGATTTCTCTAGTTGCCTGAGCCATAGACCTATATTCAGCCTCTGCTGACGAATGAGATACAACCCCTTGTTTCTTTGTTTTCCAAGATACTGGCGAATCTCCAACAAGCGCAACATAAGCACTTAACGACCTTCTTGTTGTGGGACATGCGGACCAGTCTGCATCACAATAGACAGATAGACTGAGATCCCCTGCAGAGCTCAACAAGATGCCTTGTCCCGGTGTTCCTTTGAGATACCGTACCACTCGTAACGCTGCATCCCATTGTCCCTGTCGTGGTGTTTTCATAAACTGAGACAATATGTGGACTGAATATGAAATGTCTGGTCTGGTAATAGACAAATAAACAAGACGTCCCACCAATCTCATGTATTTATCCGAATCTTGCAGAAACGAACTTGTATCCAACGCTAATTTGTGATGTTGCTCCATCGGAGTAGCCACAGGTTTCGAACCTAACAAACCAGTGTCCGAAATCAAATCCAAAGCATACTTCCTCTGTGTGAGTAAAAACCCTTCTGCACCACGTCCAACTTCTATGCCAAGAAAGTATTTGAGCTTTCCTAAATCTTTCATGCGAAAGCATCTGCTCAAGTAATCTTTAAACTTGGTTAAAAACTCCATATCATTGCCACACACCAGTAAATCATCCACATAAATTAGCACTCGAAGTTCCATCCCTTTCTTTGAAAAAACGAACAAAGAATAGTCTGCATATGAATGCTTGAAGCCATACTGCTTCAGTGCGTTTGTAAGCTTGGAAAACCAACATCTTGGCGCCTGTTTTAAACCATAAATAGCTTTGTGTAATATACACACCTTGTTGGGATTGTCAGTTTTGAAACCCTGAGGAAGCTTCATGTACACCTCTTCTGTAAGATCCCCATGTAAAAATGCATTAGAAACATCCATTTGATGCACAACCCAACCTTTTCCAGCTACCACTCTCAGCAAACTTTGAACCGTCGTCATTTTAGCCACCGGCGCGAAGGTTTCTTTGAAATCTCTCCCCTTGACTTGTCGATTTCCTAACGCCACAAGTCTAGACTTAGGACGTTCCACTGTCCCATCCGCATTGTATTTGTACTTATATAACCACATGTTCCCTATTGCTTTCTTGCCAGGAGGCAAATCAACAATACTGAAGGTCTTGTTAACCTCAAATGCCACAATCTCATCTTTCATAGAATCTCTCCAAATTTTATGTTGAACCGCCTCTTTGTAGCTCTTTGGTTCCACTACACTTGTTATCGCAGCCAGGAAAGCCTTGTGCTCTGGAGAAAACCGATCATCAGAGATATAATTAACAAGAGGGTATGGCGTGTTACCTTGGACCGACGAGGACTCTGATTGTGTCATGGAAGCGGTGTGATCATGGTGGGGTTCTTCTTTAACACACCGTGCATTGTAACTCACATAATCACGAAGCTTAACAGAAGGAATCTTCTCTCTGTGTCCTCTACCAAGCTCAGGTTCTGTAGGTGCATTCACCACTGTCTCAGACTCCATCTCACGTACAGAGTTCTGTTCCTCAGTACTCTGTTTTTCTGCTGAAACATCTGTCTCCTTCGTGACACTACTGCTTGCTTTATCTTGTTCCTTCTGTACAGGTACAGAGTTCTCCGGTTCTTTAGACACTACTTCTGTTACTTGAGTTTCACTCCCCCTGTCTACAGTGTTCATGTCAATCATCCAATCATCATCAGGTTCTCCCGATAGCTTCCTTTGACTAACAATCTCCTCGTTCTTCTTATCACTGAACGGAAACTCATCCTCAATAAAACTCACATCCCTTGACACCACAAACTCATTTTTCTCAATATCATATACACGCCACGCTTTCTTTCCAAACGGATATCCCACAAAGACACAACGCCTACTCCTTTCTCCAAACTTGTCTTTATTTCTGTCACGTCTATGAACATAACATAATGAGCCGAATACTCGCAAGTGCTCATATGATGGCTTCTTGCCAAACAGCACTTCATAGGGTGATTTCCCTTTTAATACAGCCGTTGGAGTTAAGTTAATAACATGCGAAGCTGTAGAAATTGCCTCACCCCAAAACTTCACCGGTAACTTGGACTGAAACAACAAAGATCTTGCCACATTTAAGATGTGTCTATGCTTCCTCTCCACACGCCCATTCTGTTGAGGCGTGGCTACACAACTCGTTTGATGAACAATGCCATTGTCCTTAAAATAGTCTCTTAGACACATAAATTCCGTTCCGTTGTCACTACGCACTGTTTGAACATCTAGTCCAAATTGTTTAGTAGCGTAAGTACAAAATCTTTGTAGTACTTGCTTCACTTCAGACTTAGCAAGTAACAGATGAGTCCATACTGTTCTTGAATAATCATCCACTATTGTGAGGAAATACACAGCTCCACACGATGAGGGTATACGATAAGGCCCCCACACATCCACATGAATAAGCTCAAAACACTTGCTTGTTTTATTAAAACTATCACTGAAAACATCTCTGGTTTGCTTTGCTCGAAAACACACGTCACAAGGACTCGAGCAAGCCTTATTCATAAAACTAGATAAAGTAGACAAAGAAGATGAAATTGCAAAAGCCGGATGTCCAAGTCGCCTATGCCACAACAGCTGATCGTTGCTCTCCACAGCTCTGTTAGCTTGAGCCACTCTCACATCTTTGAAGTAATAAACCCCACCACGCTCTTCACCGGCTCCAATCAGAGTCTTCGAAGAACGGTCCTGCAAAACACAGATTGTATCCGTGAACAAAGCAAAGCAATTAGAATGCTTCAACAACTTAGACACCGATATCAAAGTGCAGTCTAACTTTGGCACAAATAGAACATCTTTAAGTGAAATACGATCTGTTAACATCATATCACCCATTTGTACCGACTTCGATGTTCCACCATCTGCAAATCCAATAACACAAGGTGGGGTTTCTTTCACATTAACCAGTAGCGATTCATCGCCTGTCATGTGATGTGAAGCCTCTGAATCTATAATCACATCTCCAAGAATCTTACCAGACAATTTTTCAGACTGAGAACTCGACTTTCCCTCGTTTATAATCTGAGTAATTGCTCTCCACTGCTCAGGTGTAAGGTCAGACGATCCACCTCCATGTGAACTCGTCGCATGAGCTGCCTGTGCTGTACCACCATTACGCCCACGCCCTCTACCAGGTCCAGTGCTACTACCTCGTCCTCTTCCTGAACCTCTTCCTTGCCTTTCATTCATCCACTCTGGATAGCCAATAATCTGCCAGCAATTGTTTTTCTCGTGTCCTGTCTTGCCACAGTTAGAACACACGCGATCCCTAGCTCGATTTCCATATCCATTATTCATACTGTCAGTTCGTGCAGCTGGTCCCAATGCTGCAGAATCACGTGTTTCTCCTTGAGGCTCTTTCCGAGAAACAAAACCAACCGCATCTTGCTGGACAATCTCACGAGATTTGGCTGTATTTAATCTAGCCTCTTCTCTGATGACTTTTGCATACACTTTTCCTAGGTCTGGCAACTCGTCAGCTTCAATGATCGCTGTCACAACATTCCCAAACCTCACATCATCCAAGCCCATGATGAACTGATGTACCCTTTCATCCTCCCGCTCCTTCTCATACACAAGAGCTGCTGAACAACTGCAAGCAGGAGGTGGTTTGTACGTCTGTAGTTCCTCCCACATCATGGCCAAACGACCATAGTAATCTATCACAGGCTGGCCGTTTTGTCGACATGAAGCTAGCTGCTCCATCAATTGGTGAACTCGTACCTTGTTCCCCACTTCAAAACGCTTCTTCAAATTTTCCCAAAGCTTGGCAGCTTCAGTAATAAACGTCACAGTGGACCTGACCTTCGGTTCTATAGAAGATCTGATCCATCCCACAATCATAGAGTTGACACTCAGCCAAGCCTCTAGATCTGCACTATCCTGAGTAGGTTTCGGCAAGGTTCCATCAACGAAACCCATCTTCTTCTTCGCTCTTAGAGCGTTCTCCATCTCCAAAGCCCATTCGTTGTAGTTGTCTCCCTTCAACTGAACGGAGGTTATCAACGCGCCTGGGTTATCCGACGCAAACAAAGAGTACGGTGACGTTACCGTTGCACCATGTTTCGCCACCACTTGTTTATTATCATCGCCATCACTCATGATGAAAAGAACTTTAGATAATCAGAAAGCAAAACAAATTTTATTGTGATTGATGCTCTGATACCATGTGAATAAGAGTTTAGAACTGAACTTGTTGCCTTTATTCATTCACGTACAAAGATATATATACAACTCAACCATAACCGACTTTAGGTTAGGATAAATATGATATCTAGTTTACATCATTATCTCATAATAATACACATCATTATCGATAACCTCCAATAACACGTCATCAGAAATTACTAAATTGACTTCTCTTTTAATATATAGGAGGATTATTTTTTTTTATTTAATCATAAGTGTAATCGTCATGTTTGACAAGTTTAATCTTATGTGGTATTCAGTCATATTTTTATACACAGTATTACATTGCTATAAAATGTAACTGGAAAATAAATAAAAAATTAAGACAGAAGAAAGCAGAAGAAGGAAGCGATGGGTCTCGTCCTAATCTCTTCTCCTCCCCCGTCATCCCTCGTCCTCGTCTCTCGACTTCACCAGGTCTGTCTTCCTTCTTCCCAAACTCTTAAACTGATTTGTCTCTTTCCAATCTCTTAACGCTGCTCGTTGTCGGTGGTCACAATCTTCTCTATCAATCAGTTCTCCGGCGGAGTCAGAAGAAGTGAAATTCCGGTTCGTAATCAAATCTCTCCGACACGTAGAAGCCTAATTGCGAAACCATGTTGCTTCAATCTCCCTCAAGAACCTATCCTCTCGGAGGCTCTCAAGGTTCTCACTCTTTATCCCAATTCTTGAGCCATGATGTTGAAGGTTTCAGATTTGATGAAGCTTTAAGTGATTGTTGATGCATCTTCCAATGTGCTTGTTTGTTTAGGAGCCAATTGCATTTGTGGGTGGGATGTTTGCTGGGTTACTAAGACTCGATCTGAACGATGAACCGCTCAAGGAATGGGTGACGCGAACAGTTGAAGCGTCAGGTATTACCGAAGAGGGTGTTGGTGGAGATGGGATGGCATCCAATGAAGAAGAATCTCCTCAACAGATTGAGATTGAATGAGGTCTGCGTTTATCCATTTCCTTTTACCTTTATATGGTTTCCTTGTGTATGTATGTGTGTAACCTTGTCTTGTTTATGTAAGAAGAAACATAAAACCAAATGAAGATTGTGCTCTTGGAAAAACCAAGGCTTTCAATCTTATGTCCAACTTAAATTAGGAGTAAAAGTGCTTTAATAATAATAGCCTTGATGCAAACACAGAGATTAGATTCAAAGTTGTGATATTAACCACAGATTATATTTCGTCCAAATCAACTGAAGCACGTCATAATGAAAACAAAGGCGTTTTCGAAGATCCCTTCACTGACTACAACCATCTAGCATGGCAATGCCTAGACTGCACCGGTTTGAGTTCTCTGGTTTCACAATGGCCTCCCGTTTGTGGATATCGGCTACACTTATTGATTCTTCAGGCTTTAAAGGGCATTTGGTGTTGCTGTTTCGTTAGGCACTTATGCAACCCTTGATAGACCAACTAGTCATAACTTGGTTCATTATGTCGTTCGTCATCCAACTGCTATCTGGTTTTGTTCGAAGATGTTCCGTTTTAGTTACCTCAGTATCACAGCCTTGACACTTGGTTAAGCGAATTTTCCTGAGATCAGGTAAGAATATTTCATACAAGGCCAACTTAGCGTATAATATCGGAAAATTATATTTGCAGAGTGGTCTGATGAAATGATGAGGCAAAACTGGTGTCATCAGGAACATTGATGGCACTCTTTGTTGTAAAACTCAAGCAAGAGTAAGACTCCGAATGATTAGAAATATGTTTTAAATATCTTCAAGAACAGGTTAATAGATTATATCCGTAGGTTATAATGTACCTATGAGGAGGGGAGCTACCATGAAACAGGCTTGTAGATTGTGATTAGTACTTTGCCACCCATTGAAATGTATGAGAATACAAAAGCTTCCAAAATCTTACCATTTCCTGATTTAAAGTCAAGTTCCATATACCATCTCTGGGCTTTTGGAATGGGCCAACCTGACCCAGTTGGACTCTGATATGGCCTTGATTTCAGCATTAGGATTTGATCATCCTTTGGTTCTTTTATTGTTGGTGATTTTGTAAGGTAAACTCGAATAAAACAACAAAATTGGTGTAATTTTTTTCGCACATGAAACATTAAGAATGAAATCACCCTACCAAATTTGATATTTTTAAATAATAATATATATTCATCACACCAAATATTAAATATGGTTTATGTTCTATTTGATAAGATAGTTAAATTAGTATTATTAATTAGTTCAATTAGTAATAAAATATATTATTTATTATGTACTTTTCATACTTATTAGTAGAAATTTTAACTGCAACTGATATTTTACATAGAATAAATATATAATATAGTTAAAATGTTATTAGTATTACTAATTAGTTCAATGCATTTTTGCCATGCTTTGGTGGAAGAGGACCATGGTTGAAATTAAAATCTCAATTAAGATGCTCGAATATAGGTAATTTCCTTTGGTAGAAATCCAGGCAAATGTATTAATGCACTTTGACGTGTGGGAGATCAGTCAATTTTGTGTGTTTTGCGGCAATACGATGGCCTACAATGATTGCTATTTTTTCTGTGGGTTTCTGGATTAGAGAAAAAGGAAACAGCCAAGAAATGGATGTTAAGTTTTCTGGTTTACAAAGAGCGTGAAATTAGGAAAGGACAAGGTTTTGTCGTAAAAAATGTATCGAGACAACCAATTAAAAGACAGGACACACGGGTGGGGATGTACAGAGTAAGAATAGTATGGTCCAGTCTTAAGACTATAATATGGTCTCACACACTCTCGCTCTTTGTCTTGTTGCTTTCACTCGTAATCTTCTAAGCGTTTTGCATTTATTTGGTACAATTGACTACAAACTATCCCAAAAACACCTCATGATTGTCCAAGTTCGACCAAAGTATACATTCCCAAGTTGAAAACACGCTAATATTATACAGTTTATACAACACAAAAACGACTGTCCCTACTTTCACAAACAAATTAATCAAAGTAAAATAACGACGATAAGTAATGGTTCTATATAACAAGATCTTTTATATATTAAACCTCTACCGAGTCTAGCTTTTGTTTTCTTTAGAAATGGACATAGAGACAAAGACAAGCTAGAAGAGAGAGACTAATGCAGCGAATCCGACCAAAAACTGAGGGAGAGAGCCCACAACACCAATGTGAGGACGAACTCTAAACTGCGTGCAGACGTAAGGAGGAGGAGTCGTGTCAAATGCTGCATCTCTCTAATCGTGCGTCTTTCTCTCGTGGGTGGGTCTCTCTCTTTTATCTCTTTTTTACCTTTTTCTTTTGTTTTCCTTTCTTAGTCTTCCCCCAACGTTTCAAGTCCTTTTTTTCTCTTTAATTTGTTCCCTCTTGAACTCGTGGCCTTCTCCTAACCTCTCATTTACATTGTCACCACCCACCCACCGCTTACACACGGTAACATTTTTCTTTTTCTATTTACATGTTCAAATGATAGACCACTTTTTAACCATTTATCTGTATCGTTTCTTAAACTAAATTGGAGATAGGGAAATTAGCAAGTTTAACCACAAAAAAAAAACTAGAGCAAATTGGGTAGAAAACCAAAGAAGATAGTGAAATTAGGCAAATGTCAAAGACTAAGAAGTTAAGTATATGTGTCCTGATAAATGCAATCAGAATGACGAATATAATCTTCCTGCTTGGCGTCTATACTTTCTTTAGCATTAGGTTTCTAAGACCTTGTCTGACAAAAGAAAATTAGTTAGATTTAGCAAATCTCATGAAGATATCAACTTCGATGAGAGAAAAAAATATAATAATAATAAAAAATGCTAAATTTCTTTTTAGATTTACAGATCTAAGAAAACTATATTTAGATATAACCGTACCATAAATTGTTAGCTGAATATTTAGTCGAATATAAAACTAAACAAATTCATGATTTTAACTTAAAACCATAATAACTACTACACAAAACCCAAATAACTAAACCCTAAGCCCAATAGTAACTCTGGAACTCAAACTCAAATGTCTAACCCTTAAACTCAAACATTAAACTCTATATCCTAACCCATATACCCTTATTTTCAACTGTACCACCTCTGCACTAACATAAGTGTACGTGTAACCAAGTTAGGTAGAAAACTAATTTGGTATACAGTTTACTATTAATTTAACCGGCTAACATTTATGTTCACCTAAATTGACAATGTTTAAAATTTTTGCTTAGCCGGATACATTCTGAATGAACCAAGTGTTGTAAACGTTGTTGACCAGCCGATTCGGTTGTTTATATATTTCGAGTTCAAAAGGTTAATAAACGCTTAACCCAAAAAAACAAAGGCCAAGAATACCAAACTCTAAACCAAAAATACTAAACCCTAAACCCAATTGGAAGCCTGGAACCCAAACCCTAGTCATTAAAACCTAAAACCTAAACCTAATAGTAACCCCGAAACTCAAACCCTAGTCACTAAATCTTAAACCCAATACTAAACACTAAACCAAATAGGGACCCATGAACCAAAACCCTAATGTCTAATCCTTAAACCATATTTTTTGGTTTGGTTATCTCTAAACCCTTATACAAACACACTTATTCCCAATCATACCCCTAAACCTCCACGTAAGTGTAAACAAATTATCCAGACAACTGATTTCTTATACAGTTATTAATCTAGTTAACCGGATAACTTGTCATTACACCTTAAAAAATAATGTATTAAAGTTCATCTTAGCCGGATATTGTTAGAATTATTCGTCAGTTGTAAATATTGACTGGTTAAATAGCCTGACTTCATATTGCAGGTAACTTTATAAATTTAGTTAACCGGATAACTTATCCTTGCATCCTAAACGATAATGTATTAAAGTTCATCTTAGCCGGATATTGTTAGAATTATCCGTCGGTTATAAATATTTACTGGTTAAGTAGCTTGACTCCATATTGCGGGTACATTTATAAATCTAGTTAACCGGATAACGTCCAGAGAAAGAAGGCTTCTCACCGATCTCAACAAGCTTCCCGAACGGTGAGCCTCTGATGATATATATTTCTTCAGGATCAAGAGCCTGAACGGTGAGCCTCTGATGATATCTAGTTCTTCAGGATCGAGAGAGTTGAGTATTTGCCTAATTGCATGTCTTTTGTGGTACGGCGTTACCCTAACTTCGACTAGTTCATGGCCTACCACATAAATTGGATGAGGAATGCAGAGGAGCTGAGTATTTGTCTCTTTTCATTTTGTGACTGGATTCGCAGAAATATGGGTTTAGCTCTGGATTTTGATGATATTGAGAAGAGAGAAATATATGGTGGAAGTAAGAAAGTGAGTTTTCTCTCGGAAAGTGAAGATATTTCTTGAGAATAGAAAGATTTGGGAAATCTTCTAGGATCGCTTTAGATTTTAGAACTGACAAAATCTCTAATTAATTACTTGTTTTGTATACCCACGCTGTATTAAACGATATAGGGATAGCAGAGACTAAAAAATTATATACAATGCTGTAAAAAGTGACTTTTGGTAGAGAGCTAATTATAGCATAACTCTTTGGTAGACATCCAAATTTCTCAAAAAACTACAACTAACCATATAAATCTGAACCTACGTGTGAGGATATAGTCTATTTCTGGAGAATAAGAGACCAAATATCCTTGACAACACTTGATAATTGAGAGAAAATGATTGAATCGCTAAAATTGACATTATAGTTTTGTTTCTCGTCAACCACCGACTCCATCCTCTTCACCCACTACTGCATAGCTCCACCTCTGATCATTTTTTTCTTCAAAATTAGTTCATATTTTGCTTCAATAGCATTCTTCATTTTATTTTTTCAGAAATAATATTTCACGTATAATATATTATTACTACTTATTATTAATTCCAAAATTCGTATCATTTTAGTGAACTTACAAATTTTACGTTAATACAACTTATTCTGAACTAAGTCTTCAGTATATACAGAAGTTTAGTTTCTAAAAAGGATATAATGATTTATATAAATTTATAACTACATTACTAAGTATTAATAATTTATCTCAAGTATAAAACATAAATATTGAATTTTTCAGTTATAAAACAAATTTATATAAAATATTTAGACCTAATTTATAAAAAATCTTAACATTAATATTAGTTTATGAATAGTGTTCTTCAACTTTACTATTCATAAACTCATTTTCTCTCAAAATAATACAAGAAGGGTTTCTCTCAATGTTTGATGTTTCCTTCACTTTTTGATGTTTTCACTCAAAATGAAAGACAATTAGAAATAGCCTAATCACCACTACATGTGACATCATTTCCACTACCATCGATTTGTTCATCACCAGCATCATTGCAGCTTATCGTGTCCTTGCATCCTTTCACCATCTCTTCTTCTCCTTCATTTTCTTGTGCTAATTTCTTCTTCTTATCTATCCATTTCGTCAACGACTGTACTAAAACCTCAGAAAATCATCTCTTCCTCTATTTGATTTGCATCTTTCATCTCCAGTTAAGATAAATAGTTCAAATAAAAAATTTCCATTTTATTGTGTTCTAATCTATTTTCAAAAATAAAATAAAATAGAAATGTAAAAGTACAGTAAAAATGTTATATTTGTATGTATAATCATAGAATATCTTACTACTCAAACTTTACAATGTAGAGTTTCCTATCCGTCAAGAACAAAACATCTCTTGTAACAATATAGAAAACTGATTATCAAAAACGAAAACAATATACAAATCTTTGTAATGAACTGTAACAATTTTTGTAAATGCCACAGTATATTATTCTTTATATTGTCATGATATAGTATATTACAATGTTATTTTTCCTTTTCATCATTTTCGTCTTTTTCCTCCTCCTCTTGTTCCTTTTCCTTCTCGCTGTTCTTATAATTTTCTTTTTTTCAGTAGTTTTTTTTCCTTCTTCAGCTCATATATTTTTCTTTCATATGATTTGATATGCTATTAATATGAACAAGTTATGTATATTACATATAGTATAGTACCACTGTTGTGGGCATTGCGTCAAACGCATGGTCACACCTTGGCAAAGATTTTGTTGTTCAGTTTTGTAACAAATTGACATATTTCTATAAAAAACTTACATGTTTATTTACTTAAATTTTCAACTCTATATAGCCATTTTAATAATTCATTTGATATCTAGATCCCAAAAGAAGTTCTAAGAAGAAAATCTGGATCCAAATTTAACTAATCCTTAAAGAGATAGTACTGATAACAAGCAGTTTGGAATTCTTTGGCTACATCTAAAAAATTAACTTTTTTGTTTGGTCAAAAAATAATAATTTTTAATAAAATTCAAAATGGATAAATCGTCTGCAATAGTCTATTTTAGTATTTATTCTCAAAGTAGCATCCAAAAGTTAAAGTGATTAAAATAGTTTTGTCTAAAGAGTTAAATGGTCACTATATTCATTTATATTCAATTTATTAATTATCAAATATTTAAAAAGTTGAAATCGTTTATTTATTTTTACAGAAAATTCAAAAAAAAAAAGATTTATTTTGAAGAACGATTTAGAAAGCCCTTCTTGAACGTGTATGATATCATACCTCATTCAAGTATCTCGGTTGAAATACCCATGTTTTCCATAGAAACAATATTTTTGTTTTTTTAATGATCTTAGATGTAGAAGAAAGAGTGTGGAAGTCCCATTAGTCTAGTGGTTTGACCAATTCATTAATGTTTCTACACCAAGAGGTCTGAGTTTCAATTTCACAAAATGCAAAATTATGTGAATTAATGGAGAACGGCTTACAAGAGATTTGCAGTATGGCGTAAGGAGTACTGTCCATGGTGGATCCGATATGACAGCTCAAGTGATGCAGTCAGATGTGAATCTTCATAGAGCAGGTAAAATTGTTGGCTGTAAAATCGTCTGTAAGATTTCTCCGAGTTTGTAATAACATGATATACTCATCTTTAAAAAAGATAAAGAAAAAATAATTCTGAATTTCTTAAAAATGGAACTCTAAAGGCAGACTCAATCATCCAAAAAGAGGAGATGGTTGAATATTGAGAAGTCCAAAGATGTAAAAAAAATATGAAATGAAAGTAGATTACTTTTTTCATTCTCGAGGAAGTGCATATTTTACTCAAATCCTCCGCTATAATGATAAAGAACTACAAAATTATTGGAGTCGTTACACGAATCACTTTCAATATAAGAAGCCAAGTCAGTAGGGTTGATTCGAGTGGAGAAAAAAATGATTGAACTTAAAATACTGTCGGGGGATATCCAATTTCCGGACAATACATATGAGATATCCGGACATAGTGTCATCTTGATACAGCAAGGAAGAGGGAAAACAAACTCTAAAAAAATCAAAATTTTGAATAATGAGATGGAATGCCTTCATAAATTTGTAAATATACCTCTTGAATATAACTTGGAGTTCATGTAACTTGTATGTATATTTAGAAAATTCTTCCTAAATGTATATGTCTTCTTTTTGAATTTAATTTATATGCATGTTTTGAAAATATTACTCAATCGAATAAAATATCTAGAAAGTTTACGAAGATGTTCTTAAAAATGTATAGTATCTTTATAAAGTTTGGATATCAAATTCATGAATGTCGGCTGATAAGTTTATAAAGATGTTCTACATAATTAAGAATATATTATTAAATATACATATAATTAAAATTCAGTCTTTAATGAATATATATATATATATTCACAAAATATTCCTAAATACACATTTAAGAATATATTTAAATACACACGTATGAAAGTTTTCATAAACTTTATAAATATATTATTCATATTAATTAACATCTTTCTTGATTTTGAGAAAGATATTGTATTTATTCAGGAATGTCTTCCTAAACTCAATTCAGAGAAATATCATACATGTTCAAAAAGATTTTTCGCAAACTCAAATTTTGGAAAATAGCATGCATATTGAGGAATGTTTTATTAAACATTTAAAAGATAAAATAATAATAATAACAATAACTATTTCATAAAAAAATCGAAAATAAAAATTTTCAAAAAAAATGATTTTGAAAGGAATATTCACTTAAATATTTATCTTTTAATATAATTTTAAAGTCGAGGAATATTTTCATTTAACTTTTTCACTAAACATATTTGGTCAATTTGATTTTATAAACTATTTTATGGTAAAAATAAAATAAAATAAAATTTATTGCTACTGTCCCATATATTTCTTCTTTTTTTGGTAACAATGTTAAAGTCCCAAATATTTCTTTTCATGACTATACTATCACTACTTGGTTTATTCAGATTTTTCGACAATTTAAGCATCTAGTTAAAGTGAATTTCTTTGTCGTTATTTTATTAAAATATATTTCTGTTAAGATTGCACTTTCTTTTGCAATTTCATTATGCATCGATCATCGTTAAGTATTTATCTAAACCCCAAAACATCATATATTCAGCATCTTCTCTAACTACATTTGGTAAGATTCTATAATTGCTACAAAAGAAAGAACTATATACATGTACCTCATTTATCATATAAATTTTATATCCATAATCTGGTAACATTAGGTTGTGGTGTGATTAATACCCAACTATCTAGTAAAAATTAGTTTTCCATAACTTTCATTACCCTATATATTTTTGTTTGTCTATAAACGACTTCCGAATTTCGAACATAAACATTGATATGACCTATATATCAAAAAAAAAAAAAATTTTGCTATAGACAACTGTAGATGCACAGCGTCTGTGTGGCTAGGAGAGCTAGCTGAAAAGGTCAGCTTTCAGCATCTCAGAAACTAGTGTTCTTGGGTCTAATCAAAACAATCGTGGATAGATTCTCTTTTCTATATGTATCTATATGTATGCATTAGTTTGAATCTAACAAGTTGGCAGTGCATGTATATCTATTTCCAGAGTAACATGAACAGTTTATTTAATCATATTTAAGAAACAGACACGATCAGATGAGGTTGGAATTGTTTTGTGTTGGTAGCTAGACGAAAACGACAGCATTGTTTTCCTTCTGGAGGGCGATATCCAGAAAGCAACATGACAGGACAGTTGGGAGGAAACTCTTCGTTTTTCTTAAGTGAACAGTAAAGCGTGTTCCCTTTTCTCTTTTGCTTTAAAACTTTGGGTCATAGATCTGTCTCTTTTACCCATTCATTCACTCAAATACCAAAACACATCAATTAAATCAAAGACTTGTCGGCTACTCACATCCTACATTAACCATGGTTTTATTCGTTCATCATATCCAATTCTTATGATGAATCTTGGAATGAAGGGTAGCTATCTTAAGCCAACCGGTTTCAACTTGATATCGGTCCCATTCTTTTTTATATGGACATTCAAACAAAAAATTGGCTATGATAAGATAACACGTGCTAAAATTCTGAATTCGAGTATCCTGCCGTTCAAATATAATCCATAAGACCAACATTATCGGGGTATCTAAATGAAAATCCCCACCCAATAAAAGGTCAAAAGAAAATAAAAAATAGCGTAAAATAACAGAAACGTTTGCATGATTAGAAGTTTTTTTAGAAAGTCCTTGGTCTACATAACAGCAAGGGAGAGGCAAAGCGAAGGGGAGAGGAAAGTCGAGTTTGGTCGGGTTTAGTTTACTTCGTCTCCTTCTTCTATCTCTCTCGAAAAGGCGATATCGGTGGCAAAAGAAGATCGTCGCAATCCACACCGATTTCTTGTATAATCGAGTACGAAAACCGTCGAATCGAACACCCAGAAGGTTCGTGTTCCTTCTCGTACCTTCCTTTTGTGATTATCGAATTTAATTGACGATATAATCGATCTGGGTTTGTGAAAATCGATTTGGATTTGTGTTCATATTTTCGGAAATACATCTGAGTATTAAACCGTATTTAGGTTTGATTCGTTTGTGCATGTTTGTTTGTAGGGGAAACTCGAGTTCCGGCGGCGTTTCTCATCTTCACCCGCTCACTCCACACATATCTCTCCTCGAAACGAATCCAGGTTTGTCCAAATCTCTTGATCAAGGGTTAATTGATTTTGATTAGGGAATTAAGAACTGAACCAATGGGTTATGAACTGAAGCTATGTCTGATTATTTACGTCGGTCGAGAAGAGAATTTATTACTAGTTTGATTACTAGTTTTCATTGAATTGATTACTTGATAATAACTTGTTATTTGTTTGATTCGTATAGTTGATTAGTAGTATGAAAGAGTTGATAACTTGCTATAATTACTTGTATATTTCTCACGTATGAGGTGATAGAGTAGTAGTTTAGATAGACTTGATTACTACTGTCTTCAAGAGGAAAACTACGGACCAAACTCTTTCATAGACTTGATTACTACTGTCTAAGTGATAGAGTAGTAGTTTACTTGTATATTTCTCATGTATGAGGTGATATAGTAGTAGTTTTACATAGACTTGATTACTACTTTGTGACTTGATTAAATTGTGACATTTAAGATAGTGTACTATCTTCTTTGTTGACATTTAAGTAGTTTACATAGACTTGATTACTACTATCTTCTTTATTGTTTAGGTAAGCTTTGTTTAGGTAAGTTTGGTTCAACTATAATAACCTCATCTGCGTGAAGAGATGTTATTAGTTTGGTTGACATAAGCTTTGTTGATGTTTGATGAGTTAATGGGAAGTTGTTGGAATCACTTCTTTATAGTTTCGTAGTTTGTTGTTCTCGTTCAGTTTCGATAACTATAACGTTCTTTTTGTTGTTATGATTGTAATAAGTTCTGATTAGACCCTGGTAGTTTATGGTTAGGTCTTTAAGAAGCTAACTTATTACATCCAAACTTTTCACCAATTTAACACACATCAACCTTTCATTGTTTTACACACATCTCTTAATCTCTTTCTCTCTTCCCCTCTTCCTCTCTTCTATATGTTCTAATCGTAATGGATTCAAGGGATCCATTGAATCCATATAGTCAGTCTCTTTGTCCTCGTTTCGTCGGCTTTCTTAGCAGCCAGACCTTTCCTTATGAAAGTTATGGTTCTCCTCATCACTTTGGAGCATCAGACATCCCTGCTTTTAGTGAACAACCACCTAATCCTACAGTTGCACCCGAAAACCCACCTGTTACCTCTAGGGAGCGAAGGAACTGGAGTCCAGCGGATGACGGGGTGTTAATAAGTGGGTAGCTAAACACATCTAAGGATGTTGTTGTTGGAGTTGATCAAAATAAAGGAACATTCTGGAAACGAGTTGGTGAGTTCTATGCGTCAAGTCCCCATGCTAAAGCGAGTGGTGATGGTCGTGAGCATCTCAACTGTAAGCAGAGGCAGCACAAGATCAATGACTACACGAACAAATTCTCTGCTCCATACACAGCAGCTGAGAGATAGATGAGTTCTGGTCAGAATGACAATGATCTTCTCAAGCTGGCCAAAGACATCTACTTCGCCGATTACGGGAAAAAATTCACTCTTGACCATGCTTGGTGTGTGTTGAGGTATGAGCAGAAATGGCTCAGCCTTAACACTCCTAAGCCTGGTGGGAATTCAAAGCAAAAAGAGCCATGCTCTCATGCTTCAAGCAGATCCGTTGGTGATCCTGAGGTCCATCCTGAAGGTATCAAGGCGGCGAAAGCAAAAAGGAAGAATTCAGCACCAGTGAGGTCTCTGTTGGAATGTCAGACAGTTTGGGAGATGAAGAAGGAGGATCTCTTGATCAAGAAGGAGGATCTCTTGATCAAGGAGAGACTATCAAAGCTTGCGATTCTTGACACACTTCTAGCCAAGAAAGAACCACTTACTGAGGCTGAAGAAGTTGTCAAGAATAAGCTACTGACGATGTATTTCTAAGGATTAGCTTTAAGATATAAGTTTCCATGTTTCTTTGTGCCAAGAATCAACTGTTTCCATGTTTCTTTGTTAAAAATAATTCTAATGTTTTTGTTATCTCTATGTCTGTATATTGTATGCTGTTAACCATGAATGAAAGTTGTTGTTTTAATTTAAAATGTAATATGTTTATGCTTGCAATGTGTCATATGAAAAATGCATTGTATGCATTGTATTTTCTCCGTTTATGAAAATTAAATGCTGTTAACATATGAAAAATGAATTGAAGTGGCTGTGTTTAATTAAATGTACTTCTGTTTATTTCAGGAAACATTATTATGGGACGATATAGCTACACACAGCCATCTATTTCAGAGTCTTATTATGGTGAGGATTCATCAGACTGTGGAAACAGCTCTACTGAAGAGCTCATCCGTCGGAACCAAGAAGAGCTCAACCGTACGGACCAAGAAGAGTTAGGCATCAATAACAGTGAGCCGGCTCAATACCCACCTCAACCCGAAGTTGAGTTCGGATTTTCCCAGACATGCTAATGTGGTGGCGTACCAAAACTAGCAACCTTGAAGACTCTTAACGATGTGGGAAGACTTTACTACACTTTTGACCAAGCTGACGATGGAGAATACCATGTATGGAAGTGGTGGGACGTCGCCGTGATGGAGGAGTTGAGAGTAAGGGATAGACACGTTCTTCAACTCAATCAAAAGGTAGACAATCTAACCTTGTGTAGTGACTTTGAGACTGAGCAGAAATTGGTTACGCTTGAGAAGCTTGTCTGTGAGTTAGGAAAGAAGAGATCAAGTTTTATCAATGGTTTTGAACTGCTAGTTGGGCTACTGATCATTGTATTAGTTTTCTTAGGTGTGGTCATCTGTTTTAAGTGATTCGAGAGCTTTCTATTAGGATATGTAATGCACTTTAATTGTTTTTGGAGACTCTACACTTATCAGTTATGTCTCTCGGATGTGTAAGTGACTGCTTGTTCTGACTTATGTAATAGCTTCTCACTCTTGTAACGAATTATGTAATAATTTGTATCCGACTCTTGTACTGAATTATGTAATGACTTATGAAATCATGATCAAACTCTTGTAATGAATTATGTATCAGACTCTTGTAATGAATTATGTAATAACTACTTGTGTAATAATTTGACTTATGAAATCATGTCAAATTAGAGAAGAGGCTATCACGAGATACATAAAAGTGCTAGTATCACGACAGCCTGTGGTCACAAGAGGCTAGTATCACGAGGTGCTAGTAATCACTTCTCGTGACTGTAATATATCCAAAATACAGTCATTCCCTTTGACATTATTGCAACTAGAATCAAAAGATACACTTTTCGTGACTGTAATATATCCAAAATACACTTCACGTCTGGTCTTCTATAAATATAAGACATTGTTACATAAATTTTTATACCACATCTCCTCTCGTTGTCTTACATTTTCAAACTCCTTTCATTGTTTTAAAAATTCTAAAGGCATCATCTTCACATTATCATTATCACAATGAGAGTGATGATGATGAATTTGAGTCGATGGCTGATGAGTTTTTAGGATTTAATGATCCTTTTCCAGAACCAAATGAGATAAAAAAAATTAATATAGAGAGAGATCGGGAAGAAGGGAACATAAGGCTTTGGAATGATTATTTTAGCGACAATCCGACATACTCTCACCGCTTATTCCGGCGCCGGTTTCGAATGAACAAATCTTTGTTCATTGGGATCGTCTCTCCACAGAAATACCGTATTTTCGAGAATCAGAAGATGTAACCGGACGGGAAAGTCTTTCCTCCCTGCAAAAATGTACTGCATCTATTCGCCTATTGGCATACGATGGTGCGGCCGATGCCCAAGACGAATATATCCGTCTTGCAGAAACAACGGCTCGAAATAGTTTGCACTATTTTACCGCCGGTATTATCACCTTGTTTGGCGATGAATACCTACGACATCCCACACCGGAGGATCTGCAAAGACTACTATATATAAACGAGGAATGTGGATTTCCGGGGATGATTGGAAGCATCGACTGTATGCATAGGGAGTGGAAGAATTGTTCCACCGCTTGGAAAGGAATGTATTCACGGGGAACGGGAAAACCAACAATTGTGTTGGAGGCGGTTGCTTCACAAGACCTTTGGATTTGGCACACCTTTTTTAGAGCTCCAAGTACTATGAACGATCTTAATATTCTTGATCGATCACCTGTTTTTGATGACATTATTAACGGGACCGCCCCAACAGTAAACTATTATGTCAACCAAACGGAGTACCATCTGATATATTACCTAATAGATGCTATATATCCGAAATGTGCGACTTTTATTCAGTCAATGAAACTACCACAAACCGAAAAACAATCATTGTTTGCTAAAACTCAAGAAAAAATTGGTAAAGATGTTGAGTGTGCCTTTGGAGTCCTCCAAGGAAGATTTGCTGTTGTCAAAAATCCATCAAAAATATGAGATAAAGCAAATAGCAAATATTATGAAGGCATGTATCATATTCCATAATATGATAGTCGAAGATGAACGTAATTCAGACACCATTGAGGAATTTCGAGATGAGGAGTTTATTACGTTCAGTGTAAAAAATCTAAAAAGGCCGGGAATGCACTTGATCGTCGGAAAGAAGTTTGAGATTCACATACCCATCAACAATTAAAAAACGATTTAGTTGAACATATATGGGATAAATTTGGACATCTTCAAAATAATAATATGTAATATTTATATTTCTTTGAAATGAATAAAATTTGTGTTTGTTTTAATTTTTATCTAAATAAATGTAATGTAATAAAATGTTTGTAATTCTCTATTGAATCAATAAATTTGTTTTTCTTATTAGTTATCCAATTTAAACAAGTTATATGTTTTATCTTATATTTTATTTATTTATATTAAAAAATTAACCTAAGAACCAACCTAAAATCCTACCAATAACCCAACATTTCATCAAAGTCCCCACCTACAAATATTAATAAAAAAAACACAAGAACCATGGAAAAAATCTCAGGGATGTGGTTGCTCTAAGTTTCACAAAATTAAATATTTTAGAAAAAAATTATCTCACAACAATATTTTTTGTATTTTCTATAAATTTTCCTTTTTTATAACAATATTTGTAATTTTTAAGAAAAACTTGTTGAATTATAACTTTATTGAAACTGAAAAGCATATAAATGATGCATTTATGATATAAATTTAGCGTGTTTTTAGCAGGTGCGAACAAATAAAAAAGTATGTTTATGAAATGATTGAGTGTTTATTACTCCCTCCGTTCCTTAAAGATGATTGTTCTAGGAAAAAAATTTGTTTCAAAAAGATAGTAGTTTTACTTTTTCAATGTATGCTTTTATGAAAAATTGTAAGTTTCAAAAATATTAATGGTGTTTATTGAATTTCTATTGGCTAAAAGTTATTGAAAATTGTTATTTGCAAAAAACAATGCATTTATAATCAAAATTAATGAATTTTCTTAATATATGTGAAAATTCTAGAACTACTATCTTTTAAAAACAGAGGGAGTAATATTTATATGTAGTTTAAAATTGTATATAAACTCCTTTTAGATAATTTTAGAAATTTCTACACATTTCGTGTTTTGTTAGTAAGCATTAGATGGAAATTGATGTATTTGTCTGTTAGTTTTGGTGTTTATTGCCTTACTGGTTATCTCAACTATGAAATCGTGCGTGCAAAAGAGTTTTAAGTTCTGTTTGAGATGTATGTTTGACTCGAGATAGATAAAGAAAAGAAAATCCCGCTTTAGAAAGGCAGTGTAAATCTTGCACAGAAAGTAACTGGAAAGCGTGTCTTTCTCATTCATATTTGATAAGTATATATACAACTCTTATGCCGACTTGGCTAGCACATATCTTCCTAAATTACATCATTATCTTCAAATATAATTCAAGTATATCATTAATCAACGTCATTATCCCCAATACTCCCCCTCAAGTCCAATACTCCCCCTCAAGTTGGGAATATGAAAGTTTCTTACTCCCAACTTGAACAAGAGATACTCAAACTGAGCCTTCCCAAGCGCCTTGGTTAACACGTCTGCAATTTGCTCCGTTGTCTTCACATGTACTGTTTCCAGTGTCCCATCCTGCAGTGCGTCTCTGACCTGATGGCAATCCGACTCAATATGCTTCGTCCTCTCGTGAAACACCGGATTTGCTGCTATATAAAGTGCCGACTTACTATCACAAAACATCTTCGACGGCTTGCACTGCTTAGCTCCCAAATCACTCAACAACCGACGTAGCCATTTAACTTCTCGAGCTGCTTGAGCCATGGACCGGTACTCGGCCTCAGCTGATGAATGAGACACCACCCCTTGCTTCTTAGTCTTCCAGGATACTGGTGAATCTCCCAAAAATGTAATTTAGGCACTCAATGACCTCCTTGTTACTGGACATGAAGACCAGTCTGCATCACAATAGACAGACAGGCTGAGATCCGACCTTGAGCTCAACATGATCCCCTGACCTGCAGTACCTTTAAGATATCTTACAACTCGTAGCGCTGCCTGCCACTGCATTTCCCTCGGTGTTTTCATAAACTGTGACAGAATATGAACAGGATAAGCAATGTCAGGACGTGTGATTGACAAATAAATCAGTCTTCCAATAAGTCGCCTGTATTGCTCTGCATCACGCATAAATGGACTAGTATCCACTCCCAGCTTATGTTGCTGTTCCATGGGTGTTGCTGCCGGTTTTGATCCAAGTAATCCAACATCTGTAATCAAGTCCAACGCGTACTTTCTTTGAGTTAACATGAACCCTTCTTCTCCTCTGCCAACTTCAATGCCTAGAAAATATTTCAGTTTCCCCAAATCTTTCATATGAAAACACTTGCTCAAATATGCTTTGAATTTATCCACCACATCAACGTCATTACCACATACCAACAGATCATCAACATATATTAATACACGCAGTTCTATCCCCTTAGCCGAGTAAACGAACAATGAATAGTCAGCATAGGAATGCTTAAACCCATACTTCTTGAGTGCATCTGTAAGTTTAGAGAACCAACATCTTGGAGCTTGACGTAATCCATATACTGCCTTATGCAGTTTGCAAACTTTATTTGGGTCAGAACACCTGAATCCTTGAGGAAGCTTCATATAAACTTCTTCCTTGAGGTCACCATGCAGAAACGCATTGTGTACATCCATCTGGTATATAATCCAGCCTTTACTTGCAACCACACGCAAGAGACTTCGTACTGTGGTCATTTTGGCCACTGGAGCAAAGGTTTCTTTAAAATCTCTGTCCTTTACTTGTCGATTTCCCAACGCCACCAACCGAGACTTCGGTCTTTCCACTGTGCCGTCTGCATTATACTTGTACTTGTAAAGCCACATGTTTCCGATCGCTTTCTTGCCAGGTGGTAAGTCTACTACACTGAAAGTACCATTCTCCTCAAATGCCTCTATTTCTTTCTGCATGGAGTCTCTCCAAATTTTAAACTGCATAGCCTCCTTATAACTCCGTGGCTCTCTTTCTTTAGTAATGGCAGCTAGGAACACTTTATGAGACGGTGAGAAACGCTCATCAGATATATATTTTTCAAGAGGATAGGGTGTGGTACCTGAGACCGTCGACGAGGACACTGATTTGCGAGGAGCAGGCGTGTGAGAAGAGGTGTGAGGGGGTGTCTTCTTATCCACGCAACGAGCATTGTAGCTGACATAATCTTTCAATTTAACTGAGGGTACTTTCTCTCTGCACCCTCTACCCATCTCTGGTTCCGGAACAGAAGTTGCAGATCCTTCAACTGCTTCATTAACAGCCGTAGTATCAACTACTTCCTCATGTACTTCCGTCTCAGTCTCTCTGTCACTGACACCACCCGGTGTCGAGTTGTCTACAGTCTCTTGAGTTGGTGATTTGTCAAGAGACACGGCTTCACTCCCCCTGTTTTCCACAACTTCATCTCCCATCCAGTCATCATCTGGTTCTCCTGTCGGAAGAGTCTTCTCAACATCTCCTTCCGTTTCATAAGGGAACACATCCTCTGAAAAATTCACGTCTCTTGAAACGATGAACTCATTGTTATCGAGATCATATACTCTCCAAGCCTTCTTCCCAAATGGGTAACCCACAAAGACGCATCTCCTGCTTCTCTCCCCTAATTTGTCTTTGTCTCTGCCCCTCCTGTGTACATAACACAATGATCCAAACACACGGAGAGTTTCATATGGTGGTTTTGTTCCAAAGAGTTTCTCATACGGAGAACAACCTGCTAACAACTTGGTTGGAGTCATGTTGATAACATGAGTTGCTGCAGAGATTGCTTCCCCCCAAAACTTAACAGGCATCTTCGCTTGAAACAACATAGCTCTTGCTACATTCAGTATATGCCTGTGCTTACGCTCCACTCTTCCATTTTGTTGCGGTGTATCAACGCAACTCGTCTGATGGACGATTCCCTTGTCTTGAAAGAAGCCTCCTAGACACATAAACTCCGTGCCATTATCACTCCTTACCTTCTGAAATGTCAAGTTAAACTGTCTTTCTGCATATGCACAGAAACGTTCCATTACTTTCTTGACTTCAGATTTTGCTAGTAGTAAATAGGTCCACACTGCTCTGGAAAAATCATCGACTACTGTCAAGAAGTACACTGCTCCACACGATGCAGGTACACGATACGGACCCCAAACATCAACATGTATAAGTTCAAAACATCGACTTGTTTTATTGATACTATCACTGAAAACATCTCTTGTTTGCTTGGCTCTATAACACACGTCACAAGGACTAGAGCAAGCCTTATTCAAAACACCAGAAACCATAGGTAAACTATCAAAAACTGCAAAAGAAGGATGTCCGAGTCTTCTGTGCCATAAGAGCTGATCCTGATTTCCATTAGCTCTGTTAGCTCGTGCAACCCTCACATCCTTGAAGAAATACACCCCATCACGTTCCTCACCTGCTCCAATCAGAGTCTTCGAAGAACGGTCCTGCAATACAACAATTGTATCAGTAAATAAAGCAAAACAGTTGCTATGTCTCAACAATTTGGACACTGAGATCAATGTGCAGTCCAGCTTAGGAACAAACAGCACATCTCTAAGTGATATCTTATCGGTTAGTATCATATCTCCCAACTGATAAGACGTCGTGGTTCCACCATCTGCAAAGCCCACAACACACGGCGGGGTCTCTCTCACGTTGACAAGCTGACTTAACTCGCTAGTCATGTGATGTGAGGCCCCTGAGTCTATATTACTTAATTATTTCTCCAACTACCGATGTGGGACTTTACTCATTAACACTCCCCCTCACGCACATGCGTGGACAACTGTGAGAATGACCATCCACGGAGTGGCCCACATCGGGTGGTTCTGATTTAATTTAACTTTGGTCCACAAGGATCGACTGCTCTGATACCATGTAAATCTTGCACAGAAAGTAACTGGAAAGCGTGTCTTTCTCATTCATATTTGATAAGTATATATACAACTCTTATGCCGACTTGGCTAGCACATATCTTCCTAAATTACATCATTATCTTCAAATATTATTCAAGTATATCATTAATCAACGTCATTATCCCCAATAGGCAGTCTGTTTAAGATCGATTGTAGCGAGTACGCCAATAGCAACGAGGGGATGAGATCGCGGAAATTGACTCAAGCCACATACTCTTGCCAAATCCTGCACATCACCATATATATATATATATATATATATATATATATATATATATATATATATATATATATATATTCTTTTTATTCTTTCACATCACCGACTCACCGTGACCGTATATGTACAATAATATTTGTAAATTTGTTAGTGTTAAACCTCAAATTGTTGCAGAGGGACGAGGCTAGAACGATCCTCTAATATCACATTTGAGAAGCGGGTGCTGGACAATGGCCGAGCATTCCACCCCATCGTGGTGAGGAAGTAAATTGGTTTGCAAACAGATTTTGTACCTAGACGTTGACGTCTAGAATTTGGTAAGGTTTGTGAAAGTTAGTGTTAGTTTTAGACTATTCCTTGTGTAACATAACAATGATTCTCTTTTTAAATTTAAATGACAATGATTCTTATTCCCAGCGCTTCACAATAATCTACTGGGAACAAACCGATTGTTTGCATTTCAAGCTCACATTTTGGCAAATCTTTTTTTAGTTAAATTGTAAGTTTGAACTATTTGAAATGTTTTGAACCTTTTAAAAATATTTTATTCCATTATATGAAGTGATTTCGCCACATGTCATCATCACAATCATTTCGCTAAAAAATGATGACATGGCTAATAAAAAATGATGACATATCTTTTGAAAAATATGACATGGACAATTACATTTAACATTAATTTATTTTTTTGGTAAACTTTTTAAAATATGACATTAACTCAACATTTAGTGTCGATTTATATTTTTGGACTTTTTTTTTTAAATATGATAATAAATCATACATCATCTATAAAATAAATATTCATATATAACATTTTAAATTTCGAAATATTGTTTTATTTCCTTTTTCTTTTTATAATTATGCAATTTTCATTACTAAACCTTCCAAAAATTGCTACAACTAAAAAAAATTAAATTTATAATCGTAAGATCCTTAGTTTCTTATATATATATAATAATTTTATAAGTATTGTTTAGTTTAAATTTTTGATAATTATACAATTTATATCATTTCTATTAGTTTTATACAAATTGATTAAATATATTTAAACAATAAAAATAAATTGAAAAATCTATCTAAGATTATAATTTAAATATATACATATATATTTTAAATAAACAAAATTAGTTTATCTTAATTTAATATTTAACTAAATCATAAATATATTAAATATTGGCAAAACAATAAAATCTATAATATTTAATAAACATATTTTTAAATATAAGTAATATTAAAAAAAAAATCTTTCTGCACAAAGTGAAGGGAAACACCTAGTTGAAAGTTAAAAAAAATGAAGCCTCATTCTTTTTTTGGTAAAAATGTTAAGAAATGAAGCCTCATTCGAATTTAAGTTCTAAGGCTATATATATATATATATATATATATATATATATATATATATTTTTGCTAAAAAGGCTATAATTATATTTGGAAGCAACAATTAATCAAACTGTCATTATATGTAACTATATTACCTATTAGTAGTCCTACCAAATAGTCATATAGTTTTTATATTTAATGATTTCATTTGAAAACATTATAATTTGTGATCGGGAATTTATGGAATAAAAATTTTGTCGTCCGAATCATACATGTTGTAATGATTTTATAAGACCATGCATCTTTTATTGTTGTTAGGATATTCTTCTGCTTTTTTCATTATAATATTATTGAGGCACATGGTTTACTAATAACATTTAATCTACTTTGTACTTAAAACATATCCAAGTGTTGTTACATATCGACATGAAAGAAATTTGCTCCAAAATTCTTAACAGTTTCCAAATCAATAGAACTACTATTCTGCATTAATAAAGTGACATTGGATGAACGGTTTGATAACAACACTTTCTTTGTTTTTGTTTTATTTAACTTCAAAATGTATTATCTGTAAAACCAACGGTGATTCCCATATCTTAGTTTCGAGATTAAAAAAAAAGAAGCATGCTGAACCCGTTGACGAGAGATTTGAGATTATGAAAAAAAAAAGAATATGATGTAAGAAAGAAATGTGGATCTCAATGATGTGGTTGTGTGTTGGCTGGCGAATTAAACCATCACCATCTTCATGTGCATCCCTACGTCACTATTCACCTCTCTATCCAATTATTCCAGTCTCCTCATTTTGATTACATCTATTTCGATAAAAAAAAATATTGTTAAAGAGAGTTACTAAAGTTTATGTTTAAAATACTATTCATTATTATATTTTCTTATGTTCAGTTTTATTTAATTTATAATTTATATGACAAATATTTTCACTTTCTCTTACATTGGTGGCCTTTTTGTATAATTGTAATTTAGACAAACTCTCTTTTATTTACCATCAAACATTTTAAATGCATCCACTACACCAATCATATTTTTGGTGTTGTCGACTTGTAATAACAAACTAGATCTTGATCCGCACAAGTATGTGGATGCATGTTTTACAATATATATTTAGTATATATAAATTTTAGAAATTTAAAATTTTACGATTTCAGTTTTACTATTTTTATGCTATGTATTTTATGTCATATAATAGGAGCGTCTGTAAAATTATGCATATCTTAACATTGTAGTAAGAATTTTACATTTATATATATATATATATATATATATGTATGTAATTTAAATTTTTTAACTTAATAATAATGTATCATTTTAAATACACAGAGCAACTCATGAGTGAATAACTTATAATTATAATGTATTTGTTAAATTATATATCTTATAACTAAAGCAATTTTGGGGAAGATATTTAAAATATATGAAAATGGAAAGTAACAATACGAAATATATATTATATAGATTATATTTTGTTCTTTATTTATTAAAAAACCATTAAATTGAAACTCTAAATTATTATAATAATTTAGTTTAACAAATTAATAACAATCATACAAAACATAAGAATAAATATTAATTGTATTTTGGATCATAATGATCTATGATTCAAGTTAATCCTATTATTTTTTTAATATAATGTTATCTATGTTTCCAAACAAAATTATATATGTTTGATGGAGAAAAAATATGAGCCTTCTTTTTCCCCCAAAGATGAGACTTTATATAAAGGGTTTGGTAAGTGAAAAAAAAAATGTAAAGGGTGTGGTACGAATCTAGTACTGTCAAGTATATTATTTTTATTTTTATTTTATGTTCAACGTACTGTCAAGTGTATTATGCTCTTACAAATCAATATCAGATTTTTTTCATAATTAAAAAAAAAACTCCATAAGATGAAAGAAAGAGAGACGGGATAAAATAATAAAAGAGACACAACAAGTATACATTCACAAAATGATAGGAATTTGCTGAAAGTTTGTTACAAAAGGGACAAAAGAGCACCAACATTTAATTAAAAAAAACACCAATTAATTAGCAACTTAAATAAAATGAGACTTAAAATCAAGACTTGTATATTAAAAATTAAAGAAAAAACTAAGAATCTAAACCAAGTGGTTCCCATTGAGGAACTCTCCGACTGAAGAACCTCCCAATAACTCTGGAATCAAGAATCTCAAGAGCTCCTCCAGATTTAACACATCTTGGAGTCTTGTACTGATTCACCGAAGATCCTTGCGAGACACAAAAATCCATCAGCAAATCAAAAGTCCCCAAACTCACAACTCTTATCTCCAATGGCCCAATAGATTTATCTTTGTTCCTGCATCTCCTGTACACGTAATCCAAACGATCCTCAACCTCAGAACAACATTTCTCCATTATCTTGTCGTCTAGCTTTGGTGGGTCGTTGTTGTAACGTGGCTTTAGCTCCCAGAAGAGCACGTAATGCCCTGGGATCGATGACGTGTCCGCATAGCTAGTGTACTCCGTGAGTAAGAGGCTTGTGGGTTGTTGGAGATGGTTGAGTTTAGCCTGTGTCACCGCGTTTAGTAGATCTTCCTCGCTTGTTTTGTCGGTGTCAATGCTTAATACAACGTTTCTTCGTTCCACGAAACGAAATTGAGGTGCTTTGTTGTAGAAACCGGTCACTTTTAGAATATCACCCACTCTGTATCTGTATAAACCTAACAAGAAAAAACATTCTGATAGGTTACTTGTGTTACAAGTTTCTAGTTTTGTTAGAAATCCTACATAATGAGAAGAGAATTGGAGTTCCAAAAAAAAAGAGAAGAGAATTGGGATTAGGACCGAATCTAAAATTTAGATTGAACTTTTTATACAAAAGAAATCTCGAGAAGTTTAGGATCACACGACCTATAATAATTCTTTAAACTTAAAACTCGTTATAATCTTAATAAAATCAGTGTTATAAAAAAAAAATCTTTAAATTCTAAAAATCAGTGCATGCTTCATCCAATTGTGTTTAGCACCGTTTTTGCATAGATAAATATACTGAGATTATATTCGTAGAGAGATACTGACCTGTGAACGTAGTAATGACAATTTCGTAGTATCGACCAACTTCCACATTAACAAGGTCGACAATAAGATCCTCCTTGATAGCATCATCATCTTCGGCCTTAGAATGCGAAGCAAAGTGAATCTCTTCATGGGATTTGTCATCAACCGGCAAGAACTCGAAGTAGGCCATGTTAGGAAGAAGCGTATACGAAACATCCGAAGGATCGCAAAGCGGATTAAGGTTGATACCAAAGTAACACTCAGAGGAAGCATACATGGTTGAAACCAACGGTAAACCACCGCTATAAAACTCGAGTGTGGGAATGTATTGAGCCATCGAACCCGTCACAATCACCTCAACGTACTTAGCCTTAGGCCATAGCCTCCGTATAATTCCTTCCCACGACTTCTCACCACACTCAGACTCAATTTCATCAGCCAGTTTTTGATTTGGTCCTTCAAGGATCGATAAAACCGAGTCTCTACAGGCTGAGTCGGTGATCCAGCTAGTGATAGTACCGGTTCTAATGTCTGCGCAAAGCTCATTGTAATGATTCTCTAAGAACTTGACCGCTCGAAGAAAGGCAGAGGCAAAGACAGCTCCCACTCTTAGTACATGAGATCGTTGAACTAAACCGCAGAGAAGCTGACAGTACATGCTCTGTTTGCTGTCTTGGCAGAGAATTGTTTGGTCAGGGCTAGTGTAGACGTTGTACTTGTTGAAAGGTCTGTTTCTGAAATGCTGACTTTTGTAGTAACTAGTCAACACAGGACGTGCCATTAGACCTGAAGGAGTCTTGATCTCTGGTTTTATGAAAAGAAGGTACATCCCTTTTCCTTCATCTAGCCCGTTCACATATCTGCAATTATATATGTAACACAAATCATTAACATGTCAAAAAGGAACAAAAAAACACTAATCATCACAAAGTTTATCTTCACCGGTTCATTAGTTTGACTAAGGAAGACAAAACTTACTAATAACCAAAAATATAGATTTTATCTATTTAAAATTAAATTATTTTCTCCTATTTTAATATCCGACCGGAGAGCCAAATAAGCAAATAAAATAATTATACTGTTTATATACAAGAAGCAAAATATGTATGATCAAAGTTTTTATTCTCTGTATAATGTATTTTTGGAACAAAAATCAATAAAACATAGATCAATGTAAAAGAAAATCAAATCAGAAAAAAATAGTGTGCTAAAACTAAAAAAAAAAACTGTAAATCAACATGTAGTAACTCAGTTTTATCTTTCTTTCTTTTTTTTTTGCAACTGATTTTTACTCAGTTTTATCTTTTGACGCTAAAAATATTAAATAATAACAATTCATTTATTTACTTGTTCATGATAGGCACAAGCATGCTGTAGAAAAATGTTTTCCTGTCCAGTTCTTCAGCTGTAGAAGGCATCAACTTCGGCTTTCCTGCAGAAGTCCCCGAGCTGCATCCAAAATATAGCAAAATATGTATTAAATGTGAACAAAGTATTTTGTTTGTAATGTATGGTCGAATTTAAACTATACGTTACATATTAATTATATTTACCTAGTGAGGAGCTCTGTGATGGGTTGAGCGGAAACAATATCAGAGGATTCTCCATCGGCGATTCGTTGAATGAAAGGCTTTATGTCGTCGTAATTTACCACAGGGACGTTGTTCTTGAAATTTTGTCTACTCTTGTCGGATTCTCCATCAAGAAATGCTCGAAGATATTGAGTTCCAGAGTTTTGAGAGAGTATTTGGTAAAGAACTTGTTCTTGAATTACTTCTGCATTTGTGGTAAGATCGTCGAGAAGCTTGAGACCAGCCTCTGTATCATTTGGGTCGTAACTTGGTATCATTGTATTTTTTTGTTTGTCTGAAAGCAGACACAAGCAAAGCTTATATTGTTTTGCAATGATAAGTTCTAAGAAAAAAAAATAGACTTGTTTTTCGTTTTGGTTGTTGAGAAATATCGTTTTTTCTCTGTTCTTGAAAGTTGGTTTAGTGATATGAGGAGAAGGGAGAAGACATGGTTATATAATAAATTGGGAAATGATGAAATAATTATTAGAAATATATATTTGGGAGGTCCTACAACACACATGGCCTTGTCTAGTTAGAATGAAGCTATTGTTGGTCAACATTACCTGTGCAGGCTTTTCTCTTATTTTATGTGTTATTTTGTTTATTTTCATCTTGGTTTATAATTATATGTTGGTTAATCTTCCAATCAAGCTCTTTCTTTATGATTCGTTGAATAATTATCATTCCAATCATATTCACAAGATTTGCATATGTCTGCCAAAAGATATACTCACTTGGTCTTCACTGAACTCATCTAGTAATGATATTATTGGCCCTTGGATTTTATTTAGGAACTTGCATCCCTTTATAAAGTCACATGCATATATCTAGAGCAACCACGAATTTAAAAAAAATAAGAATAAATAGAAGTATGATAGCTTCAGTAAACAGACTAACAGAGTATTCATATTTATGGCAATATGGAATTCTCTTTAGCTGTTTCATTTACATTTAACATGTATATGAATCACGAGATCATGAATCACACGAACTCTTTCTTGGAATTTCATATATACACACACATATATATATATATATATATATGTGTGTGTGTGTGTGTGTGTGTGTGTGTGTGTGTGTGTGTTCATATAAATATATAAATTAACTAATTAAACTTTTTATGTGCGATATTTGGACTCCATATAGTAATTAAAAGAATCTCAAGTTTGACTTATGGCAGCAAGCAAGATTAAGAGAGAGAAGTATTTCAATCTCTTGGATGATAAAGTCATCGTATTTGTGATGCAGATCCAAATGCATATGAGAGGTTGTTACGTTGATAGACATATAATATAAATTGATCAATTGACTAATTAACCACTATGAAAATTACAGCATACAATATCATGTATCAACTTAATTCTATTGGAAAAGTTATAATTAACTTGGAAATTTTGGATTAGGTTAATGTATATATATGCCATATGGTGACGAGTAACAGATGTGAACAGAGAGAAGAGGCGTGAGAGATGTTGGAGACGATGATAGTTTTTCTCGTGAACAAATTCCATTCAAATACGCTATGTCATACATTTTTTTGATTTTAGGCCTGTTCCGTCAAGACCTTTGCTTTAGGCTTTTTATATTCTTTCTTTGTATTAAAATCTAAACAAGTATATATACATATGCATATCATATAGGCATATACCCTCTAGGCCTCTACCACTTTTTTTTTTTTTTTGCTTAAGTGTAGGCCTCTACCACTTGAATGTTAAATAACTTGAAGAATCCATGATATCTACAGACAAATGTTTTTATATTATGTAGCAACCACATTAACAGCAACAGACGATGATTTTTAATATGAGACCACATTAATTACAGCAAATATGGTTTTGTGCTACTGTAAATAAATTACATATTAACGTATCAAATCATATGATGTTTTCAAACCTTGTCGTACCATAAATAACTTTGATTGTTCTCCGAAAAGCATACATTGTGGATATTTTTTAATCCTCCTAAGGTTAGGTTATCCGTATTAGAGATCTCTAAACTTAAGTTTTTTTACCAAAATAATAAAAACATTAATAGAAGATTCACAATATATCATTTAAAACGTTTCCTAAACTACCACTTTCAAAGCAGTGATCCTTATCTCAAATCAGCATTTGAGGTAATTTGCCCTAAATTAGCATAACAAAAGAAAAGGAGGATGTTACGTTTGAGGAATATAATATTATTAGAAAAACACAAAGAATAGACAACTAGGGGAAGCTTTAGTCAACAAAAATATAAAGAGATTTTTTTTTTTTTTGCCAACAATATCAAGAGTTTTTTCACTTCACGAAAACAAATTAGTAAGGTTAGAAAAAATCAAAAGAGTGCATGTCTTTTTTTTGCATCCGATTTTTCTATTTAAAAGCAAGAGTGCATGTCTTTTTTTCTTTTTTTGATAAAAAAATTAAACATGGGGCGTTCCGACTGCATGTTTTTTTAGAGCTGATTTTGCATTCCCGGCATCTCTCCAAAGGTACGTGGACCGGTCTATATATTTCATATTTGTGGAGTGAAATATGGCAACTTTAACCAGTTTCGCTCTTTCAAGCCTGAAAGTGGAATAAGTTTTAACAAAAAAAAAACTTATATACAGTTTTACAGATCATAATATTTTAAGTGAAATTTTACATTATGATCTGTACTGTTTTTTTTGTAGTAAACTCAGCCAACAGATGAGATTAGGGTTAAAGATTATGTTTCCAGTTATCAAGAATACTAAATAGATAATTTCATACTTCACGCGTTCATTTTATATTTCGTTTTAAATTTATGCACGCAGATAAATAAAACATTTTCTTTTATAGATTTCAAAATATAAACATTATTGCATATACATCTAATTATATTTCAACAAGTTCAAACATAAATTGAAATTTTTTAATAATTTTGATTTTTTTTGCTTAAAAATAATTTTGAATTGATAATTTCAAATGTCAATTAATTTGAAACAAAAATTTTACTACTAAACGACGATTAAACTGAAACGAAGAGAATATCACTTATATATACTATTAATTAACTTTCAGTTTAGATTTTATAAACATACATCCCCTCGAATATATGTACATATCTCCAGATTGGTAGTTCAAAAGATTTTTTTAACAGGAAAAGTAGTTTTTAAATATCGTTCCAACTTTCAGTTCTTTATTATATACGTCAACGGGATTCTAAGCATTTTTATTGGAAACTAAGTCACGGTAGAAGTTAAAGGGTCAAAAGTTGGCTGTAGCGTAAGTCATCTATACACACAAAACTACAAAAGTATATCATCAGTTTTAAAGTCAACAACGAGCTAAAAAGGTGAAGTTCGTGATTCTTAATAGTAGGTTTGGTGGAAATATGTAGGTATCGTGCCAACGGTTAAGACGAATAGAAAACTTTACAAATATAATTGTACTTTTTAAATTAGCTCTCGACTGTATTTTTCTAAACACAACTTATTTCAAATTGTTCGACACGAAAGATAATTATTCATCCTCTTAGAAAATATTCATAAAGTAAAATATAAAAAAATTAAACTAATGTAGATCTTTAACAAAAAGTGACAGCAAATTCAAAAAGAAGCTTAGATGCGTCAGGTTGGCACCATTTTATTTAGTACTTCCTCTATTTCAAATTAGATATTGTTTTAAAACAAATTTTTTGTTGCAAATTAAATGACATTTTCTAATTTTAATGTAAATTTATTAATTTTTATTTTAATATTTTTCTATTGGTTAAAATTTGGTTAAGTGTATTAATAATGATATTTTTATCTAGTGAATATACAAAATTAAATGTTTTATTAAACATAGTGAATAACTTAGAAAATGTAGAAGATTTCCACATACATGCCACTAGGATAACAAGGTCCTCGGTGTTATTAAATACCTATCAAATGTGAATTAATCGATTATCTTTGCAAGAACAAGGTTAGAGTTTCCCTTTTGAAAAACAAGATTAGAATTTACTACAAAGTTTGACGTGGCCAACGAAATTAAAATATATTACTTGAGTTTGAAAATACATATGAAATTAAAAACTATATTGAAAATTCTTAATAACACTTTTTCAAAAAAATCTCAATAATAAAGAAAAGATATTTGGTTAACAATTTGTATAACTATATTTTATATATTGGAAACGAAAGGAAAAAATGTGTATAAACATGGGAAAACAAAAGTAAAATAAACAATCAAACAGTGTAATAGAACAAAAAATTAGGTCAGAGTTACGAGCGTTGCAATTATTGCTCGTAGGGTGGACTACTTCAAACCAATACGCCCAACACGAAGACTTCTCATGGACTGGGATAACGTATTTAAATTGAAATACGACGTGAATTAATTACTCCACATAGACGACAAAAACTTATGAGAAAACTAATACTCCTACTGTTTCATATTAAGTATCGTTGTAGAAAATTTATTTAGTTGCAAAATAAGTGTTGTTTTTGTATTTTAATGTAGAATTTATTATTTTTATTTTCTAATTTATTTTTCTATTGGTTGAGATTTATGGGTAATGATATTTTTATATAGGAAATATACAAAATCAAATGATTTCTTAATTCGTGTGCATGAACTTAAAATGACACTTATAATGAAACAGATGGAGAAAAATAAAGATCCAAATAAATTTATGGCAAAAAAGAAAAAGATAAAATTTCAATAATTAAATTAAATTGAAACTATTTTTGTATAATAGAAGTTGAAATCATAAGTTAAATGACACCAGTTTAAATAGGCCCCGTTTAAATATTACATCGTATTTTTTTTATTTGACATTTTTCTATTAAAACATCATTAGTTATCTAATTAATAATAATTTAGTCAACAGAAAAATAATATACAGAATATAAGATTCATATAATATAAAAATCAATAAATTTATCATATTTTATCATATTGGAAGAGAGAGAAACACAAAACACAATCAGGAGAGTAGAGTGTCCACAGATCCAATGCCGTGTCTCCATTGTTAAAAATTAAACTTTCGTTTGGGGCAGCAAAATTTAAGAAAATTAATAGGGCATATTTCATTAATGTTTTTCACATCACAATATCTTTCATTGATTAATTTCTGACTAAAGCATCTTTTTAATTATATTATTTTAATCCTACATAATAGATAATATAAGATATCTCTCTATATGTATATAGTTGGTCTTAGAAGTTTTATAGTAATTTGGATAAGCTCAATGCTTACTCGATGAAGAGACCCAGGAAGATTGATTGTTATGGTTATAATTAATAGACTTATGGTTATCTAATAATATTTTAGTATTTTAATAGTAGAATAACCACATAAAAATAAATTATAAAAATTTTGAAAACTATAAAGATAATATAAATAAAAAATGAGTAATATTGGTTGTTTGTTCCTGAAAAATGGGTTATTAAATTGAAATTTTGTTATAAATTTGTAAGGAAAATATAGAACTTTAAAATTTTGATTTTTGATGTTTTTAATGTTTTTGCTATGCAGAATATACTTTTTATTATTGTAGTTTGATAGAGTTAGGCATTTTAATTATATCCACTTATGTTAGCTATAAGTGTTCGTACAGCTCTGCAAAGATCATATGCGTAGACTCATTGAGAAGACAGTTAGAAATATAATTACCTCACCCAGGTAGAAGCCAGAGCATAAATACATAGGTTTAATTAGGGGATGGTTCCAGCTTACTTCTTAATGTGCAAGTCTTATTCATTGAAATAGAAAATAGCTACTTGGATAGGCTCATATTTGTAAATATCATACTTTTTTGATAAATCAATAAATTTAACTTTAAAACTGAAAACATAATGTAATTTGAAACAAAAAGGATCTCTAAAATTTCATCTATTAAAAAATTGAAATAGAAATATCTCTAAAATATTATTTATTAAAGAACGGAGAAAGTAGGTTTAATACATGAATTAATGGATTTGTGCATTCTAATAGTTCTGACTTCTGAGTAATATTGCTCTTGAGTTCGAAGTTTATAAATAGTTTTTGATCTACTTGGGTTTAAACAAAAACATTTTCATTTAAAATAAGGAAAAAAATAGAAATTGTCAAAAATACCACAAGTTAAGTACAAATTTTCAAAAATATTTTCAATCAATAATATGCAAACATTTGTGTTTAAGTTTTAGTGATTAGTGTTTAAGGTTTAGTATGAAGAGTTTTGGGTTGAGTTTATATATTTTCTTATAAATATTTTGAAAAATTAGCTTAGTATTATTTTATCACAAATTTTGAGTAATTTTGAAAATAGTCATTCATTAGTGGTAAATATGAAAATGGTATCAAACTTGTGGTATAATCGAAATTTCTCCCAAAAAAAAGACTGAACTTTTTTTTGACCAAAAAAGACTTGCAAATTTGAAATCAGGTAAATTTAGACACACCAACTCTGAACTATGTTTCGAGTGGTTTAAGATGAGATTGACCAAGCACCACTGAAGCATATCACCTGTGATACACAAATAATCTTTTATTATATTAATTGTAAGAACCTACGAAAGTGGATGTATGTATGATTTACAGGACTTGTAACATAAGCCATGTGGATTAGTTTTTTTTAACACTAATAAGTACTAAATTATAGCATCTCTAATATAAAAATTCCTTTTAATTAAAATAATAGAGTAATTCCATAATAAAGTTGAATTTATTCTAACTATATTCTATTTTAGAGAGTAAAATAAACTTGGAAACAAAAAAAAATAAAAAAAAGTTATTCTTTTTATAAAAGAAATCCACATTTACTCTATGATGGAGTGGAAAATGGAATTGAATTGAAGTATTCCTTATTTTAAACACCATTTTAGAGTAAATTATAGAATATGGTTAGAGATGATCAAGAATGTAATTTAAGAAGCTGTTCTAAAGATTATACACTAGTGTAATTTTAAGAAACTTGTACATCAATTATAAGAGTTGGTGAGTTTATTAACACCCTTTCTAATGAGATACCAAAACAAAATTTTGGTGTAATTACATCTCTAAGGAAACACCAAAAGTGGTATTATTCCACTAAATTTGGTGTAATATTATTCGTCACACCAAATATTAAATAAAATATATCATCACTTTTATTTAATTATAAATATATTAGTTTTAATATATTGTTTAAAGAAATATATCATAAATTTTTTATTTGTAATTTCATATTACTAAAACATTATAATTATTTTATTTATATTTTAATTGATAATATAATAAAATGAGTAGTATCATTTACATTAAATTGTAACAAAATGAAATTCTTTTAATTTTAATGTATAAAATTTTAGTTCGACAAGTATTTTAAATAAGATAAATAAGTATACAAATTAACCAAAATAAAAAGATAACACATTAAACAAAGAAAAGATATTATTACTAAACTTTTAATAAATAAATATAGAAATTAAATGTGCTAAATATATTTTTGATTGAGAGTATTTATGAAAAGTGATATTTAATTTGTAGTATTTTTGATAATTTCTCATAATATAACTATTGTCTTGGAATTTTGGTGTAACGACTGGAGATGAAAATAAATTTTAACACTAAAATACCAAATTTGATATGATTTCAACACCATATTTAGTGTTATGGTTAGAGATGTCCTGATTACGAGAAATATTCTTTTAGGTAGTAACATATTCGTACTAGCTAATGTGGCAATTTTGTTATTTTCCAACTATTCGTACTAAGGATAACTGGAATATAAAAATTAGAGCAATAAAAATATAGTGTGTTTTTGCAAATTTTTAGTTTTAGATATTAAAAAGCATTGTGGATAAGAAAGTATTATTGGAAATTTTGAAAGCAAATGAGATTTTCTAAATCGTTAAACTAATACCTTGTTTCCCTTCAAGAAACAAATATATATCTAGAAATTCACAAAAAGGTAGGTTGCACTATTGTCTTCTAAAAGTTTCTTCCCACTTTCCTTCAACATTAATCAACAAATAACTGGTAATGCCCTAAAAGGGGGAAATAATAAAAAGGACTAAAACAATGGCTAAATGCTGCCATAATAAATAGTGATTTTTGGCTGCTAGTGGTCACACGAAATTCTGTAAACCATATCCGCAGTCCATATAATTAATTATTGTTCTCTCTACCTTCTGTGGTGATTGACTAATTTCAGTTTGTGATCGCTATCACGAAGGGTCTGATCGGTAATATTGGGAGTAAAGTAATATAAAAAGATAGAAATGAGAGTAATTAGAAAAATGGTAAAGAGAAGAAAAAGTAAAAAACAGTTTTACTCTAGCAGGAAGTAGATAAATACTGAGAATGCACTTTATTTTGTTTAAACAGATGTTTACAAACAAACAAACAAAAATATCAAAATATCACCTGATTGGTTACTTCTTAGCGATAATAAAAGTAATACATGTTCCAGCGCTATTGTTTGCGCTAGAGATTTCAATCACAATCGAAGAATATTATCTTAAAAAGGCAAATCTTAAGATTGTTAATCTATCCATTTAATTCATATAGATAAAACATATATAATTACTATTATTAAAATATTATTAGTAATATCTTATTTGTTACTAGTTGATAAACAAAATTATACGTAAATATAAAAATAAATATTTCTTTAATTTGTATGGAAATACAAAACAATAACAAAGCTTGAGTTATAAACCAACATTTACATCCTTTTTTTTTCATAATAGATGTTATTCTAACATTTTTTCTTGTTACAAAAAAAAACACTTTACAATTTCAATGTAATTGCAATCTACATTGATTTCATAAATAATTTTATTTATCTCAAATATTATTGGTCAAAAAGATAAAATTAATTACAACTTATATATCTTTCTATTTCTTTTTTAATTTGTATGAAAAATGTCAAAGTGCTAATTATTTAGAAACAGAAGGAGTATTAGTTATTTATTTAAAGATAACTAACATTTACGTAGAATATACTGCATATTATTATTCCATCATTCTATAATACATCCTCTCTAATGGTACATCAAAATGAGCGAAAAAACAAAATGAAGAAAATCTCTCTCTAATAATACATTATTATGAAAAGATCCGCGCTTTTGCACATAATGAAATTGTTATTTTTATTATAGTTTAGAGAATGAAACAATAGTTCGATTTCATTTGGATCAGCGGTGTTCAATCCGGATATCGGGTTGGTTTCGGTTCGGTTTTTCCGGTATTTCGGTTAGTAAAATATAACTACTATTCTAAATCCACATTTACTTCAATTCGATTTGGTTTATATACCGTCAATTTTCAATTTATTTGGTTTTATACAAAAACATAATTATTTAGTTTGAGATAATATTATATATTATATATATATATATTTTATAGTCATGTTAACAAAAAGTCATTTATTAAAAAATATAATATATTTAAATAAAAGAATAAAAACCAAAAAATGCTTTTATCATCTAATAAAATAATCAAATCTAGAATTAATATCAAAACTTTAAAATTTGAAAATAAAAATAAAAAATAAAACAGAAGCATGATTTTTTCTATTCTTCCATATTTAATGTTCATCAAAGTTATAGGTCTTCAATTGAACACAACTTCGTTTGTTTAAAGATAAAACAAAGTTGTAAAGAATTTCAACTAATAATAAAATTTATAATCTTTACTTCAATTAACTACTGTTAAAATAAAACAAAAAAAAAAAAAAAAGACTAAGAAAATAAGAAACCTCAGACGTTGCAGTAATTTGTTAATTAATTATAGTTCAAGCGATTCAAGTGATTTAATGATTGAAACCATTTTAATGATTTTAAAACCAGCATTTTATTATTTTCAAAATCGAATTACTTTGACTTTATTATTCCACATAGTCTTGAAATGTTTCAACTTGACGATTAACTTGAAGCAGCTAATTTTGTTGCTTTAAATCGTTAGTATATACATATTATTTAAGTTGAATATTTATTAAATAAAAATTCATCTCAATACAATTTTATGATCATATTTATCTCATTATAACAAAATCAACTAAGCTATTGATCACAAATTATTCAAAGTGGGATAATCAAATTTCTAATAATTTATAGTCGTTCTGAAAAATTCAAAATATAACATATAAGAAAAATATATTTTTTATTATATAGTTTATGTAATTATTTAATATCTTTTAATAATATAAAATTAAAAAAAAGAACTAAGATTTTATTTATTTCTTATTCATAATCATTAATTTTCATATATACGTTAATCATATTATGTAATTTTGTAGCTTTTATTTTTGGAAAGTGCGATATTATTTTTTTATACATTATTTATCAATTTGATAGTTTTTTTTAATAAATAGTGTAATATAAGTTAAGATAGACCAACCTATTTTCTAAGAACAATATTTTTTTATATGTAGTATATTTTATTTATATAGTTATTTATTAATTGAGATTTCATAATCATACAGTTCTATGATCATTCATATCGTTTTATAATAAAATACTGAAATCATTGATAACAAAAAATTTAATATGAAAAATTTAATAAGTTTATAATTTATAAATGTTCTTGAAAATTCATTAAAAGTTTTGAAATTAACATATTTATGTAATCTTATATGGTATATAGTTTAATCTATATATATATTATTAAATGATATTCTTTACTCGTATGGTTTCAAGATCATGTGTATCTTGTTATAATAAAAATTTTAAACCATTGATCATTAATTTTTAACATAATAATTTTAATTGTTTTAATCATTTGTTGTCGTTTTTTTGAAATTCAAAATATAATTTATACGAAAAAATCTAAAATTTTCATTTTATAGCTAATTTGATTGTTTAGTTTACTTTAATAATATAAAATTAAACAAAAATGATAGAGGAAATATCATTGTTATCAAATCTTAATTATTAGAATAATTAATTATCATATATATATATATATTAGTCATTTATGGTAATTCCGTAGGTTTTATTTAAGGAAAGAAAAAAAATTGTAATTATATCTATCGGAACAATCATAAATTTTTCTATCGTAAATATCATATCATATCATATCATATAGTTTGACTAACAAATGTATCTAGTGACATAAAAATTGAATGTGAACCTACTTGTTTTTCAACTGAATGTAATTGACTACCTAATTGAGTGACGCTTAAGCATGAGACCCTTTTTAATTATTACAAAATTGAGGTTACAATTTTTCAAATGTTTCTCCTTTAATATATAGGGGATTTTAAGGGAAATTGGGCATGTGGATAATGTTATATCATATTTGAGGGAACACTATTTACAAACTCATTTTAATGTTGAGAGTTTTTATTTGCATAATAATTCCTTCAATTTTGATAAAAAAAATATTCTATGCATGAAAAAATAATATTTTACAAAATATCGATAAAAAATTGTGTCCAATATATCTACCACTGATTAAGCTTCTTCAGTTATCTTTAACAATGATATGATTAATAATAAACGGTAACATTAAAAATATACAACTTGTATAAAATTAAAACACACATACAAACCTAACACAATACTGAGAATTCTTTGATTTATTATTTGTGGAGAAATATATAAAAGTACCATTTAACTAAAATTCTATTATTGCATGTGGTTATGTAATTTTATTAGTGCAATCATAATTAATCTTAATAATTTTATATTTAGTTTATTTTTAAAGATAAGTGAACATAGTTTAAATACTATCAAACAAAGGATGATATTGCAATATATAAGAAGTTAAAAATGAATATATGAATAATTGAGGGAAAAAAATAAGAGACTATTGGGACAAATCATAAACTCATTTTGACTTTGCATCATTTTGAGGGAAGAAATGATGCAAGCCATCGAAGATGGTCTTACCTTTTGTTTCAAAAATCTATTCTGTAATTTCAGTGATTTTAATAGTTATAGTCTAACATACTATTTAATAAAGATAAAATTTTGTTTTAACATTTTACCAAAAAAGAAGAACATAAATTGTGTGGTATGTTCATAAAGTTATAATTGTAGAAACTATAATAGTTATTTAGTTTATGAACAAATTATAACAGGATATTTGTAATGAATGAAGGGATAACTTAATATGCATACTTCATTACGGTTGACTAATAATTGCGATGTTTAAATTGTTTGTTTCTTAGGGATTCTTCCCTAGAACCACACCACATTATGCCTGAACATTTCAATTGGAAAGCGATGCAGAGCTCTCCATGTAGCACTGGCTGAAAAATTCCCATCCTCACGATTAGGTTCCGGAATCCAGACATAAGTATCATCCACTTCAGAATCAATAATCTCTTGAGCATTCGGAAGACAAGCCTTTAACAAGGTTATAATGGAACTCCGACTCCTACTGCGATCTAACCACCACCCATCGCTTGATAGGGCGTCCACCACTACTGCATTTATGCTAAGACAAGAATTCTGAGGTCATGTTTCTCCTACCAGATCAATAAGAGGACCTAAAAAAGTCCAATACATTGTTTTCTGTAATTAACTATTTCCCACAAGTTTTTACCAATATAATTTTAATACATACAACTATGGTTTTTGAAGTTTACAATTTACATATATTATGCATTGAAAATATGAAAATATATATTTTTGAAACATTTTTTTTCTAAAACAACTCTCTAAGGAGTACGCAGATCCCAAAAACATAGATCTTTTAGAAACGGAGGGAGTAATATATTAAATATTAATTAGATTTCGTGATGAAACAAAAACACGACTTTAACAAACATCAAAGAAATAAAGATCTTCAAAGTCGACAGGCTTCATAGGGGTTGAAGTTATATTTGGCAATGCTAATGACTTTGCAAATTGATTACGTGCCAGAATTTCTTAAACTCTCAGTCATTATAATTGATTTACAAAGTTTGTTGTACTCAGTGAAACTTTATATTTGGCAGCTACAATGGAATATTTTTATGTATTTTGTTTGTAGTTAGTTATATAGGCTTAATTACTCTAAATATGTTGTTATGGAAATAAATAACTTAGATCTTATGATTCCACCTCATTACTCGGTGTCGTGTATCTATAAAGGCACAACTATCAATGGGTTGTTAAATAAAATCTAAAAAGAAACTTCTGTTGAGTAGACAGCTTAATTTAATTGTGTACAACATTAACAAAGTGACATGCGTTGCTTGGAATTGAAGAAAGTATGATCATTGATACCATAAGTTAAAACTATATGGAATATTTCCAGTAATTAATAACGATAAGCACGTCACCAATCCCAAAGTGAATAAAATTAGTTGTGTAAAGAGTTGTTTGTTTTTTGACAAACGCATAGAGAGCGAAAAGCAACTACATACTAGTATAAATTAAATTGTTGATTAGGACATTTGTTCAGGGATTTGCTTAGATTTGGTTTTTAGAGGTATTTTATCGCTTCTATTAACATAATGTAAAATGAAAAAAGCAAGTCTCTCACTGAGGGCACATGTAGTCTTGAAATGAGGAGAGGAAACAGGAACAAAAAAGTATAGGAAAGTGTTAATCAACAAATTTTAATCATACTGATTAGCTCAAGTGTATGTTGAAAAGACGAGACATGCGTATAATTTGAGGAAGAGATTGATCGATAATCGAATTTGTTTAGTTTGCTTGAAGATATATATGCACATATAAAAAAAACCCAGCATAGAAATATTGTTACAAAAATGAGAGAGAAGCAGAAGACTCTTTTAGTTTTAATTAGTTGCTGTATTTAGTTACAAATATATTTATCGGATTCTAAAACAAAGATATTGTCACAGCTACACGACTTTTAAGAATAATCATGTGACGCGTTACTATGAAATATATAAAGTAAAATACAGTTACGTTTAGTATTGTTAGAAGCTTCATGTGATGTTTATACTATTCTGGAGATTTAGTTACATTTTATTTTGTTAGAAGCTTATACTTCATTTACCAAATTGGCTGAATACAGTTACGTTTCTTTGTCATTGATAATCAGCTCTCGCTTGAACTAGCTTTATTAATAAAAAAAATGTTAGAACCTCTAGACAAATCGATCACTAAATCTGTTTGTATGACACTTACAAGTGATTCAAACGCTAAACAAATCCAATCGGCCGGGTCAAACAAAGTTCCGACCATCAGACTTATAAAAATGTTGCATAATGCATAAACCAATAATTTTTCTTAGGGGGTAGTGACCAATAATTAGTCGGGCAGTGTTTATAAAAAGAATGTGGCATAAGTTTAAGGTTATTTAGTCGTTTGGCAAGGCGCTCCATCATGGAAAGATAATAAAAAAGGTAAAACTAATTGTTTTCTCTTTATATTAAAATCGTATGATTACTTTGTCGTCTAACTAGACGCACACAATTATAAAATAGAGTTAGGGTGCATGTGAAAGAAATATAATTTGGTTGATGAGAACATGTTTCGGTGGCCTTTTAACATCTCAAAACAACACTATGAATTAACATTACATGATTAGACAAAAAAAAAACATTAATATTAATTTCTCTTTGTAGAGCACTTAATTTTTGTCATAATGCAAAAGTTAAGGCAAGAGGACTTTCCGCACTTCTAAGACTTGTTGGACTTTGGCACATCAGTTTACAACCAAAACAACTTTCAACATTAGAGTCAAAATGACTTATTTTCTTTTAACTTGGTTATCCAGAAATCCAAACTATTGTCAAAGGAAAGTGCAGCATACTGATAAACTGTCTTTCTAAATATTCAAATAGGTCGGACGCAAAATACTCGTATTCACATATGGTCAGACGATACAAAATAGTATCTTCAAAGTCAGATATCTTAACAACCTAAAACTCGTATATAATGAGACTACCATTGCATGATTATTCAAAATAACTTTCTTCTGATCAAAATTTCCTTTTAAAATTTACAAACTATAATTTTCTTATAAATCTGATTCACTATTATATTTAATTATTTTCAATCAAAACTAATATGTCAATCTGATTCTTAACTTTTATTATTGTGAAAAAGGACTTTTATTTTCGAATATCATATGCATTTTCGGACTGATATCCTCTCCCACCACCCCTAACCCCCCTTCCCCTAAGACTATGTACATTGGTTGCATGTTTACAACACCCTATTTTTACTCCACATCATCTTCTCTCTCTTACACATCATTTTCTCTTTCTTCCACATCATAATTCAACACCCACTTAATTTTTATTCTCTACAATGGTTTTGTTGTTAAAAAATTACAACAGCCTACCCCACTAATTTTATTTATACTTTTAGTCTATTTTATATGTTCTTTTGTGATAACATGTTATTAATAAAAATAGAATTTCAAATTAAATTAAATAACTAAAACTAAACAAATTTAAGAGATAATAACAATAATATAGTAAAAAGATGAGTTTTTTTTTCTGTGTCCAAATGAAATGAAATAAGTCTCTATTTATAGAGTACGAAAAATGATAAATTTTGATATAAAATTTATATTTATATAATTTCAATTTTATAAAATAATTGATGTTGAATTATTGAGATGAAGAAAAAAAACTATAAAATATAAGCATTCAATCAGTTTTTTACACATGTCTTCATCTATTTACTTTCGTTGGAATTAAAATATGAGAGAGAAACCTAATAATTTGGTCCAATCAATATTTGCCACGTCACTGAAAATGGACCCATGGTGCAGCCTGGATAAGCTTCAAATACATGTTCTGGAATCCAATGCACGTCCTAGAATGGCAATGGAACTTATCAAAGCCTAATGGGTTCACTGCAGAGCTTATTGGCCTTATTCATGAGGTATTGGGCCGAGAGAAGGCTATGTGCCTTGATGAGGCCTCTATGAAGAAAGGAATGACTATGGAACTGAATGGACGTGTACTAACCAACCTGACTGAACAGGAAATGGATGTAAGGAAGTTGGTTGGACAGGAAATGAAATGGGAGATTCAGTATGATCGAGAAATGGACTGTTCAAACCGACATGCACAAGAAATGAGTTGGAAATGGAAGATGAAGAACCTGAGCTGGAAATGGAACATCAGGATCATCTTTATCAATAAAATGAGCTTATGGAGGTACTTGGTCGGACCTGGAACAAGATGGATCGAGCCCAAGCAAGAGTTGTTCGAAAAAGGCCTTTATCGGCCCAAAAAGTGGAAGGACAAGCCAGCTTGGATTATGATTGGCCCAAGAAGATTAGGCACGTCCAAGATGGTTTATTTTAAGTTTATATATGATTTTATTAAGTGTAAACCAATTAGGATTAAGTTTGGTGATTTATAAACCAATTAGCAATAGGAATAGGATATGGTTTTTACTAAACCGATTTGGTTTTGGTTTAGGGTTTTCTCTAGCTTAGGATTTCGTTTTCTTCTCTATTATTTATGTAACTACGAGCCTCCATGTAAAAATTCAACCATTATTCAATAAACTTAAGCTTTGGCTCAAACAAATCGTCTCTGAGGAGACTTCTCTATCTTGTTCATGTTTGAACAAATTTTATCACAATAAGAAGAGTGATCTTCTGTGATCCATCCTAGACACCTAAGCAGGGTGATCCTGTGTCTCAGGAGCAGCAACACATCTTTAGAGCAGCTCATAGTTCTAAGGAGAAGACCATCTCCATCGCATTTCATCCACCCACGCCCCCTTCAAGTGATCCAGGAACAGACAGCCATTCCAGGGCTACACCAACCCATTTTTGTTTTACAACGGTGTTGATAAGTTTCAACACTGATTTTGCCACATCAGATTTTTTTGTTTTTCAACAAACCATTGCAAACTTATCAACTGTTGTTAAAATTTATCAACAGTTGATAAAACAACCATTGTAAGTAGTCTAAGAGAGTTTAAGATCGCGAGTTAAAACATTACATCTTTCAAAGTCGAGAACTGTACAATATATGGTTTCTTCTTGTAGTTCAAAAAAAAATATGGTTTCTTCTTCGATGACATTGCATTATATATATATATATATATATCTATGATCTTTACCCTTAAATATTTTCTAGTCAAGTTAATGACCCTTAGTGATTATTTTACATATGAAAGTTGATGTATGATGAATTTTATTGTAGAATAAAAACTTTCAAAAAATATCACAACTCTTAACGAAATAATTGTCACAAATGGCCTTTGGTTGGTTAGTACACAATATATGCCCTTCGAAATCATGTTGATTCTTTAGATATTATGATGATCGTTGGATCCACCCACCTTGCGAAAGTATTGTTGATTACCAGTGGGTCTATATATACATAGCATCTAAACGAAATCATATAAATTATAACTTCAATATAAGTTTTTTTTTGGTTATTTAGAACAGCTTGAGTAAACACAAATAAAAAATAGTAAGAATTTTTTTTTTTTGAATGAGTGTTAAATTTTTATTCATCAAAAAATTATTTTTACATCCAAGTGCATCCTATGTGTTTAAGAGTAAACTGGAAACAACTCATATACTCTTAAGACTCAAACCCATTCAAACTTCCAAACTCCAAAATTAATCAAATCCTTGTTGCAAACCAAAATGGCAGAGCCCCTTCCATTCCTTTAACTCCCTTTGATCTCAAGAAAGTAAGCTTGTAACGGACCCCTTTATCAATCAGTTTCTTCTCTGCATTTACATCCATCAACTTGTCGCCATGCTTCACTTTGTTTCTTTCCCTCCATATCACATACATCAAAGAGTAAAATGCATACCGAATGCAAAATAACTTCCTCTTTTCTATATGCATCTCTTTGAAGCATAATTCCAGACCAGCTATTCGTAAGAGAACCGTAATATAACTTTAGTTAGATGTTCCCATACCTGAGAGGAGTATGAACAAAAAGAGATGATCTCTTGTTTCTGGCATGCTCTTACAAAGAACACAAGTAGTGTCGACACCTTGGTTCCATCGCGATATTCTATCCATCGTGGACAATCTGTTTAAAGTTGCCAGCCACATCATAAACGCAAACTTGGGAGTTGCTTGAGAAAACCATACACCTCGAGACCATCTTCATTTCTCCTTCGTCTCTCTAAGTAACTGCCAAGTCTCCTGAATCGAGAATTGATGTTTGAACTCTGATTCTCTTTTCCACAAACTAACATCTTCTTCCACACTATTCAGATATTCTTTCACAACTCTCAAATCATCCTCAATGTCCCTTAACAATACCGTACGATGCCTCTTTCTTCTACGAGAACAAAAGATCGCATCCTCGAATGTTGCATCATTCCTTATCCCCATATCAATAATGCCTCGCTTCCCCAATAATTCAAAAAGAATCCCTCGCTCTGACCAATTATGATACCAAAAGGAGGTATGTCGACCATTACCATTCTTTTTCCTGTAAAAAATCCTCGCAATCTCTATGAGCTTCAACATCTTCCTCCACATCCAAGAGCCAGCTTGTGTTTTCTTACTCACTTCCCAAAAAAAATTCTTCTTCAATAAGTTGTTTTTTATCCATTTTCCCCATATCGAATCCCCAGTAAGCATTCTCCAAATACTTTTCAACCAATAAACCTTGTTGATATCTTTAAGAGTTCTCAACCCCAAACCCCCTTCAACTTTAAGCCGACAGACATCAGTCCATGCAAGTTTTGCTCCCGTTGATCTGAGATCAAGACCAGATCAGAGGAAAGCCGAACAGAGCTGCTCTAGTTCTTTGTTGCACTGACTTGGAAGTCGAAATACTGCTTCACAAAAGTTGACGATACTTATCAACACCGATTTGATTAGTTGCAGTCGTCCTGCATATGACATGAATCTACAGGTCCACATATTTATTCTGCTTCTGATTCTCTCCAACAGTGGCAAATAATCTTGTCTCCTCATAGCTTGAGTCATTAATGGGAGCCCCAAGTATCACACAAGAAGCTCACCCTCTTTCAGAGGGAAATTTGTTAATATTCTCCTCTTGTCTCCACCTGTAACCCCAGCCTTGTATATTGTAGACTTCTCTAGACTGATATTTAAACCCGACCACTCCGCAAACTCATAAAAAAAAAAGATAAAGCATCCTCTACGAAAGCAATATGCAGAATCAACAGCCGAGCGTCAGGTTTGAGAAAGATAACTTCGGAGTAGAAAGGTTCTTGCTTCTCAGGTCACTCTAGTGAGGGAGATATTCGCAGAGCATCCAGACATTGCAGTAAGTTTCAAATCAAAGAACAAAGTGCTGAAGACAGCATACATGAATGTCCTCATTGGTCTCATCAATGACTGAGCTAACCAAAGCTGATGGCGAGTTGAGTGAGCTGGACCAAGTGGGTTTCAAGCTTGACTGGCTAAAGTCAAACCTCGAGGGAGTTATCTTTGTGATGCTGTAGCTCCTCATCTTTTCGTTTATTTTGTTACGTAATGTTCTCAGCTGTGCTTTTGTTTTTATGGATATTCATATTCTCATCAGGATGGAGGGGATTTAGAGATGAATCTCACGGAAGCAGCTCTAGATCAGAAGATGATGACTTCGATGATATAGTATGACTCTTCTGTTACATTCTACAAGTGTTTGTATCTCAATCTGATAAGAGTTCGATCTCTGTCTCGAACTCGTTGAGACCTTGTTCTGAATTAGGGTTTGATTTCCTGATCGTCACTTTTGTTCCTCTGTCGATGACTCATCGAAGTTTTAAGTTCCATTTTTGATCTCAGACAATGAGAAACGTGGGCATAGCCGAGCTGCTAGGTTAGTCTTAGCACTGTCAAGAACCAAAGCTAATGAAGAAGACAAACGACGTATTATGAAAGAAAGAAAGAAGAGGAAAACAATTATTTTATGTATTTGTTTTAAAATACCATCTCATTAGATGGTATTTGTTTTTAGTGAATTTTGCCTATAAAACCAATTATCAAATAATTCCAAATAACTCTTGATAAATACTATGATTGAAATCCTTATTTTACAATAAGAGGGGATTGGAAAGAGTTTGAATAAATGATTAATTCAATAAGAGTGGATTTGATTGAATTTTTATAAATACTCCATACAATATGGGGTGATTTGCATAAAAACTAAAATTCTCTTAAATCACCAATACAATAAGCCCCCTAAATATCTTTGATATGATGTATCCAACCAAAAGTAGTTTTGACAAGTTCTGGTGTGTCTCAGTTGTAATGTTCTTCAGTTTTGTTACTGCTGGTGAAATACAAACCCGTGCAGAGTTTTTCGAACCTTTTATAAGAGGATTATCAAATACAACCGTTGATCAGGTTTGTACACACCGGTAAAAGATTCTATAGAAAGCTTTGAGTATTTTTTTTTTTTTTATAAATCATAGTTTTGCAAGACATCGGTTGAACCGATGGGAGAAGAGAGTGACCATATCCACATAACCACTTTGTCAGACGCTCTTGGTCAGGGCTGTGTATCTTGACCGTAGCTCATGTGATAGTGGAGGTGTCACTGTGAACCATCATGTCTTCGTTCCAGTGGCACTACTAATGAGAAACAAGTAGAAGAAGCTTCTGTTCCTTTTATAACCTTGCTGTATCGTCCAGGCCATTACGATGTCCTCTACCCCAAGCCATCTTGAAAGGTATAAATACTTACTCGCTGTATAACATCTCTTCCCTTGGACTTTACTTGGGTTGAAGTTTAAAGATTGTGTTGTTACAGGCATTGGACAATGTGGGAAAATGATCATTTGACATATCATAAAACCGATTAGGAGATGTTTATAAAATTGTGGTAATATTCATGTGGATGAAACCATGGAACAACCATCAATTACATCATCTCTTTGCTCCCTGCTTATGATCAGAAACATCAGAGAGTGGACTTTTTTTTTTCTTTTGCTGTTAATATTCATGAAAGCCTCCTTTTGCAGTGTACCAAATTGAATCAAAGGGTTTGCTATATATAACCAAAGACACAGGTCTAAGTTTGTTTTGATGGCTTGATTGATGTCTCTAAATTGAATTTGAATATATATATTCATGATAGAGAGAAACATTTTGAACCGTTACTGGTCTTGTTACCACAAAAGAAACCAGAACTCCCCAAAAATGTAATAGAAGAGTCCAAAAAGACGAGTGGAAAGATTTATTTTCTTTTGTAGAGATGTGAAACCTTTGTAGGAAGGAAGTGTATGTTCTTGAAATTTGAGTAGTTGTGTTTATATTGAAGGGTGAACTACAACAGGAGCTTCTACTTGCATTGTTAAGTCTTTAAACTGAAGAGCTATGATTGGTTTTGATAGCATCACTGCTACACTTAACCGCCTTTCATTTTCAAAAGGCTCTTGTGATGTGTGATTCTTATCTGCCTCGTCTTCCAGAGGATCTGATACTACCGCAGGACTCACAGGCCTTACCCTGAAAGATTTCAATACAGATTCCCTTTTATAAACGTTGTCCACTATTATATTAAGAGATCGACATGACGTAGAAGTAGAAGCATAAGCATCACCTGCAGTTGATGTGGCAAGAGTATTTGAGCAGGTTTGGGTTATACTTTGTATTGCCACTGCCATTATTTGATATTCTTGATGAGCTTACTAGCCAAGAAATCAAAAATCAAATAACCAAAACTTTTACCTAAAACTCGGAAGCGACATCTTGATTGCAGGTCCCATCCATTTTCCGAGTTTAGTCTCTGATTCTGAGGTATCCAGTTAGATATCCAAACATGAAATGAGTTTTTCTCATTTGACAGATGCTAAAGTTAGGCCAATAAGCAAAGAACTCACCGTCTGATCTAATTTGGATGTTGCAGATATTTGCAGAAGCAGCACTATCAACTTCACTAACCTTAACCTCCATTAAATCCTCAGGGTGAGACAGAGTAGTTCCCAACCCAAATGTGTTCAAGAAACCAAAAGCTCTTTCCCCTTTTCTCTTTGGAACTGCAGTGATTTTCTGTTCCCAGCCGAAAAAATCACTTTTACTCAAAGCAGAAGATCAAGACACATAATTCATCCCATTCTCCAAGAGTTCAGGAAGATTTTTATTTTGTAGTTAATGTTTTGCAAATATGCAATGTCTTCACTTTATGTTAGACAAGAGTTTATCTTGTTTTCATCATTTGGTTTGGTAATTAAAAAAAGAAATCTATTGAGAGCCTAATCAGTATTTATTAAAAAGGTAAATAACTTTTAAGACCAAAGTATAGGCACTAACTTTTGAAAATCTTGCAACTTGGCTTGGGAGTCCTACTTCCTGCAAGACCACCATGTTATATAATAATAAAATGCATTATTATCCTCTAGTCTCCAAAACATTCCATTGATATACAGCAAAGAGAACAAAGTAAGACCCCACCTACCTTACGTCCGTGATGACAAGCCTCGTTGCTGTTCACAAGCACTCTCGCAGCCCATCTAAAGGGTAATAGGAAAAAGATGTTTTTATGCCCAAAATTGTAAGGGAAGATCACTTAATAAACTCATGTTTTTGATAACAATGAATCTAATTAAACAGAATATTCCCCAACTTGGTCACTTGAGTCAATTTCTGCTTTAATAAAGAATTGATTATACTAAGTGCAGGGAGGAGAAGAATGAACATACGCGCATGATGTAGGAGGGTTCCATACAATCCCTGCAATCATGACAAGCTGTGAAACAAAAAGAAAAAGCAAGAGATAAGTCTATTAAAGAACGTTGTGGGATGATAAAGTTTGAGTAAATAGGAAGTAAAGGAAAGGCAAGAAGAGACCTCATCGAAGACACCAGCAGGACTATCATCGTAGCTAGCAAGGAAAAACCCTCCAAGAGTGTATCTGGACCCATAAGAAAGGATTGAAGAAGATTCTTTTAAACAAGAAAGCAACCATGTAGAAGCTTTTTTATACCCAAAAGCTTCAACTAGTCGAAACTCCTTGGGGATGAATGCTCGAGCAGTGGAAGCCTTCACAAGATGAATCTGGTACAACGCACTGAAAGCCAAAAAAAAAAGAAGCTAAGTTAAAAGAAAAGCAGAGACATTCTTGAAAAGCTACCCAAATAAAAGAGGTTACTTGCCTTCCTTTGAATATCCATGGAGGTTTAGCATAACCAGATGAACTAGTCCTTTCTTCAACGTCCATGAAGTGATTCAATCTACGCCACAAATAGAAAGAAAAAACACATAGCTTGGGAGACAAGTTATGACAACATTTGAGTGTAAATGGAGCTAGCAAAAGATCCAAAAGTAACATCAGAGCATCAAAAACCTGCCCACCACATTCAAACAGTTAAGTTATAGCAAATAGGGTACAGTAGAAAACATGGCAGATAATAACCCACATGTTATATTGTAAGATCTAACTTGGGAATATTTTCTTTTGTAAAAAAAATATAGAAAAATGAAAATCCTAGAAAGGAAAATAAGCACTATACTCATTAAAAGTATAAAATTGAATATTTTGAGGACAAAAATTCAAAATTCTTCTCTTTACAAAAAAAAAAAGAAAAAACAAAACCAAGGGGTTGAGGCAAGTGGGTTTATTTACTCTAAAAAGTGGATTTTTCTAAAGATATTTTCTTAAACAATTAGCTAAAAAAGAAGCAAAACCATTGGCGGAATCTCTTATGAAACAGAGTCTAACCCAGAAACTGTTGCATTCATGTGTAAGCAGAATTATCGAAACTAAAACCAGCGATTGCCTAAAAGTCTATAAGCATTGTAAGATGAGTAACACAAGAAGATTCCCAGAACTGCTAGGTTATAAATGCTAATCCAAACAAAATTATTGAGAAAAACTAAAAATGTTAATTAACGAAACAAATCCAAACCTCGTTCCAGAGCTTTCAGGAGAATAAAATCTTGATGAAGATTCAGATCGAGCGAAGGTTTCGGTGTGTAGTTGAGCAGAGAGTAATTTAAGAAAAAATAAAAACTTTGATGTAAATAAAAATGTGGATTTTCCCTTATCTGAATTAAAATAATTAAAAAAAAAAGAGGAACCGACAGAGATTTATGTGAGTGAAGGTTCTCGTTGGTAATAAGGAGAAGCGATTGAGAAGTGGATAGGCTTTGGTTCTTCTTGGACCAATCAGCGACACTTTGTCCTCTTTTTTAAGCTTTTAACTTATTTCGCGCCAATCCGAAGTGAACATCATCTTCCACCTTCTTTCATTTGCTATCGTTTTAATGATTGTTCTCATTTGTTCATTAATTAACTATGTATAGTTAGGTTTATCCTTTTTGTTGTTTTGTTGTTTAAACTAGGTTTAGACTTTATGCGAAATATAACTTGAACTAGAAAAATTGATGATGCTGAAAGCGGCTATTAAAGATTTTTTTTATATTAAGCAGAATTTTGTCACAAAAAAAAGCAGATTTTTGAAACATTAAACTGTTTGTTTAGATGATGTAAAGTTTTAAACATGGTAGAACATTGTAGAAACTAGAAAGCCTTTATTAGAAGGTATGGATTTTTTTGTAACATGTTATTTATATGTGGGGATAGCCAGTCTATCATGTATATGATAATTATCTAATAATTATATTTATGCCTCTTCTTTTTTTTTTCTTAGATAAAATGTAAAATTTGATTCGAAAAAATATACTTTGTTACAGTATGTTCCTTTGTTTTTTTACTTTTTCAAATAGAGTAAATAAAAATAATCAAAATTATGTTTCCACTGAAGCAATCCAGACTTGAAATTTTTTTTCCAGTCTCTTATTTTGGTACTTAAGAGACATGATCATGTTTTTGATCATCTTGTAGACCATTTTGAAGAGGCTCTCCTGAGTCCGAGGGTTCTCGCCATGTTTCCTTGCATTGCGTTCTCGCCATGTTTCCTTGCATTGCATTCTCGCCAAATCATATACACTGCCATCTGAAAAACATATTGAGCTAGAAAACTCTCAACATGCGAGAGCTTTAGCTGAAACGTAAAAACCAGAATGGCATTTCACTCCTCAGTGTACTTGTTTCCCATTATCTTGCTCATCAACTTATACCATAAAATAGAAGAGTAACTACAGTCGAAAAAGGTGATGCCGCGTCTCCAAGTGTTGATTGCAAAGCACACAGTTCACATCAACGCCCATATTCCAAGCAACCATCTGGTCCCATGTAGTAAGTCGGTTACGTACTGCGACCCAAGTACAGAAGCGAAACTTTGGTGTGGCAGGACTGAACCAAATTTCCTTATGCCAAGACACCTTATCTCCCGTGGATCGTATGTGATTCCACGTATTTGGGGTGCTAAACTGAGGTTTATAGATGTCATGTTTCCCTCTCCAAATAACCATGTCCTCTGAATCAGTTTGATTCAACGAGCAGAGCTGTTGTTCAATGATGAAAAGGCAATCTTGGCGATGCGCGTCTTCTTCTTTTTGTCCTCGCTGTCTGAACAGTGTCATGCTGGCCAATACCCATGTCGATCTAACCCCGTTGGCCTATGGTTTCCATCAAACAAGACCCAGAAGACCACTGGTCATAACAAAAGGAAGTTAAATCTCTGTTATGAACCTCAACTTTGCAGAATTCTCGAGCAAGAGGTTTCATTTTTAAAAAAATTCTCCACACCCATGAACCTTTTTGATCATTCTCCTTTACTGACCATATTGATACATTCTTAAGGATGATGGAGTTAATCCACTTTACCCAAAGAGAGGACTTATTTGAGATCAACCTCCATATGAGTTTAAGCTGAGTGACCTTGTTCATGTATTTGTTAAATGTGTAACATATTGGTTGATTTTAGCTATTAAATCTAATTGGTATTGGAGACTTCGACATTTGATTTTTGTTATTCGCTGTTTAGTAATATTCAATTGTATTGTTTTGTTTGATTGATTGTTCTGTTAGATTGATTTTGTGAACATCGGTCCAGTAGAGACATTACTTTTGCATTAACAATTTGTACGCATATTATTATTGTTGGTGATTGATATGTGTTGACAAATGCGATGTGTATAATTATCTTGGAAGATGATGGATTAGGCATGTATTATTTTAAAATGTTATCGTAATAGCCTATTTTAAATTGTTGGGGTGCAGAACTTTTAACTTTTCTTTTTAGATTTGTTATTCTATAATTGTTTTTATGTCGTAGTTGTTTAGTTTTGTTGTTGGAAAGTGTAGTTATATGTTTTGTATTCACCTATGCGCATTTAAAGTGTTGTTTGCAGTCACAACCATTAAAAACGTCAATCTCAATGACTGTGTTACAGGGAACAACTTACACCATCACCCCACTTATTTATAGTTGCAGATTCACCCTAAGGAAGCAAGGGGTGTGTTAATGAGGACCGTAATTACGACGATTAAATCTAGTCCGACGAACGGTAAGAAGAAGACCATTCGATTAGAGGCTGGATCTGGTTAAAAAAGCATTTTCAAGCAGACATTGGCTTCCCCTTCATTTTCCTCGGCCCAAACTACATTAACGAAGCCCATGATTAATTAGATTAAATGAAACGCAGTGCTTTACCAGTCGGGACACGTGTCAGCACATGTTGGGGTCAAAATCGGATACGACAAAGTTGGCATCCAAATTTCCGTTACAAAAAATTTAATTAAAATTTTACGATCTCGAAAAGTAAAATTTATACAAAAAATTTACGGAGAAATATGTTTTAAGATCCAAACAACGATTTCTTAAGACAACGGTTCTTTAAAATCATGTTTTCCTAACAAATCGCGATTTCTTAAGAAACTGCGATTTCTTAAAATCAACGACTCACTGTTATCCTTGATCTGAACGTCCGCGGACAACACCACAAGCATCGTATCGTCAACTTTAGACGCTCAGACGGCGGTTTTCAATCCACGGAAGAAACCCAATCGTGATGGCGATCGGGTCATGAACAAGAGCTCGGTTGCTATAGCGATCGAATCACGAAACAGAGCTCGGTCGCTATAGTGACCGAGCGTCGAGCAAGGCTCGGTCGCTATAGCGAATTGTGTCAGATATTTAAATTTTCTTGGACGACTTACTTGTAAGTCGTCTCTGGGAAAACATAAAATCAATATTTATTTTATTAAAGCTAGACGACTCACAAGTAAATCTTCTCAGATTAGTTTTGCAATTAGAAAATAAAACTTAAATATTTATTTTTTCCCAGAAGAGTTAAACGTAAGCCGTCCAGTCAGACAACTTACTTAAAAGTCGTCCAAGATAAGTTAAGTCGTCCAGATTTTTTTTCCAAGATACTGGTCAAACTTTGCTTATCTTGGACGGCTTTCATGTAAGTCGTCTAGCTGGAAGACTTACTTATAAGTCGTCTGAGAGAATTAAATACTTAAGTTTTATTTTTGAATTTTAAACTAACTTGTGATGACTTATATATTAGTCATCTAGAAATAATAAAATATGGAGTTTTTTATTTTTCTAAAGACGACTGACAAGTAAGTGGTCCAATAAAAGTCAAATATCTAACACAATTCAGTCAAATAACTAACCCGTTTATCCTAGACGATTTATTGTTAAGTCGTCTGAAGTTTTTTTTAACAAACAAAACTGGACGACTTACAAGTAAGTCATCCAATTTAAAAAGTAATTGCGAAAATGACATTTCCAGACGACTTACTTGTAAGTCTTTCGAAGAATCCAGACGACTTACTTGTAAGTCATATGCGTCAATATTTACTAAACTTTCATTTTCTTTAATACTATAAAGATTTTTGAACATTTTCTTATTATTTCATGTATATTAATCAATATTAGGACCACTGGATAAAATTTATAACATAATTGGTGATATTTATGAGGTTGCTAATATTGATGTTAATCAAAGTTTATAGCTAACTAGGGATTGGCCCGCCCTTCGGACGGGTAAATTTACGCTATTTTTATATTGAAATATATTTTAATTTTATAAAATATTTAGAATTTTACTTTGTATTGAAATAATAATATAATATTTTTTGTTCTAAGATATCACTGCAGGTTAATTTATTAAATTTTTTTTGTTTTGGATGGAAAAAATCACTAACATTTTTTTCCTACACTAATAGGGGTGTATCCGCGCTTCGAGCTGAAATTTGTGTTTCATTAAGTATGATCTATATGATGTAGTTATTTGATCGTTTTTATTTGTTAAAAGTATTATTTGGTATTTTCATTGTGTTATGTAGTAAGAGGTAATACGTTAATATATTTTGTGTTTATTTTTTTCAATATTGTGTAGTACTTATTAGTGATGGAGTGAACATATGGTGTAAATCATAATAAATTTCAATAACATTGTATTTAGGCATGTGATGATTATAAAATTAAAGATATTAGCGTCAAATTGTATTCTATTTTTTAATATTTTTGAAAATTATTCTTTTAAGATATTTTTTCCCTCTCCCCATATTTTGACATTGAGTCGTCACCATCTATGTATTTTGTTTACCTTTTTGTGTGTAGTGTTTTCACCATTACTGTCACCTATGTGCTCTTGTTCTTCTTCGCATTCTTCTCCTCAATGATATTTGTTGTAAATCGAACATATGATTTCCAATTTGTGAGGTTGTTTATCTTAACATTATAGCCCTTAGAGTGAATATTGGCTCTTCCTCTTCTTCTTAAGATTTCAGCTGATGTTTTTTGGGTTGGGTCAGAGTTAAGTCGTCTTTGATGTTGTCTTCTTCGTCTTTTTCTTGCCATTGATAGTCCATGTTCGTCTTGGTTTTCAAGATCTGATTTTTTATCTTACTTCTATGCTCTCTTTCATAACTCGAGGATGGTTCCACAGTTTGCTGATGTCGTTTTATCTTTCCTTCTCTCTTTAATTTTTAATCTCGTTGTAGCTATCATCGTTGCTTGCGTCTCTGGTGGTTTTCTCTTTCGCCAGGTTTACCATGTCAGGTTTAGATAATATTTTCCTCTGTATATGCTTTGAGAGCTTTGAAAATTATTTATGGTCTGAACCGTAGTTTCTCTATGGCTTCCATTTTTCCTCCCTCTGATTTTTTTCTTCTTTCTCCGCGTCCTTCGGTATACTTGTGCAGAGTTAGTCTCTTGGGACTTTGGTCCATTCTATCTAGAGCTTTATGGTTTTTCGTTGGCATGGGTGCCTTGTGTTTGTTTAGTTTGTGAAGTACTTCTTATCTCTTGGCTAATAGTTATGCTTCTGGTGCGTAAGGCATTGTCTTCATATTTCGTGGTGACTTTGACTCTTCGGTGATTATTCTTCCTTTGACCTGCTGATCTTAGTTATTTGCTTTAGTTCTTGATTGCACTATTTTGTGTTCATAGGATTAATTGATTAATTGGTCTCAACTTTACATTTTTACTCTTTTCCGACCTATGTTTATTCTGGCCAAAACACTATAAGGTAATGTGTGGTGAGTAGTCTTTGTTCCTGATCACCTTTCACGTTCGTACTTTTATTGAATTAGCGTTATTATGATATTTTTTTCTCTATAATTGTGGAGGTTTTAGGTTTAGATTTGTGTTGTGCTTTAGTTTTTTCTTCTTAATTTGCTTCTTTTGTAATTTTAATAGTAAAATAAATATAGAATTGGTAAATAAAATAATAATTAAAATCATAAAATAGTGAATTTATGCTATTTTAGTTTTAATAAATTGAATTTTAAAATATATTTATATTATTTTATTTATTTTTATCATTTTGAATTTTAGTGAGTAATATAATAGATTATTCATATTATGATGGTTAATGTGACAAAGATTAAATATGATGAGTTGCATATAGAAGTCATTTGTGTGCATTAGAGATTAAAATCACGATTAGAAATTTTAGGGTCAATCCATGAAGAAAAATGAACAATTAGAAAGTGTTTGACCAAATTGTAAATATCTTAAAAGTAAAACATTTAAAATGTAAAAAGAAAATGAGGACACATGTCGCAAAAGCCCCTTGCCACATGGAAGAAGAAGAGAGAAAACTTAACTTTATATATATAAATGTGTTTTTAACTCATACATGTTCTATGTTTGTTAATGTGTTTTATTTTGAATTTCTGCAGATGATGCGTTAGATAAATGCATTTTATGGAGAATAAAATCATTCATATGCTCATATAAAACAATACAAGTCAGAAGATTTAACATTTACAGAAGACTTATCAGACGACTTACAGGAAAGTCGTCCGATAAGTCTTCTACAAAGAAAATATTTTCAACATAAACTTGTAAAAAATGTGATATGCTTTGATTAGTTACTATTGTTTGTTTTCATCATTGTTATAGACACCAATGATGAATATTGTTATGAGTTGGAAGAATGGTTAAAATGCATCTTAAAATATTGTATCAATATGAGGCTACCAACATTCTTACTTATTAAGATGAGAAGAAGATCATTGGAGTTTATTATTGCATATGCGAGATCCAAAGATAAGAGAAAAGCTATTGAAATAATTTTTTTCATTGATTTGTAAATATGTAAACACATTGTTAGCACATAGTGTATATTACATCTTGGAAACATTATTAACGATTTTACAAAAAAAAAACACAACTAAGAGAATACACATGAAAATAACAAAAAAAAAACACAAACAAAACTATTATAGTTCATTCATCAATAAAGACAAGCTTGGACTCCACGAGGTCCAGACGACTTCCACGAGGTCCAGACGACTTCCACGAGGTCTGGAGGACTTCCAGGAGGTCCGGACGACTTCCACGAGGTCTGGAGGACTTCCAGGAGGTCCGGACGACTTCCAAGAGGTCCAGACGACTTCTAAGAGGTCCGGACGACTACTAAGAGGTCCGGACGACTTCTAGGAGGTCCGGACGACTTCCAGAAGGTCCGGACGACTTCCAGGAGGTCCGGACGACTTCCAGAAGGTCCGGACGACTTCCAGGAGGTCCGGACGACTTCTAGGAGGTTCGGACGACTTCCAGGAGGTCCAGACGACTTCCAAGAGGTCCAGACGACTACCAGGAGGTACAGACGAGTTCTAGGAGGTCCGGACGACTTTCAAGAGGTCCAGACGACTTCCAGGAGGTCCGGACGACTTAAAGGAGGTCCGGACTACTTTCAGGAGGTCCAGACGACTTCCAAGAGGTCCAGAAGACTTCCTGGAAGTCGTCTGGAAGGTGGAAGACTTCCTGAAAGTCTTCCAGATCTGAAAACACTGCATAACCAGATCTGAAAAACCTGCACATCCAAAAACGTTAAAATGGTTTAAAAACAGAGAAAATGAGTGGAAGATTAGATAGATATACTTTTATAGAACACACAACGTACATATCCAAGTGGAAGATGAAAACCATCTAATTAAAGACCTGCAAAAAAAAAATAGATTAGTGAGAAAGACATGAGACAAAACTGAAAAATTTATATAAAGTTTGGTGTTTTTAAGTCTGCGAGATTATAGTGGGTTTGGAGAGTTTTAGTTTGAGAAAAAGGTAAGAACTTTATGCAACAAGAAGTTACCAAATGAAGAAAAACAAGACATAAAAATATATGTCTAAAATTAATAGATCTACCCTTAAATGAGTGGAAGTTGATAAACATGTGATGAAAAACCTGCAAACACAAGATAAATTAGTGAGAAAGACATGAGACAAAAACAATAAAATGATATAAAGCTTGGTGTTTATAAGTTCAAAAGATTAGAGAGAGGTTGAAGAGTTTTAGAATGATGAACATTACATTTTTGTTGCAGCCATATAAGAAAAGGAAAAAAAATGTGTAAATTTTTCTTTATATAGGGAGACAAAAAAATTCAATTAGGTTAACTATTTTTGATTTAGAAGACTTTCAAGTAATGCTTGCCACTCTAGATTTGGATAGTGTTTTCCTCCCTGTATGCTTTGTAGGTTTTGAAGATTGTTTCAGGTCTCAAGCTTGCGCTTTGCTTTGGCGGTAGTTGGATTCCATTTTTTCTCCCTAAGGTTGTTTCTTTTCTTCCCTTGCTTCCTTGTATAAATCTGTGGAGTTTGTTTCCTCGAGTTTTGGTCTCTTCTATCCAGAGCTTGGTGGTTTTTTGTTTGCATGAGCTTTTTGTCTGTGTTTGTTTAGTTTGTGAGGTGCTTCTTATTTCTTAGTTGGTAGTTATGTTTATGGTGCGTTAGGAAAGTGTATTCCTTCTTCGTAGCGATATTGGCTTTCTGTTGATTATTCTTTATGTAACATGTTTTCTACTTTTCTTATTTTTTGTGTTGGTCTTTCATCGCACTTCTTTGTGTTCGAAAGGTTGCTTTGTTCCAAAGTTTATCTTTCAACCATTTTCTGACTTTTTCTTATTATGGCTATGACACTCTATGATAAATCAAGGTAAGTTAGTTTTTGTTCTTAATTTCTTTTCAATTCTGAGGTTTTATTGAGTTAGTATTACTTCGGCAGTTTGCTTTTCTTTGTGATTATGAAATTTTTATGTTTAAATTATAGGTTGTGATCTAGATTATTTTTTTAGTTTAGTTAATATTAAAAGTAAATATATAATTTGTAAATAAATAATTTTAAAATAGTAAAATAGTAAAATAGCAAAATTTTATGTTGTTTTTAGTTGTGAATGAATTAAATAGGTAAAATATATTTATATTTTACTTATTTTTAATTCATCGTGTATTAAAATAGATTATAACACTTTAAATGATGATGATTATTGTGAAAATAATTAATTAGTGCATAATTAAAATTGATGAACTAAATTGCAATAATATAAAAGATGAATGAGCTAAAATGTTGAAAGAAAAAAAAATGAAGACACATGTCAACAAACCCCTCTTCCACATGTCACATGAAGAGAGAAAAATCTATTTTATATATATATATATATATATATATATATTGTAGCTAGTACATTGGCTTATAAATATAACACCAAAACATTTTTTTGAACATTAATAATAAAAAAAATATCTCCAAATCAAAATAGAGAAATTAAAATTTAATAATAATAATTCATTTACTACCTTTTCAAAAAAAAAAAAAAAATCTTTTACTACCAAATCTAGTAGACTAAAATATTTCCTTAAAACACATAAGTTTTCACTTTAAAAAGAAGTAAAAAGTCATCATAGTCACAAACATCCAAAACAAACAATAACAATCGTGACAGGTGTGGTGCAGCCGAGGAATCTATAAACCATAAGAAAACAGATGGATTGCATAAGATCTTTACAAAAAAAAAAAAAAAAAAAAAAAAAAAAACAATAACAATCGTATCATAAGAAAACAGATGGATTGCATAAGATCTTTACATGCTTTCATTGCGATGTCAATCATCGCTATGTTCTTGATTTCTGGTCAGCCAACCTACAAATGATAAATTATTATATTCTTTAAAAGAAATGTCATACATTCATTTTTTTTTAATTTACAGCCTGTGAATATATTCAATTTCTAATATATTTCTTAGAAGAAAAATTAGTTCTATCTTATACAAATTGTGTAAGATTTTTGCTTCATATGAACACCCAAAACAAAATGAATAAACATGTGATATTAAAACCCAAAATATTATTACAAAAAAATTTCAGTTAAATCTCGTTTCTTACGTAAAAATATAATCTAAATTGTGCTGAGATTATGCAGGACATGTAGAGGCTGATGCTGACTCGTGCAAGTATAGTCCTGGACCATGTACAAAACAATGCAACTTTGTATGCTCAGGATTTGGCTTTAAGTATGGAGGACACTGTGAGGGTACCATATGTTGCTGCAAAAGAGCAGCATCCGATCTACAAAGCTCAACACCGAACTAGTCCCCTTTAGACTTCTTCCCTCGTTCAGTTTGATGTAATCCTAATAATATGTTTTCATCTTGTTATCATTCCATGATGTATGAGATAATGAGGATAATAGATAATCTTGTGAAACTTAAAATTAAAAATAATAATAATTCCAACTAGAACAGCACAAAAAACATCTTCAAGTATTCAATATAAAGTTATGTGAATTTTTTTAAGTAGCCTATAAATTAATTCAAATGAGAAATCACAAATATATAAATCTACATATAGACAGTTAACATATGTTCTCAGTAATTTAATTATAAAGTTATATAATGTATTCGTTCACAGAGAATGAATTATAATACAATCATTATGACTAATTATAAAGTTATGTGAATTTTGACTAATTATATATATATATATATATATATATATATATATATATACAATTAGTCAAAAGTAAATTGATTCAGGGGTGAGATTTATAAATCTGACATATTAATTAAAGGTTTTGTATTTTTTATAATTTAAATATGATCACATGGCCATGGAATGATGGAACTGTGACAATCATATCTTGTTTAGGATGATTCTTTGAGGACATCTCAAGTAGTGGATATAAGGGCAAAACTCATACTCAAAAAGACTTTACTTTATTTTAAGGAAATAATGAGGAAAAATATTGTAGATGGTCTGAGGACGTATTTTTTAAAATCGGTCATAAAGACATTTTTTGTATTTTTGCTAAATTTTCACCAGATGTTTATCAAAATTTCGTGGATTTTTTTAAGAAAGATAAGAAATATGGATTCTTAATAAATATGGTTTATTTGATTATATAATGCAAAATAATTTTTATTACAAAGAATGGAAAGTTGAGAGAATTTAGAAATTAATATACAATGTTTCTTGAAAATGTGCTCAAGCTTGGGCCTGTCTGTTCTTGACATATCAATACGCTGAAGAGGTCTGGAGTTTACCTCCGCTATCTGCCCCATACAATGCAGGAATAAGCTTTTCGAGGTTGCAGTAAGATAACCTTTCTCTCTGTTTGCAATAAGATTATCCTTTCTCTCAGTTATTTTACTTTTCTCAGAGCAAGCATGCCTGATAGCTCGGACTTGTTTTATTCCAGAAATAACATAATTAAAATATTTTTTTAATATTTTCCTCTATTATTATGGTCTGAACTAATGAAAAAGGCAGTTAATAGTCCCCCTCTCATTATCCAGTTTACTATGAAAATTATTAAAAACTCTTTAAAAATACACAAACTAATTTTCATTTGCTAACAAAATATAGTAGAACCTCTATAAATTAATACTCGATAGATTAATATAAACTAAAAATATCAATAAATTAATATAATTTCATAATTTCAAATTTAATTTTTAGTTCAATTAATATCTTGATAAATTAATATCTCTATAAATTAATAAAAAATATAGTTTTGGTATAGTCCCAACATTATTAATTTATAGAGGTTTCACTATACATGAACTATTTTGGATTCCCGTTTAATATATGAACTAATTTTCATTATGTATTAAATAAATACACAAACTTTTGAAATTCTCAGATTTTTAGACTCCGTTTTATACGAAGTTAACTATATTTATGTAAATATTAACGATGTTAGAGTTAAATTAAACATGTGTTTGAATTGTGAAAATAAAATTTCTTAAAAATACATAAACTAATTTTCATTGCTAATAAAATACACAAACCAATTTTATTTGCTAATAAAATACACAAACTATTTTAGACTCCATTTAATATACAAACTAATTTTTGTTGTCCATTAAATACACTAACTTTTAAAATTCACATATTTTACACATCAATTTAGAAGATGTCGACTATGTTTAACAGAAGATTTAGTTATTTTTAATTAGGGAAAATTTCTAAGAAATACATGAACTAATTTTCATTTACAAACAAAATACATGAACTATTTTGGATCCCCGTTTAATACATTAACTAATTTTCATTGTCTATTAAATACACAAACTGTTGAAATTCGTAGATTTTACACTTCCTTTTAGACGACGTTAACTACATTTAACGAAAATATTAACGACGTTAGTGTTTAATTAAACACGTGTTTTAGTTGTGATAATAAAACTCCTTAAAATCACATGAAATAATTTTCATTGCTATTTAAATACACAAACTATTTTAAACCTCATTTAATCCACTAATTAATTTTTGTTGTCCATTAAATAAACCAACTTTTGAAATTCCCATATATTACACATCAATTTAGATGATTTTGACTATGTTTAACAGAAGATGTAGTTAGTTGTAACTAAACCTGTTTTTAAACTATGAAAAGCACACTTACACTCAGCTAAAAAGTACGTTTACCCTCAGTCAAAACGTCTCAAATCGACTGAACCCTAATTCAAGTTAGTTTCAATTCGAGTTTGACACCCTAATCTGTTTCAACCTTTTTGATTCTTCAAACTATGTTCCTTTTCTTCTTCTTCGCTTTGATTTCCCTTTATATCATTTTCAAGTAGAGTCAAAACTCGTTTAAAATTACCTATTTTTCATCTTTTTTTACAACGATGGAAATCGACTCCACTTTATATAAAGGAAAATTAAGGCGAAGAAGAAAAAAACAGAGTCTAGAGAATAAAAGAGGTTGAAACAGATTAGAGTGTCAAACTCGAATTGAAACTAACTCAATGTGTAAAATATAAAAATTTCATATTTTTTTGTATTTAATGGACAACAAAAATTAGTTCGTGTATTAAACATGGATCTAAAATAGTTAGTGTATTTTATTAGCAAATGAAAATTAGTTCGCGTATTTTATTAGAAATAAAAATTAATTCATGTATTTTTAAGAAAATTTATTTTCACAATCTAAACACGTTTTTAATTAAAACACTCACATCGTCAATATTTCCGTTAAATATAGTTAACATCGTCTAAAACGATGTATAAAATCTATAAATTACAAAAGTTTGTGTATTTAATAGACAATGAAAAATAGTTCATGTATTAAACGGGAATCCAAAATAGTTTGTGTATTTTATTAGCAAATGAAAAATAGTCTCTGTATTCTTAAGGAATTTTCTCTTTTAATTAAACATGTAGTTAAACTATGAAAAGCACCCATACTCTCTGCTAAAAAGAACGCTTACCCTCAGCCAAAACGTCTCAAATCGACTGAACCTAATTCAAGTTAGTTTCAATTCGAGTTTGGCACCCTAGTTAGCGTATTAAACGAGGATCTAAAATAGTTATTGTATTTTATTAGCAAATGAAAATTAGTTAATGTGTTTTTATGGAATTTTATTTTCACAAGCTAAATATGTGTTTAATTAAATACTAACGTCGTCAATATTTCCGTTAAATATAGTTAACACCGTCTAAAACGATGTGTAAAATCTATGAAATTCAAAAGTTTGTGTATTTAATAGACAACTTGAAACCCGTCCGACTGGGCGGGTGTTTGTTTTTATGATATGCATACATTTTGAAAAACGAAAAGTTAATGGGCAAAAGTTATACTACCTTAGATCAAGATGATATATTATTTTATATTTAATAGCTAGATTTTTGTGATATGTATACATTATAGTAGCTTGGGTATCAAGATGAGATTATATTATTGGTTGCGTGTTTGAAATTAATTTATGTGCAGCGAATACTTTTTATTATTAAGTGATATTTTAATCTAAAATAAATGTAAATATTAATTCAGTAATTTAATGGGATGAATATCCTTGTTTTCAAACAGAATTTTTAATATAATATTAATCTTATTTCCAAAAAACTTCAAAGTGTACTTAAGTTTTAATAAGATAGGTGTAGAATAGCCCATGTATTAAACGAAGATCCAAAATAGTTTATATATTTTATTAGTAAATGAATATTAGTCTTTGTACTTTTAAGAAATTTTCCCCTTATTAAAACTGCAACAATAATGATAAGGTGTTGGGCCTTCAAGAAACGAACAACCAGGATAACTTGGGTAAGGTGTAACATGTCATGCCAATAATTATATTGTTACTAGATTCTGACCCGCCTTTAAAAAGGCGGGTATTTTTTTTTTAATTTAATTTTTAATTTGTGTGTGTGTTTTTAATTATATTTGTATTTAATAATAATAATTTAATATAATTTTTGGTAATTGTATTAAATATGACAAATTACATAATTATATGCTTATGTTATAAGAATTTCAAAAATAATTTTTAAACTTTATTCCTAAAATCTATATATAATTTGTTTTTGTAGTTATCTAGCATAATTATTCAAAAATATTTGTACCAAAAAGACTCAACTTAAAATCGTCCCAAAAATCAAAGTCTCACATTCTATTAGATTTGACATATATATTCGAAACATATCTGAATCAGTTGTTAAAGTGTTATATCCGAAAACACATATTAAATCTAACTTGCACCGAAAACCAAATAAAACTGTTGAAAAATGTTTGAAGAAAATAATTTGTTATATATTATGTTATATATATATATATATATATATATATATATATATATATGTGTGTGTGTGTGTGTTTGTAAATGAGCTATTATGGTCTTCACTAACTTTAAGTAAAATCACATTTATTAAATATTTTTAATCGAATAACCTATTTAAACTCTGTTATACTAAAATCCGTAGAATATATTTATAAATAATACTTTCATAATAATATCAAATACATATTAAAAATATACTTAGAATTTAAATTAGATATTGACCATGTAATTAGATATCAAATAGAAGATAATAGAACCCCATAAGTATATCAGAGAAAGAAATGGTGGTTATTTCCATTTTTAAAATGTTTATAATTAATTCGAAGCAATTGTGCTTTTATTACGCTGAAGTAAACATAAATGATTGGCCCAGCCCGATTACTATGCTGAGTGGTAGTTAGTCCGATTATTGTGTTGGGTGGTAGTTACATCCGTAATATATATGCAGTTTGTATTTTTTTTTTGAGTATAAATAGTTAAAAATAATTAGTTGGACACAACTTATATCAACTGTTGAGATGATGTGATGACTTGAGAAGTTAGGCACCAGACTTGAGATGTTAGGCACCCGACTTGAGATGTTAGGCGCCAGACTTGAGGCGCTAGGCGCCAGACTTGAGTACATCACCAGACTTGAGGAAGAAAGAGCACCAGACTCAGAAGAAGAAGGAGAGCAAGGTTGACAGCCTGTCATGAGCTGGCTTAGTCTACTCTTTGACTTTGAAAACCCTAATGTCTCTATCTATATATATATTGTAATCACTTTCATCAATAAAAAAAAACATTCTAGTCTCCTATAATCTCTCATCCTAAATCTTTCTAATCTCTCTTAATCTCTCTTAATCTCTTATAATCTCTAAATACCAATCTATATTTCTTAAAATAACATGGTATCAGAGCCAGGTTCTCTAAAAATGGGAGAGTGTGATTTCATTTTTTTCATAAAATCTGAGTGTTCTTGAGTGTTCTTGAGGTTTTTCAAGAGCTAGATCTTTGAAAAACTCAAGATTGTTTCTGTTGGTGTTTATTTTGGAGATCCAGCTTCAAGAGAGTTCCTTTAGTTGTTTGACAAACTCAGATGGGTGGTCTAGTTTTGTGAGAAGCTAGATATGTGCCATTGGAGGCAGATCTAAGCTAAAGGTGGTTGCTTTCTTGGAGATTTTAGAGGTCAGATCTGGTGCCTACTATTCAATACACAGATGGTGCTAAGATCTGGTACAACAACAAGGCATGAAGAAGAGATTGATGAGAGTTGGTCCAAATGGGCAAGAACAACTCTTGAGAGTTATGGATTGTGGTGTGGCCATGTAAAGGAGGAACCTTTAATGGAAATGGTCATGAAAGAAGGCCAGACAAGAAGTCTGAAAGATGGAGATGAGGCTGCTCAAGAAAACACCATAAAGAGTGGGATTGAAGCAGCTCATGAAGAAAATCCAAACTTGTGAAGATGTGTGAGGTCAAAGAGTTGATTCACAACTATAAACAAGGGAATGATGAGATTTTTCAGCTTGTGGGAAGGCTGGGAGAAGTGTGGCTGGAGCTTATGGCAAGGTCAGAAACTATTCAAGAAAGGAGAGAACAAGATGGTGTCTTTAACTTTCTGGTGGCTAAGATATGTGAGTTTGTTCAATACACTTGTGATGTGTATGAGAAAAGGAAGGTATCAACTCAAGTGAGGGGTGGTACTAGTTTTAGAAGAAGAAGATTAAGAAAGCTCTCAAAGGGATGGTTCATGATAAGAAAGACTTGGAGAAGAGACAAGGAGTCAGGTCATCTAAGTGATAAGATGAGCTTGGAAAGGATCAAGGAAGCTGCGCAAAAGATGGTAAGGGGAGAGTGTTCTTACTCTGCCTACATCGGGAGCTCAGGTGAGGAAAGTATGGTGGTAAGGAAGCAAGAGACCAAAAGAGCAGATGAACTTCTCCCTATGATACCAGATGATCCTATCACAAAGAAGGAATGGGATGAGTTTGTTAAGTATGTGTATGCTTGGGCTACAAACCGGATTCAAGGAGCTCATGCCTTAGCATCCACAACCAAACCCATCATCATTGATTCTGGTGCAAGCCATCATATGATCAGTGATAGGAATCTGATAAGTGAGATCAAGGCAGCAACAGGAAGTGTCATAATAGCTAATGGCGATAAAATCCCAATAGAAGGAGTGGGAAAGCTCAAGCTGTTTGAGAAGGACTCTACTGCCTTCTACATGCCTCGGTTCACTTCAAATTTGTTATCTGTGAAGAAAGCCACTATTGACCTTGATTGTCAAGTAGTATTTAGACCCAATGAAGTTGAGTTTCAAGATCTGAAGACTGGTAGAGTTATTGGTCGAGGAGACATCAATCATCAGCTATACCATCTTCAAATGACTAAGAATCCTAAACCCTTTGATTCTATGTGCTTGACTAGTACTGCTGATAAATGTGATAGTATTACTTGGCATGCTAGATTAGGACATCCCCATGCTCGTGCAATGGAATTGATCATGCCTAATATGTCATTTAATCACTTGGAATGTGAAGCTTGCATATTAGGAAAACATTGTAGAACTGTCTTCCCAACATCTGAGACTGTTTATGAAAATTGCTTTGATTTGGTGCACTCAGATGTGTGGACTTCTCCATGTGTTTCTAGAGAAAACATGAAATACTATGTGACATTCATAGATGAAAAGTCCAAGTATACATGGATCACTTTGCTTCCTTCTAAGGATAAAGTGTTTGATGCTTTTGTAAACTTCCAAGCATATGTGACTAACCATTACAATGCTACTGTGAAGGTACTACGGTCTGATAATGGAGGAGAATATACCAGTCATACCTTCAAGAATCACTTGGCTAAACATGGGATAGTGCATCAGACCAGTTGTCCTTACACACCTCAACAAACTGGAGTGGCAGAGAGGAAGAACAGACATCTTATGGAGGTAGCAAGAGCTCTCATGTTCCAAACAAGTGTACCAAAGAGATATTGGGGTGATGCTGTATTGGCGGCTTGCTATCTAATCAACAGGACACCAACCAAGATTCTCAAAGATCAATCACCATTTGAGGTTCTCAACAAGGTTAAACCTATCCTAGATCACTTGAGAGTGTTTGGTTGTGTTGCTATGTTATGGTGCCAAGGGAGATGAGAAACAAGCTTGAAGCAAGAAGTACTAAAGCTATGTTCATTGGATATTCTACTGAACAAAAGGGGTACAAGTGCTTTGATCCAGATGCAAGAAGGGTACTTGTATCAAGAGATGTCAAGTTTATAGAAGAAAAAGGGTACTATGAAGGGAAAAATTGGGCAGAGCTAGAAGATTTGGCTAGACCATCTGATAGAGCTACTAGCTTAAGGAGAGTAATGGAGGGACTTGGTCTCAACATGTTCTCAAATCCTACACCTACACATGGAGCTGAAGAACCAACTCATCTTGATCATGAGGGGGATAATGAACCTGAACCTGAAGCTGGAGGTCAAGGAGATCAAGGATCAGGTGTGCATGATCAAGATGGAGTAGGAGAAGAGAGTCATGAACCTGAAGGAGAAGGTCAGACTCAAGAAGAAGAAGAAGAAGAACAAGAGGAGGTGCAACCAGAACAGCTCAAGAGGTTCAAGCGCCAGTCTTAAGGAGGAGCACAAGACAAAGGTATCCTTCCAACTGGGTAAACACAAAAGTATACTACAATGCCCAAGCTGTGGAGCATCCTACCTAAGCAGTGTGTTCTTTTGCTGAGTTTCCAGAAGAGCATCAGTGCTTCATGATCAGTCTAGATCAAAGCTATGTACCAAAAAGTTATGAGGAAGCTATGTTGGTGCAAGAATGGAGAGATTCTGTGGCTGCTGAAGCCAATGCTATGATAAAGAATGATACCTGGTATGAAAGTGAGCTGCCTAAAGGAAAGAAAGCAGTCACTAGCAGATGGATCTTTACCATCAAATACCTTCCAAATGGAGAGATAGATAGGCGCAAGACCAGATTGGTGGCTAGAGGATTCACTCAAACTTGGGGAGAAGATTATGTAGATACCTTTGCACCAGTTGCCAAACTCCATACAATCAGAACTGGTTGTCACTTGCTGTGAATCTTGAATGGGAGCTATGGCAAATGGATGTGAAGAATGCATTTCTTCAAGGTGAGCTAGAAGATGAGGTCTATATGCTTCCTCCTCCTGGTCTTGAGCATTTGGTGAAGAAAGGAAATGTGTTGAGACTCAAGAAAGCAATTTATGGTCTAAAACAATCTCCTAGAGCTTGGTACCACAAGCTAAGCACTACATTGAATGGAAGAGGTTTTAGAAAGTGCGAGCTGGATCATACTCTCTTCACTCTCACTACAAGCTCAGGAATCATTGTTATCCTTGTGTATGTGGATGATATCATCATCACTGGAAGTGATAAAGATGGTATCAAAGCAACCAAGAATTTCTTAAAATCTGTGTTTGAGATTAAAGACTTGGGAGAAATGAAATACTTTCTTGGAATTGAGTTGTGTAGATCCAAAGAAGGTTTGTTCATTTCTCAAAGGAAATATACACTTGATCTTTTGAAAGATGCATGTGTTGATGGAGGCAAGACAGCCAAGATGCCTATGGAGGATGGATACAAGGTTCCACGTGAGGGGGAGATAGAAGAAAGCAAGGCTTTCCATGATCCAAAGTTGTATAGAAAGATGGTGGGGAAGCTGATTTACTTGACTATCACCAGGCCAGACATATGCTTTGCTGTGAATCAAGTAAGCCAGCACATGCAAGCTCCAAAGGAACATCATTGGCGCATGGTGGAGAGAGTTCTTCATTACTTGAATGGTTCAAGTGGTCTTGGTGTATGGATGGGGAGCAATGCAAGCACTGAAGTGGTAGGCTATTGTGATGCGGATTGGGCTGGAGATAGAGCTGATAGAAGGTCTACAACTGGCTATTGTACATTCATCAGAGGCAACTTGGTGACATGGAAGAGCAAGAAGCAGAAAGTAGTCTCATGTTCTAGTGCGAAAGCAGAGTATAGAGCTATGCTCAAGCTTACTAATGAGCTTGTGTGGATCAAAGGGATCTTAAAGCATTTGGAGGTTGAGCAAGCTACACCCATGACAATGCATTGTGATAACCAGGAGGCTATACACATTGCTACAAACTCTGTGTTTCATGAGAGGACAAAGCACATTGAGGTGGACTGCCATAAGGTGAGGCAAATGATAGTCTTGGGAGTGATCTTGCCATGTTACACGAGGAGTGAGGACCAGTTGGCTGATGTATTCACCAAGGCTGCTAGGCAGAAGACAATGGAGTCCATACACATTCGACTTGGACTCATTAATCTCACTCCTAGCTGGAGCTGATCCCCTTAGTCATGAGGTCTTTACTCTTTTTCCCTCATCAAAGTTTTGTCCTAATGAGTTTTCTTTGGTGAGGTTTTTAACGAGGAAGATCTCATGACTTTCCAAGCTTGACTTGTTTCACATGGTCAAACTTGAGGGGGAGTGTTGAGATGATGTGATGACTTGAGAAGTTAGGCACCAGACTTGAGATGTTAGGCACCCGACTTGAGATGTTAGGCGCCAGACTTGAGGCGTTAGGCGCCAGACTTGAGTACAGCACCAGACTTGAGGAAGAAAGAGCACCAGACTCGAAGAAGAAGGAGAGCAAGGTTGACAGCCTGTCATGAGCTGGCTTAGTCTACTCTTTGACTTTGAAAACCCTAATGTCTCTACCTATATATATATTGTAATCACTTTCATCAATAAAAAAAAGCATTCTAGTCTCCTATAATCTCTCATCCTAAATCTTTCTAATCTCTCTTAATCTCTCTTAATCTCTTATAATCTCTAAATACCAATCTATATTTCTTAAAATCACACTGGTCAAGGATGGAAAATTAATAGTATTGATTTGCTTGACCAGACGAAGATGATGAGAAGCTGAAACCATTATTCATGAAACTGAATCGAACTGAGTTATTTTGGACTGATACCTGTTTGCTTTAGGATGCGAGCCTACATAATACAAATGATAGAGAAAGAAAATATAAAGCTTGAGAGTTAAAAACAAAATAGTATATGACATAGCAAATGTGGGTGCCTATTTTTGACAGATCAACACGATAAAAGCTCAAGGTTCTCTCTAAGTGATTGACACATCAGATTTCTTAAAGCTTATGAGAGGACATGTCAATAAATGAAAAAAGTTGAAAAGCCAACCAAATTATTTTGTTTCTCCATGTCATTGCCATCGTGTTTACACGTTTTTTTCGTGTACGTTCATATACGCGACTTTGACTTCTCGGGGGTGATCGTCTCTTCTTCTTCACCCTCTGGTGTTTCTCCTACTCAAGAAATTCTTTTTCCTTCCTCGAGAAAATTAGGTCAAGAAAGTTATTAACTGATAGTGCTTCAAAAAAAAAAACTGATGGTGCTTTTCACAGTGAGCTTGGACGTGGACGATGGAGAGATAAAGTCAGTGCATCGCCTAGAGAAAGCCATGGCAGTGAGAAACGACTCTCATCTCAGATGAGTTCTTCTCTCTCTATGTTTCACAGCTACTGCACATACAATATTCCATTTAAACAGAGAAGATCAGTCTTCATTGCCGCACAACTGATATGATTTCTTTTTTTTTTTTATGTAGGAACAGATCAATGGCTTGAAAACCCTGCACTAGCCCATGATATTCTAGAGGAGTTTATCCCAGGGAATGTTATACAAGCTGGCCATTTTGTGCGTGCTTTAGGCTGATTACTCAGTAGTTGGAGGGACATCTATATGCAGATAACGTGGAGAAAGAATGCATTATTAGGTTTGTGTTATTGTTTAGTTCCCAGCTGGAATTGAACAGAACGACACTGAAGTTCTGTTATGACTGTCACTAAGTCTGTTATGACTGTCACTGCTCTCTTATGATCGTCAATGCTCTCTCATATATTGCAGGTTAGAAAGTTGTGTTCTTGTTTTAGATATGTTGCGACTCAAATGTCCATTCAGATCTATTATGTTTCTTAGTTGAGCTGTCATGATGAGTCTATGGCTATAAAACCAAGTACTATCTAATATCTATGCTGTGTGGTGACTTCACTTATTGATGTTCTGGTGTATTAAGAGAGTGATGAGAAATGTATCCACCTATTTTAAATGTAAATGAGACTCTAGATTGATATCAAAAGCTTTGTTTCATCCCCTGCAGAGGTTAGGTGTCTCAAACAGAGAGATTCTACTAAATACGGTTGACACAAGCTACGTCAATTTTGTACATCATATTCATTATTTCTTAGTTGATTTTTAATTGATAATTAATCATGTAGATCTTTCTAACGTTTTTGTACATCCTACTCGTTATTTTATTTATGGTAAAGTCAAAATAGCTGAAACTAAACTACTTCTTCTCTACTTTGCAGGCGTTGAAGAAGGGTCAAAGATGTGAAACTGGAATTCAATGTTTATGTCAGCCTTTAGATGCTACTTTGACAGAGATCAAAAGATGAGTCTGTGTTTTTGGTTTCTCTCTGAGAGTTGAAAAGCATGGACATGAAAGAAGCAAGAACAAAGAGCTATTGTGAAAGACAGAGAAAGAAAACATGAATTAAACCAGACAAACTGAAATCAGAGAACATAGGTGTCACTTGTCTTTAATACATGTGAAGCAAAATAAATATTTGCCACAATGGTGTTTGGAAGAGATGAATGTCAAAATAACAATTGCATTTCAAAGTCTTCAACAATCTCTAATACAAAGAAACAAGTTCATATAATGTTCTTTAGTAACTTAACAATTTCGTATATTTCCGTTCATTTGTCAGAATAACAATTGCATTTCAAAAAAAAATTAACATGACAAACAAACAGAATACTAAAGCAAGAAAAAACATGAAGACCATGAATGACCTAAATAGTGGACGACCAAAGAGGTGACTGACTTTTGTTTTTAATAGATGAATGCCACTGTTTTCTTTTAGGTGTTCTATTTTTAAATGTCTGATTTTGTGTTTTCTTTCTGTGAACATAAATATTTGATCAAATAAAATATGACAAAATAATTATCTAAAGTAAAATTAGCTTAGTTACTTACTACTAAGAGTATTACATTTTGGTAGAAAACATGATCTTTACAATATATTCCAACAAATAAATATTTTAAGTTTTAACATAAGAATTTTTTTACTTCAAACATAATACTATACAAAACAAAACTACATTACAAACAAAACGGTCAAATTGATTACGTTATTTCATTATATATGAAACAACATTTACGAAGAAGTTCATAGAGGTAGTAACCACAAGGAGAAACATAGATCAAATACAACCTACACAAGAGGCTTGGTTTGGTGAAGATCCATGATAATGCCACTCACAACTTGATTCAAACCTTTTTCGTATGATCACTATATAATGCGTCCCACACAACTTGAACTAACAAAGACGGGTTTCAGTCATTAATAATGATGGTTCAAAAATGAAACATGACATCCTCTATAAAGATGAGTCTTGTAAAGAGTTTTTTTTTTAAAAAAAAAATCTCATCTTTACAAATATGTCATAAAGGGTAAAATTTAAAAATATATAAATATCTTTCAAATTTAGTTTTTGCTCAGAGTTATAATAGAATAGTAATTACTAATCACAAAAAACAAATAATAGTTTAGTAACTGAAACAAAAATATAACAAATATCAAAACCTTTTTATAAAAAATCAAGAGAAAAATTTTCTCCGGCGAAGCGCGGATATTTACCAAGTTTCTATGCAATTCAAAAAATGTAAATAAATTATGACAGATGTAGGCTGTTTTATTTCTCAGCTAGTTACACTTTCATTTGTTATGCTAAAAGCATAACTGGGGTTATATTTTATAGGTCTGGAATTATTATCCGGGATTCGGATTCGATCCGAGATTCGATCCGGATCCGCTCCGAAAATCCGGATATTCGGAGGGGCCGGACCCGAATCCGGATAGTAAAATGTTGGATCCGTGCAAATCGAATCTGAATCCGGATATCTTGATTTTTTATTCTGGATATCCGGATCCGTAATTTTTATTGATAATTATTTCAAAATAGGAATATATATAACTAATTTTATTTATTATATTTTAGTTTATATAGTAATATATATATATATATATATATATATATATAAATTTATACTAACTTTGTTATAGTATACATATATATAATTAAAAAATATTGTACATATTTTTTTATTTTTTTCAATTATTGTTAATATTTTATATGTTCTAATGTTGTTTTTATTTATTTTAAGGATCCAAATCCGGATCCGGATATCCGCCGGATATTACAATTTTTAGAAGGATATCCGAAACCCGGATATCCGAAAACCCCGAATCCGGATAAGGATAACAAAAACATGGATCTGCCGGATACAAATCCGGATCCGGATACCTTAAAATACTCTGGATATCCGATCCGTTCCAGTCCTAATATTTTAATCAACTTAGCATTTCTGAAATTATTTATAGAGTTGACTTCTTATACATTTGCACTAATTTTCATTACTAGAATTTTAAATAAATAAATTTAGTATTAATAATTATAATATCTTGATGTATGTTCGTAACCTTTTAATAGTTTTAAAAGTGTTACTTCTCTTAAAAAAACTAACTTTCATTTCGACAGAATTTCAAGAAATTTTTTGAAAACAATAGATGATTATTAATAATCATAAATTCATTCAGTTTTCTGATGTTAATAATCATTTGGTCTCTTTTAAATTTTTGTTATGCTATTAATTATGTATTTTTTTATTTATTTTATGTAGATATTACATATTTTTCTTTTATGGAATAATTGTATAATTTATATTTATTACATATTTTTTATGATAATTTAACCTTGAAATTATTTAAGTAGAAAAATATATTGATACTTAAACTTCCATCATATATTGATACAACTGCTTAATGATAAAGGGAAAATCATTTATTATATATTTATGCTTCTATCATAATATTTTTATTTTTTAGATTGTATTGTTTCTTTCAAATTTTGGTATAGTATCTATATCAACCAGTTAAAATTAGTACATAGTGGATCAATACTAATTATAATTAAAATATTTTGAAATAATTTATAATAGAAAAACTTTTCTATGTTATCAATATTATATTTTAAATTCGAAAAGAAATTTTAAAAGTAACCTAAAATTATTATATTAATTATATTATTTATTATTAAAATCAAGAACAGATTATAGTCTTATATATAATCAAGGGGTTTTGTGTGCATTTAAAAAATTTAACATCAGCAAAACAAAATAATAAAAACTTATTATTTTGTCCATTTAATTAAATTTCAATTTAATTCATATTAAATAAAATAAGATATACAGTGATATAACATGCATTAATAAATATAAAAAATATAGAGAAATTTAAGAAACTTAAATATTATTATAAAATATTTAAATGTATCTGTAAAATATTTTATATAGTTATATCAATCAAAATATTTACTTAATTAGGTTTAGTTGTATTGAATATATTAGAAACTGGACTAAATATTTTGCATATAATATAACTATTATTTATAAATTTATAAAAGTTAATATGTATTAACTAATATTTTGCATATAATATAATGATTATTATTTTGTTGATATGTAGGAGAAATATTATTAATTATATAGGATTGTTGCAAGTTAGATCATAAATATAGCACCAAAATAGTTTTTGAACATTTATATCTCACCAAACTTTACCCAAAGCAAGATCAAAACAGAGCAATAAGATAGTAAGAAAACTGATTTATTTACACTGAAGAAACTTCTTTTTTTATTGAAAAATACAATTAAGAAAATTTTATTTACAGATAAATATACATAAATTTTCACTTTAAAAAGAAGCAAGAAGTCATCATAACTTCCATCACAAAAAAAAGAGAAGTCATCCTAACTAATCAGAAAAATCTAAACAAACAGTAAAATCGTAAAATCATAACAAAATGGACTGCAAAAGATTTTTACATACTTTCGTTGCTGTGTCAATCATTGCTGTGTTCTTAATTTCAGGTCAGTTAAACAACAAATGATCATTTCTGATGTATTCGAATTTCTTAAAAAGTTACAGTCCGTGAATATAGTAGTCTTAAAGCATTCTTGATGGAGGATTTTATTTTCGAAGTTCTCAAAATACACACACACACACACACACGTGTACATATATGCATATATTGATATTTAATTGTGGAGTTCTTTATTTAACGAGAAATATAATTCAAATATTTGATTTCAGATACTTTGGAATGAGTTTTCTAAAAAATTAATAACTTCACGTGATATTAAAGAACAAAAAAAACTACGTAATAATAATAAGAACAAAAAAAAACTAACAAAAATTTAATCGAATTCTCGTTTCTTACCTATATATACCAAAACATTATTTGATGAACTGAGTATAATCTAACTTTTGTCGAGACTATGCAGGCCATCGTGTAGATGCTGATGGTAACTCATGCAAGTATAGTGCTGGACCATGTACACCAAAATGCAACCATTATTGCGTAGGCTATGGTGCTTTGAATGGAGGACACTGCGAAGGTACCAAATGTTGCTGCAACAAAAAAGCATCCGATCTACAAAGGTCAATACCAAACTAGTCTCTTGTAGACTTATTTGCTCATTATATTTGATGTAATCTTTCTAATATGTTTTCATCTTGTCATCACTCCATGATGTCTAAGATGATGAGAAAAATAAATAATTTATGAAACTTCATATTTTATAATAAAAATTTATCAAATATTACAGCACAAAAACATCTTTAAAATTCAATATAAATTCAGGTAAGTTGTTGGTAAGGACTTTTCACAATCTTAGTATCAAAGTAGTATGGAAAGATGTCAATTTAATCCTAAGTTATTTTGAAACAATGAAAATACAAGTATATGCTTTAGATGTGCAATCAAGGTAGTGAAATGATATGAATCAAGTAACTAAGCAAGGCAAGAACAATAACTAAGACTTTCAATCAATAATAGAAAATAAGACTCAAGGGATTAGGCGTTTGACTTCAAGTAAGATCCAATCTAGAGTAGCAAGCTTTCAATAAAAGGTTTCTAGGGCTGGGCATCATCACACGTTACTCGCCTTAAATTCGCTATTTGACTCGTACTCGCCTTGAAAATTTAAGTATCCGGTGTTATCAAAGCAACTAACAAGTTGACAATTTTAATTATCTGTAAGACCAAGTTAAATATCAATATTATTTTTAATACTTGACTTGTTACGTCCCGTTACTTGCCCCCATTACTTACTATTTGTTACATGATCTATTAACTTTACTTGTTCATATTTGTCTTTTCTTTTACTTGCATTTTGAATTGGATGCAAATACTCATTACTATTCTTATACTTATTACTTGTTTTGTATCTATCTTGATTTGTAAATACTCGTCGTCATCTAGTCAAGTATTATATAGTAACAATTATTAAAAATATAGTTATATGACTTGTTATTACCTGTTACTTGTTTAGGGAAGACATTTTTGTTATCGTGAAAATTATACAATGTTTACATATTGAAATATGCATATATATTTTTATTTGTCTTCTTTATAATATGAAAAAAAAATATTTCGTTTAAAGTAATTCACATGTTATATTAAGCAGAATAAATAGAACAAAATTTCATGTCTATATCTAATAGACTGTTATTTAGTAAGTAGTTCTTAAATATTTCAAAAAAAACTTGTAAATAGTTCACAAGTACTCGTAAATAGATCACAAGTAGTAATAAAGCAAGCCAAGCAACTTGCAAATAATTCATTTTTGATCAACTACTTGAAATAGCAAGTACTTGTCAAGTCGCAAGTACACACAAAATAGCAAGTACTTGCCTTGTGCCCAACCTTTTAGGTTTCTCTAAGTCAAGACCACTAATTTAAACAAATTATTTCCCAAGATAAACATCTTTGGGTTGGATGGGTCGCCGGCCGCTGGGTTTGGCCACTGTGAACTGGGCAGGCAGGCCTGACTGCTGCATTTGGACGCTGGCAGGCCTCATGTTTGGACGAGGCAGCTGGTTGGGATCTAGCGGTCGGAACCAGCCGCCCGGAATGGACACAGGTGGGATGGCGGGCAGATTCGAACGCCCAGATTAGACGATGGAAAGCTAGCAGGCAGAGACAAGTGCCCGGGTTGGACGCTGGCGGGTCGCAGAGCTGGGCGATGAAAGCTGGAGGCCGAGCGGGAGCTGGGCCGCTGGGAATGCTGGGTATTGATATGCCTCCAGTAGATCGATCATAACTCTTCTACAGCTCTAAATGACTAAAAACCATCTCTATTAGGAAACTAACTCAATTTACTAGGTCTTTCAAAAAGATGAGCTTCAAACGTTATCTTTCAGACCTTCATTCATGTTTATCCTTTTGACTCAAAACCCTTCAAAGGCTTTCAAACTCACCAACAAGTATCTACAAGACCTGATATAGATATATATGCAGTGCAATGCAGCCTAAATATACCTAAATGGTGATATATGTGATCAATATGTATACCAAATGATGGTTAATAATAAAATCATGCAAATTCGTAAGATATCTTTTTTTAAACAAATTCCTTTTAGCAATATAATGAAAAATAAAAGAATATCTTAACTACATAGATGTAAGAGAGACTTACCTAAAAGGACACATTGTGAGTTTTGTTTACTCGATAAGACACAAAGCAACTTTGATACACTTTTTCGTACCAGCTATTTTTATTTGGACTGAAATTGTCTTTGGTTGGCTGTAAAGATAATATGTATTGGTTTTGATAAAGCAATGAAACGGAACTAAAATGAACAGTATTTTAAGTCATTTTATTTATTCAGACTTTATTGATAGCCGTAAGATGTCCCATACATGAGTATTTTACTAATTTTTTATTTTTAGAATACATATTGTAAATTTGATTGAGACAATAAATTATATTTTTTTTATTTTCTACATTTTAACATCCATTTAATATAAATTTTTATATTTTAACATTTTTCCAAAAATATATTGATATGGTAATTGTGGATGATCTAGTAGTAGTTGAGAAAATTACAGACAAAAAAATATATGGACGGAAAAATGTGGATGAAACAGTTGTAGACATAAAAAGAGTTTTGATGGACATAGAATATGTAGGCAATTATGATACAGTACAGGAAGAAATATCCATGGAAGATCTTGAAACTCGTGTGCTTTGTGAGTTTAGGAGTGTGGAAGCAGAGTATGGTGATGTGCTGACTTATTGGCCACCAGATAGCATGGATTTTGCAACTGGAAATAACCCCCCCCCCCCCACCACATGTATTCACAGAGCTGTTGTCCAAGTATCTCATGTCCACCACGATCCTATCCACAGATTTCTTGTCCAGAAAACACATGTCCATCTATCTTCCACACATCAAAATTCATGTGTTGTTTGCAACAACAAACTTTCCAACAATCACTTTCACATTTATTCAAAGTTAAATATACATCCATCCCTCATGTGTTACCAGGTATACATGAGTTCGAGATAATGAAGGCTCTGTGATGTTTTTCCTGGTTGTCACCATCCACAAAAATCTCGTCCACAAATATCCAATCCATGCAACTCCCATTCACCAATCTCTCATCCAACAAATGGCCATCCACAAGACCACAAGACGTCTCCATCTCATCATGCCCACTGCACCGTTTCTCTGCAAAATTATATATAAAAAAAAAGACAACGACTTTTGTCTTAGGCTAAGAATTGGACTTATGTAGTTGTTTGTAAATCAAAAACTAACTTTCCATGTCGGAGACTGATATCAAAGAAAAGCGGCGGAGGGAACTCAGGTTGCAATTGATGAATCAGATTCTTGACTAGAGAAAATTAGGCAACCCAATCACTAGATAGAGAAAGTGGAAACAGAGAGAAAGGGATTAGACTTGGTTGGAGAGGTTGCTTGATTTAAGGAAGAAGGGATTCGACGATCCAGTCAACGCGGGAATGGAAATCTACATTAGCAGATCTAGAAGACACCACCAAAATCGATTTGGAGATCAACATGTTCATCAATGTCTTTGTAATCAGACATCAATTAGGATTCTATGTGTTTATCAGGAGAAGAAGAACAACAAAAGAAAGGGATAAGAATTGGGAAAATAGGTTTTAACTCTTTTACTTTTCATTTATTGATTTAAATAATATCAATATATTTTTCGTTGAAAAAACTAGCATGAGTAATGAGTGAGTAACGAAGAGAATATATGTTTGGAGGGCATATATGACAATCAACACGACAAAAGTGTGTGGCAAGTGGGTTGTGTTATTTTTTTTAATTGGAAACACAAAAAATGTATGTGGATGTAAATATTTCTAGATGTAATCGACAAAAAATATTTGTTATTTGTCTATTAACAAAGTTTTTCCAACTTCAATACTCTTGATCTTTAATTTTTGTATATCCTAAAGCAATCACTTTAAAAACCTTTCGGCTAAAAGCCCTTTTCAAAAAAAAAAAGAAAACCAAATTTTTTTCCTGCACAATCTTATTATTGAAATAGCACAAATCTAAATAATATAGAGTGATTATATATATATATATATATATATATATATATATATATATATATATATATATATTTATGTATAACTTCTTTAAAATCTAAAGTAACCGGATTTGGAAGACATGAAGGCCACACACTACAAAAATTAAAATTTGCAACTATCGTTGTGAAACATAAATTGATATAAGATCTGATGAATGGCAATCATCTAATTAAAAGTATTTTTTCCTAGAAAAAAAGTAATGACATTGTTCCAAAAAACTAGTGACATTGTGTGGTTTGGAATGTTGCGAAACTGCTACGTTTGACTCGTGTTACTCTCAATATTTCCTTACGATGGACTACAAAATCAGTAGATTTATCCATTTATAAGTCATAACATAGAAAGATACAAACAACAATACTACATATCTTATGAAAATCTACATCTTGATCATCTAGAATCGCAAATCAGTTTCAACCTACTTCGATATTTTTCATAGAGTTTGAAAAACTACTCTAAATATAAAGTTTGCTCCGATTGTATAGCCTCAAAATAGCATTTCGTTATTATAGAAAGCATATTGGAGAAAACCACAATATTCTAGAGCTATAAAGCTGCTAAAATTATTAATTTAGCTTTTTTATAACAGCTATTAATTTTTCTTTAATTTGCTAAAAAGGCCATGTTCAATATTTGTGAGAAATTTAATAAAAATACAAAAATATCTAAAAGTTACGTCTTAGTTGTTGTGAAAATTTTTAAATTTTAAGCTAAAAATTAAAGACGGTAAATTTCGTTCACGGACTAAAATGGAAATCAGATGGGAACAAAAAATAAAGTATTCACATGTGGCAATGATAGTATATTTTTTTCTTAATAAGGATTACCTTCTTTGACCAGCACTCCAAACTCTCAAAACTCTGTCCCTTTCATAAACAATAGATTTTATCAATCGTGCACGCATCTACAAAAATCACAATGCACTTGTCACGTTCAAAATCGCTTGTTTTCACTAATCAGAAGAATGTCGTATGTACATTCTGCTATAAAAATCACATTGCATTAGTTCTCGTGTTTTTATTTTTCCATATATTTGTTGGAACATTGCTATCAAACTTTGTGTTAATGCGATTGGGTTACAACACGACCAACAGTTTATGATATAAAAAAGGAGAGTAATTAAGAAATAAAAGGCAACCAACAAATCTTTGTGAAAATAAAAATGAAAAAAAAACATAAAGAAAAAGGAGAAAATGATTGTGGTCGATCAAAAGTGAGCTTCACACTAGGGGCAATCCGTTAAGAGTTTAGGGACCATGAAATACATGAAACAAGCTTTGCCACCAGCTAACACAAGAACTTCTTCTTTGTAATTTCTCTCGATGACTCTGACTCTTCGCTCTGGTAATACAAGTGATCTTCTTCTGAAAACAGAGTTACATCAGAGTCTCCACTGAATTGATCTGCATAGCTGCTACTGACCAATATCCTCGAATCTTCCTTCACTCTCATTCCACTGATCCGGTAGTAGTAGTAAACCTCTCATCTCTAGTTCATATTCTAGTTAGCTACTCTAGAAATAAGCATTAAGTTCATCATGGACAATGAATATCACAACTCAACAATCTATAACTGGGGCTAATCCTTCATAACTATTTGAACCATAAATCTAACAGTGAAATCTACTCAAACATAGCTAAACAGTTCATGGCAATAAGGAAATAATAGAAATTCATAGATGTAGGTTAGAAGACTGAACACTTAAGTTCTTCAGGATAACAAATATCTTTGTATCTTTTTTCTAGATCTAGAATTCTATAATCTTTTGCAAAGTAGTAGAAAATAACTTATAATTATTAAGAAGTAGTAAGAACAATGAAGTAGAGAACTCTAAGCAATAGTAAAAGAGGCTCTTAAGTAAAATAGAATAGTGGTTCAAAGTTGTAAAAATCTCTCTTTGCCAAAAACACATAGGCATAACTATAAATTTGAGTTCATTAGGTTAAAAACTCGCCAAGGGCAATCTTGTATTGGAGATGTCTTGGCTTCAAGCCGGTTGAGGCCAAACTAGTCTTCTTACGCGGCTTGATATCGATCGATGGTACAATGTGTACATCGATGGATTAGTACCTCGATATGCCGTCTTCTATGAATGTGTGTCGATTGATAGCACATAATGTGCATCGATCGATATTAATCTATGAATATCGACCTCTGGTCTGATCTTGATAGTCATCTCGGTGAACTCTTCTTTAAGCTCCAAAAGGGTACCTAAAACACACCTAATAGACTCCAAAACATATATATATATATATATATATATATATATATATATATATATATCTATATACCATGGGTAAAAAACAGGTAAAATCCATGGTATATCAGTTATACTTACCATTATCTCGAGGGATGGTGTTGGGAAAAAGCTTTCATATTCAAAATATGAATGAGACTTAAGTAATATATAAGTGATATGGGTCACTCCACTAATTGACAATTGAATTTAAGTTGGAAGCACAGTAAAACTTAGAATGAAAGATAAAAGACAGACAAATTTGAATTTTTTTACCTTGAGATTAAGCACTGTTCCAAATAGCAAAGAACGGGGATGTGAGAATTGAGCTCCAACATTCTATCTAAGATCGGATATGATCACCTTCGCTCTCGTCTGTCACACCAAATCCATCCTCGAAACTCATTCTCTGGTTACTCATTGAACATTTTTGCATCGAACTCTCCAGATATTTTGATAATTGTATCCATATCCAATGCCGCCATTGTCCAAACCAGAGGACAAGAAGAGAAAAAAATTTGAAAGGATTTAAGGTAGAAAATGGAAGAAACATGATTGTTGGGTAAAGAGAAAGCTGGAGGTCGTAGCTGTCAGGCGCACAATCACCACTGAGGCTTGCATTTTATGCACGTCCCTTGTAAAAGGAATGTATGACCACTTCATGCGCGTGGCATTAGATCATCATCATGGTTCCAGTCAGGGGCAGATGTATTGAGAGAGAAGTATACAATATATTTGTTTTTGTTTAAGAAAAAATGTAATGACCCCATTAAAATAAAATTGAACCCCACAAAAAGTATAATCTCGTTAAAATAATTACAAAACACTAAAAATAAAAGTTATAATTTGTAATTTTTAATGATTTATAAATTTATGTTAAAAAAAAAGTTTTGACCCGAGTATAAAATTTTTTTGGCTCCACCACTAATTCCAATTAGTGGCCAGTTTAACCAATAATGCATTTTTGAAATATTCCTTTCATAAGAATTCAAATCTATATAATATATTGACAAAAGAACCATTTCATCTATCTTAGTAATTTCGACCACTTCATGCGCGTGGCATTAGATAATCATCATGGGTTTTGTTAGTGACCAGTTAAACTAGCAATTTAATATAAAACTAGATTAGGACTTGTCCTAAAGAGCAGAAATTGATTTGTCAAATTTTAATTAATATATGCTATATATAATATGTGTATATAATATTATATATATTTTGTGTAATGTCTTATATATATATATATATATATATATATATATATATATATATATATATATATATATATATATATATATATATATATATATATTGATTTGTCAGATGTTGAGGTAGAGGAAGTATTAGAAACTTGATGCATATTAATAGTGATTAGATAGTAACGTGTAGGTATTAAAAAAACGTGTAGGTATAATAAAGATATTTTAGGCATATTCTGTAATCATTAGTTTGTTGATCAGTTCAAGGTGGTTAAGATATGAGATAAGAATATAGTTGTGAAGGTGATTGAAAGGGAGTCGAAATATTTGGAAAGGCGGGATGATTTCAAAATGTTTTGGTAATAAGCAAAGGCGGGATGATTTAGCAAACTTGATCTTTCCATTTAATCTGTTATGATTTTCTATATAGATCACAACCTTTTTTTTTTGAACAACTGATACTTTCACGTCATATCATTTCATGAAGTCCATAAAGCCAATGCACATTAAAAGCCCAGCTACAAACGACCCGATCCAACACAATACTGAATTAGATAGGTCGGTTTAATTTAAGTAATTTGGTTTAGTTATTAGATAATGTCTGTGTATGTTTGTTATTAAATGATAACTTATCCTATATCCGATCTGCACAACTGTGCGGATGCATATTTTACAATATATATCTAGTATATACTAATTTTAGAAATTTAAAATTTTACGATTTCAGTTTTACTATTTTTTTTATTGTTCATGCTACGTATTTTATGTCATGTAATAGAAGCGTTCGTAAAATAATGCACACTGTAGTAAAATTTTTACAAATATATATATTTTATGTAATTTAATATTTTAACTTAATAATACTGTATCATTCTTAAATACACAGAATAATTCATGAGTGAATAACTTATAATATAATGTATTTGTTAAATTATATATCAAGAAATTTTGAGAAAGATATTTAAAATATATGAAAACAGAAAGTAACAATGCAAAATGTATATTATATAGATTATATTTTTTATTTATTTATTCAAAAAAACCTTAAAATGAAACTATAAATAATTCTAATAATTTTTTTAACAAATTAATAACAATCATATAAAACCTAAGAATAAATATTTATTGTATTTTGGTCCATAATGATCTATAATTCAAGTTAAACCCATAATATTTTTAGTATAGTGTTATCTATGTTTCCAAATAATATTATGTTTTTTTATTACTATCTTTGATTTTAAACAACTCTAAAGTGTACTTCAACTTTAATAATATAGATAAAATGTACTTTAGCCTAAATAATATATATGTTATGACTTATGAATAAGCCTGAAATTTAAATGACAACTTCAATAAGTAGATAAAAACCAATCCCTGAATTAATAGATTAGATTCATTTTGACAAGAAATCAAATCTATAGAAAATAGTCACAGTTCTAAAATACGCTTTATATGCCCGTGTATTCGCCAGATATACTCGGTTCGAAGATATCACGTACTGAATTTAGTATTCATTTGATTAAACGGTTCTTCTCAACTTTACCATTTCCCACTTTAATCTCTATATATATATATATATATATATATATATATATAATAGATTTTTCTCTCTTCTTATGACATGTGAAATGGGTGGTTTGTTGACATGTGTCTCATTTTTTCATCTTTTTACATTTTAAATCTTTATTCTTTTAGACTACTACAATCTGGTTCAATAATTTTTAATTGTACACTATCTAATTCTTTTTACACTCACCATCATCTTATGAAGTTTGATAATACAATTTTAATTTTTAATTTTGATTTCTGCACAACTGAAAATAACATAATCTTTCACTATTTATTTAATTTTTATTATTTTCTAATATATTCATTTTAATATTGACCAAAGTAAGAAAAATAAATTGAAGCACAATTCAAAATCGAAACATAAAATCTCTATAACCATAGAGAAAAGCAAAATGTCAAAGACACACTAATTAAGTAAAAGTTTAGAGCTGAAACGAGTTCAAAACAAAAACTAACTAAACTCAGTTTATCATAGAATATTTTGGCAATAAAAAGAAAATGTCGAAAAAATAGAGAGATAAACTTTAAGACAAAGCACCTCTCGAATACAAAAAAAAACGCGATCAAGGACCAACACAAAGAACCAAGAAAGCGTTTTAAACCAAGAATATTCAATAGAAGGCAAAAATTGTCACGAAAAAGGCAAATACTTAACACACCATAAGCACATCCACCAGTTAAGAGGTAAAAACAACTCACAAACTAAACAAACACAAAAAGATGCCCATACCAGCAGAGAACCACAAAACTCTTTTTTTTTTCTTTTTTTGAATAAATATAAAATTTTATTCAGCAAAAACTTTTTTACATCAGGTGCAACTATGTTTCTAGATATTTACAAGAATCAAAATTGGCTTCTAGAAAATCATCCAGCTTCTCTATCTCTTCGGTCTCTTGGGTCCCAAACCAAGTGATCAAACCTTCTTCAAGATACTTTTGGCCTCTGCCTTTAACCGAGAGTAACTTCAGCCTCATTGTTTTATCTACAAATCTGACCAAACATCCAATATCTTTCGGTTGTTCTCCATGTCGTCTTGCATTACGTTCTCTCCACACCGTATGCATTGTTGCTTGGAGAGCATACCGAAATATAAAAGTCTTTGTTTTGCTCAGTTGTGGCTCCAGGAGAATGAGCTTTGGCGCGTTCCAGTTTGTGGTGAATTTTTTGGCCATCAAACCCCCTACCAATTTCTTTCAAACCTCCCTTGAGTATTTACGGCCAAAGAACAAATGGCTACATGATTCTTCCTCCTCATTGCATAAGACACAAGTAGGATCAATGGGATTGTTCCAGAGTTGCATTTTATGAGCTGTTTGTAGTCTTTCTCGCATGACGACCCAGTGAAGAAAATCATATTTTGGGGTTGCTTGAGAGAACCAGACACTTTTGCTCCAAGTGCAGACTTGACGATTGCTCCTGATCTGACCCCAAGTCTTTTTTGCTGAGAAACTCGCCACATATTTGTTCTCAGCGTGTTTCCAGAGATAGACATCGTCATCTGACTGAGGATTGAGCCTGAACTTTGTTATCTCGTTCTCTATCTCATTTAATATGCCTAGTCTGTATCTTCTGCGCCTATGTGTTGCCAAAGCCTCCGACACAGTTGAATTGTCGCTATTGCCAAAATCAATGAGACCTCTGTCTCCTACTGTCCTTTTTAAAATCTCAAATTTCAACCAGCTGTCATACCAGAAGGAAGCATCATTTCCATTGTTTACTTCTACTCTGATAAAATCCTTTGTAAGATCTCTGAGCTTAAGGAGCTTCCTCCACATCCAAGAGCCCATGATATTTGTATTTTGAATCGACTAAAAGGATCATTTGCGAATTAAGTAACAATGAATCCACCGAACCCATAGGGAGGACTTAGCAGAGAAGAGTCTCCATATGAGTTTAAGAGAGTGGACAACATTTAGCTCCTTCAAAGGTCTTAAACCCAATCTGCCCTCAGACTTTGTAAGCGAATATCCTTCCAACAAACTTATGCCTTTGTAGTCTTTAAATCTGGTCCCGACCAAAGAAAAGCTGGGCACAGGCATTCTATTTCCTTCAGACAACTGCTTGGAAGTCGGAAGGGAGCCATCCAGAAGTTTGCAAGACTTGTTATCAAAGAGTTAATCAGTTGCAACCTGTCCGCGTGTGATGTGGGAACCGAAATTCGCACTGTCGATTTTAGTTAAGTAAAAAACGTAGGAAAACTAAGTTGACCTAGTTTTCCCCGAGGATCCCGGCTATCTGCTGAGCCACACACGACAAAGTTAATACAGGCTACGTTTAGGAATGAATGCGTAAAATAAAGAGAGCAAAAAGAAAGAATCTTATTTCCAAATTCGCGGAGAGCGTTTGAACAACAGGTCGAGATCTTGGCCGCAAGAGCTGTCGATCGTCGCTAGTCTCAAAACCTAGATCTAACCTAGTTGAGTCGCAGCTCGCTAAAAAGGAAATAAAAACCTAAGTTCTAAGTTGCTCTAGGGTGGTTTCTTTCTTCTGATTTCGGATCCCCCTTCCTCTGCTCCTAAGCTTGCTTATATACTCCCATATGACGGTCTATTCTTGATGGACAGAGTCTGCCGCGAGTTGGGCTTTTCCGTTTTCGTCGGTCTTCGTGTTTATCGGAAATTTGACATTTATCCTTTTGGCAGTTTAACATTTATCTTGTTATGTGAAGATAATTGTAAACCGTCGTATCTATCTTTAAAGAAAATCGTAAACGGGCCGTCCAGTCGGATTTGGTCCCTCTCGAGCCATCTTCCGGACTTCCGTTGTTTTCTACGATTTCTTTGAAAGAATACTCCTACTTGGATGTCAAGTCTTTCGGAAGATCTTCGATCCATTGTTGAGGCAAATGGTGTTTTAAGATAACCGTCACCGTCTTATACGAAGTCCTTCCGTCCGTTGACGTCTTACGGGTTCTCCGAAGTCCTGGAGCAGAAAAGGGAGTTTTGTTTGCGGGATTTCAGAAAGTCGCAAACACGGATTTTTGGCAACCTGGGGGCCTAGAATTTACGCAGGAAGACTAGCCGCCCGACAACCCGAGCCAGCACGGGGCTAGCCGCCCGGCGACCGTGGCCAGCACGAGCGCTAGCCGCCGGCGGCTACGACCAGAACGGGGCTAGCCGCCAAGCGGCCATGGCCAGCACGGGCGCTAGCCGCCGGCGGCCACGGCCAGCACGGAAGCTAGCCGCCCGGCGGCCACGGCCAGTACGGGCGCTAGCCGCCGGCGGCTCTGGCCAGCACGGGCACTTGCCGCCGGCGGCTCTGGCCAGCACGGGGGCTAGCCGCCCGGCGGCCACGGCCAGCACGGGCGCTAGCCGCCGCCGGCCACGGCCAGCACGGGCGCTAGCCGCCGGCGGCCACGGCCAGCACGGGCGCGGCCACGGCCAGCACGGGGCTAGCCGCCCGGCGGCCACGGCCAGCACGGGCGCTAGCCGCCAGCGGCCATGGCCAGCGTGGGGGCTAGCCGCCCAGCGGCCACGGCCACCACAGCCACGACCGAAGTCGGCTGCTCGGTTCCTTCGGCTTGTGCGTATTTTTGCGTTCTTTTTAGTTTTCCGTAGGTTTTTCTCGTGTAGAAAACATTTTTAGCCGTTGGTTTCGAGATGATTGATCTCGAACTTAATATTTTTCCAAGGTTTCTCGATTAACAATTAGTCTCTCGAGGTTGCTCTAACATCTTTCATGTTTTTCCGAGACTTTCGGACATCGATTTCGTCTTGACCGATTTTGACCCCAACAGTTAGCCCCCCAGCTAGCTAGAAGCCGTAGGGTTTGTAGGTCCTAGCTTGCGGTATGGTTCGTGAGGAAAGCATGGAGACGAAATCGTGGCAAAGGTTGGGGTGAATAGTCAAATCCTTGCCTATAAAGACTTGTGAATTTTCTACCATTCTTATTTCACCCAAGAATCTTAAGTTAATCTCTCTCTTGCAAATTCTCTTTCTACCTTTAAGAAAAGAATGACTTCAAGATCAAAATCCTCGAGGAGGCAGTCTCACTCGTCTTCGGATAGTTTCCATGCCGAGGAGGAAGTTCCGAAACCCGAGGTTCCAGAGATTGACAGGAGCGCGTATTGCGTTGCCGTCTTCGGTTCTGATGCTCCCCTTCCCGTGATCCCGATTCCCCGGCGACCTCTGAGGGCGCGTAAGGAAACTGACTCGCCGAGCGAAGTATCCCCCGAATATCTCGAAACTCTTCGAGAGTTTTATGAGGTTACGAAGGGAGTCATGTTTCGCATTCCTCGTGGGGATGAAAGTTTGGAGCATCCTCCGAAGGGTTACTTTACTTGCTACGAGGCGTTTCTGACGCAATGCCGACTGTGGTTCCCAATCCTTGGGGTCATTGTTCAGGCTCTCGACCGTTTCGGAATCGTAATCAGCCAGCTAAACGTGCCGGCTTTGGAAAACTGGCTAGGCGTTGTGATTTTGAGTTACGAGTTAGGGATGGACCTTAGCCCTGCTGACTTCGAAGGGTTGTGGAACTCCAAATCGACGAGCATCAATGGAGTATACTCCATGAAGGCGAGGACCGATTTTTCGGTGATCCATGGAGTCACCTCGCACGCCAAGGATTACGTTGACCGCTTCTTTTTCGTGAGGATCGATGGAGAGTCTGCCGAGGAAGGCTTTCTCCACCTATTCCCGACAGACTGGTTGTACCAACGAGGTAAGATTGTCGCATCCTTTTTCTTAAAATTCGAAAAGCGAGTACTGAACGTGTGTGTTGTTTTTTTTTTTTTCTTCCTTCCGATCTTTCGACCAAGAGAGACATTTTTAGGACTATGCCTTGTTCCTGGAACTCCTTTACTCTTGACCGGATTCGAGGAGCGGTTGCGCTTCACCGATCGCGAGGCGGTACGTGGCCCTGTGTCAATGATGGATCCTACGTTTTTGCCACTTCAAGGCGGAGGCGGAGATCTCGGAAGGATAAAGGGATTGCTTTCGAGGCCTCGTCGGGGAATGGTGAGCTGTCGAGATACGATCCTGGCTTCACTACGGAGAATCAAGGTGTTCCTCCCCCGGGTGACTTCTTTGATGAGCTCCCTCCAGCGTTTTCCCGTGACGAGTCTTTGGACAACGAGGAGAGGGACAAGGTGACTGCGGAGGGTGCTCGCTTGGTCGTGAGAGTGTGGAACGCATCGATCGATGGAAGTTTCCGCACTGCCCGGCTGGCCCGTTTCAAAGCGGAGGAAACTGAAAGGGAATTTGTCAAGTATCGGTTGGAGGTGGAGGAGCAAAGCCGCCGGCAAGCCGAGATCCAGGCTCGAGCCCTCGTTCGTGCAGAAAGGAGTGGGTGGAGAAGAGTGCAGCCGAGCTGAACCGAAGGGCCGAAATTTTTTCTACCGAATTCGAAGCGTACAAAGAGGCTCAGGACTTTGTAGGCGATTTTCGCGAGTGTCGTGGTTCGGTCGGTACTCTACATAAGATGCAGCGTGAGGGTTTCTCTCTTTCCGGCGAACTTGCCGCGATGGACGGCTCGATGAGAATATGCGCTAACGCCGTATCCTTCGTTCCTCTGATCGAAGGGAGAATTCAAGAGTTGTGGAATCCTATCCAAGTCTCGGAAGATACGGCGGATGTAGGCGCGGGTTCGAATGCAGGCAACGGGGGTGAAGAGGTCGACCAGCCCGACTCCTCGTTTGGAATATCTCTAACCGATTGTTATGCATTCGATTATAATTTGTGATAGGCCAAGTGTGGCCGTTTGTATGTATGTGTTGCGACCCTTAGGAGGTCGCGTGACTTTGTGTTTTCTCGGGATTGGCCGTTGGTGACTTTTGAATCCATGCTATGAATGCTTTTATGAATTCTGCGTTTCGATTTATACTTTTGTCAAGTGTAGAGGGTTTGAATACGTGCAGTCACTTCGTATTCAATCTCTTCTATTTTTTTATCGCTTGATTCGTAGGTTACTTTGTAGCGACGTTAGGTTTGTAAGCGATAAGAGGCAAGTTTTAGAATCTCGTATTCTGGATACTTATGCCTATGAGATGTCTTAGATACCAGCAAGGCCGGGTTTAGGACAAGACCTATGTCTATTTTCGGACTGAAGTTGTGCGATGACAAATCGGCTTTCGTTTTGCTTCTTTGCGATTTCGACCTGACTCGTACCGTTTTAGAATCTGCGAACTGCTTATCGGCTTATATGATTCGTTTGGACACGAGTCGAGCTACTTCCTTTACGAAGAGCTAACCAAAATTTGGATTTTTTGTATAGCACGCTATGGTATCCTTGTCGGATGTAAGAGGACTTCGTTAGAAGCCAGACTACGAATTTGATTGAGTGAAACATTTCAATGTTTTTCCGTCGGGGCCAATCGACGGAAATGAATTTTAGAGTCGCGGACAGACTGTTTGATAGAGTTTTTTAGAGTCGCTGATGGACTGTTTGGCAAAAAATGGAGAATCAAGACTTTTCGGGAACTAGCGACGTCTCGCGTTCCTTAAAGATATGATTTTCGTTTTCTGTAATGTCTATGCGTTGAGTAAGCATTTGAATTAAAGATTTTATAAAAGGTTTAGAGTACATATGAAAAGTATTTTTGCGGGAGTACAAGGATGTTTGTTCCCATCTCCCCCCCCCCTTTTTGGTGAGGGGGATAGCTGAACTCGTCGGGTTGCGACAAGCTGCCTACGTACCTCTTGCGAGATCAAGCCATCTCGTAGTTCTGTTTCTATCGCGGATGCTATTACTCCACGATTTTCGGCGCCTTGACTGTTTCAGCTAAGTCGGTGGTCGCATTGGGAGTTAGGTCATCCGTTCTTTCGGTGATGGACTCGAGGATTTTCCCGCTATCCTGAGTTGTGCCTTGTTCGGACAAATCCGAGCTGTTCTTTGCTGAGTTCTCGGAGATACTCAGATGCTTCTTAGTTCGCTTCGGGTTAGCTACTGGGGCGTTCCGATTGCTGCGCAATTTATGTTCGGCCAGGAAGCAGAGTCGCAACTGTTTTTGGCTTCCCCAGATTACCGCTGTTCCAGTCGGTGTTGGAAACTTGACGCTGAGATGGTAGGTGGACGGGACTGCCTTCATGGCGTTTATCCAAGGAGTTCCCATTATAGCGTTTTAGATAGCTGGGTTATCCACTACCGCGAATTCGACGATCTTCGTGACTTCTTTAGCCATGACCGGGAGTCTGATTTTTCTGAGGGTCATGGACGTGACGCCCGAGAATCCAGTCAACGGTCTTGGTTCTGGGATGACTTCTCCGAGGGGTATGTTCATCCTCTGCAGAGTGTCGCGGAACATGATGTTAACCATGCTTCCTGTGTCGATGAGGATGCGGCTGACTTCGAGATCCTGAATCACCAAGTCGATGATCAGAGGATCGTAGTGTGGTTTATCGAGTCCGGCCGTATCTTGTTCCTCGAAGATGATTGTGTGATTGGGAACGTCGTCCTCAGGACACCATCTGGGGCTTGTTTCGGCCCTCCGTCCGTAGGCTTTGATCGATGAAACGGAGTCCTGGTAAAAATGCGATCCTCTGATGATCATGTTGATCCTTTGGCGGTTGTTGTTGTTTCCTTCGCCGTCTTGTCTCCGTCCACGTTTTTCGCCCGATTGAGTTCCAGGAGCGTTATTCTCGGGATTGGCTCCGTCGGTCTTCGGCAGACGGTCAGAATCTAGGAGCAGGTCTTCGACGCTCCTGACCTTTGCTAGTTCGCCGGCAAGCAGCTTCGTAATGAGTCTAGCGCCGAGGACTTTGCAGTTGGCGGTGGAGTGACCTCTCGTCTGATGGAACTCGCAGCTAGAATTGTCCTTGTACGAGTTCCGCGTCCAAGTGTTTCCGGCTGTCCTTCCTTGTTCGGAATTGACGGCGTAGTTATGTTCGCCCTGGACGTCTTCCCCTTTGTGATAGACGTACTTGTCGTTACGAGAGGTTTTCTTCTTGCCGGACGCTTTATGCGATCCATACTTTTGTGCTAGGACTTTCATCTCTTCTTTCATGATGATGAAATCCGTCGCCTTGTGGAGAGTGTCCTGGATGGTGCGTGGCCTCTCCAAAGACACTTTCGGAATTTCGATTTGTACCAGAGATTTTTTCTCAGGGCGTCGATGGCGACTCTGTCGCTGAGGCATGTTACCCTGGACATCACGACTTTGTACCTCCTTATGTAGTCGCGGAGCGGTTCATCTTCCTTTTGAATTAGACACCAAAGGTCTACGTCGGAAGTTTCCCTGTCCATGAACATGGAGAATTGCTTCAGAAAAGCTGAAGCAAGCTGGCGGAAACTTCCGATGGAGTTTCTTTTCAAGTGTGAGAACCACTCGAGCGCAGCACCTCTGAGGTTCTCGACAAATAGGAGACAGCAGCCGACGTCCTTATCCCACTCCGGGAGTTTAGACCTCGCCATCGCAATCTGGAAGGACTGCAAATGTGCCTTCGGATCTGTGGTTCCGTCATAGATAGGAAGCTTTATTTTTCCGGGATCTGAGACTCGTGCGTCTGTGATTCGAGAGGTGAACAGAGTCTTTCTCGATTCCTCGAGGAGTAGGTCGATCTCGGGGGCAGTGCTGGTTGCGTGGTGAATCTGCGATTTTACCGCTTTCACCTCGGCTGCAGTTTTTGCGATGTACTCGCGCAAATCATGGATCACGTTGGCGCCGTTTGCGCTCCTTTGTCTACGTTGGCTGCAATAGGCCCGAGTCTGGTCTTCGGCCAACCTCTCTTGCTCTGACCAGTAGAGGTCTTCTTCCTCTTCTATCATGGGTTTTTCGAAGGCTGCCGCCAGTCGAGCTGACTGACTTCGGGTCCTTCTGTGGTGGATGTCGGCGTCTTCGTCGGACGGATCCGATTGATCGCTGATATCTAGGTTGATTCTTTCGACGTCGTCTCCTTCGTTTTCCCTCGCGGGAGGTGGAAGGTTATCCGTCGTTTTCTTTTGCCCCGCCGGAGTGGTATCGTCAGGGATGAGTTCCGGGGATTTTCTCGGGGCATCTTTTTCTTGGTCTCCGGAAGTTCCGAAGTCGAGCCTCCTGACACGCCCCACCTTAGTGGATCCGCGCAGGAGTTTGCTTTTCGCTGTTAAGGTATTGACCTGTTTAGCGAGTGAAGCCATTAGTTTCTCTTATTCTTCCGACCGTTTCTGGGCGGTGGCGAACAGTTCCTTCACCTGGTCCAGCATCGCGGTGTTTGCCTCGGCAGTGACCGTTGATACGTTTCTGGCAGGAGTCCTCTCAGCGTTGGCATCGGCGGCTGGTCCGTCGAGCGTTTGCTTGTCTTTTTCCGCGTTAGCAGACATGCTTAACTGGGCATGCGTAGTTGCGAGAAAGATAAATCCGTGTACCCCTCCTTCTAGCGCCAAACTGTGGGAACCGAAATTCGCACTGTCGATTTTAGTTAAGTAAAAAACGTAGGAAAACTAAGTTGACCTAGTTTTCCCCGAGGATCCCGGCTATCTGCTGGGCCACGCACGACAAAGTTAATACAGGCTAAGTTTAGGAATGAATGCGTAAAATAAAGAGAGCAAAAAGAAAGAATCTTATTTCCAAATTCGCGGAGAGCGTTTGAACAACAGGTCGAGATCTTGGCCGCAAGAGCTGTCGATCGTCGCTAGTCTCAAAAGCCTAAGTTCTAAGTTGCTCTAGGGTGGTTTCTTTCTTCTGATTTCGGATCCCCCTTCCTCTGCTCCTAGGCTTGCTTATATACTCCCATATGACGGTCTATTCTTGATGGGCTGAGTCTGCCGCGAGTTGGGCTTTTCCATTTTCGTCGGTCTTCGTGTTTATCGGAAATTTGACATTTATCATTTTGGCAGTTTAACATTTATCTTGTTATGTGACGATAATTGAAAACCGTCGTTTCTATCTTTTTAGAAAATCGTAAACGGGCAGTCCGGTCGGATTTGGTCCCTCTCGAGCCGTCTTCCGGACTTCCGTTGTTTTCTACGATTTCTTTGAAAGAATACTCCTACTTGGATGTCAAGTCTTTCGAAAGATCTTCGATCCATTGCTGAGGCAAATGGTGTTTTAAGATAACCAGCACGGGGGCTAGCCGCCCGGCGGCCACGGCCGCGACCGGAGTCAGCTGCTCGGTTCCTTCGGCTTGTGCGTGTTTTTGCGTTTTTTTTAGTTTTTCGTAGGTTTTTCTCGTGTAGAAAACATTTCTAGCCGTTGGTTTTGATATGATTGATCTCGAACTTAATATTTTTCCAAGGTTTCTCGATTAACAATTAGTCTCTCGAGGTTGCTCTAACATCTTTCATGTTTTTCCGAGACTTTCGGACATCGATTTCGTCTTGACCGATTTTGACCCCAACATGTGAGAGAAACCTTCCTGTCCACGAGGACATCCTCTTTCTAACCTTTTCGACTAGTGGCAGATAATCATTGACTGTCATTCGCTTTGTTAGCAGAGGAAGACCAAGATAGCGAACCGGGAGTGATCCAGAAGCAAAGGGGAAGCTGCTAAGAATATCCCGATTAGTATCCTCATAAATACCTGCAATGTAAAGCGTGGATTTCTCTAAACTGATTTTCAGGCCAGAGATAGCAGCAAAGTTGGAGAAGACCCCAAGAACACCCTCGATAGATCTCTTGGTACCATCTGTGAATACCATAAGATCGTCCGCGAAACACAAGTGCGTTAGCAAAATGTTTTTGCATCTTGGATGGTAGCCAAATAGATTCCTCTCCACTGCTTTGTTCAGCATATGTGATAACACATTCATGCAAATCACAAAGAGGTAGGGCGAAAGCGCATAACCTTGTCGAAGACCTCGTTTACTTTGGAAGAAACCTGCTAGTTCGCCATTTACCTGCACCGAGAAGGACATAGTGCAGATTCAGAGCTCAATCCAATGGATAAACTCCCCAGGCATGTTTAGGGCCTTTAAGGTCTTCAAAAGAAAAGGGCAATGGACTTTATCAAAAGCCTTTGCAATGTCGATTTTCAGCGCACACCTCGGGGAGAGGTCTTCCTTGTGGTAATCTTTCACGATTTCAGTGGCGAGGAGCAGTTTCTCTACCAACAGACGGTTCTTGACAAAAGTTGACTGATTGTAAGAGATACGCTGGGGGAGAGTTCCTTTCAATCTGTTAGCTATTGTCTTTGATATCACTTTATAGAGGACGTTACAGCAGGAGATAGGCCGGTAATCACGCATTTCCTGAGCTGAGTCCTTCTTCGGGATGAGAGCCAGAATCGTTGCGTTGAGTTTCTTGGGGAGGAAACCCTTGCTGAAAAAAGACTGCACTGCCGTTGTGAAATCTTTAGCTATGATGCTCCAAGAGGCTTTGAAAAATTCCACAGTGAAGCCATCAGGCCCAAGAGATTTCTCGCTTGGCATCTTGAAAAGCACTTCTCTGATTTCTTCTTCAGTGACTGGTTTGGTGAGATTTGACTGGTCCTCCGCAGAGCATCGGAAAGGTAAAATCTCCTGCAGTTCCTCCACTGTGATTTCCTGAATATCTAGCTCATGAGAGAGGAATTCACTAAAAAATATCTCTGCTTCCCGTTTAATGTCTTCCTGACCAGTAACTATGCTTCCATCATGACATTTAATCTCGCGGATTGCGTTTCTTGTTTCCCTTATCTTTGCTGCGTTATGATATACCATGTTGTTGTGATCTCCCACTTGCAACCAGTGTAGTTTGGAACGCTGTTTCAACAATTTTTTCTCAATGCCCGAGACCCTCTGCTATCTCTCTGCAGCTAGCCGTGCTGCCTGAATATTTTCCTGAGAAGGATCCTCATGCAGTTTTTCTTGTTTGTCACAAAGGTCTAGGTGTGCTTCTTTGACCTTCTTCGTGAGAGCTCCTAGTTTTTCCTTACTTAAAGACCGAACCAAAGGCTTAAGGTCTTTAAGATACTTTGAGAAGCGGAAAAGCGCAGACGTAGATTGAAATAGAGGTTGAGTATCTTTCCAGTAGTCTGAGATCATCTGAAGAAACTCTGTCATGTCAGCGACTGCATTGGAGAACTTAAACGGTCTACGTTTTCCAACTGCCTCTGCTTTAAGATGGAACCTACCGCGGAGGTGATCAGAGCATCCCCCGGCTTCAAAAACCCCATAAGATTGAGCTATGCAGTTAAGCCAAGCCTGGTTTACTAGCATTTGATCCAGCTTTTTCAAATGATACCTTCGTCTCTCTTGTTACACCACGTGAACTTCGGCCCCTGATATCCAAGATCAGTAAAGTGACAGTATTGAACTGTGTTCTCAAAATCTTGCATCCCTGCAGTAGATAAACAAGCATCCTGATAGCTAAAGTGCTCTTCTCCCTCAAGTATCTCGTTGAAATCCCCCACTATAATCCAACATTTATTTCTGAACATAGGCGAATCCTGATGAGCCTTTATATCTCCGCATAACTCTTTCTTTTTTTCCACTGTGTTCTCCCCATAGATGAAAGAACAAAGAATCTCCTCTGTTTTTCCCTCCAATAAAACTGAAACTGTGATGATCTGATCCGATTTAAATACCAGAGTAACTCTAACTTGTGGACTCCAAAGAACCCAAATCCTTCCTTTTATACCAAACTCGTAGTTATTTACGAATGACCAACCCGGAAAAGCAGAAGAAACAATGTGATCAGCTTTACTCTCCTTGACTCTTGTTTACAGCAAGGCACCAAACTCTAATCCCTTATTATGTATCCAATTACGGACGACTGTGTGTTTTGAAATTTTGTTGAATCCCCTCACGTTCCAAAAGAAACCTGTCATTGGGAAGGTTTTCGGTTGTTGCGTTTTTCCTGGAGGCCAGGGGGTTCGAAATCCTTACAGGGGACAATCCTGTGGTTGGTCTTTGTGATTCTTGGCAGAGAGGGTCTTAAGCTTGAGCTGCCTCCTGTCGCAGGGATTCTCTGTTCAGCAGCCTGCACTTCATCACCATTCTTTGTGTTCTCCTCCTGATTCTTTTTATATGTATCTCCTTCTACTTCGGTCTTTTATGTTTTCTTTGTGGAGTCTGGTGCCTTTAACAGCAGAGAATCATCTTTATTACCATCTTCCTGCGCCTTTGTTAAATCTCCATTTTCATCAAGATCCTCCAGAGCAGTGAATCTTGACGCAAGTTTGACTTGGTCATACTGTAGAACTCTTGTTGGACTTTTACTAGCCTTCCCTGGAGTTGACCACCCTTCTGTCAATTCTCCTTCCTCCACTTCCTCATTTGCCTTACTGCCTTTTGTTTGTTTTGCTGTTTCATGTTGCATACTACCCTCACCTGTTTTTTCTTTACTTACTTCCTTGTTTACCTCAGTTGTCTCTTTTACCTCAGGAGATGTGATTAATTCCCCTTCCCCTGCTTCTTTCTCAACCTCATCTTCTACATCAGCCTTCTCGATCTGATTTTGTGTAGCAGACTCCTCATTTGTCTTTGCTGCCTCTGCAGTTTTCTCTTTCATACCCTGTTCAATGATCTCAGTCACTGACTTAAACGTATCATCTTTTTTATTCATAATGCACGCCTTCTCAGTGTGTCCCCATTCCCACAGGTGTTGCATCTTGTAGGCAGCCTTGGATAGATGAATTGCACCAAAGGAGACTTTCCATTCTTAGTGAAGTTGATCTTCTTCGGGAGTTCCTTGGATAAGTCAGCATTGACAAAGATCTTTGCTAGCTTGAAGTTTGAACATGAAGCTGTCTCAGGGTGGAGTCTTACCGGATGCCCCACTACACTGGTTATGAAACTCAGGCCCTTCCATGAGAACATGTGTATCGGAATGTTTTTGAGATAAACCCACATGGGGATGGACTTGATCTCCGGTTTCTCCATTAACTCTTCTGGAATCCATTTGGTAACCACCAGAGGTATGTTGCCAATATTCCACATTCCTCTTCTGAGAATCCTTTCCCTTATTGCAGAATCGGAGACTCAGAACTTCATTGTAGTAGAGTCAACCTCAAACACTTCCACAGGTTGACCCTTTCCCCCTTCTCTCCATATCTTGTTTGCTACAGCATGAACCCGAGCTACATGCGGTGCTGAATCCAGGAACTTTCCGACCAAAAAATCTTCCCATAGTGGACTCGGGTCTGCTACGACTTCATCCGGAATTTCAACACTTGCTTAACCCTCTGAATCTGAGATTTCAACGGCATATTTCTGTAGAACCCTCTTCTCCTGAGCCACGTTAACCCACAACGCGTTTTTTGAAACAGATTATCCTTGCACTTGATTCGAACTCACTCCAACATTCTGACTATCACCTGCGACCATAGGAGGCGCAGATGAGCTCGGCGGCAGCACCGAAACCATATAAGAAAACCTAGTCGAGAATCGCCTTCTGTGTCACCTTTTTACTAAAACGGTGCGTTTTTTGTTATGGCATCTTAGCGTAAACGACAGAACCACAAAAATCTAGATAAAAGAAACCAAAATTCCAATAAACTAACTTCATACATTTATACTAATAAAGCAGGGGAAGAAAACATACGACCTGAAGGAAGGAGAATGAAAGTTCACCACTAAGAAACCATAGCCCAAGCTTGAGACTAGAAACAATACACGTAAGAAAACAATATCTATACCTAGAATCGCAAAGTTGGTGAAAAAGAGAGCCACTAGAAACGCGAAGAGTGATGAAAACTGCAACGAGATGACAGAACATACGCAAAAAGGTAGACAAAACAAAATTAGCAAACCGTGGAGTCATTTTCAAACTATGAAAGAGAGAATAAAAGTCAGATGATCAAAATCTAGATCTTGAAAACCAAACCAAACAAGGATTATCGACGATAAGCTAACAAAATAAAGAAAGCAACATTAAAGATGACTAAATTCTGACCCAACCTAAGAAGATGCACTTCCTAACATCAACGAAAATCTAAGTAAGAAAATGAATAGCTAATATTAATCGGAACAATCTATAATGATTAGAGAAACAACCACAAAACATGAAACTTATAAACTCAATGTATAACCAATACCAGACAATCTGAGCAAGAACAAACTCACAAATGTGAATATTTTTCAGTGAGGGTGAGAAGCAAAGCACACCGAAAAGAAACAAAATACATAGATGGTGACGATTGGATGTCAAAATATGGAGAGAGGACACAAAACATCTTAAAGAATAATGCTAAAATAATTCAAATAAAAAATACAATTTATAACATTGAATTGTTAATCTTAAAACAACAAATTTAAAGTAATTAAAATTCAATATGCTTTACATCAAAATGTTTTATTATTATATACACAACAAAAAATTATTAAAAAAACACAAACACATAATTTATTAACCTATCACCTATTACTATATAACATAATAAAAACTCCAACTAAAGCTCTTAACAAATAAAGATGACCACATAATTATATCATCCAAAAAAATATTTAACAATAACAAAATAATATTCGCGCGTGTCCCTAGTTTCTAATAAACTTCAGTTTAACTCAAGCAAATTTTGTTAAACTTTATCCTAAGGTGAACAAAAAAAAAAAATAAACTTTATCCTAAGCTATAATCTAAAATATATACATCATGGTCTTCATTTTTCAAAACCAACTTCTTTCATTTAGAAAATGTATAAACAGATAGGTTACAATAATCAACGTTATTTGTAAAATATATTTTATGTTAGATATGTATTATGATTTGGTTTTTTCTTATGCTTACGTACAGTTTATAAAATCTTAAAATTATATTTTCTTATTTATTTAGGTGATTAGTATAAATTTATATTAACAGTATAACTTGAATATAATTAGTTCTTAGAAATAAGTAGTGTATAAACCCCGCTTAAACATATGTATATAAATCCAAGCGGTATACGATTCGGCTGTCCGGCTAGCGTATATCAGCATTTTAGAACATTGGAAAATACTGTGACAAAAGAACCATTTCATTTTGAAATTATGGTACTAAACTTGTTCCAGAGTTTAACTTTTTATTATGTATTACTCAGGTAAGAGAGTTTAACTATTTTTATGTATTACTGAGGTAAGAGGTGAATCTGATCATGCATATTGCATCATTTATTTTGACTACCCTCCTATCAAACAGATGAGACAATAAGTGGACCACATAAGAAAAACTGTCAAGAAAAAATTATAGCAATTGACGTAGAATATGGTTTTAGGATGTGAAAGCTTGTTGATCTTGTACACTGACACTGTCGTCTCCACCATTGCTGGATTGTCGAAAAGCCCCCTCTTTTTCTTTTCACGTTTCTCTGCATGAGTTAGATTCCGTGCTGCATTCCTATCCGTGTGAGCCTGTTCACTTTCGGCAGCTGCTGTGGGGATCTCTTTTTCAAGTTTGGTCGGATCTTCGGCTGCTTTAGAACCAAGAACCTTGATCAGATTGCTCATTTTCACCTTTTCCTTTGGTGGATCAAGCAACCCTGGTCTGGTCATCTCCTATTTCTCCTTTTCTTTTGCTAGATGCCTCTGGGTTCAGGTTCTTTTTGTTCCCTCTTTGTCAGTTTAAGAGGCTGTTATGGTGGAGGTGCTGCCTCCGCAGGTGGCTCTATCGGATGGGGTAATCTGTATGTTTTCTATCTTAAAATCGATCAGTGATGGTACCATCAGCTGGCATTTGCATCCTTGAAAGAGAATAAAATAGACCAAAATAGTACACAGAACAGTTTCGCCAAATTAACCATTTGGTCTGGATCAAGAGAGGTAATAAGTGGCTCAAAATCATAAATTGATACCATAACACACTGGTACTAATCACACAAAAAGCATACAAGCTTACAGAAGCAACATACGGCAAAATACTGAGCAGCACTAAGTGAAAATCAGCAATTGTAATATTAGGTGTACATATTCAGACAAAAAGAAGCGGGAAATAATATAATATAGAAACAAGTAACACTAAGCCAACAGGAACAGAAGCTCTACTATGGTGATTCGTTCATCCAATACTCCCCCCCCCCCTTCCCAAAAAAAAGTTAAAAGTTCAGTTTACTGATTTTAGTATAACTTTGTTTTTTTCCTCAAGGTTATGCCATGCAAACGTCATAAGACGAATATTCGAAACAAAATAACTCAGCATCAACACAAAAACGCAAAATGAGAAAATTTACCTACCACCACTCAACATCTGGGATTAGTTCTTTGGGCTTCTCTTTTTTCGGAGCACATTCGGATACCTCAATAAAAAAATTGGATGTGGTGGAGAACGAATCTGATGATGGAGACAAGAAGGATTTGGCCAAAGCCTTAATCTTCGGCGCCATACCAGAAACACTCGTACTACAACTAAGCGAGTTGGATTCTTCAAAGAAGGTGTGGGATGCAATAAATTTGCGGTGTGTGGGAGCAGAACGAATGCGTGAAGCGAGATTACAAACATTGGTGAGTGATTTCGAGAGACTGAAGATGAAAGATAGCGAAATCATAGATGAGTTTGTTGGAAAGCTAACAGAGATTCGATCCAAGTCAATCGCTTTGGGAGAAAACATCGAGGAACCTAAGCTTGTTAAGAAGTTCTTGTGTTCTGTACCCCGAAAGAAGTTCATCCACATGGTTGCATCTTTGAAGCAAGTTCTCGATCTCAAGACAACGAGTTTCGAGGACATCGTTGGTCGGATGAAGGCGTTTGAAGAAAGAGTGAGGGAAGAAGAAGAAGAAGCACATGAGACACAGAGCAAGCTCATGTATGCGAGCAATGAACCTCACTCTGGTGCAAACTCATACAGTCGTGACCACAACAACTATTACAGAGGTCGTGGTCGTGGAGGACGCTACTACAACTGTGGTAGGGGACGAGGCAGATACAATGATTGGTCTCAGGATACTACTGATGTGTCAAAGATACAGTGTTTCAGGTGTGACAAGTATGGTCACTACGCTTCTACATATCCAGATCGTCTACTGAAACTACAAGAAGCTACTGAGACAAAGGATGAGAGCACGCAGGAAGCAGAGGAGTTGATGATTCAGGAGGTTGTTTACCTCAACGAGAAAAACGTCAATCCTAAGGATTTTGAAACCTACACAGACAATGTGTGGTACTTAGATAGCGAGGCGAGCAATCATATCACCAGAAATCTCAAGTACTTTAAGAAGAAGATTGATGAATCTATCACATGGAAAGTGAGGTTTCGTGATGACTCCAGGATTGATATCAAAGGAAAGGGCTCTGTTTTGTTCTGCAATAACGATGGAGGAAAGAAAGTCATGGCAGAGGTTTACTATATTCCAGAACTGAAGAGAAACATTATTAGCCTTGGGCAAGCTACAGAGGATGGATGTGATGTGAGGATGAAAGGTGTGTATCTCACGCTGAGAGATAATGACGGTAAACTGATAGCAAAGGCTAAGAGATCGAGAAACCGACTGTATAAGGTTACTATTGATGTGGTCACTGAGAAGTGCTTGCAGCTTCAGATAACAAGTGAGTCATCAAAATGGCAAGCTAGACTGGAACACATGCAAAGACTCGATGAGAACTATGATCAAAACAGAGCTCGTGGTAGGAATACAAAAGATCACCGTCGAAAAGGATACATGCTCAAGCTGCTTGCGTGGGAAACAAGCAAGGCACTCGTTCCCACAAGCAACTACATTCATAGAAAAGAAAATATTATAACTCATTCATAGAGACCTCTGTGGCCCAATAACGCCTATCACGGCATCAAAGAAGAGATATATATTTGTGCTCATCGACGACTACTTAGTGAAAAAGGGGAGGCGTTTGAGAAATTCAAGAAGTTCAAAGCCATTGTCGAGAGAGAGAGAGAGAGAGAGAGAGAGAGAGAGAGAGAGAGAGAGAGAGAGAGAGAGAGAGAGAGAGAGAGAGAGAGAGAGAGAGAGAGGAGCTGTTATTGGGATGCTTAGGACTGATAGAGGAGGAGAGTTTTGTTTCAAATGAATTCCAGTCCTACTGTGAAACAAATGGCATCACAAGACAACTCACAGCTCCCTATTCCCCTCAACAAAACGGTGTTGTGGAACGACGAAACAAAACTCATCTCGGTATGACCATAAGTATATTAAAGCATATGAATCTACCTAATTACTTGTGGGGTGAAGCGGTGAGACATGCAACATACATCATAAATAGAGTAGCCACACGGGTATTAGCGATTCAGACTCCATACGAAGTGTATAAGGGGAGGAAACCAAACCTTGATCACATTCACATATTTGGGTGCGTCTCTCATGCTAAGGTTGATACCCATCGATTGAAGAAGCTGGATGATCGATCTAAAGCACTGGTGCATCTCGGTACAGAACCAGGATCAAAGACCTACAGACTACTCGACCCGGTGAACAAAAAAGTGGTAGTAAGCAGAGACGTAGTATTTGAAGAAGACAAGAGCTGGGACTGGGAATATTGTGAGAAGGCTGCAACTACAGAAACGTTTCATGCTGAGATTGGAGAATATGCAAATCATGGGATCAGGAAGATAGACAGTGATGATATTAATAATGAGCCAGCAAATCAAAGCGAGTAAGTAGTTGCAGAGCAGTGTAATACAGAGGATCATGTAGAAGTGTCGGAAGATGATGCTGCAAGCGATGGCTTAAGAAGGTCACAAAGGGAAAATAGAAGGCCGGGCTACTTGGATGACTACATCCTCCTTGCAGAGATCGAAGAAGAGCTGTTGTTACAGTGCATCAACGAAGAGCCATGGAACTTTGATGAGGCAAAGGAGCATAAATTCTGGAGAGATGCTTGTGAGGATGAGATAAGGTCAATAGTCGAGAAAAAGACATGGGACTTGGTGGAGCTTCCGACTGGAGCTAAAGCAATTGGTATCAAGTGGATCTTTAAGATCAAAAGGAACTCTGATGGAAGCATCAACAAGTATAAAGCGAGATTAGATGCAAAAGGTTACATCCGGCGACATGGAATTGATTTTGAGGAGGTGTTTGCACCAGTTGCACGCATTGAGACTATTTTATTCTTATAGTCACTAGCGGCATCGAAAGGTTGGGAAATACATCATTCAGATGTGAAGACGGTATTCCTCCACAGAGATCTAAAGGAGGAAGTATATGTGTCACAGCCAGAGGGTTTCATGATTGAAGGGCGGGAGAATAAAGTATATAAGTTGAACAAGGTGCTAAACGGGCTACGTCAAGCTCTAAGAGCCTGGAATGAGAAGTTGAATTCAGTACTTAGAAGGTTGAACTTTGTGAGATGCTCCAAGGAACCTGCTATGTATCGTCGACATGAGGGAGAACAACTTCTGTTTGTAGTTGTATATGTCGGCGATCTTCTCATAACGGGAACAAGTTTGAAGCTGATTGTAAGTTTGAAAGAGGAGATGTCTGCCCGCTTTGAGATGAGCGACTTGGGAAAACTCACATACTATTTGGGTATTGAGGTACATCACCATGGCAAAGGTATTACTCTGAAGCAAAAGCGATACACAAAGAAGATATTAGAGGAGAAAAGGATGCAAGATTGCAACACTGTTCATGTGCCAATGTAACCGAGAGTCTCACGATGTTGAGAGCTAGTAACGGGCAAAGAGTTGATAAAAAGGAGTACAGAAGGAACATAGGGGTGTCTCAGGTACCTTCTTCACACCGGACCTTATATGTCATATGCAGTCGGTGTGTTGAGTAGGTATATGGCTGAGACAAGGATTTCGCATGCTTCAGCTATGAAGCAAGTTCTCTGTTACTTGCAAGGTACATCGTCTTATGGTTTGATCTTTAAGAGAGGAATGAATGCGAATTTGACTGGTTACAGTGATGTAATTCACAATGTAGATGAGGAGGACGGGAGAAGTACGTCTGGACACATCTTCTACTTCTTTGATTCACCAATCACCTGGTGTTCACAGAAACAAGAAACAGTGGCTCTATCGTCTTGCGAGGCAAAGTTCATGGCAGGAACAGAGGCAGTAAAACTAGCTATATGGCTTCAGGATCTCTTCAGTGAGATAGTTGGTAAACAAGGTGAAAGGGTAGTAATTTACATTGATAATAAATCTGCCATAGCTCTCAGCAGGAACCCAATGTTTCATGGACGGAGTAAACACATTCACTGGAGGTATCACTTCATAAGGGAGTGTGTGGACAACAATTTGATTGAGGTTCATCATGTAGCAGGAAGTCTATAACGAGCGGACATTTTGAGAAAGCCGCTAGCGAGAATCAGATTCAAGGAGATGAGGAGTATAATGGGAGTTGAAGACTTGTCAAGAAATGGGTACAAGATTAAGGGGGAGAGTGTTAGAGTAAGCTTGAAATAAGCTTGGAGATCAAGCCTATCATAATCTCACCGAGATATGGTTGCTAAGAAGAGTATGGATTATCTAAATAAGTTTAGGAGTTATCTAAAAAAAAGATTATGAGTTATCTAAATCTTGAATAAATAGAGTTGCGGGCTTGTTGCAATCAAGCGTGAGTTTTATTTGAGAAAGAGAAAGCTTAAGGTTTGAGAGGATATTTTCTTAAGATTAATAAGAGAGCAGATTTATTGATCTTGCATACAATCGTTAAACTCATACTATACCTAGCTTGTGGAAGGACATGACAGTCCAATTAGATCTCTCCATAGCTCTTGCTTTCTTGAAAGCACTGTACTTGAAGTAGAACCAAACCAAACCGCAACAAACACAACACCAGCAAGTAGGAAGATTGATCTGAGAAGCCATACATAGCCTTTGCTCTTGGCTTCATCCACGGAGCCACACAGTCATATCACCACACAAGTTGGGACATCGGTAAAGGCCACCAAGAAGGAAAGAAAAGCTAGTATGTGTCAATACTGAACCAGAAGAAGGACTACCTTCTGAACTTGACTTAATACCCCTTGCGTAGAGAACAGAAAAATCAATTTATCAAAATATAGAAATATGGTTCGCATGTCTACAGAACTTACCGAAGAAAACCAATCTCTTTACCTAACTTTTTATGGCTTTCTTAGCTTTAGCTAAGAGAAAAACTTGTACTACTATTCCTAGCTGTTAATGACATGTTCTTCCATCTGTACTAGATTTTCTAGGAACCTTATGAGATCTATATGAATTGTTGTTGTGTTTAACTAGGAGCCAAAGACGTTTCCGATGCAATAGCATGTAGTTGCGACCTGCATAGAGACAAGAAGATACATAACAATTCAAACACAACTCTATTGAAGCTGAGCTAGCAAATAGCATAGAAACTTGCCAATCGAGACGCCACTTGCGTTATCTAATGGCCCTAGAACCTTCACTTACTTGAGCATCTTTGCTCTCATGCATGAACCAAAGCCACATTCTCGAACATGTTTTTCCTAGAGTATCTCTCCTTCTCTGTGATAATGACTTCTTCTTCGCAAAAAACTGTATCAGCCCCGGATTACACTTCGGTTTCTATTATAAACGAACCGGAATAAATAAAAAAATTGAGTAAATGCATCGGAGCCAAGTGCTATAAGAAGAAGAAGAATCTAAACAATATATCGCTCGCTGATGGTCCACTTTACTCGTAAGCTTCCATTATGGGCTCAAACCCATTAGAATCCCTTTTTAAAATTAAATTCTTTACATGGGCTTTCTATTGTAGCAACTATTTTCCTTTGTTTTCTACTTTTCTCCATTTAGGTTTAATGGATTTGATATCTTTGAAAAAATCAAGAAATTTAATACCCGACAAACACAATGAATCTTTAAAATATGATTTAAAACCATTGTACTTTTTGTTTATCGACGTCACCTTCTTTTCACATTTATTGTCTCGAAAATATCTCGCGAGTTATACTACATGTGCTTTTAGCAACTAGATAAAAATCCTTTTGCCAATAACCGACCTTACGCAGAAGTTCTTGATATTATCTTCTCCTGTAAAAATGTTTCGTCTTAATGTTTGTGAAAATAACGATACTAGCATAGTTAACATTATCCTGAAGACCCAAATGTGTGGTAAGAGATCAAATAAGTATATGTATGATCCAAACCGTTACTACTATAATGAACCCAGCCTCCAAAAGTAATTGCTATTTAAGGAATTACGTAATTCTAAAAAAATCACGTGCGTTCCTCTAACTTTCCCTTTGTAAATTAAAGAAAAGAAAAAAGATTAAAATGATTAGAAAGCTGAAAAGTAGACTAGATATTTTATCATTCCCTGTCACCTACAGTAAGTCGTCGACGTAAGCGTCGCCGTCTAATAATGAAGACTCACTCTACACACCGTTAGATCTGGAATCATCTCTGGATCTACCATAGATGGCGACACAGAGCAGCGCATCCCAAACCAAACGCACAGTATCAGAGGAGATACATTTAAGCTGACAATAAATACATTTTCCTTTCTCTGTCTTGATAACCTCCTCCGTTGTCATGTTCTTGGCTTGATCAACATTCCGACCATCCATAATCTGACAGAGAGGAGGCTTTGAAGGAAGAAGGATTCATGAGTAGTTCGGAGAGACATACGTGCGATTTCTGCGGAGAGCGAGCGGCGGTTCTGTTCTGCAGAGCCGACACGGCGAAGCTCTGTTTACCCTGTGACCAGCACGTGCACACGGCGAATCTCCTCTCCAAGAAGCACGTGCGGTCTCAGATCTGCGATAACTGCGGCAACGAGCCTGTCTCCGTCCGGTGCCTCACCGACAACCTCGTCTTGTGTCAGGACTGCGACTGGGATGTCCACGGGAGCTGTTCCGTCTCCGACGCTCATGTCCGCTCCGCCGTGGAAGGGTTCTCAGGGTGTCCGTCGGCGCTTGAGCTCGCCGCTTTGTTGGGAGTCGATCTGGGAGGTGGGAGGAAAGAAGAAAACGAGATGATGATGATGACGGCGATGGAGAGTTTCGGGATGCATTTGGATTCGTGGGTTTCTGGATCTAACGTTTTGCAGGAGTTGGTCGTGCCAGGCCCCAAGGAGACGACGTCGTTTAAGAAGCGTGTGTCTAGCTGTGGGAGGTACAAGCATGTGCTGTGCAAACAGCTTGAGGAGTTGCTCAAGAATGGTGGTGATAGTAACCGTGACGGAGAGGGAGAAGGAGGAGAAGCAAGGGAAGGGCTTATGGTTCCGGAGATGCCAGCGAGATTGGGACGGGCGAGGGATGCAGAGGAAGTCAATAGCGGTGGAGAAGTTATACAGCAGCCTCAAACGACGTCGTTTACATCTTTGCTGTGGAACGTTGATAATCCTAGTGGTAGCCGGACTACTAAGGTTTGTGCAATCTATTTATTTATCTTTTGGTCACCCTTGTGGAGTTTTATGGTCTCAGCTTGTGAACTTGCAGATATGGGATTTTAATTTGGGACAGTCAAGAGACACTAAGGATGCATATGTAACAAAAGATGATAAATCATTCACAATCAACAGCTTTGTTGACCTCATGAATGATACTTGCTCCACCAAACCCAAAAGTGTTAAACAGGTTTGCCAGTCTAACCTTTAGAGAAGCCTTTGTGCTTAGCAATTGATTTCTTCTAGTGAATAGAGATAAAACCCAAAACTTAAAACCTAGTTAGAAATGAGTTACAAGTTGGTTTAGCTATTCTTTGCTTTAATGAATGCCAAAAAATTTGGTTTGTCAATTGTAATGCTTATTAGGATTCTTTTGCAGGATGATTACTATCGACCAACTTCAAGCCAGATACCAGCAGCCGCTGAGAGCAACAATCTTCCGCTTACATTTAGCTCCGAGAAAGGCTCAAACTCCTCCAGTGAGTTACGTTTCACTGAGAAAAATGACGGGGCTAGCTGTAAGACCACGAGAGTAGTGGCAACCAAGGCTGATCTGGAGCAGCTGGCTCAGAACAGAGACAACGCAATGCAGCGTTACAAGGAAAAGAGGAAAACTCGGAGGTAAATAACCGCTTAAGACAATTTTTTTCTATTCTACTATCTTCGCACTCAAGAATCTAATACCGTATCTTGAATATTTGGGTGCAAACAGATATGATAAGACGATAAGGTATGAATCGAGGAAGGCAACAGCTGATACAAGGTTGCGTGTCAAAGGCAGATTTGTGAAAGCTAGTGAAGCTCCTTATCCTTAAAAAAAAGGTCTCTTTACCTTAGGTCTCCTATTAGATTATAAAGCTAGGAACTTTTTTTGTCTACTTCCCATCTCGGACATCGTATATAGATCTGGCCCCTTTTGTTGTACCATGGAAACTTCTCTAGTTTAAAAAGAATTGTCTTAAATCTTGTAGAAGAAGCAAATGATCTGCTAACTGTTTTTATTGGTCCAATCCTAACGATTTGAATTTTCATAACCCTTGTGGTTGTCTTGTGGCATTTCTTGTGTTGTCAAGAACAATGGCGTTCTTAAGCTTCTACGCAAGATCTGAGAAAACTATGGATAAAAATCATAATCAAGCTTCCAGGAGATGAGCCAGTATGGGCCACCTCGTCCGTTTAACCACATTGATGTCTCTGTACAAGACAGCTAGACGAGCTGAAATATGGGTCTACCAGTTTCTGAGCCAAATGGAGAAGAACAATGTCAAGCCGGATAATCACATAACGCAAGGATGTACGTGATTTTGGGGGACAACGATTAGCCTGTTCCAGCCTATATCATGCGGTAAGACCAGCAACACCTCACTTGTTTCTACTGTTCTCGCTGCCGCTGGTAAGAGCTCTTGTGCCACTGCTTTACACAGTCCGGACTAGAATTTGAAATCATCGATTAGTGAAAAGATGTGTTGTTCAACAAATCTTTACCGGTCAATGCTACAATACACCAAATGTAAAGGCCAATGCTCTTCTATGATAAATACAAGTCTTTTGACCGTTTAGAATCGGTTTGAGTTAACTGTGTGATAGACTCAAGATATCCAGAACTCTATGAACTCCTTTTATTGATCACTCAACACAGATTACAAGCTTGAATAGAGAATTACAAGATGAACTAGAGCTGATAAAGTGAATCTTGAGCTAGGATCTCATGGCGATCTCAACTCGAAGACTCAACACGATCTCATGGCGATCGTGAGGAAGAAAGACTCATGGCGTCTCACTCTTTCTACAACATCAGCATAATCCTCTCGCGACCTTCTGTAACTTCCTCTTTATACTCAACTTCTTCACGAACAGCTCCCAAGCTCGTAACGGCAAACCTTCTGAACCAAATTAAGGCTCTCTTGACCCTTTCTCATTAAACACGTCAGCATCCTCACTTGCCACGTCAGTCTCTAGATGATAGAAGTCTATCAATACTTCCCCCATAAAAACAAGCTTGCCCACAAGCTTGGAAGAAGAAAATAAAGTTCTCCTGTCCAAGGAGAAGATCATGATAAAGCTGATCGATACTGCATTCTGGAGGGTCTTGTGGCATCTGCAAATGGCCAATGTAGCAGCTGAAGTCTCTACCTTATCTTTGTACTTGAACATCCAAGACTTAGGCATTTTACTTCTCTGCCTTTGTTGCATCACTTTGTTGCCCTTGTGAACAGACAAGACACTCCACAATCCTCCACAGTCACGGCTTTGCACCTTGCCATCATCTCCACTCATATTATACACATAAGCTCCATGTACTTTAGGTTTCAGAACTTCTGTCCCAACACTTATCTTGCTGAGCTGTTGTTTGTACTTAAACATATATGTCTTGAAATCCTTTTTCTTCTTTTGACTTTGTTGTACTCGCACTCGTAGCAGATTACCCTCGTGCTGCATTAATAACAGGCCGTTGTCTTGAGGTAACAAACGATTCAGTCTGAACAGCTCTTGTATCAATAGCCCGGATTCCTTCGTTTCTTCTCTATCACATCTCCAAATCAACACAGTCCCTATCCATAAGCAGATAAGTATGCTCTGATACACTCCCACCCTTGAAAACAAGCTTGACCCCAAGCTTGAGCAGAACATAAAGATGGAATCACTCTCAAGAAAATACTCATGTCGCTGCAACGTTAAACACCACCACTGCCAAATAACTGCAGAAATCATGTAAGAACTGATGTCGTTCGTATATTTCGGTTCCTTGATCTCAAGCGGTTCACTAAAGTTCCCAAGCGGCTGCAGAAATTTGTATTTCCACTTCCAAGTTTTAACAAACTTCCTCTGTTGGTGGTTACGTGGCACTCTTCTCAGTTTAGGATCACTCTGCTCCCTAACAAAATCAAACAATCTTTGCCACATAACTCCTCCCAGTACCAGCCACCAACGAAGATGTCTCTTGTCTATTTGTGCAAACATTCTTCTGCCCAAAACAGACTCTGTAACATCATTCTCATCAGCCAGCTGGTCCACACAACCTTCCAAATTTGAAACTGATTTGAAGTGTTTCACTCTCCACTTGTGCTTTACTGGTTTGAACTTGAACATCCAAGTTTTGACGCAGTTCTTCTGCTCCATCTTGTCATGACATAGTTGATGAAAACAAGCAACCTCCACATTCTTTGCATCAATACTCACAGTTCCATGTAGAAACGTCACTGTATCAGTCACTACCGAAACGGATGGTGAAGAATATATTTGCTGCACCAATTTATGCTCCTGCAACAAATCCATGTTCTGCTGAATATTTTTATCATCAGTAACAAGTACTATTGCCTCTTCTTCAGTTTCTGAACCGTTAGCTTTCTGGCGCATTATTGCTGGTGACAAACAACGAGGAGCAAGATTATTAGCAGAACTCACAGATACACTATCCAAAGTCGCTAATGCCATCGTCTTCACCAAATCTGGCCCCTTTAGAGACATCACCGCAACTAATCTCTCCTCCGGATCTGCCATACATGGTGGCTTTGACACCTTCTCTGCTTCTTTCTCTTTACATAGGTCGTCCTCATGATCAGCCTCAGCAAAAACATCTTTCTTGAGTATTATTTCAGATTGTACAGAAACTGCTGCAACCTTTACAGTCTGTTTTACACAAGAACTGACTGATATCTCATATTCAACACCATCTTGTTGCTCCCTATCCGACAGTGAGTCATACTGAATCTCTACTTCTTCTTCATTAACCTCTGCCACAACTGGTGATGTGATCTTCTTCAGCAATTTTATCTCAGGCGCAGCTGCTCTGCTATAAGATGATTCATCGTTTAACTTCACAGCTACTGAAGAGCATTCTGTCTCTTGATTATCAGCAAGACAATCACCAGATTTCTCGGAAATCATATCCTTCGTCAACATCACATCAGGTAGAGAAAAAATCTCAACCAAAGTATTTGTTGACGTCTCCTTCAACATCTCCACTTCTGTTTGCAACTTCATCCTCTCTGGATTATCATCCTCCCCAAAACGCATCAACAAAGAATCACGCAATTCGTTCCAGGAATCACATCTTAGATAGCACGCTACAGCTTCTTCGTAAATGAAACCAAAAGCGAACTGCATTCTCTCCTCGTCGTTGTACTCATACAAACTGAAAAAATTCTCCAGCCAATTAAGCCAATATCGCAAATCGCAACCTGTGTCGCTACCTGTGAAAACTAGAATCTCGAAGTACTTCATTGCCAATCACTAGTTGCTTAGCCTCCGATCAACAAAACGAAATCAAAATCAGCTTCCAATCGACTCCAATCAACGAGTCGTACCTTGAATCGTCTCTTCTCCGATCAATCGCTTCACAGCGCCGTCACTTTGCGGTGGTTCTGATCAAGTTTCGCCGCACCAATGATAGACTCAAGATATCCAGAACTCTATGAACTCCTTTTATTGATCACTCAACACAGATTACAAGCTTGAATAGAGAATTACAAGATGAACTAGAGCTGATAAAGTGAATCTTGAGCTAGGATCTCATGGCGATCTCAACTCGAAGACTCAACACGATCTCATGGCGATCGTGAGGAAGAAAGACTCATGGCGTCTCACTCTTTCTACAACATCAGCATAATCCTCTCGCGACCCTCTGTAACTTCCTCTTTATACTCAACTTCTTCACGAACAGCTCCCAAGCTCGTAACGGCAAACCTTCTGAACCAAATCAAGGCTCTCTTGACCCTTTCTCATTAAACACGTCAGCATCCTCACTTGCCACGTCAGTCTCTAGATGATAGAAGTCTATCACTGTGATAAAGCGTTTTTTTGTAGGTGGCTGTGTGGTTGCGGTTTGGACGGCATTTAGCACTAGGCAATTTAGGAGGATATTTCTTGATCCATAGGGTTCAAGCCTCGTGCTTTCGCGTTTAGACACATGGAAAGCCATTGGATAAGACCAAGAAAAGAAAAACACAAGGATCTTTGATAAGCCAAGTTTGGGGCACAGCCGCACAAGTGACAATGGAAACCATTTCAATTTTTTTCTGATGAAGCCAATATATTGTAAACAACAAATGACCCAAACCAAACACAACAATAGACAAAGAGTTTTCCTCTGTTCTCAAGACAAATCATATATGAATTAGAAGATAAAAAAAACAAGACAAAGAGGGATATGATAGAAGGATTGCTCAAATAGAAATGTTCAGGAGTAGTTGAGCCTGAAGATATCGTTGAACACGTAAAAGCTTCCTTGTGGTGTCGGCATCAAGTGAAACATCTGGAAAGCACACACAAAAGTCAACATGGTTTGTTCTTGTGTCAGACCAAAGATCAAACATACCAAAACAAAATGTTCGATTCTTTCGTAAACGCCAGATCTATCAGCCCTAGCGATCTAATTCTTCCCAAATCAGAAACGAAGCAATAGAGAGAGTCAGTAAGAAGGAGAAAGTACCTGGCTGAACTTGAGGGCGTGCTCCTCGCCGGCGAGCTGGAGGTTACCGGAGACGAAAACGAGCATACCGGAGGCGGGGCCAGAAGGCTGGCAATCGACAGTGGAGATGTTGTGCTTGCACTGCTGGAAAGGGAGAGAGGTGAGCTTGGCGACGATGCTCTGGACTCCTTGGATCTTCTGACCCTCGAAGGTGAGCATGGAAGCTTCCTGGTAGAGACCGGCTAGACCGGAACGATTTGTGTCGAAGGTTGAGTAGTAGTGTTCGACGAAGGCCTTCGCTACAGCATCGGGATCCATTCTGCGCCAAACTAAAGAGAGAGAAGGAGAAAGAGGTGGTAGTAGACGACGATGAGGCGAGTAATATAGAAAGGGGTTTTATATTCAGATGGAGAGATGCTCTATGTGTCTGACCTGTTAAACTCTGCGTCGCAATAACGCTGCTATTATTTTTTTTTTTTCTGTTTAGTTTTCTGTCAATTTTTATTTTGTACGAATATCATATTAATGCGAATAATATTGAGAAATGGTTTGCTAATATAGAACATTTTTTTTAATATAGAACAAGTTAACTAATCATCTGTTCCAATTCACTTTCTCTATTATTTACCATTTTTAATATATCTTACCTTTTATTATTTATTTAAATATTATAAAAGATAGTTTTAGATTTTAAGAAAATAATAAAAATAGAGGCTGTACAACGCAGCCTTCTCTTTGTTTTATAGGGGTTGGCACTTCGGTTATTTTTTCGGTTCGGTTTGGTAAATTCGGTTCAATGATTTATCCAACCAAAATAAACCATAATTAGTTCGGTTTAAATTCGGTTTGGTTTAAATTTGGTTTGGTTTTAAATACACAAACCCATTCATAAATTCATCATGTTGGCGACTATGAAAAACTAAATTATGTTGACTAAATCCAATATAATACCGAAACAAAAAAAACTTTAAAAAACATAAAACATTTATAATAGTACAATCAAATAAAAATTAACTATAATAAATAGAAAATTAAAGAAAACATCATTAATAATGTCTTAAAATAATCTATATAAACTAAATCTAATATAAAACTGAACAAAGATCTTAACAAACTACAAAAAGTTTATAAGAACAAAATCAAACAAAAATTAACTAAAGTAAATAAAAATTCAAAAAATCTTAGTCTTATGATTTTAGTATATTGTAAATTGCTAGTATGTTTAATTCCAATAATAATAACAATACAATGGTTATGGGTTCGGTTTAATTTGGTTTGGTTTCATTTGGTTCGGTTCGGTTTCGGTTCGGTTAGTTCGGTTTGGGAAAATCTTAAACCTAACTATTTGATAATAGACTTTGGTTCGGTTTGGATCAGTTTCGGTTCGGTTAGTTCGGTTCGGTTCGATCGGTTCGGTTCGGTTTTTTTGCCCACCCCTACTTTGTAAGGTAAATCATTTTACCCTAAACCCTGTTACAGAAATAATAAGGATAAGTGAGATGGGCCTTGGGTAGAGTTAAATGAATATCCGAGAATCGACATTTATGCCCTTTATCTTTAGAAGCTCAAGCAGAGGCTGTTTACTTATCCACATTTACCGTAAATGTCGAGTCTCGGGCTTTTATTTAACTCTACCTGAGGCCCATCTCACTTATCCATATTACTTCTATAATAGGTTCCACTGTTGGGCTCTGGACCAACAAGCTTTTTGGTGTAACGAACTGTTGGGTGGACAGATCAACCGAACCAACGTTTGTCATCAAATAGTTTGGTTTAATATTTTCAAACCCGAACTAATCGAACCGAACCGAATTAAACCAAACTGATAAACTTAGGTATTTTATTATTATTTGAATTAAACATACTAGTAATATACAATTTACTAAAATTCTAAGACTACGGCAGCTGGATCTGAAAACAGCTCTACAAACTACGGCCGCTGGCTTGTCGGTTTGTCAACTGCCATTTAGGCTCAGGCATCACAGCAAGCTTCTGGCACTACCACTGGACAGGCGACGGTGCTCTGATTGACCTCACTGGTCCATTAGGGCCACAGATCACAAGTTTTGATTATAATGCCTCGGTTGATGATGCCATTAACGATGGGAACTGGTGGCTGCATAGATCTCGTAGTAGGAACCCGATCATCACTCTGCTACGAGACCATCTCCCACCAGTGGATCCCATCGTTCTCTCTGAAGTCGACGACTTATACATCTGGAAAATTGGAACCACTGCGCCTTCTCCCCACTTCACCACCTATGCGACTTGGATCTCAGCCTTTCCACCTCCACCAATTGTTGATTGGCATAAATCTGTTTGGTTCTCAGGTTCCATACCCAAACATGCCTTCACTACATGGCTGATATCACTCAACAGGCTCCCCACTCATGACAGGCTTCGAGAATGGGGTCTTGATGCCCCCTCTTCATGCCTCCTCTGCTCGCTGTTTGATGAGAATAGTCAGCACCTTTTCTTTGATTGTGAATACTCTAGTGATGTATGGTCTTTCTTCTCCTCCAAAGCCCATCTCAACCCTCCACTATCTTTTGGAGTTGTTTGAGATGGATGAAAGACCCTACCAGAAATAGCAACATTAATCTCATCCTGAAGTTGGCCTTTCAAGCCTCTTGCTACGCCATCTGGAAGGAGCGTAACACTCGCCTCCACTCTGCAGTCGCGAGATCGACTCACTCACTTATTGCAGATATTAGTCTAACTATCAGAAGCAAACGGGATTCACTCTCCAGGTCTCAAGGAAACCTTCCAACCACCATCTCCTTTTTGACTACGTTGTTTGAAGTTTTCCATTAACTGCTGGTTGTTTTTTTTTTTTGGGTTCTTTTGTTCCTTATCCTGATCTCTTGTGATCAACTGTATATGTGCTGTAAGCCTGCTTGGCCAATATTTATATAATGGAAAAAAAATTCTAAGACTAAAGTCACTATTAAGTTTTTAAAAGTTTTCTGTTTATTTTAGTTAGTTTTGGTTTCATTTTGTTCTTATAATTTTTTTGTGGTTTTTAAGATTTATGCTTCAGTTTTGTATTAGATTTAGATTACATTATTTTTAAAATAAACAGAAAACTTTTAAAAACTTTTAACGACGACTCTCAATTTTCTATTTACTTTAGTTAACTTTGATTTGATTGTGTTTTGTTTCAGTTTTATATTGTATTTAGTCTACTTTTTTTTATAGTCACCAACATGATGATTTCATGACCCCGTGTTTATGTTTTAAAACATGATTTTTCTTTAAAAAAAATAACTAGGGAACCCGATTGAATCGAACCAGAACACAAACACAGGGTCATGAAATCAACACGAAATCATCATGTTGGTTCGAATACAAATTGAACCAGAACTGACCCAAACCAAACTAATTATGATTTTTTCAGTTAGAAAATTTCTAGAACCAAATTAACCAAACCGAACCGATAAAATAACCGAATTGCCCACATCCAGTTAGAGTCGTGCACCACACTTAACAATTCTCTTCAGTAATGATTTCGATTGGGCATTTACATTTTGATAAGGTGGGAGATATTGTTGGTTTGTGGGAGAAGGTGAATCCAGAAAATATGTTTTCCGGCGTCGTGTAGCAAGTGACGAACGTGTATGATTATGTGTGTAATTTTAGATCTTCTGATTGGATGGTTTAGTTCGGAGATTTTCTTCTCCTGGTTTACTGTGGAACCAAGCTTAACTTATTAGAGCACCCTCAACGCCAAAGCTTGAGGGAGTGCTAAGGTGTGGATCCCACCATAAAAGAGGAAGCAGCGGCGCGAAGAATGCCAGATTAAGCATCACGGCTTGCACTGTTTTTCGGGCTCTACTGACACGTGGCGATCCGCGATTGGTTCGTTGTTAGTTTTTTTTTAAGTCAGATAAAAAAATTAAAAAAGAAACAGCCCCTAATGGAGTGCTGCGTTAATGATGGCCTTAGAAGCTAATTGCTTTTAAGACTTTCTTTACAGTCTGATTTCAGTGTACATTGCTAGAGGTAATATTTATATGTGTAAGAAACTATTTTAAACATTTGAGCCGGTGTTTAAAAAAAAAAATCTTTGAGCTGGTTCGAGGTAAATACTCCATCTCCTTTTAGTTTTGATTGGTTACCAGCATAATTTGATTGCAAAATATAGTGCTCTAACAAATAAATAAAAAGATAAAAAAAAAAAAGAAGAAGATTAGAGGTGCAAGATCATCCCTAGTTTAAATATACAACAAAGGAAACAAAGAAGTTTGGAGCCGATACTCAAACATGGAGATTACACTAAGAAGATTCAGAAGAAAGCTTCTTCAAATTTGTATTCCGTTGTATTTATTATAAACTTACATTTGATTGTTTTTTTTTATTATTTTATGTGTAATGTTATATTTTATATAAATAAAATAGTTGTCAAAAAAAATTGTTATACTTTGGACCAAGCCTGGTCCGGCCCGTTTGGGCGCATAAAGAAAAGATGTAACATGAACCATACACAAAAAAAAATCACAATGTGTATCATCTGAGTCTCAAAACTTAGAGTGCGAAACAGACTATGAGCTGTCAAGAACCAACCCACAACTGATTTCTCAGAATTGACTGCCCCTAATTATACATATATATTTGTGGCGCTTAAAGCTGGTGGTTTACCAGCTTTAGCCGAGGACCAGCACTGCTTTTGGCTGATAATAGAGAGACAAAAGCTCAGAAAAAAATGAAATAATATCAAATGTGATTAATCTCCTCCTCGATCATAACATGTTGATAAGCCTCATTGCAATGTTCACAACAATACATACCTCCTTCTCAGAGAACTCTGGCCCTAGTTTTGGATCCACAAGCTCCAGAAAACTTACATTATCTTACAAAACGTAAGCCCGATCAAGAAGGGAGGTAAGTTCCTTGGCAAGCAAATTGTTACTTGCCCTTATATCCATATATATCACCTTTATCAAAGACCCTTCACGCAGAAGAAATGCTAGCCCTTTGGCAATGCCCACGCAAATTTTCTTCCTTATTGACCATTCCATCTTTAGTTTCAAACTCTTCTCATTTTTTCGAAGGAGAAATTTCCAGTCTGACGAAGTTCTAAACCGTCTGGCCTCTGTAAAAAAAAATCCAAGCACAATAGATACAGCTGAAATCATAATGCCAAAGCTTGTCCAGAGAACAAACCACACAAACCATCACTTGGGACATATACAAAATAACATAATATATTTATAAATAAAATTATATAAACAATACTAATGTTTTTAGGAATATGATTACAATTATGTTTACATATAAAATATAATAAAATTATATAAAAATTAATAAAAATACAAGTAAAAATAAATAAAAATATAAGTAAAAATTATATAAAATATAAGAAAAATATTTTTTTTTAATGTGAGATTTTGTATTAAATTGATTTTAATAAACTGTGATTGATTTATAGTAAATATGTTGGTGATAATATTAACAAATATTACTATACAATTAACTTCATAAAGTTAAATTTAATTATTATTAATGGAGTTGAATTAGTTTAAAAAGTTGTGTAATATTTTATAATATATATATGATATTAGAAAAAAGTATAAAAATATATTGTTAAAATTTTGCCTAGAACATCTAAACGTATTGAACTGGCACTAGAGCCATAAACTCCTGAAATAGGAAGAGAAATTGTGCATTTTCCAGCCCACCTCAAGCTGATCTTGAGGTTGTGGTCAGTTACTTGGACCACAAATTTCTTCACAACCGGCTCACCCGATGTACAATCTTCCCTTTAATGTTGAAGTTTTTAACCACCAGTCCTCTCATGTTAAAAGTAAATAATCCAGTTACTTAAAATTATTTACATTAGCATAAGAGTTTCGACGTACCTGAACATATATTTCAAACAAACGCTTGCCAAGTTAATAGAAAGAGTTGTCGTTTCTAAGAACAATCTCAGCGAAGTGCAGGCTCACAGTGTAGTTTACATTACCAACGCAAAGACCATAGTAGGTCAATACCAGTGGAGATATCATAACTGTCTTGTAGGATGGGAGATGGCACGTTCGCTGATAGTCTTGAAGTGTTCAATATGGTGTAATCGCCCACTTCTTCAACATCATCCAAGAAACGTCCCGTGCTACTGAATCCCCAGTGCTTCTCTGTGCTGCCATCATAGACAAACATGGTATCTATTTTTGACGCTAATATCGCCTATATAATGTTTCTTATAATTTGTAATAGCATAATTCACCGGACAAAAAAAAACTCAAATTTATGAAGATAAAATATCTCTTCCTTCGTGGATATAGCCAACATAGAACTTGTTTTCTTGGAAATCAGAGAATGCTTATATTACTTACCTGATAAATTGCCATGTTAAAATATCCAAGGTAGAGTAGTTCGAGGTAATTAACGTATCCAAGAACTGACCAATATAAACAGAGTTTCAGCATCTATATGTTTACTTAATTTCACCACGTTTGGCAGACTTTCAAAGTGTAAGAAGTGAAATAGTATTGTGTATTGCTGCAGGCTGACTGAGACAAGGTATAATGATGTTAAATACATTCAATAGCCGTGGGATGCGTTCTTCGAACCTGGATGACTTTAGCTTCTACGAAGAGAGAGAGAGAAAGCTATTATATACAGGAAAGCCAGACTGTATTGTTCTTGAGAATCTTACATTTTCTCCTCCCACCTCTACCAACAAACCCCACAAATTCTCACAACAACGACTTTGGTCTTGCAGCACAAACTCAGTTAAGTTAAAAGTCAGAACCTAACAATAACTTTTGAACCTTGGATGATTTTTGTTATGGGTGGAAACTGGAAAGAGATCCGATTATGTGGAATGTTCACTCATTACAACAAATGGTCCGAACCAAGAAACACACTTGAAAAGATAGTCTTGAAATTTTTGAAACAAAAACACCACATTATAAAGAAATGTTACATCCGTAATGTCACGAGCCTACCATCTAGGCCAAACCCATCCTAGGCAAGATCGAGACAAAGGAGACGGTCATCAAAGCGAGAGCTAGAGCCACGGTGGCGTGACCATCTCTTATGGAAGGTGATCCTCCTGTACCTGTAGGCGTCGCTGGAGTTGCCGGAGACTTCCCTGCTGGAGCCTCTGGTGTTGTTGTTGATGTGGCATTGCTTGTGAATACGGCTGCGTCAGGTGAGCTCGGTGAAATCCCGAGAAGCTCTGTTCATTGATGCATATATTATATTTTTTTGAAACACTGATGCATATATTATATAGTCTCACTTAACAATGTATATTTAGCATCGTCATTTTCCAATATAATATGGCACTATTATTGTTAAGTAAATCTGTATGGTCTAAACATAACTAAAATGTGAAAGGAAGTGAATAGTTTCTGTAGGAGGGAAAAAAGAAGGGACCAGCAGAATTTCTTATTTAAATGCAACTATTATTAGATATACAAGTTGGCTGTATTTTGATAATATAAAAAATAGGTGTATACAAAAGTAGGTATACTTTTAAATGTGCTATATATCAAGAGCATCTCCAAAAGCCTATTTATTTTAAGGTTTGGCATAACCTCAATTATAAGGTTTTGAGGACAGTTCTCTGCGAAAGCAAAACCTTATATTAAAGTTTAAAACTTTTGTATTTTAAATAATCGTTTTTATATCTAATAAAACTTAACTAAAATCAGAAATCTTTTACAATAACTATAAAATATACAATAGAAGTTTAAAATTTTATTTTTTTTTATTTTTTATTTGTAGATAACGAACTAAAAGTTTTGAAAAAGTTTTGAAAACAACTTTGTTGTTATTTCAACTTGTAAAAATGATGTCGATTCTACATCTTTAATTTATGTGTAATATCAAATTCATCTTTAATAACTATGTTATTCATAATGATGCATACTGTTATTATATAATGTAAAACATTATTTAATCTTTTTATAATATTTTTTGTATTATTAGTTAAATATTTTATATTAAAAAGACTAAAATGATTAAACATAAAAGTTATTAATACTAATTGAAGGATAAACAAGTAAAAGGACTAGAAAAGTAAGGAACTTTAAATATAAGGTTTTGTACAGTGAAACTTTATATTTGAGGTTTCACCGTACAAAACCTTAAATTTTAAGGTTTTAAAGTTGTTTTTGGAGTACACAAAACCTTATAGTTGAAGTTTTAAGAGAGCTTGTGAAGATGTTCTAAATATGATTTGCAGTAAATATAGTTGCAACTCAAGACACCTAGCTATTGCATTAAAGTATTAGACTTATTCAAGGGGTGAACCTTTAGATTCACCAACCAATAGGATTGTGTCATTTAAGATTTAGTATTTTTTAAAAAAGGAAACAAAATATTATCGAATTATTTTATACTTTCAAAATAAAAATTAAAATAAAAAGTATACTAATCACAAAATACAAGACTTTTTATTCTAAAAAAAATATTATTTTAAAAATATTTTTTTTAAGTTTATAATAATCATCAAAAACAATACTTTTAATCTAAAAAAAGAATTTATTTTGAAAAAAAATTAAGACTTTGGATAAATCTTAAATTTAAAAGTTTAGAATTTATCCAATGGTTTAGGATTTACCCAAGGGTTTAGGATTTACCCAAGGGTTTAGGGTTTAGAATTAGGATTTAGGGCATAGTTTTTTGTTGATTGTGTTATAAATAGTGTTTTTTAAAGTTTAGTGTTTTCTTTGTGGTATTAATTTTTTTTGAAATTTTTTTTTTTTGTAATTAGTATTATTTTTATTTATTTTTACTTCTTTTTCAATTTTAAAACGTAATATAATTTTGTAATATTTTCTTTCCTTTTTTAAAAGATGACAAATTCTTTTATTTTTTTAAAAGATGTCAAATTTGAAATAACTAAATGCTATTGGTTGGTGAATCTATAGGTTCACCCTAAGAGGTGAACCCAAGAATAACTCAAAGTATTATAGTCGAAGAAGCATGCGGAAATAATTTTGTATGTAGATGTGACAAAAGGGAAATCAAACTACTGAAACAATCAGTTAAAACTTTTTTTTTGGTATGAACAATCAGTTCAAACTTTTAATGATCAAGATGATTTAACTTAAAAGAGCATATATATGAAACTCCTTAATAAAAAAAATCAATCACCTTGAACATTAAAAACTCCGCACGATCATAGCATCAAATAGATGTAGGCTTAAGAACGACTTCATTATTAATATAAAAATATAAATAATATTGTGTAATTTTCGATAATATATTTCCTCAAAAATGCAAAGCTAAGATACCAAATCCATTAATCAACAACATGCAGACCATAAAAAAAAAAAAAAAATATATATATATATATATATATATAATATTCTCTATGTTCCAAAATATAAGATTTTTGGTATGAATTCACAAAAATTAAAAAACTTAGTTTTTAGAAAATAATATTATTAAATAATTTAAATTAAATGTAAAGTATCCATCATAAATAAAGTAAATCACAAATAAAGTAATACATTATTATTGGTTAACTAATTTTCAATAAATTAAAGTACCTTAAAAATCTCACAACATTTTATATTTTGAAACATCGAAACATTGTTTTTTTCGTAGGGAGTATATAGGGAGTATATGAATAATGAATAATTAAAGTAACAGTAAAAAAAAGAGCCAAAACGCACTTGGACAGTTGGAGATGCTAGCGTTGTGGAGCTGACAAGAAGTTGGAAGTTGAATGAGTTTATCTTCTTGGACACCAAGATCCTTCAAAGCTTGTCCTCCTGTCTTCGCTTGCTGTATCACGTAACACAAACACTTTGGATCTCTCTCTTTTGTATCTTCGATAGCGTCACAACACTTCTTAGACGGATTTGGCGCCTTCCCAGTCGCGAAATCCAAACACAAAGTCACCTTTTGGAAATCTTGGCTACACTCGTCTGCCAAAGCTCCTCCTGCCGCGGGAGCTGTCGGTGCAGCCGCGGAGATGGAGGCAACGACCGTCATAGTGACAAGGAAGAAGTGGAAATGAAGACCCTTCATTATCAGATTCTTTTCTTTTTCCTTTCTCTGATTCTGCTTTCTTTGGTTTATTGGAGGGTTTGTCTGTATTTAAAAGCAAAAAATGACTTTGAGGTGTGTGTTATGTAGTAAATGCCACTGCGGACGTGGTGTGTGTAGTTGGGAGCTTAGATCGACACCTACCCTATACACATGAACATTAACGACGCTGATATAGTAGTTGTTGACTTATTGGCCTTTCTTTTGTTTGCTTGTGATATTGTTGACACTTGACGCTAGAATCGAGTAACAAACACATCCATTAATCTATTATCAAAATGGACGATGTTTTGATTTCAAAAAGAAAGTAAGAATTTGCTTCTTCTTTTTTTTATTTTACAAAATTACGCATTTATCAGAGGTTTAGTTTCCCGAATGCACTTCTCTAAGTCGGATGCGCATATATTGTAGTTTTATTTGTATTGTTAAAAAAAAAAATTTCCCGAGTGATTATGTATATTGTAATATTTTTATTAGTGACATGTTATTTGCTTATAACTAGAGAATGTGTTTCATATTAAAGAATATATATATCCAGGCACAAATCAACAAGACATTTTTTCGTTTCATGTTTTTTTAATTCGTAGATTGATATTTACTAGCTTTAAATATTTTTGTAACAAAGTATTTTAAAAAAAAAACTCAGATATGATCTTAAACCGGAAGGATACACATGTATGTAAGCAAAGAAAAAGGTTTTACTCGTTTACTCATTTACTCATTTGAACGGAACTTGTGATTAAGTGGTAGTGGACGGGTCTGAGACGCCAACACATTCCAGGTTCGATTTTCCCGCTATACGAAACAAAGTCAAATTGTTCTGTTCACCTAACGCGGATATGAATTTATACTTTAGGACCCATTTGAATGCTCAGGAGAATGAGTTTATCCGCGAGCTTGCGACTTCCACGAATGTTAGGTCTGGTTCCAATAATAATCTGGATTTAACCTTTCTTTTTTCAAAAGAAGATCAAGAAACGAAGTCTCAGTTTCTAGTAATTTTGTCGCTTTCATTCTCCATCAATGATTGACCTGATGGTTCTTCCTTTCGTTGCTTTGCTCTTTTCGTTGTGCAAAAATATCTCGAGCTATAGAATTTTCAAGAATTGTATCCATTAACTATGTACATGTGATGACTCTGTTTATGGGTCTATTCTTAATCAGCCTCTCTCATGTATTGTGATAAATCCGTAAATCATGAAAATCTCTTTAAAAGAGAATTCCACAGGTGTTGACCCCAAAAAGAAAGTTGTTATAAGAAATTAATGCTATGCCACCTCAATATTTAGCGACAAAATTATCTTCTTTTGTCAACTATCAAAACTTATCATGTCTTAGACTTTTTGCAAGGTTTACCTCACACTCTCTCACCAAGATCAGTTGATGCGATTTGCAAATATTGTTCAATGTTCTATACTAGGACCGAGCCGCATTACGTGCAGATTGTATCTTCCAATTGTTATTTTTATTATTTATTTTATGTTTTTATTATTTTATATATGTTAATTTTATTATAGTGTACTTTCTTGTGCTTATTATATTTTGTATAATTATAATAATTATAGGTAATATATATATATATATATATATATTCATTGTTTTAAGTAAAATTAGATGGTATATTTTATTTTTTAAAAAAAAATCATACAAACAATTAAAACAATTTTGCAAATAAATATTGTATGAGTTAAATACACTAAAACTTCTACGAAATTCTTATTATTTAATATATTATTTTTATCATAAACAGAATAATATCTGACAAACTAACTATAGTTAAAATATTATTCTAGATTAAAATCAGAGTAAAAATATAATCTATATATCAAACCAATCATTACTATTTAACTTTTACCATTACTATCTTTTGTAGTGTTTATATACGTCCCAAATTAATGTTTTTCTTATATTCTTGGTATACAATATGAAGGATTAATACATCTATTTAACTGTTTAGGGGAATTTATAATATATTTCGTCATCCAAAACCATTATTTTCATATTTTTCATTTTTAGTAAAAACACTTACTGTTTTGAATTACTATCACATTCAAATTTGATAGCTTCATTGATTTTTACTAGGTAATTACCCGCGCTCCGCAGCGGGATATATTTTTTACTTTTAAATAAAACATTTGAGTTTAATTTAATAAAACAATTTTAATATAAATAGTTTCTATTTATTTTAAACTAAATACATTTTTTTTAATTATCTTTGATTGTTCACAAATTTGACGATACATATCAAAGAACTCATCTCCGTTTACTAATTCCTACTTCAATATTCATTTTTAACATTGATATAAATAAATTAATTTATTAAACATGATAAGAAAAGTTTACTTATAATTTTTTATTGTAATTCTCGAATTAGAACAAAACATCATTCAGAACATCAGCTGAGACAAGAAAATTAGAAACAAACAAATGTGAACTGAAAACAAAATGTGAGATATACTTTATATTTGTAGATTGTATCAACAAACGGAGTTGGAAAACTTAAATATTAAAATAATACATACTACACATTTTCTCAAAAAAAATTTGTAATCATTTTATCACCCGCACTATGCTGCGGGAATTGTTTATGTATTCTTTTATTAAAATATTTTCAATTTAATAATTGCTATCTGTTTAAATTTAAAGTTATTAACATTTGAAGATTTATTTTTTTTTTTGTGTGTTCAAGATCCAATGAAAATATAAATATATAAAACATTTTTTAAAAAATAGAGAGATGAGATTAGAGCAGTGATTACATCTTTGTTGTGGAAACAATTTTTTTTAACAATTAGAAAATTATATAAACTAAAAGCTTATGGTGCACTTGAGTCACATTAGCTTTAGGTTCGCACCTGAAAAAAAAAGAATTATGAAGTAAGTTTTTTGGGTTTGTTAGGGTCAATGTTTTTGTTTCCTCTTATTCTTGGTCTCTTTCTTCTTCTGCAAGAGACATGATTATGATCTTGTTATATAATGCATTTTATATAAACGATAGTCCGTCATGCTCTGATATAGACGGTGCTTACTCAAGTGACATGACTATTTATGTATTTCGTCAAAACCTTTGATCCTTGCAATACAAAAGAGATGACAGAATTGAGAGAGCATGTTCCAGATATCAGAATTGCTATATAATTGTCACCTCTAGAACCTGACAACTACACAAAGATCTGATAACCAATGAGCACATAATACCTTGTCCATCGCTTGCGCTTTACATATTATGTGGTTGGTACTCCACAAGAGAAAGGAACGGTTAGCCCTGAGACTGCACCTCTCGGAGCTCTTCCTCGCAGATAAAAAACCTGTAAATGATTGATTGATTGGTGACTTTTTCTCTCTGGGTAGTAGTTGAGTAGTCTCCAAGAAAATGTAATATTATTTTGGTTGTTTTAATCTCGATTGTCGTTTTAGTTTTTGGTTGGTCCTTTTTTATATTTTCATAGCCAAGCATACATGGATATTGGCGCAGCTGCTTGAGAAATAAATATTTGAATTAACCATTTCTGATAAGATCTTTAGACTCAATCTTGGTTTAATGTCAATCTTTGGATTAAATCTTTGATCAAAGACGTATTTCTTTACTATACCTCCAAGCCTTTTTGCATCTATTTTTCTTATAATTCTAATGATTCAATAGTTAAGATGGAAATTAAGTCCACAGAAGGATACAGCCATATTACTTTTGATTAAGCTAAAACTCCAAAGAATTATAAAGTTTTCTTTTACCTTTCGTCTTCTTGGCCAATGAGAAACAAAGAAAATCATGAAACGTGTAATGAACGTATGTCTTCGTACAAATATAAGAAGAAGCTTCATAGTTATCTTCAACCTTAGGTTTATTCTCTTATGATAAACTTAAAAGACATATCTCCTTTCTTTGGACGCTTGATCATCTTTGCTCGTACAATTCTTTTCTCCCATCTCACAGAGGAGACTGGTGATTATTACTATTAAGACTATCTCTGACTCTTCCTGGGCCATCTGAATTAAGACTATATCTTCTTGAAACCACCAAGAAATTGCACCGCATCTCTTCCTCTCTGAGTAAAGACTATCTCTTCTTGAAACCACCAAGAAATTGCACCGCATCGCTTCCTCCTTTGAGTACTCCTCTGCTTTTTCTATGCACAAATATTCGTTTTTCAAAGTCATCAAAGGTTAGATCTAGGCCATAGTTCCACAAGTATCTGCTCTTAAATGGCCTTTTGAAGATTTATCCGATTGGATTTCAGAGGTGAATTTTATGCAGATTACAATGCCAAGACTGAAGATTGAGGGGTTCTAATTTCAGATTTGTTGCATCGTCAAGATAGAGTTGATATTATTACATGTATCATTTTTGGAGCTTAGTGATGACCAGAAAATTAGCTAGCTAAAAATAATTAAGAACCAAACTCAATGTTACTCGATTTCTGAGGACAATTTGACACGAAGACAGTTTCAGCATCTATTTCAATTTGAATTGATATCAAAAGACGTCACGACTCAGTGCATAATCGTTTCACTACTTTTCATCAGCCAGTACAACTTTTTAGTAATTAAGAAAATCTTCTACATCGCGCTACAAACAATAAATACATGTACCACCATAAGCGTTTAAACATTCTTACCTTTCCTTTCCTTTCCTTGCTACGTAAGCAACCTTGCCACATGCTTCATTTTCAAAAGTTATAAATATTAACTTAGTATTTGGTACTTTTGATTGAAAACAATAATATAATAATAATCAATACTATTAAAACAGGAGCAATATTTATCGACTATGTTTTGGACTACAAAAAAAGTTATAACAGTCTAAGTAAAATAAATACATTAATTATTATCATATAATATTCTCTTAATCAAACAAATATCTATTAATAATGAAATATTATTTGATATGCAACCGATTCCTACATACATGCAAAAGAAAATTGGTTTGATTAAATATTTAAATAAAAAACGTTTTATGTTTTAAAAACATTTGAAAAAAATAATTAACTTTGTTTTTTTGTTTTTATTATCATTCCACATACAGAACATATTAAAAAAAAATTAAACAATTTTAAACAAGTTAAGAGTTATGATATAAAATAAAAACATATCAAGACTTAAAAATCTATGTGTATTTAAATGTATAATGTGAATATTAAAGTTAAAATTTATTCAAAATAAACCCAAAGTAATATAAATTGTAATAAATTGTAACAAAATAAAATAATGTTAAATCACATCAACTAATTTTGTTAATATATTTATAATCCACATGATCATATGATCTTTTTATTTTTGAAATATAATTATTTGTAACTCTGAATAAGTTATATTTAACTTAATTAATATGAAATATACATCATGCCTAAAATTAAGGAGCTAACTAACTAATTTATATATTTTTTTAAAAAATAATAAATTTAATTTATATTAATACATTTAATAATAAATTAATTATATTTTAATTATGAATGTGATAAATAATTATATATGTCTATTAATTTGTACATATACAGCTATATATTAATTCAAATGCAAAAAAAAAACAATTTCTTCAAAACCCTCATTAAATATATAAAAATATAATTCTTAGATTTAGAGTATTAAAATTAGATATACATATATATGTGATAAAATAATAATAGTTTGATACTATTAATATTTAGTATACGATGAAATATGTTATTATTGATATTTTTACAAACATAGTTTTACGGGTTATTCAAACACATGCAATATATTTATCAAATATTAACTAACTAAACAAAATAATCAACACAATTATATCATAAAACACTACATTAAAACATAACTTAATGCAAGAGAGTATGTGTCAATAGTTTAATTAGTTGTAAAATAAGATTATATATATAAGAAAAATATAAATAAAAATTAATAAAAATACAAATCAAAATTAATGCGATTAATGAAATTAACTTTTAAATTAAAAATAAGTCATAAACAAAACATCAAAGAAATCTAATAACATGTGGATAACAAAAGTAAACTTACTAAATAAATGAAAATTTATATTTAAAAATATAAATCAATAAATTGTAATAAACGTATATAAATTGTTGATGCTCAAATATATTTCATTTTTACTATAGATCCTCTCAAATATTAATCCATTACGCTTACAACAAGATAAAAATTTAGTTTGACTAAAAATAGTATTAAAATTGAAACATCACTTTCATTATATATTCATCATTCATATAAACATATTAGACTACTCTAACTATAATAATTTAAGTCAAACCAGATTGCATATTAGTAGGTCATATATTAGTTCAACCGATAGTTAGATCCTTTGTATTAGTTGTTATTATGGATTTTATAGGAACTTTAAATATTTTTATTAAAAACTAAACCGAATAATATATGAGACCACAAAATTTGTCGATTTAACAGCGGGTCGGGACAGATTTTAAAATACTCAATATCACGTTTCATTAATAACATCCAAATGTAAGTACAATAAAATACAAATTTATATCAAATAAATTTGGATTGTTTCAACAAATTATCCCGCGGTTTCAAACCGCGGGTCAAAATCTAGTTTGTTCTTTTAAAAAACAAAACAAAAATAATAAAATGAGAGATTCTCTTGTTTAAAAGATTACATAATTATTTGAAAAATCACAAACTTGCCTATTTGAATATTTGATTGTACATATTAATTTGAAAACATACTTATTTTAGTCGTTTGAGATGTTTTTCATTCTTTAAAAAATATCTCAAACTAATAATGTTATAAGAAAGCCAAAAGGTTATTTTAACCAAGATGAACACGTGATATTAAGAAACACAAAGGTAGAAACATGTCTTTCAACTGTAGCAGAAGACATATCACCTCTTTCGGTAGCAGAAAATATGGAATCTGATTCCCAGTAACACATTATACTCGTGTGTGTTTACTCTTCCCTCTAAATTTTGATATAGCCCATGATGCCACTTGCTTTCTATGTTCAGTGGGACAAAAAACAGTAAACACTTGCTATTGAAATGCCCTTACTCCTTCTAGATTTAGTCTGCAACAGCTTCATCACTCATCTTAACCTGACCTATAAACTTTGGACTGAAGGTAACCATGGGCCCCATCTTCAAGCGATTATTGGTCCTAATAGAAAGGTGGTCACTGAAACAATCCAAGAAGAATAGATTCAATACATTAAAACTTAAAACACATCATACTGCAATATAAGATATGGAACATGAGTTGTTCTCACCATACGGCTCAGTTGTAATTCTTATGAGTTATTACTCAGAACATAAAGGATGACCCCACATGACCATACATCTGCCACGATACCATTGTACCCCTTATTGCTCAACACCTAAACCAAAACAAACAATATGATATGAGCTACTATATATAACATCACTTTATTTCAAAACATTGTGATATTTGACTTACTTAAAAGGCAACATAATTTGGAGTTCCACAAGTTGTCTTTAAAATGGTAACTCCCTTAAGATACAAGTAAGATGATTAGTTGATAAAAATTCAATCTGAAAGCAAAACAATAAACTGAAACCACCATTACTCGTTCTCGTAATGCACTGAGGCCATAATCAGATATCTTGAGATTTTCTTGAGAATATATCAGAAGTTTTTCAGGCTACAATTTACAGCAGAAATAACCAAAAACCAGATTTTGTTTGAAAAAATTGTTGATTGTCAGCAAAAGAAACCACCTTTAGATCTCTGTGGTAGACCCCTTTACTATCAACTCCTTTGGTAAGCTAGTGAAACTACTTCCTAGCTTTTGCGTCACTAATATGTTCATTACGAACCTATAACATGTAGCAAGTGGACAAACAATGTCTTCCAAAGATTATCAATCACCTGAAGTAGTTAAGTCGAGAGCTAGATAATTCACAATTCTATAAACAGTTCACCACATGTATTATTCTCCAAGAGGATGTAAGTATTTGTGCGACCTGCTAGAAACCTAAACAGAAATTAATCAATTTATATATGAAGATAGATATAAACTTTTCAGTATAAAGTAGAGGAAAGAACAAAACTTTACCTCGTAAAGACGAACAATACAAGGATGACGAAACTCGTCTCCCTCTTAATCTGATAAAAATGGGGCTCGGATCGGTGGCTGGTCGTGATGGAACGTGACAGCTACGGTTTCACTTCTCATCTCATTTTGGTCACGATCCCAAAATGATAAGGATCACAACAAAAACGGCTTCCCCAGTGAGAAACAATAGCTCCGGTGAGATGAGGAGAGGTGGCTATTGATGTTAATGAATCTCCATGCTAATACAATATAGAGGTGACATGGAGGAAGAGAGATCAACATGGAAGGTAGAGAAACATGGCTGAGCTCTATCTCTCTAAGTTGACATTGACGACAGCTAAATGGAGAAGAGAAGCCGGAGAAGAGAGTGGTGAAGAGAATCCGGAGAACGATTAAATTGAAAGATTAAATTGAAAGAGAGATCTGATTGTGTTGATTTCCAATCACAAATCTTCGACATGAGAAAGCAGAGATACGAAACGAACAAAAAAAGGTAAAGAAGAAAACAAAAGTGACGTGGAGAGACAAAATGTTTCGATTGGTTACCTGAGTTTTTTCAGTTAAATGTCACTTCCACATTCTTCTAAAAATCTTATGTGTCAAAGAGAACTCTAATGTTGGATTTCCTTTAAATTTCAGTCATTTGAAGGATTAGTTTTTTTCTTACTTCTAATTAACTTTAATATTTTATTGTTTTTATTGTGAACATAAATGAAAACATTTGTTGCCCTGTTGTCACTTGATGTGGTATTAGTTTGTGTACTCTTATGGTTCCCTCATATTTTCTTACTCTTTTTGTGAGGACTCACGCTTGGACAACACTTGGTTCAAAAATATATAGTATTTACAGGGTAAATTGCAAGAGATTTTTTCTTAAAAGACACTTAGTTACCAAATGAAGTTAATTAAGTAGATTAATGTTGCAAAAGAAAAACATTTTCTTAGTTCCTGATGCATGCTGCTCAACAGGATTAGTTAGGAAGGATGGGTTGTTTTGTTTCACAGATTGGAGGAACATTAGATTTCTGGTGGAGTGAGGCAGACAATACTGTCCCGGTGATCCCACAAGAGACATTGTTAAAATGTTAATATCAGTGTTCATTATAGAACAGTCGATTAGTCAAAAAAAATAGTTAATGGTTAGCAGGGTTCAAGTCATGGTTTAGTTGCGAAGAGCTGCAATGGTCAGACTAAAAAAATGAATGCGCTGAACTGAATCCAAATCAAATAAGATCAATGTGTAGGAATCTCTACTCCAGATAGTGGTGACTATTTAATGGCAAACCAGAGCAGCAGAATTTCTCTCTCGGGATCCTTGATCCAATAATCAATCGCAAAAACAACCAATCAGATGAAAGTCCTGACTCCAAGATCTCAAGAAAAAGGATGAGACTTTTAATCACCTGAAAGTTTTTCGCTCTGGTGTAAGGACTGTCTGTCTCCGATGGGAACCTTGTGGATGACATGGAATGTTTGAGACCATGAGCGGGAGAGACCTAGTGGCTTTGCGGGAGAGAGTTGAAAGTGGGGTAAGCAACGGAGAACCTGAGGAAGTCAATCTTTGTAACATGGGTTGCTGAGATTAACGACGAAACGGAGACACAATTTAAGATGCAAATTGAACTCACCATAGAGGACCTCTATATATAGGATGCTCGGGAAGTCATTACAGGAAAATGAGGTGTTTGGTCGGAGGTGAAGGTGGGTTCGAAGAACTCGAGATAGCCAAGAGTTACGCCGGAAGATCAATCGACTCGGGGGACAACGATGAGAATAAACTCAATCGCAAGCCCAGACAGATGACAACACGCGAGACGCAACATTTAATCTAATAGTACACGTGACAGTTCTTGGAGAAATGAATTTGTGACATGACATCCTATGTAGATAGCCTATGCGAGATTCAAACTCTATTTTATATAAATAAATGTCATGGATTCAGAATGTTGCTAATTATTGGAGAATACCTATAAAGCAGCCACGACAAGCGGATGTTGTAAATGTAAGAACTATGACACAAATGTAAAGCATAAAGTACACCACAAAATATTTCTATAAAAATATGTGTATTTGCTAGTTTTTCTAAAATTCAACTTACAATTCTCTTTTTAAACAGAATTTCACAAGATCAAGACCTTCTTGTTGTTGCCCTAGCTTCACACTTCCTAAAGTCAAGTACCAGACCTGTAGAACCTCTCTCCTTAGCCCTTAGTTCTTTCACTCGCTTACTAGCTTATGAAACTCATTCGTATGCTAGGAATACAATTTCAGTGACAACCCTAATACATATGCCGTGCAAGACTATATATATCTTATTAAAGCTGAAGTACACTTTGAAATTATTTGAAAACAAAAATAGTAATAAAAAAATATAATGTTGTTTGGAAACATAAATAACACTATAATAAAGTAAAGATGGACTTAACTTGAATCATAGATCATTATGGCCCAAAATACAACTAATATTTATTCTTAGGTTTTGTATGATTGTTATTAATATGTTATTAAAATTATTAGAATTATTTATATTTTTATTTTAACGGGATTTTGAATAAATACAGAACAAAATATAATCTATATAATATATATTTTGTATTGTTACTTTCTGTTTTCATATATTTTAAATATCTTCTCCAAAATTTCTTGATATATGATTTAACAAGTACATTATAATTATATAAGTGATTCACCTCATGAGTTATTCTGTGTATTTAAGAATGATATTTTTTTATTAAGTTAAAAAAATTAAATTGCATAAAGTATATATATTTGTGAAATTCTTACTACAGTGTTTACGGTTCGCAATATTTTACGGAGACGTTCCTATTACACAATATAAAATACATAATTTAAACAATAAACAAAAATAGTAAAATTAAAACCGTAAAGTTTTAAATTTTTAAAATTTATATATACTAGATATATACTGTAAAACATGCACACGCACAAAGATCTAGAATACCATATAGCCAGGTTGGCTAACCTAACCATCTACCCAATATTTACTAAATCCCCAAATATGGAAAGTTCCCAAAACTCATACTAAGTCTTTAACAACTTCCATCATGAGATCTACCTTCTCTAAGGTGGATCTCGTCATACTTGCTCTTCAAGAAGTCTTTGCATTAACCCCATTCTTGATTGCCATGTTCATTCTTCAAGTCTTGATCTTCATCTCATCTTGTTCATCTATATGCCTACTCGCTGTTGCATGCTTTACTTCGCTCGTTGTTGTACGTACGTCTGAATCATAATGTCCACCTGATATTTGCATCTTCATATGTAACGCAATTTAATCGAACTAGATGATGAGTATAAGACCACACCGGCTCAATGAAGACTAGGCCAGAAATGTAGAATACAATTAAATTTATTTCTCTTTCCCTCCTTTACAACTAACTCAAACAGTCTCTCAGATTTATACCAAAGTAATAGTATGAGATTCTCAGTTGAATAAAAATCACAGATTTGAGAAATAAATAACTGTTTTCTTAGATTTATTTTTTAAAAAGTTGGTCCTTGATGAATGGGCGAACTAGAGTATTGTGGCTTATAGGCTATCGAGTCTCGGCAGTAGGCCATTAGCAGATATGGTCGCTGTTTTGCACAAAGGAAGAGCTGTGGAGAAGGGAAGTAATAGAGAGATTTTTTTAAATTTAAATGATATAATAAATCACCAGAGAATCGGAAACCAGATTATGTTACAAGCTCCTTCCGAACAAAACATTAGTCTAAATACTACAAGCCTAGCTTCGTCCATCCATTAAACCTGGCACGTTCCGCTAGTTTGTTCTTCAAAAACTTTGATATCGGTAGCCGTTCTCAACCATTGACTTACTCTCGGGAAAATGAAGTTCTCATGGTTGCCTTGTATGCCATGAGTTCTTTTGACGTCTCTGGAGTAGCTAGTTCCTGATGATCTCCATGAAACTAATACATTTTCTCTCTATTATGAGCAAGACGACCATAGGGGGTGATTTCAGATACATACCTCTGCCCACCAAAGCCGCCATGCATGAAACGCCACCAACGCTTGAAACACATCTCAAATCGGGCATGCTCTCGCTATTGTCGCCTATAAAACATGCGCAAAAATGGGCCAGAGCCAACGCCACTAGCATCCTAGCTTGTCTCAACACCTAGAAGTAAAAATCAGTTAACCCCGCACAACTCCTAGAGCTAGTCACGGGATGTAAGCAAAATTCAAATCTAAACACTGAGGCGGGAATGGCACCCGAGAACCACCTTGCTATTTTTGACCTTTAAAACCAAAGGCCATTTCCAAGCTGTTAAGACCCTTTTCCAGTGTCAATAGACCAAGGTCGAACAATGATGAACGAGACACATCCAAAGATACACAATGAATTGGCCGAACAAGCTGTACACAAACCGCCATAGACGACAGCTTGCTATAGACATCAAGCACATTCACACAGGCCGAGACAGGGATGAGCCCAATGTCCTACTGCGAGAAACCAGCCAAGACACACCTCCGATCTAATGAAGCATCAGATTTCACTTGACTACAATAAGACAAAACCAAGCCACATTAACACCAGCGAGACCCAAAGAAACCAACCCCTGTAGTCGAAGGAGAAACCCTCGAAACCCCTCGTCGGAGCTTCTATAGTCAATCCAACCATGTCCTTCATCAATAACGCCAAGCTTCGAGAGAGATCAAAAATGGAAAATCGATCCACAACATGCCCTAAAAACCGACAACACACCGTGAAAATGCTCCATAACCTCGCCGTAAAGCCACATGTTGCAAAGAGTTCACCGAAGATGAAAGGCTTCGAGCACAGCTTCACTCTAGGATGAAATCCTACTGCATAATCACAAGCATAACGAAGATGGAGACAAAAATCTGACGAGCAGCAAGAAAAGATGAGAACAGTGGGAAGAAGAGTCTTCTTGCACCGGCATGCGCTGCCGGACGCCGGAGACAAACTTCAATAGGATTTTAAGCTCGAGAGAGAATATTGTGGAGAGAAAAGGCAAACTATGTTTTCTTTAGAAGATGAAGATATTACTATAGAGAACTTGTTTCCATATCTAATGGTTTCTATAAGAAGATAACAACTGATTAGGATCATTGAATTTTCTTTTGTTTTTTTGGTTAAGGTTAACTATATACGCACATTATGATTGGTTATAAAATCAAGTAATAAATGGATCCACAATCTTTTGTAATCATCAAAGAAAATATAAATTCAGAGGATGTAACTTAATGCTTTTTTGTAATTTAAGGTTTTTGAAAATGAGCTTGCTTGAAAAGATATGTTAATAATATGTATGTTTTGTTATTTCATAATCAATATTTTTCTTCATTTTTCATATAAAAGAACACTAATATCTTTTTCAACACTGGCATATTAAGTTAGAAGATAACAGATTAAACCACTGATAAGCTCATAAGATTGGTAACCCCCTCCCTCTGGTGTGACATGAAAACAAATTGAGATGGTATAGCCAATCTTGTTCTATCTCATTTAATCTGGCAGTAGACGATCTTGTTAGTTGTTACCTTTCGCAAACCAACATGGGCACGAAAAGCCATATTCCAATAAAATAAGTAAATAACATACGTCCACACTCTGACATTTTTTTCAAATTCGAATAAGCCACGATTACGTGTCTAGCTCATATCATCCACTTTAGCCAAAGCTACTTGAATGGTAGAAAACGAACACGTGTCACAATATCAGAGGCCATTCTCCAAGAAATAGTAACCTACTACTCCTTCAACGCATTCACATTTCTATCTCCTCATTTCATGGTCTGAAACTTGACAAAACACACCCAAAAAAAAGGAAAGAAACAGTCAGATCTGAAAATAAAGAAACTAAACAGGATGAGCAACATAATCCCAGCGGAGAAACGATCCATCGTCACCTTCGTTTTACTCGCCGGCCTCATCGGCAGCGCTCTACTCTTCACAGCCTTCATACGCTCAGCCGACGACGCTTTCTTCCTCTGCTCCACCGCAAGCGCCAAAAGCCGAGCCGTGGCCGCAGCGGCTGATTACTCAGCGACACCGATCCAGCTCCAAGCCATCGTCCACTACGCGACCTCCACCATCACCCCGCAGCAAAACATCCACGAGATCTCAATCTCTTTCAACGTCTTGAAAGAGCTAGCTCCGGCCAACTTCCTCGTCTTCGGTCTGGGCCTCGACTCCCTCATGTGGGCTTCTCTCAACCCACGTGGCAAAACCATATTCCTCGAAGAAGATCTCGAGTGGTTTCAGAAAGTAACCAAAGACTCTCCTTTCCTCCATGCCCATCACGTGCGTTACAGGACGCAGCTGCAAGAAGCCGACAAGCTTCTGCGTTCGTATAAAACCGAACCTAGCTGTTTCCCGGCGAAGGCGTATCTCCGAGGAAACGAGCGTTGCAAGCTCGCTCTCACGGGGCTTCCTGACGAGTTCTACGACACGGAGTGGGATCTGATCATGCTCGATGCTCCTAAAGGTTACTTCGCCGAAGCTCCGGGAAGAATGGCGGCGATTTTCTCGGCGGCGGTTATGGCTAGGAACAGGAAGAAGCCTGGGGTCACTCACGTGTTCTTGCACGACGTTAACCGGAGGGTTGAGAAGACTTTCGCCGAGGAGTTTCTGTGCGCGAAGTACAGAGTTCACGCCGCCGGGAGGTTGTGGCATTTCGCGATTCCTCCGGCGGCTGCAAACACTACCATCGACGGTGGCGATTACAGGTTTTGTTAAAGATTGTGACACGTCACACACGGCTTTCGTTATTTCCACTTTTGCCCTTTTAACTATCGGATCTTTATTTTACTACATAGAGGGTTCAGTTATTATCTGATTTAATGCCGACAGTTTTGGATCTCATCTCGTGTTTTGGATCTATTCTACTTGCATCTCGGTATTGTTTTACTTACGTGTTGCATAGGTCATGTTTACATCATAGTTTCCTTACTTAAAATAATTTCACATCTATATCTTAAGTGAAAGCTAATATTTGGTAGAGAACGTAAAAGTATAATATAATAGCAAATCTGGCAACTCTATTACGAGACTACATTAGCTTAAAAGTCTCACTCGTTAAGACGTTTTATGTTTACTAATTTAATTCAAACTATAAAGGGCAAGACTTTTCGTTCTGACGAAAGGTGGGTTTTCGCATAATTATTTACTTCCAACGAGTGTTTTGGAATTTACCTTTAGAAAAGTAATGAAAAGGAAAAAGAGATACGACGACAAGAATCTCTCTCGTTAAATTGTGTGTTGAAACTTTCATTAAAACCCAAAAGTAAATTAAGAAATGTACAAGTTGCGATGTGGAAATACAAGTGGTAATGAAAACCAACAAAAGGTGTCTCCTAAATGTTACTTCAAATATTCCATGACTTTTTAACTTTGTGTATAAGCCAAATGGTCACCTTCGGTCGTGCCTATTTTTATAACCATATATGTAAATCTTTAAAATATACTTTCGTATGTGTATAAACTGGTTATAACCATACCGCAGTTCAACCGCTTATTCCATAGATCCGTTGTTATTATTCGGAGCCATACAATAATGTATAAGCTGGTTTTCATCATATCAGACTAATACCCAATTTAGTTAGCATATTACTTTTTATTTTGTAATGTGATTTTTATTTACATTTTTCAAGTTAAAATGTGATATGATGTGAATAGTAGTGCTAAGGAGACACGAACAATTAGAGCATAGTTAATGGCAAAGGCAGTTTTATTTTTTAAATGAATTTGATTGTCTTTTTTTGTAAAAGAAAAGAATTTGATTGCTAGTGTGCAAGGATTTGTACTCTTAGAAAAGTGAATGTATTAGATACAGGCAGTTTTTCCTTTGCTTCTGATTTAATGCAACGACAGTGAGATCTGTAGTCATATGGATTTACAAAAGGGGTGATACCTTCTTTGGTATTTATTTCCCTAAACGGGAATTAACCGGGGAAAAGAGAGGGCACAGAAGCTGCTGACACTATTCAGAGAACTGAAGCAGAAGGACAAAACATTGAAAGAAAATGGAAAGGCTAGTTCTCTATGGAAAAGCAATAACTTCTCAGTTTTATCAGGTTCGTGAGGGGCTCTTCTACGAAGAAACATATGGTAGAAAAAATGTATTTTTTTAGTTTAGATGTTACAAGGCCCAATATCAGGGTCAAGGCCCAACAGACAACATTTTTCACCAAACAATAATCATAAACCAATTGAAATATAGCTTTTTTATAACTACAGTTTCAAGTTTTGGAACTAATTTGGTGGGCTGAACCAGGTCCGTGCAATAGTGCAACGCATGGGCGACCCATGATAGTCCAGATAGCAAGTTATCTTATTGGACCATCTCCCTCAATAAATAGAGTTAATATCGAGTGGTCCGATGAACCACATATCAGATATTAAACTGATAAGAACAGATACTACACTTGATCTTAGCCAAAAGGCCGAGAAAGGTATGAATTGTAAGTTGGGTTCAGCTACTGTATTTATACCCGGAAGCTCATGTGTAAAGTCTCTCTCTTTCTCGATGTGGGACGTTTATAAAAAGACATCTTGGCTCATCTTTAAATCAAACAACTGTATTTATTGCCATCGTGGCTTTAAATGTTAAATATATTTACACCGTAGTCACTGAATTAAACCAACAACTCTTTAGGAAGCTTAAATCTTTCAACTTAATCTTTGATCCTTTCTCTGTTTTTTCCATCGACCAAACGCCGTATCTCTGGTTCAATCTATTATTGTCGACGAATAAAATCTTGAGAAGAACACAGAGTTGTATAAGAACATTAACAATGCAGAAACACCTTCAGTTTCTGAAAATGTTGAGAGTAACATTGAAGCCGCCAGAAAACGCTTTCTTGCTTGTAAGGGACAGAAATAAAGTGATATAAATAGTATCAAGAAAAATTATAACTAAAAATATTATCTTCAATCGATGTAGTTCTCCAAAGATCTTTTTACTAACTCCTAACCTCGGAGTCAATGCAGTATTGTAAATGACTCAGACTGTAAGCAAATTTTTAAGGTGTGTAAACCTAAACACTGTCAATAATAAGACAATGCACAACTTAGAACGTTCTATTGACGTGTGTAAATGTTCAAGTAACTCTATGTAGCTAAAGCCGCATTTCTATCAACAAAATTCATTAGCTCCGTTTGTGCAGCTTCCATTATCACTCCGAAGTCTACGCTCATATACCTTCCCCTGCCACACCATATTTCAGTAAAATGTCAAATGTTATCATATCATCAAAGATTAACAGAAACAATCATATGCATGGCTTGAATGATGATCGTACCAGAAATGAGTCTTGGACCAGATTGAATTCGGAAAAGCTGGACTTCCAACTCCGTGCATTATCCTCGCTATGGCTCTTGGCGTGAACTTGGCCTGGCGATTACTCTGCAGAAACACCTGTTTTTTTTCACTCCCAACATCAGATGCACATTTCATTTTGAATATATAGCCAAATAAACAGGTTCTTGGATCTTTCTCACCTTTATGTCTGCTCGTAGGAAGGAGCTGCATTCACAATATAATGTTGATCAGTTTTAATGGAAAGATGAGTTAAGAGAAGAAATGTAACAGCCATATTGAAACATTTTGTTAGTGTACCAATTTTGAGTCGTCTTGCTCGGAATGTCACAACTTTCGTCTCCATTGAAGTAAGCCAAGATTCTGCTTTGCAGGCTCAGAGTTTGCTTGGCCCCTGAACTAGTTTCTGAAGTGTTGGAGACATTTATAGCAGCCATTGCTGCAGTAGTCATAATATCTAGTTTCCTTACCTAATTCAAATGCAGAATTGTGTCATCATAAGCATTGTAACTGGAACCATGAAAGGGTGAGGAACTGTTAGCTGCAAGTGATGAACTTACTTTGCAAGATTCAACCTCTGCGAGCCATTTGGTAAGGTGGCTGGACAACGAAGATATTTCCTTTGGAGATTCTAAGATTGTGTAACAAAAGGCTGGGTCCTTCGTCTCGTATGTTACTTCCCCCTTCATCTACAATGATTTTATAGGCATATCAAGGGACAAGGGTCTTTAGAAGTATGCAATCTAAGCATAGTAAAAGGGAAATCTAGAAACTATTAAAAGAAATCTATAGATCAAACTTTAAACTCAGTATCGTCAAATAGAGGACAGAAAGATAAATTAACTTTATGAGTTCAAGCGGAACTCATGCAAAAGAGCACACGCAATGGAATAAACAATTGAAACATGGTCAATCCTTATGATACTAAGTTTCTCGTCTATATCATATAGAGTTATATTCCTGAAGATAACTCACGTGTCTATTAGCTATGTTCATTTATATATCCTTCTGTTCTATGGACTTAAGCTTCTTCATAATTAGTGCGTTCAATTCAATCATGGTTCCCTTGTTTAGTTAAAACATTCTTATGAAGATGAAATGAAACTTAATATAATACTAAGCCACAGATTTATAGGCCAGAAAAAGTTACCAACCTTCAGTGTTTGAATCTCAGCCAAGACATCTGTTGTTGCAACACCTACGCTAGAGGCCACGGCTGGTATATCGAAGACATATAACCCTTGCTTCACGTGAGACCTGAAAACAACAGAAAAAGTCTCAAGCAATTGCTGTAATCATAAAACTTATTCAGAATCACTTGACTTGTAAAGCTGGAGATAATGGATAGACACTTACTTCTTCAGAATTGCGGCAACTATGATGTTTCTTGCAGCCAGAATATTTGGAGAAGACTGCACATGTAGCATAACAATGTTCTCAGCATCATAAGCTTAGCGCATATACCACAACACAAAAAAAAAAACATGAACTTGTCACCAAATGGGAACTTATTCAGGCATTCATTCAGCTAACAGCTTCCATACCTTGTGGAAGTTCATAGTGCAACATACGTTGACCTGTGGAAGCATACGTAAGTATTGCACTTCCCCCAATTCCAAATGTGTCAAAATCGTTTGCATGACCTGCCAGATACGCAGTGAGAAGGTGGAGAATTTTTTACAAAAACGAATTTTCCTACCCACACTATCTCACAAGAGCAGACACTTAATGATACAAGAGGTAGAGGACAATGTGTTCAAGCAATGTCATCAAGTTTTAGAAGAATACCTCTTCCTTCATGTCAAATTTAAGAGAGGCAGATACAATGACTATGGAGCATATCTTCTCATGTTGCTTTGTGTCAGATGAGAACACATGGGTGAGAAAATTTCCAACTGCATATTCATCGACACCATCACTGAACAAGAAGGGGGGAAACAAAATGTACGTTATTGAAAAGCCTTTCACTGCAACGCGTAGACAGATGAGAGCTAGTACCCACACCAATCACCTGTGTGAAAGACTCCGAAGCTTTAGATATGTGTCCTCGTCATAAAAGAGATGACAATAAGACAACCGCCCGTCTCGACCAGCACGTCCAATTTCCTGTAATAAATAAATTTAGTTTCTCGAGACCGTTATATGCAAAGTGATCACTTAGCTTAAAAAGGAACGAAAAAGAGTTTGAACCTGAACGTATTCTTCCAAGCTGCCTGGCACGCTGAAGTGGATTACCTAAAGTAGACTCAGAAACTTTAGAGACATGTTTATTTTTAGGAAGACAAGCAATCTACGGGTTTGCCTTATACTTACAGCTCCAACATCTCCTTTGTCAAGTCCCATGCCGAATGCCACAGTAGCAACAACCTTCCAAAACATACGACAATATTTGAGTACAGTCATCTACTCAGCTTTCAGTGAAAATTTGCAAGTGTGTATGGAAATCACTGAACTTATTTGCTCACCACTCTAATCTTGTTGGAACAGAATGACTCTTGTATGCGAACACGGTCTTTTGCTGGAAGACCACTGTGATAACCCTGGATAATTGGTCAAGCTAAGCTTGATTATAATGCAATTAGCCATAGATAAAACATACATCGAAGATTTCAAAACGGAAACAACCTTTGCAGTGATGTTGTTATCGCGTAAATACTTGCTTATCATGTCAGTCTCATACTGCACAAAACATATCCCAAAGTTTCTTAAATTCGCATCATGAATTTTGATAAGAGTGAAAAGCCGTAGATAATTAAATGCTCGTACCTGAAACTTGCAGTACACAATGATGCTCCGTATTTTCTTATATGGTTGAGACTCCATCAAAACCAACAGATCTTTCAGTCTGTTAGATTTCAGATTTCAACTAGTTACAATTAGAGGAAAAAAAAGGTGAAAAAAAACAAAGCACATGCCTGTTAGCTCCGCTCAATGAGACAGACAACTCAAAATTGTCTCTCAGTTGTGACTTTTGAATAAGATTAGTAGACGGTATCTCTAGTGCAGACATGACAGCCTCAAGAGTCATAGTAGTGGCAGTTGCAGTCATTGCGAGAATGCAATCTGCCTTGAATGCAGAATACAACATCGATGCCTTGAGTCTCATGTATGAAGGGCGAAAGTTATGAGACCTGTTCAGAGAATAGCTCTTAAGAACCAAAGAAAAACAGCAAGAGACTACTACAGTCAACAGAGAAAGAATAATCTACAGGAAGCCAAGAAGGACTCACCATTCTGATACGCAATGTGCCTCATCCACAACGACAAGTGACACAGATAAAGACATGCGGAACATTGACAAAAATTCTACATTCAGAAGTCTCTCGGGAGACACAAAGAGAACCTGAAATAAAAGAACACAAATGAATACGAAGTAGTCTTATCACAAATGAACACTTCACCAAAGAACATACCTTTATTATGCCTTCTCTAAGTTTCCTCAATGTTTCCGTTGCTTCCTCAGGTCTCTAATGACATAAATCCCAAAACAACAAATCTTTCAGGGACTACAAAATTACCCAAAAACAAAATAAACTTAGGCACACACCTGGCTACTGCTTAAGAGCCCACCCTTAATAACAGAAGGCAAATGCTTCAACTGATCAATCATCAGCGAAACCAAAGGGCTCACAACGAGGGTAATTCCAGGAAGAATCATAGCCGGAATCTGGTAGCAGAGAGACTTGCCAGCACCAGTAGGCAACACAAGCATCGTTGAACTCCCAGAAAGAACCATCTTGATAGCCTGCAACTGCCCATCTCTATAAGAATCGTAACCATAAACTAAACTCAACAGCTTCGTCAGATTCTCATCAGAAGCCTCACTCTTCACCGCAAGAACCGCGTCATCTACTGAGCTGATAAATCCATCAGCTTCGTCTCTCTGCAAATCAGATTCTTCCTCCAACCAAGATTCATCTTCTTCTTCGCCACCAGGTTCTGATTTTTTGTATCTCTTGCCTCTGTATGCGAATTTACTTCTGGATTTGGATGCGCTCTTGTATTTGCTTGGGAACTTCTTCCCTCTCTTGCCGTTCAAGTTCAATTTGACGAAATTACCCTCGCCGCCGCTGCGAAACACCACCGGAGCTTTCACCGGCTGAGAAGCTACGGAATCTGTTATGAGGTTGGGAGGCTTTCTCCTAACGGGCTTTGGAGGAACGATTGGTAGATGAGGGAGCTCTGGGAGGACATGATCGACTTCACTCGATTGGGATTCGGATTTCGATGTATCTTCAGAGGCGAGAGAAGCACTGGGGAGTCTATGGAAAGACGAAACGTAAGAGGAAGATCCAGCGGGTTTGGATCGGGTCGAAGACTCGCAGATCCGGAAGGGGAGATCGGTGAATAGAGAAGGTGGAGGAGGATGGGAAGATGGTAATGGAGCTTCTTCCTCTGAGTGAATCGGAGGATGCGGCTGTGTAGGTGTTTTGGGCTTCTTCGAGCGAGAGGAAGAAGAAGACGGATGAGGAGGAGCTTTACGGGAAACTGGAGGTACCTGCTGTGGCGGCGGCGGTGGTCTTGGAGAAACCTGCTTTTGAAGTGGTGGAGGGAACGGGTCTCGGGGAGGAGTGGCGGAGATATGAGAACCGTCGGAGTCTGAATCGGAGTCCATCGGTAATTTTTAATTTTTTGGTTTTTAAGAAATTTGTGAGTATTTTGGGGGTTTTAGGTCGATCTCACTCTTCCCTCATTTTCCCGCCATTTTTACGTTCCTGCCGCTTTTTTTTTTCATTTATTTATTTTGGTTCATTAATACGATTCGATTTTGGTTTCCGGTTAATGTGAGCACCGGACCGGATAGCTCACTACTTACATAAGTAGACTCCCACTGCAGTGCTATGGATGATGGTTATGTGAGGTTTTTAAAGGAGCATTATGAGGACCGGATAGCTGTTTCCCAGAAGCCAGTTTCAGTAGGCCCTAAGTTTCAGCATGCTTGTTCCAAAACTGGAGCGACCATAGCCCCTGCCATTTTAGGGGGGCCTATACATACTTTTGTAGTTGTATAAATACCCTTCTAAGACTCCAATAAGAAGTGACGCAAATGATTAACACAAAGAATACTTCAAATTCAAGGGAAAATACGAATGATTGAAAAAAACAATAGTATAAAATTACACGGTCAATATCTGTTTCACTGAGCCGAAAAAAATGCCAGGAGAAGAAGATACAGAGAAGTTGTCCACTTCTTGCGAACAATTGGTCGTGCCATTGAGAAAACAAGAATACCAAAGAGCAGAAGTTTTTGGAAATCTTCTACGTTCAGGATCGCTGAAATTTACAAAAACTTCTTCTTTGGTATTCTTGTATAATTGAGCTCTATTATAAAAATACATGTCTGAGATTTAAAAACTTCTACGTTCAGGATCTACCGTATGTATAATTGGGCTCCATGAGCTCGAACAAATCCATGAAGGACCACTGGAAGTAGCCTCTTGTCTCTGATCCGTTCCTGCAAAAATCACAAAATTGTATGACGGCGTTCAATATTTGGGTTTTAAGTAGGATTTTAATTAATCAAATCAAGCATATTATAGTACACACCTCACTGAATTAAGCACAGCAGCGATGTATGAATGAAGGCATTCAACTCTTCCCACATCGTTAAGCGATGAGTGGTGGTTGGTAGGTCTACCTGATTGTGTAGAAAAACTCAAAAGATTGGTAATGTTTCGAAACTTAAGTTCCATAACATGTTAAGAGAGAGACCGTTTTCAAGAATGTAGATAGGAAGATTGCCATAGTTTTGCTTTATGTATTCTAACAATCCTTCAAGACCCCATGGAAGCACATCAACTTGTGGATGCATGACAAGGAATCAAGACTTTAATTAATAGTGTTAGGTATATTAATAGATGTCAGATTTCTGAAATTGGCAAACATACATTGACCAGTGAAGAATTCCCAAAGGCTGTCCAAGAAAATGAGATAAAGAATCAGCTATGGTAGATCTAAAAAAATACACACACAACAGATCCATGGAAGAAAATCATACGGATTATTGATGCATGCATGTCTGAAGCATAATCTCCTTGGCGTGGACTGGAGAAGTGTGCTGTGTACGTTGTTGTGTAGTGTATGAGTCCCAAAAAGTCGGATGAGTCTTTAATGAGATATGATTCTTCTTCCAAAAAAATTGGCAGTCTGGCCTACGATCTTCCTCATGACATTAGGATAGTCCCCAAACACAAGCGGATGCAAAACCCTACAAAATGAAAACGTTTTTTGACAGAGCAGCCAAAGAATAATTATAAAATAATAAACCCAAGATGATATTGTGTACAAACAAACCATAATAAGAAATCTTTGGCTCTCTGAGTTGCCATCTCGTCCTCTTCAGAACTAGTAAAAGGAATCATCCAGAATGCAAAACAGGTTATACCTACAAGTCCATTCTGCTTATTCTATATAATCGATGACAAAAAAGGAGAAAGTTATATCAAGCATTCAAGGAACCAAGGATTATGTAGTGTGGTACAGGCTTGCCTTATACTTTTGCTTATACAATCTCGCGGTAGATGCATGTGAAAGCAACATGTTATGGAGTGCAATATATGGCTCAGTGGAGGAGTTTCCTTTGGAGCAGTTGACCATCCCAAATGGAGGAGAACAATGGCTAGGAGGACCTGATCCCAAGTCATAACCTACCCATGCTACTATATTGGGCTCATTAATTGTTGACCAGAACTTCACTGCGTTCCCAAACTCTCTGAAGCAAACATCTGCAAAAGCCGTGAAGTCATCACTGCCATAAAAGATCACATTATAACGCTTCAATTAGAGATTAATTATATTACGAGAAAAATGTGTGGCAAGAAAATATTGTTTATTTACATGATTTTGCGGTCGACCCATCCTCCGTATTCATCTTCAAGAGCCTGAGGGGGATCATTGTGATGCAATGTAACATGCAGTTCAATTCCTAACCATAACAACAAAAGTCAATTCACGTGTTTTGAGATTCACCATATTCAAGAGCCTGAGGGGGATCATTGTGATTATAATCGCATTGATTTTACCATGTGTTTTGAGCTCTTGTATGAGATTTTTGTAGAAACGCAAACCCTTTGATCACAGGACCTCTTCCACCTGAAACGTGGAAAAACCAACCGAACAAAAAAAAGCGTCTACAGCTCGAGCAAAGTAACAAATTCGAGTTGAAACAAGGAAACACACTTGGTATAAGCCGCGACCACGAGATGGAGAGTCGGAGTGCATCTAAACCCATGTCATACACAGGGGTGAATGTAGGTAGAAGGTTACGTGTGCAAGTGCACCCACTCTTTTTCAAAAACAAAATTGTTTTATTAGGAAATTTGTTTAAATTTTGCCATAATCTTGACCAAAACCCAGCTGTGCACCCATTGGAAATTTGGTTATGCCCCCTTAATTCTATATATTCATGATGTTATCCTTCTTATTTTTACATATAATAAAATATGCACCCACTAATTATATGTGCTGGATTCGCCCACATCAGCCTTACGTCCTCCTGCAGCATTATCATTGTCCATAAGTCATAGCTAGTTGACTTTTTTAGCAATAATAGGGACTATTGGTTGGACTGTAGCAATGGAAATTTTACTGAATTAATTTTATACAATTTTGATGTATTTGTATTTAATATAGTTGTAGAAATTAAATAGAAATAAGATTTTACAGTCATTTTTTTAATTTTATCCTCATAAAATATTAAATTTTATATAGTTGTAAGTAAAATTAAAGTTAAATACATCCCTACCAGTTGCCCACTATGTTTGCATATTTGACAACTGACAAACCTTATATTTGTGATACCCATCACAAGCTATATCTCCGTTAGATCCATCACCTGGTGATACTGATTGTCATTAAAACCCTAGAAAAATCTCAATCCATCTAATTACTTGTTGAAATTTAACTCCCAAAGTGTTTAGTGAAGAGTTTACCAGAGTGAGCAAATGTATCCACTACACTAGGCATCCTTCCGTCTTCAGCAACATCCCCTTCCCACTTTGAGAGTACTACTCATCATCAAAACCATTTTTTCGATCATAGGAGTAGGGGAAGGACCTTTGAAAATTGCAAACCTGAAAAGCCGAAAATGCTGATCCGAAGAGGAACCTCTCCGGGAAATCGTTCCTGCTATAGTCGTCACTGCATCTCCCTGAGAAAGCCAAACTCAAACAAATAGTAACCAGAAACAAAAATAGCTCCATTTCTTCTTATCTTCCAGAAACCTACACGACGGAGAAGAAGAAAAGAAAAGCAGAGCCATTAGGTTTCATTTGACTTTACTTGTCTAACATTAACAACATTGAATACTGATCAGGTTACGTTATTTCTTATCCTCCAGAAACCTACACGACGAGAAGAAGAGAACATAATCGTTCTGTTTCATATGAAGTGTTTTGAAGGTTTTTTTTTTGTTCCTTCACGTTGCAATCTTTTCGAAGTTGTATGTATCTTTTGGAAGAAGTACGGATATGTGGCAAAATAAAACGAAATCAGCTAGGTGAGAGAAGTTATTTGTGTAAAGATTCCTATTATGTACTTGATTCTCGACATCCATTCTACTTGATACACACACAAGTACTTAGTTTGAATATGTTAAACCTCCACATGGGGTCGTTTGAACAGTTTAATTGAGTGGCTACCATTTGGGCAATCAACTCTAACCATCTTCCATCAGATTCACTTGCGTGGCAGACACTGAGGCCACAAGGGAATTCATTCCTATCCATAGTGTTGAGATTATTGGGTTACTTAGGTTTCAAGTTACTCTTATGATCTAGGTTATAACTGAAAGTAAATTGCACAGTCAATTTAACGAGTTCCCGGCCCTCGGCACGGTACGTCTCGTGGGAGAACTTCGCTCCCAAAATCCACTAGATCAAAGAGACTCTAGACACACTAAACCCGTGTGCTAGATAGTTGTTTACAAAGAACCAGATACTCCTAGCTAGAGAATACAACAAAGCCCTCTTGATACAATAGTCTTAAGCCTAAGCTATTGATCTTGTATTGTTGTCTCTCTTGCTGTCCACCTGATTGATCTGATCCTTGATACTGTGTAAACGTGTTCTCCTTGTTGCCTTGCTGACTGCTTAACCTAACCACACAACACTAACATCTAATATATATGTCTCGTGTGTGTGATCAGGTGCTGGAGCAGGAGTGGGCCTGTGAGCTGTCTTGGCCCATCGTGATTTGGCGAAGCCCAAACCTTCACAAATCTCCACCGGTTTGGCTTGAGTCCAAATCTGGCCCATGCTTCATGTCTACTTTCCGACAGGCCCATTTCTTGTCTCTTTGTTCTTCGGAGAAAGCAAAGAGTCAGTGTAACTCTCTCTCTCTCTCATCTCTCTCTCGCGATCCTCCTCCGCCGACACGGACTTGGCTTCGTCGTGAAAGATCCTCGAGCTTCGGTTGCTACGCCGAGCAGTCGTCGCTCCTCCGAGACAGATCGTATGAGCTCCACCACACTTGTGTCGCCTCTTTCGTCTTCCGTCTCTGATCTCTCTTATCCGCAAACCTCCACCAACAGTTTTGGTCTTGGTTTCTTCTTTGTGAGAGATCCCTGTCAGCTACCTCAGATCAACTCCACCTTTCCCTTTCCTTGAAGTCTCTTCGCCGAAGTGGCGATTTACTCCTCCGATGACGGATCACCACATCGTGACTCCTTCATCTTTCCTTTCTAATATCCTCAGGTACATCTAATCTCTCCTCTTCATGAGTGATTAGGATCATCTGTTAAGAATATTAAATGATTCTTGAGATGGTTCAGCTAACCCTTGGGTTTCTTTTCCTTTGTAGACAATCTCAGATGGCTCGTGTCCCTGTCATTGGACGCGATTGAGATTCCGACATGTTTCTGAGCTCTTCCTTGAGCTTCCTCATCACGCTCCACCTCTCCCGTAGACAAAGTGACCTCCTTTCTCAGTGAACCTTCAATAATGTGTTTATTGGTTGTTGATCTAACTCCCCTTTTTGATATGTTCAGGAGTCTCCTTAGCTCAGTAGTGAGCTCTAAGAGTTCACGTCTTGAAACTCTTTGTTGATCCGACCAATGATTCAGCTCCTTGAGCTGTTAACACACGATTGTGTCCTGCTGGTAAGCCTTTCCTCAAACGCTCTCTGTAGCTAGTCAATGTTCTCGAGTTCATTGCTAACGCTTGTGAGTTTTGTTGATTGCTGTAGGTGTAATGTCTCGGAGATGTTGGTGATAACTCTTCTTAAGCTGTTCTGACTCTGATACTTGATTCTGGTGCCGCATGAAATCTGTTCAGAGTCATTATCCCTTCACATGGGAATGTCTAGTGGCCCACGGTTACTCCACCTGAACTGGGCCCTCTGCCTCAGTCCTTATTATCCTCCAGGTGATTCCTCCTTCTTTATTGACACTTCCTGTTGAGTTTGCTCCCTTATTAATGCATTCACTGACACTGTCTGATCTGTTATGCGAGGATGGGATCTTCAACTTGAATCACCTGGAGCGTCTTCATTCTTCTTAGTTCAGATTCAAAAGCTCACAGCAAAGCTGGAACTTCTGACCAGGTACCGTCTTCGTTAAGAAATCAGCAGGGTTAACATTAGTGTGGATCTTGTTTAGGCTGATATCCCCTGCTTCCACTAGGTCTCTGATAAAATTGAACTTGGTAGCTATGTGCTTAGTCTTCTCGTGATTGACTGGATTCCTTGCTAGCGCTAGGGCACTTTGAGAATCACAGTAGAGTTTAATCCCCTGTTGCTTGAACCCTAGTTCGTTGCATATCTCTTTTAGCCACATAGCTTCTTTAGCTGCTTCATTCATAGCCATGTACTCTGCTTCTGTTGTAGATAGAGCCACTACTGATTGTAAACATGACTTCCATGAAATTGTATTGCCACCGAACTTGAATGCATAACCTGTAACTGAGCGTCTCCTGTCCATGTCTGTGGCATAGTCTGAGTCTGAATATCCTTCCACTAGGAGTGTAGAGTTCTTCTTGAATGTCAAATTCGAATCCACTGCTCCTTTTAAATATCTTAGGACCCACTGAACTGCTTTCCAGTGTTCTCTGCTTGGTTTACTCATAAATCTGCAGACATACCCTACTGCAAACCCTAGATCAGGTCTAGAGCCCACCATAGCATACATTAGACTCCCCACAGCACTAGCATAGGGAATCCTCTCCATGTTCGACGCTTCTGGTTTCCACTCATCATCTGTTAAACTTCTCAGTTTGAAATGTGATGCAGTGGGAGTAATTACAGGCTTAGCGTCCTGCATTCCAAACGTCCTCAGTACTTTCTCAATGTACTTGCTCTGAGATAAGACTAGGATTCCTTTTACTCTGTCCCGAGTGATATCCATTCCCAATATTCTTGAGGCCTTTCCCATGTCCTTCATCTCAAACTCTCCACTTAGTTTTCCCTTAAGCTCCGTTATTACTCTTTTGTTTCCTGAAGCAATTAACATGTCATCGACATATAAGAGTAGATAGACGGCTTTGTCAGTGTTGACATCCCTCATGTAGACACACAAGTCCTTACTGCACCTGTCAAACGCTTGATCCTTCATAAAGCTGTTGAACCGATGGTTCCATCTTCTTGGAGATTGCTTTAAGCCATACAGAGATTTTCTTAACAGACACACTTTGTTCTCTGTCCCTGGTTTAATAAACCCCTCAGGTTGCTCCATTAGAATCCTTTCCTCTAGGCTTCCATGTAAGAAAGCTGTTTTCACATCCATTTGTTCTAGCTCCAAGTCTAGGTTAACCACAATACTAAGCATTAGTCTTATAGATACATGCTTCACAACTGGAGAAAATATCTCGTTGTAGTCAACTCCCTCTGTCTGTGAATACCCTTTAGCAACTAATCTGCCCTTGTATCTCTCATCCTCAACGCCTGGGATTCCAGGTTTTAGCTTAAACAACCATCTGCATCCCACAGTCTTAGCCTTAGGAGGCCTGTCAATTAGGTCCCATGTTCTGTTCTTTCGATGAGAGTTCATCTCTTCTTCCGCAGCACTCTTCCACAACTTCCTTTGTGGGCTTCTCATTGCCTCAGCAAAGGATTTAGGCTCCTGTATTTCCAGGTCCTCGATGACATTGAGTGCGTACGCCACAAAATTACCATCCTCATAACGTGACGGTGGCCTCACATTCTGTCTTCTCTCTCTGTCCCGTGCTAGAACATAGGTGTCTAGAGTTCTAGTGTCACCACTCTCACTCTCAACCTCATCGTCATGTTCTTTTTCACTTGAACTGCTAGAGCTATCAGATGATGATGATGATTCTTCTCCACCTTGATCAGAGGGGTCTTTGGATTCAACAGAAGGAGAAGGCCCTCTGATCAAATCATCACTGAATGAAACTCGTTTCATTGCTCGCTTCTCGTGATGTTCTTCCTTCTCTTTAGGTGCGTCTGTACGCTGCTCCTTTTTCGCAGCAATGTGTTTGTACAGCTCATCTTCATTAAACACAACATGTCTGCTAATTCTGCATTGTCCTTCATCCTCTATCCAGACTCGGTACCCTTTAGTACCCATAGGATATCCCACGAAAGTCCCCTTAATGGCACTGGGTCCAGTCTTTGCTTCAGTTATGTGGACGAACGCAGAGCACCCAAACGTTCTGAGATGTCCCAGATCAGGTTTAGAGCCCGACCATACTTCCTCAGGCATTCTGAATTCTAGTGTAGAATTGGGAGATCTATTTATCAAATAGATGGCAGCAGATGCAGCCTCTGCCCAAAAACTTTGATCTAAACCTGATTCAGCCAACATGCTCCTCACTTTATCCATAATAGTCATGTTCATTCTTTCTGAAACCCCATTCTGCTGCGGGGTGTAGGTGCAGGTTCTATGCCTTTTAATTCCAGCCTTCTTGCAGTAATCATCAAACTGTCTATTACAGAACTCTAAGCCATTATCAGTTCTTAGACACTTGATTTTCTTTTCTGTCTTAGTCTCCACCTCTGACTTCCATTCTCTGAACTTAGAAAATACCTCATCTTTAGTCTTCAAGAAATAAATCCAGACTTTCTTTGAAAAATCATCAATAAAGGTCACAAAATATTTGTGTCCTGCAAGGCTCTCTGGTGTAGAGGGAGAGCCCCAAAGGTCAGAGTGAACATACTCTAGAATCCCTTTGGTTACGTGCTTAGCCTTAGGAAAACTCTGCTTATGTGATTTTCCAATGATACAATGTTCACAGAAATCCAACGTCTTGACCTCCTTGTCAATGATAAATCCCCTTTTGACAAGTTCAGACATATTCTTGATGCTCATATGACCGAGGCGTGAATGCCAAACATTAGTCATATTCTTCTCAACTCTAGATACGTTAGCTTCTCCCTTAGACACTGTTCCCTCAAGGTAATATAAACCCTGATGATATTTTCCTGAGATAACCTTCTTATCATCCTTGTAGAAGTTAACCATAAGATCCCTTCCTTCATATCGACAGCCTGATGTCTCAAGCATTCCATATGAAATTAGATTTCTGCTCATACCTGGCATATATCTCACTCCTGTTAGAATGACCGTAGAACCATCTGAGTTATGAATTCTGATTTTTCCAATCCCCTTTATGTTGCTGTGAGTATTATTTGCCATTAACACTTTTCCACCTTTGAATTCTTCCAGGTCGAACAGGAAGCTTTTGTCAGGAGTGATGTGAAATGAGCAGCCGGAATCCATCACCCATTCATCCTTGGTGTACTGCGTGCTTACTGTAAGTATCAGTGGTTCCTTAGACTCTGCTGCTATATTGGCTGAATCTGCTGGTTTAAATGGCTTCTTATCAGGACATTCACGCTTCCAGTGACCCTCTTTACCGCAGATAAAGCATCCTTTGGAGTTCTTACTGCCTCTGGGACGTGACTTAGAGCGTCCGAACCTGCTCTTAGACCTTCCCTTGAAGTTCCTTCCACCTCCTTTGCATGTTCGGTTGTCTGATCTTCCTCTCTCAACTATCAGACTATCTCCACCTGATCTGGTAAATTTACCACTTTCCATCAACTCTCTTTCTTTGGACCTAGCGGCCCCTGTAACCTCAGCTAGGCTCAGTGTGTCTCTCCCATACTTGAGAGTTTCCTTAAGTTGATCGTATTTGTTAGGTAGAGAACTTAGCAGTAGGATGGCTTGAACTTCTTCTGATACTTCAACTTGCAGGTTGTTTAAATCTGCCACTAGTTTCAGAAACTCATCCACATTCTCATCAATAGATTTAGAATCATTCATCTTGAAAGTGTAGAACCTGAGCTGTAGATATATCCTGTTGGGTAGAGAGGTCTCTGTGTAGAGTTTGTTTAGTGTACTCCACATATCCGCAGCTGTCTCACAGTGTTGTATTTTCCTTAAGACTTTATTCCCAACATTCAGCACGATCAGGTCCTTTGCTTTCTCTGATTTCTCAAATTTTGCAGGGTCAATAGCTGGTGAAGGTGGCACGAGTCCAGCTAGTCCCTTACCGGTGTCCTTTGACGTGGACTCCGGGTCATCCTTTACGTCAGGATCCTCCTTCAAAAGCTTCTCATCAGTGAGGATTGCTTTTAACCCGAGTACTCCAAAGTGAGCAAGCATTCTCACTTTCCACAGGGCGAAATCTCCATCACCCTCAAATCTGTCGATCTCAATACGCTCCTTCGACTTCACCATCGATCAGGTACTGAATATCAAACTCCTCTCTCCTCTTTAGTAACCTTGAGATAACCGGAAGCTCTGATACCACTTGTTGAGATTATTGGGTTACTTAGGTTTCAAGTTACTCTTATGATCTAGGTTATAACTGAAAGTAAATTGCACAGTCAATTTAACGAGTTCCCGGCCCTCGGCACGGTACGTCTCGTGGGAGAACTTCGCTCCCAAAATCCACTAGATCAAAGAGACTCTAGACACACTAAACCCGTGTGCTAGATAGTTGTTTACAAAGAATCAGATACTCCTAGCTAGAGAATACAACAAAGCCCTCTTGATACAATAGTCTTAAGCCTAAGCTATTGATCTTGTATTGTTGTCTCTCTTGCTGTCCACCTGATTGATCTGATCCTTGATACTGTGTAAACGTGTTCTCCTTGTTGCCTTGCTGACTGCTTAACCTAACCACACAACACTAACATCTAATATATATGTCTCGTGTGTGTGATCAGGTGCTGGAGCAGGAGTGGGCCTGTGAGCTGTCTTGGCCCATCGTGATTTGGCGAAGCCCAAACCTTCACACATAGCTTTTTCAATTATACAATGATTATTTATCATCTCCAAACCAAACCCAAATTTAAAATTGAACTAACTAAAATTTAATAACTTTTTACAATTTATTTACATTATTATTTAAGGGACTCCAGCTCCAGTAACTTTTTTTATTGAAAACTTAAGTAGATAGCTGAATTAAGCAGACAAATTAAATATGACAAAACATGGTATCCACATAATCGAACAAAAAATGTTCTGAAATTAAGTAAAGTAATTAGATTCTGACCCGCCCTTTAAAATTGAAGGGCATGTATATTTTTTATTCAAAATTGAAGGGAAGATATATATTTTTATTCAAAATTATAAAATTTGTCAGTTCTTTATTTCAATTTTTGTATGCACATTTTTATGTCACAGCATCAGTTTTATATTTTTATTCGTTTATAAGAGTTAAATTTGTTGAATCGGTGAGACATAAGATTTATTTGACAGATTTTAGACTAATTAAATAATGTATATTTGCAGAGGTTTTAATAGTTTTACCAATATTTTTGTATTCGATCGAGACCTGCGGTCAAACCGCTAAATCTGATAACATGTATGTAGTATGTTTCAGATTAGTTAAAAACCGATATTTAAAGACCAGATAAATCCGTAAACATCTTAAAGTCGGTCACTAACCTGCGATCCGACATTGTTGACCCGATAAAAATCTATATAAATTTGATTGTGCTTGTTTTAAAATGATTAAACTTTGATATATTTTAATAGTACATGATTTGAATAAAATATATGATTTGTGATTCTTTAAACGTTGATTATGCTTTTACTATATTTTTTATAGAACTTAAATATATTCTTTAAATAATAATTAATTAAAATAAGAAAGTTTGAAAAAAATATACTGTCTTATAAATATGATGAAAACTTAAGGGCATAATAAAAAAAATTCAAAATAATATTATGCTTTAATTGTATAGATATTATCTTGTAAATATGATAAAAATTCAAAGGCATAATCATAAATTTTTAGAATAGGATTCTGCTTTAATAGTATAGATTTTCATGTGGACAATAAATATTCCAAAAAACATTAAAAAACTTAACGAGAACATCAGTGGAATTTTGGCTAACATGAGATGTAACAACATGACACGACTCAGATTACATTTTATCAGTGCAACAACTGTTATATCATAGGAACAACACATCCGAAAACTTTATTGGGAAAAACTTCAAATGCTGCTACACATATGTGTTGAAGAGACCAATCATATGATTCTAAGGTTAGATAAATAGTAAGCCATCATTCATTCATTCTCCACCATTGCAGTGTAATGCCCAACGTTCATATTCTGCAAACCACAAAACACATTTTTGTTATATGCTCTGCACAACAAAATGTTCAGAGAAGACGAGTCAACCACAATTTTAAATACCTTAGATCGCATCTTCTTCTTGTTCAAGAATTGCGTCCTTGTCTTGTTCAGAGCTGAGTTTGGTGATTTAAACAACCTCTGCCATAAATAATAGCAAAAATATGGGCATGACAAACGTTAATGCTTCCGACCAGAAATAAATCAAAGGAACTAAGTGTTGCAAACAAACCTTTTCTTCACTAGATATAGTAGAATGTCCACCAATCTTCATTGGTGTGAAACTAAATACATCATGAAGGAACTCATTCTCCTTTTTTAAATAAAAAAGCAAAGAGTCCATCTTTAAAGAAAAAAAACGAAGAGAGTGTGGACACTTGGAAATAAAATAAAATAAGAAAACAAACCTGCATATGCTTGATAAAGCCACCTCCAAGGAAATGCTTCAAAAAAATTAACTGATGAACATGAAACATGTACATGTTTAAAACACAGTCATAAGAAGACAAAACAGAGACAAACAACATAAAAGGTTGAGAGAAAACTGTATCATCTGATACCATGTTGATGTATGTAAAGAGTCCCCCCAAACTTTGTAGAGGTTTCAGGTGCGCTTCCATCCCAATCATAAGTCAAATAAAATCATATACCAAAAGAAAAAAAATCTCATCAGAGCATATATATCAGAGAAAAGTAGATGCATACCTCAAGAAACTCAACGAGATCTTTTAACAAACTTCGCTGTGTGTTGAAATATTTCTTAGCAGAACCTTTACCACCTGCCTCTGCAGCCAGGTCTCTTACTTAATTAGTGACTTTAGATATCAACTCCATGCATGTTCATCAATGCCTCTTGAGACATGCTTCCTTCTTCTTTCACTGATCCATTAGCAGCAGACCCTTCGGATTCAGCAGCAATCTTCTCCAGAGCTTCCAACTCAAATATAAGCGCAAGTGCTTCACTAGCATCTATCCGTATGAATCGGTCATCTTTTTCCAACAGTGATAAGGGATAAGTTAATCAGGTTCATAAATCCGATAAACAAGTAATTCAAATAAATGTTAGAAGCTCCACTTATTCTTGATAAATTTTAGGACGTAGAGTGCATCTATCAACTGTTGCGAGAGGAAACGCCCAGGAAGAGACAACAATAGTTATCAGAGCAGGTGAAGGTTTGGTTGCAACAAACTGCACAAAACGCCAATGAAGGATGGAAGGCTGCATATATACTTGTACATAACGAAGGCCCATAGAGGGACTTTTCCTAAGAACCTGCATGAAGGATTCTTTAAATTATCAGATATTTAGCCGCTTACAGTAATAACACCGTAGCCAAGCAAATGAAACGAGTGACACGGTAGATGCTGAAGACAGAAAAATAACAGCAAGTCAATAACTTATAGCAAGTGCAACTTATAATTGATTTTACATTAAGAGTATTACCATCCCTAACAAGCAGCTCTTTAGACTGTGAGATGCTTCTTGGATCCCACTCAAGCCTTCGGTATTTAACTATTCATTACCAATAGTTGAAGGATAATCTAAGTAAAGCTCACGAAACTGGAATAGTTTGATCAAAGGTAACAAGTCTCCATCTGAAAGTTTTTGCATCAGCTGAGAAAGATATTCATCAGGATCTTGCATCTTCGAATCGCTTTTATTAACTATCTGGAAGATAACTTTATCATCAAAGGACAGCCCAAAGAAAGTAAATACATTTCTGAACACAGCAGAGCAGATATCCCGAGACCCTGGTGATGATGATCCTCTGTTTAAAGAAGCAGCAGAACACATGTCCACAAGACCAAATATGCACGCTTTAGAAATTTGAAAAGCAACACCATCAGCATATTCTCCTATCTTTAATGGTTCAAACCAGAAGTTATGCATAACAAAAACAGCTTACACTGCATCACAAATAACAGTAGGGCAGTTATGCATATCAAGGAACAAGATCAGCCAAAACCACGAGGCGCTTAACGCTAGTACAACCTGGAAGCATAACTAAATTATTACTCCATCAAAACTAATTACTTCCTTCCTCTCAAAGAATGATTTCCAGCACATAACTATACACCACACCTTACATACATATGAATGGAACAATGGACTCAAGAACTAACAAATGTATATAACCCTAAGTGCTGAAACTTCTAGGCATTCACATACATAAAGGAATCTATGGAAGGGTGAGATCAAAATGTAAGGAACACAAGAAAGATGACACATTGTGATGACGGAGCTATAAGCTTTTGCTCAAGAGTCGCATAGCAGAGAGGCTTATAACACTCATGCGCGCTTCGAGACTCTTATTTGTCCTGATTCTAGTTTGAATTTTGTCATGAGAGGGAAGCGGCGGTGTCACTAGAGCGGAGACCTGCATAGAAGTGGATGGTAATAGAAATCGAAGATCATAAGAGAAAATGTGAAAAATGACCTTTGTATTCAATATTCAATCTTGTTAGTTGTAAAGATACATTTACAAGTATATATAAAATATCTTAAACCGAACTAAACCAAGTTTAATTTATATGTACATCTTAACCAGCTAATACCCCCACCCCCTCTCAAGATGGAGGTGTGTAGATATTCATAACTCCCATTTTGGAAATGAGATCCCAGAATAGAGCTGGATACAATGCCTTGGTCAGTAAACCGGCGATCTGGTTGTGTGTACGCACATGCATCGTCTTGATCATACCATTACCAATGCATTCACGGATAGTGTAGCAATTTAGAGCAACATGTTTAGTACGTTCATGATAGACAGAGTTGTTAGCAATGTGAAGAGAAGGCTTGTTTTCACCACAAAGATGAGATGGTAACGTCATCGGTATTTGTAGATCAGCCATAATGCACAATAACCATTCAATCTCACAAGATGCATCAGCAAGTGCTCGAAACTCTACTTCTGTTGTGCTTCTAGACACCGTACGCTGCTTCTTAGCTCTCCAAGTAACCAATGATTTGCCTAAGAACATAACATAACCCGTGATAGACTTCCTTGAGTCAAAACACATTCCCTAGTCTGCATCAGCAAAACCACGTAAGTCAAAAGAACCTTCAGCTGCATAGAATACGCCTTGGCCAACTGTTCGTTTGAAATAACGAAGAAGCTTGTGAGCTGCTTTGAGGTGAGCTTCTCGTGGGGCAGATGAGTATTGATACAAAGTCGTGAGAGCATAAGCAATGTTGGTTATGGTGATAGCCAAATACATCAGTCAACCCATCAATCTTCTGTAGACTTTAGGTTTTGTTAATAAAAGACCCATTTCATGAATAATCTTAGAACCATCTTTGGGAATAATTGTCTCTCTCAGTAGCCTCACGGGGGGGGGGATCAAGAGGAATTGAAGAAGGTTTGCTGCCGAGAAAGCCCAAATCATCTAGTAACTTAAGAATATACTTCCTCTGGCACACTGATATCCCTCTTTCAGAACGTGCAATTTCCAAGCCAAAAAAGTACTTTGCAGCCCCAAGGTTTCGAAGTTTGAAATGCGATTCCAACTCACCAACAAAGTCCTTCGCTGCATCATCGTTGTTGCTCGCAACCAAGATGTCATCAACATATATCAATATTGCCAAGTATCTCCCTGCTTCATTTTTCACGAAGAGAGTATGATCATCACGAGATTTCTTGAAGCCCATCTTCAGTATAGTAGATGACAGCTTCAAGTACCACTGCCGAGATGCTTGTTTCAGACCATATAGTTATTTATGTAATCTGCAACCCACATTCGGAGGGACTGAGACACCAGTATGCTCTTTAAGCTCTTCATATCCTGGTGGCAGCTTCATTTAAATCTCCTCATCAAGATCTTTATTGAGAAATGCATTTGAGATCTTAAGTTGAGTGAGTGACCACTTCATCTTGGCAGCAGCATCGATGAGAATGTACCATACTGAGCTTAGCAACATGTGAGAATGTTTCTTGATAGTCCACACCCTCTTTCTGTGTATAGCCTTTACCAACAAGACGACCTTTCTTCCTCTCCTCTGTACTATCAGCATGATACTTGGTCTTGTATAGCCATTTACATCCAATATGCTTCTTGTTTGGTGGTAAAGAACATACACTCCAAATCTTAGTTCGTTCTTGAGAACTTATCTCTTCTTTCATAGCATCACGCCACATTTGATCCAACATAGTCTCTGAATATTTTTGTGGATCATTTGATTTGGTGATATAATTGATAAAAAAGTGAAAAAGCTCAGTAAATAAGCATAGGAAATGTATTTGGTGACTGGATAAGGTGTGGAAGAAGAGGTAGATGGTTCAAGGTTATAGCAATGTAAATCCTTCAAGTTTGTGGATGTTTTCTTATTTCGAATAGGACGACTTCTACAACGACAAAGATCCTTGGATGATAACACATCTTGATGTGGATGTGTATCGGAAGATGGTGGTTTAGAGAACACATCATCAGGCACAGCATGTGAAGGAATATGAGAAAATAAAGATTTGACATTATCATTTGGAGATGATGATGCAAATATCCTCATGGAAAAGCACATGTCTGGAAATAAAAACAGAATGTCTTTATATCTAGTAGCTTATAACCCTTGTACCCTGCTGAATATCCTAGAAATACACAAGCCTTAGCTCTAGGATCAAATTTATCTCTATTCTTAAATGAAGTGCTAGCATAACAAAAACAACCAAAAGTTTTCAAAGAATCATAGTCAGGTTGCTTGCCAGTGAGTTTTTCAAACGAGTATTTGTTCTCTAATACTGTTGGGGTCAAAATCGGTCAAGACGAAATCGATGTCCGAAAGTCTCGGAAAAACGTGAAAGACATTAAAGCAACCTCGAAAGACTAAATATTAATCGAGAAACCTTGGAAAGATATTAAGATTCGAGATTAATCATCTCGAAACCAACGGCTAGGAACATTTTTCACACGAAAAAACCTCCGGAAAGCCAAAAAAAAACGCGAAGACACGCACGAGCCGAAGGAACCGAGCAGCCAACCCCGGACGCGCCCGTGGCCGCCGGGCGGCTAGCCCCCGTGCTGGCCGTAGCCGCCGGCGGCTAGCGTCCGTGCTGGCTGTGGCCGCCGGGCGGCTAGCGCCCGTGCTGGATGTGGCCGCCGAGCGGCAAGCCCCCGTGCTGGCCGTAGCCGCCGACGCCTAGCGCCCGTGCTGGTCGTGGCCGCCGGGCGGCTAGCCCCCGTGCTGGCCGTAGCCGCTGGCGGCTAGCGCCCGTGCTGGCCGTGGCCGCCGGGCGGCTAGCCCCCGTGCTGGCCGTGGCCGCCGGGCGGCTAGCCCCCGTGCTGGCCGTGGCCGCCGGTGGCTAGCGCCCGTGCTGGCCGTGGCCGCCGGGCGGCTAGCCCCCGTGTTGGCTGTAGCCGCCGCCGGCTAGCGCCCGTGCTGGCTGTGGCCGCCGGGCGGCTAGCCCCCGTGCTGGCCGTAGCCGCCGGCGTCTAGCGCTCGTGCTGGCCGTGTTCGCAGGGCGGCTAGCCCCGTGCTGGCTCGGGTCGTCGGGCAGCTAGTCTTTGTGCGTAAGTTTTAGGCCCCCGGGTCGCCAGAAATCCGTGTTTTGAAACTTTCCGAGATCCCGCAAACAAAACTCCTTTTTCTGCTCCAAGACTTCGGAGAACCCGTAAGACGTCAACGGACGGAAGGACTTCGTATAAAACGGTGATGGTTATCTTAAAACACCATTTGCCTCAGCAATGGATCGAAGGTCTTCTGAAAGACTTGACATCCAAGTAGGAGTATTCTTTCAAAGAAATCGTAGAAAACAACGGAAGTCCGGAAGACGGCCCGGGAGGGACCAAGTCCGACCGGACGGCCCATTTACGATTTTCTAAAAGATAGATACGTTGGTTTACAATTATCTTCAAGATAAATGTTAAACTTCCAAAAGGATAAATGTCAAATTTCCAAAATGATAAATGTCAACTTTCCCGATAAACACGAAGGCCGACGAAAATGGAAAAAGCCCAGCTCGCGGCAGACTCAGCCCATCAAGAATAGACCGTCATATGTGAGTATATAAGCAAGCCTAGGAGCAGAGGAAGGGGGATCCGAAATCAGAAGAAAGAAACCACTCTAGAGCAACTTAGAACTTAGGCTTTTATTTCCTTTTTAGCTAGCTGCGACTCAACTAGGTTAGATCTAGGTTTTGAGACTAGCGACGATCGACATCTCTTGTGGCCGAGATCTCGACCTGTTGTTCAAACGCTCTCCGCAAATTTGGAAATAAGATTCTTTCTTTTGCTCTCTTTATTTTACGCATTTATTCCTAAACTTAGCCTGTATTAACTTTGTCGTGCATGGCCCAGCAGATAGCCGGGATCCTCGGGGAAAACTAAGGCAACTTAGTTTTCCTACGTTTTTACTTAACTAAAATTGACAGTGCGAATTTCGGTTCCCACAGTTTGGCGCTGAAAGGAGGGGGATACACGGATTTATCTTTCTCGCAACTACGCACGCTTAGTTAAGCATGTCTGCTACAGCGGAAAAAGACAAGCAAACGCACGACAGACCAGCCGCCGATGCGAACGCTGAGAAGACTCCTGCCGGAAACATATCGACGGTCACTGCCGAGGCAAACACCGCGATGCTGGACCAGGTGAAGGAACTGTTTGCCACCGCCCAGAAACGGTCGGAAGAACAAGATAAACTAATGGCTTCACTCGCTAAACAGGTCAATACCTTAACAGCGAAAAACAAACTCCCGCGCGGATCCACATGGGTGAGACGTGTCAGAAGGCTCGACTTCGGAACTTCCGGAGACCAAGAAAAAGATGCCCCGAGAAAATCCCCGGAACTCATCCCCGACGATACCACTCTGGCGGGGCAGAAGAAAACGACGGATAACCTTCCACCTCCCGCAAGGGAAAATGAAGGAGACGACGTCGAAAGAATCGACCTGGATATCAGCGGTCAATCGGATCCGTCCGACGAAGACACCGACATCCACCACAGAAGGACCCAAAGTCAGTCGGCTCGACTGGCGGCAGCCTTCGAAAAACCCATGACAGAAGAGGAAGAAGACCTCTACTGGTCAGAGCAAAAGAGGTTGGCCGAAGACCAGACTCGGGCCTATCGCAGCCAACGTAGACAGAGGAGTGCGAACGGCTCCAACGAGCGAGCTCCTGATGGAGGAAGGGACAAGATAGCGATCTTTGAGGCTTATTTGGAGGCCAGCTTTAGAGGAGGGATTCCTTCTTTGATTGCGGAGGTGGCGTCGTACTTTGGATGTTCCCCTTCGCAGTTTACGCCTACTACATGGCGTACTCTGATGGCTATCCAGGTGTTAGGAGAGCTCCATAGTATTCCTTTCGGGTTGTCTGAAGTCCTATATTCTTACTCCTTTGTTCCCTTGACAAGTAAGAGAGGCTTCTACCAAATATGGTCCCGAGATGGTGAACCTTTGGTGGATGAACCCCCTCGAGGCCTTCGGGGTAGCTTTCCTTCAAATGATTCCTGGGACAGGAGATACGTGTTTATGAAGGTCGAAGGTGTTCCCGGTTATCCATGTTTCTGGCGTTCTGTGGGTAAGTTGCTTCTGCTTCCCTGGACATGGGTATTATACTTGCTGAACTATGTCGGGTTTTTCTTTTTGCAGAGGTGGCCCGACCGGTCGTCCAGGCTGGTGAGACTTTGATGAAGTTGGCGCAAGGCATTCCTATGCGCTTTCGCCGGATTCTGTTTTTGATGCATCCGATATCGCTGCATCATAGCCGTATTTGGGGTAATGGAATTTCTCTTACTTTGTCCTTCCGTTCTAGCCGTAGTTTGATGGAGTCTTGGTTTTCCAGGTGGGATCCCTACGGCTTCGATATTATCAGTGTACGAGGAATATTGTAGAGCCCGGCCTCAAAGGAGAAGATCTCGCAATTCATTTCTTTCTGTTCCTCCGGTGATGGCTTCTTTGGCTCCGAGGGATGCTAGCAGGGATCGATTCCCCAGTTTAGGTCGGCGTGTTCCTCCACATGAAGAGATTCTCTTCCTCCGGAGGCAGCTTCGGGAAGTGATTTCCAACCAGGCTCTTATCGTGCAGAGGGTTCGAGAATATGCTCGTCAGGACCTCGTTAGAGAGTGGTCGATGAGGAGTGCTGGTCAACATGAGCTGTTCGGGGGACCCGACCGATGGGGACCTGTTGGAGGTCCGATCTGAAATTCGGGAAGCGGTGAAGGCGGTCATGGTGTTTTCCCTTTTTCTCGCCGGGAGCCGGGTCTTTGAATATTTCTTCAATGCTTTTCTTGCTTTATGTTGTCGTCTTTCTCTTTGGATTTTTTCTGTAGCTTTCTTCCCTCCGAATAAGGATTCTTAATAATATCTATTGGTTTTTGCTTTTACTCCATCTTTTCTTCGATCCTTGCACTACTTTATGGTAGAGGTGTTTATGGTTTTGACCCCTAGTTGCTTGATTAGTTGACTTCCAGGGGAGATCAATCCTTGTGGAGAATCGTTGTCAGAGTATCGTCTAATGGTTGGATCGAGGATCTGAAAGTATCGAAGCACTAGATCTTGTAATCCTGTTAAAACATGAGTTTTCGAGGATGTGAAATCGTTGTCGGGAACTGATGGGTTCCGATCTGGTTTGGACCCTTGGGTTCTTGATCCCTCGAACTCGGAAGTTCTCAGGATCTAGGCCCCTTAAGTTTCTTACCTGGGCCCTGAGGCCTTACTTTGAACCTGGGAGACTTTACCCATTAAATCTTGAAGGAGTAGAAGCCTTTAGGCTCTCTGGACCCTTAAGTCTTAGGAACCTTGAGGTTCTTCGGACCCTTAGATCTTGGGAACCTTGAGGTTCTTTGGATCCTTAGGTCTTGGGAACCTTGAGGTTCTTTGGACCCTTAGGTCTATGGACCCGAAGGTCTTTGGAACCTTGAGGTTCTTTGGACCCTTGGGTCTATGGACCCTTAGGTTTATGGACCCTTAGGTCTTTGGACCCGAAGGTCTTTGGAACCTTGAGGTTCTTTGGACCCTTGGGTCTATGGACCCTTAGGTCTTTGGACCCGAAGGTCTTTGGAACCTTGAGGTTCTTTGGACCCTTGGGTCTATGGAACCTTAGGTCTATGGACCCTTAGGTCTTTGGACCCGAAGGTCTTTGGAACCTTGAGGTTCTTTGGACCCGAAGGTCTTTGGACCCGAAGGTCTATGGACCCGAAGGTCTTTGGACCCGAAGGTCTATGGACCCGAAGGTCTCTGGACCCGAAGGTCTCTGGACCCGAAGGTCTCTGGACCCGAAGGTCTCTGGACCCGAAGGTCTCTGGACCCGAAGGTCTCTGGACCCGAAGGTCTCTGGACCCGAAGGTCTTTGGACCCGAAGGTCTTTGGACCCGAAGGTCTTTGGACCCGAAGGTCTTTGGATCCGAAGGTATTTGGACCCGAAGGTCTTTGGACCCGAAGGTCTTTGGACCCGGAATGTCTTTGGAACCTTGAGGTTCTTTGGACCCGAAGGTCTCTGGACCCGAAGGTCTCTGGACCCGAAGGTCTTTGGACCCGAAGGTCTTTGGACCCGAAGGTCTATGGACCCGAAGGTCTTTGGACCCGAAGGTCTCTGGACTTTTATGCTTTTGGGGAGTCTTTTTGATCGCTCTCTGCTGCCCGGAGGCGAGCCACTCTCGTTCTAAATTGAGAAATCGCACTGTGCTACCCGTGGGCATAGGCCATTCTCGAAATTCTCAATGCTGCACTCTACCTTTCTGCAGAAAGGTCACTCTCAGACTTATTGTCGTCTGGGGTGGGTCCCTCCGCAAGGTTCTATCAACCCAGACACACTACCTTCCACGGCTGGATAGGTATTAAATTGTTTGTGCTTAACCGGTTATTTGCACTTTGCTCCCTGCATATCAGCCACCAGAATCTGATTACAGTACTTGGCTGTGTACGTCATGCCCCCAGCGTGCGTTTAGCTTACAGCGTATTTCACGAAGGTTTGAATGGCACTAGTACGTGGTCCCCGCATAACTCTTGGCTATAGGCCTTTACACGGGGCCCTATCGCACAGACATCGGCTCATGGCTGATCAGACCCCTTCCATATCTGTCTGCACCTATGGTGAGTAGCCTCACTAGCTAGGGGGCTAGCTAAGATCTGAGGTCCCGAAGGTCCCTGATCCAGCTAATATGCCCCTTTAAGTATATTGGTGTTTCCTTAACTCCCTTTAGTCGAAACCAAATGTATTTTATAAGCCTAGTCTGAGGACGTTCTCGTTATACATAGGAGTAGGAAAACCAAAATACTTAAATATATAATAGTATATATAGAGCTCGATCCGAAGATCTTGCCTTTAGAAATGATAGAATTTGAGGTGCAAGGCGTTCCAGCAGTTGGGTTGTACGTTGCCCGTGCTGTCTTACAGCTTATAGGCTCCTGCCCCTTGCACCCCTATTACCTGATAGGGCCCCTCCCATCCGGGGGCGAGTTTTCCGGCTGATTTGTCTTTTGTCTGGTTACAGACTCGCCTTAGGACCCAGTCCCCTTCTTGAAAGGTTCTGGATCTCACCTTCTTGTTGTAACTCTTGGCTACCTTTATTTGGTACGACGCGTTCCTCAGGCGGCCTGCTTCCCTTTTTTCGTCTAGGAGGTCTAGGCTTAGGTACATCAGCTCGTCATTTTCCTTGGGAGTTAGGATGTTGGAGATCGTGGTCTTGACATGTACTTCGGTTGATATTGCTGACTCGGTGCCATAGACGAGTGAGAAAGGGGTTTCTTGGGTAGCTGTCTTTGGAGTTGTTCGGTAGGCCCAAAGGACTCCATGTAGCTCTTCTGCCCATCGCCCGTGAGCCTTCTCCAAGCGCTTCTTGAGCATATTCACCACCGTTTTGTTGGTGGATTCTGCTTGTCCGTTTGATTGCGGGTGCCTCGGTGCTGAATATGAGAGTTTGATATCCCAATTTTTGCAAAAGTCTTGGAAGTCGTTGCTGGTAAATTGGGGTTCATTGTCTGTGACAATTTCCTGAGGTGCTCCGAAGCGGGTTATTATGTTCGTCCAGATGAATTTCCTGATCTGGAGGTCCGTGATTTTTGCCAAGGCTTTGGCTTCTACCCACTTTGTGAAGTAATCGGTCATTACTAAGAGGAAGACCTTCTGCCCCGGCGCCATTGGGAATTTCCCCACGATGTTCATGCCCCATTTGCGGAAGGGCCAGGGGGAGCTTAGGAACTTCAGGTTCTCTGGTGGTAAGTTGGAGATTGGGGCGTGCTTATGGCATTGGCTGCAGGTTTTAGCCTGTTTGAGAGAGTCATTCGCCATGGTAGGCCAGTAATAACCGGCCCTTCTCGCCCTGAGAACCAGGCTCCGTCCACTGAAATGTGAACCGCATTCCCCATCGTGGAGTTCCTCTAATATTCGTGCGGCTTCTCTAGGGGATAGGCATCGTAGGTAGGGTCCTGAGAAGGACCTCCTATATAGTTTTCCCTCCGAAATGCAGTATCTGGCCGCTTGTCTCTTGATCTTCCGGCTCTCCTCTCGGTTTTCAGGTAGGACGTCGTTTCTTAGATAGTCGGTGATAGGGGTCATCCAGGTTTCTCCTTCGTCTACTACCGTCACTTCTCCCGGTTCGGCCTCTTTCTGGGTTGCTGGCCATTGTAGGACCAACAGCGGAATACTCATATGTTCCTTGGTTTCTAATGCGGAACCCAGGTTTGCTAGAGCATCGGCTTGGGAGTTTTGTTCCCTAGGTATTTGGGTAAGCTTATAGCTTGTGAATTGGTCTAGGAGACGTTTGGCCACCGATAGATACCTGATCATGCTCGGGTCCTTGGCTTGATAATCCCCTTGAACTTGACTGATGATGAGCTGCGAGTCACTGAAAACCTGGATGTCTTTTACTCCCATTTCCTTAGCTAGTTCTAGACCTGCTATTAAAGCCTCATATTCTGCCTCGTTGTTCGTTGCTTTGAAGTTGCAACGTACAGCCCTTGAGGCCGATTCTCCCGAAGGGGAGGTTAGAACCAGTCCTACCCCTGCGCCTCTTACATTGCTGGAGCCATCCACGTGTAGGGTCCATTGACCTTCTTCCGCTTCTTTTCCCTGGAGTGTAGCTTCTAGATCTGGGTCTGGAAGCATAGAGGGAGAGAATTCAGCCACAAAATCAGCTAGGACCTGGGACTTGATAGCGGCGGCTGGGCTGAAGAGCACGTCGTACTCTCCCAATTCTACGGCCCATTTCGCCAACCGTCCTGATACCTCGGGTTTATGAAGGACTGCTTTGATGGGGAATGAGGTGACTACCACGACTTGATGGGACTGGAAGTAGGGACGTAGCTTCCGGGCCGCGACCACCAGGGCGAGGGCTAGCTTCTCTAGTTGGCTGTAGCGAGTTTCTGCGTCTAGCATGGATTTACTGACGTAGTATATGGGATGCTGCATTTTTTCCTCCTCCCTTACGAGGACCGCGCTAACTGCGTGCTCGGACACGGCTAGATAAAGCAATAGGGTTTCCCCTTCCTGGGGTTTAGATAGGAGTGGTGGAGTAGTGAGGTAGGCCTTGAGGTCGGATAGCGCGGCTTCGCACTTCTCTGTCCACTTAAAGTCCTTAGGGTTCTTTAGTGTTTCAAAGAAGGCGTGGGACTTGTCAGAATGCCTGGAGATGAATCTGCTGAGGGCTGCCATTCTTCCCGTAAGTTTTTTAATCTCTTTGACATTCCGTGGGGGAGGAATCGCCTGGATGGCCCTTATTTGCTCCGGATTTGCTTCTATGCCCCTGTGGGTGACTATGTATCCCAGGAACTTCCCGGAGCTTACTCCAAAGGAGCATTTAGAGGGGTTGAGCTTCATATTGTATTTCCTCAGGGTGGCGAATGCTTGCTGGAGATGTGAGATATGATCTTCCGAGTCAAGAGATTTTACCAGCATGTCGTCGATGTAGACTTCCATGGTCTGGCCTATCTGATTGGCAAACATCGTGTTGACCAGCCTCTGGTAAGTGGATCCAACATTCTTTAGACCAAACGGCATGACCTTGTAGCAGTAGATGCCCCTAGAAGTCATGAAGGACGTCTTTTCTTGGTCGTCGGGATGCATCAAGATTTGGTTGTATCCTGAGAAGGCATCCATGAAGCTCATTAGTTGGTGCTCAGCAGTGGCATCAACCAGCTTGTCTATATGAGGCAAGGGGAATGGATCCTTTGGGCAGGATTTGTTGAGGTCCGTGAAATCGATGCAAACTCTCCATTTTCCGTTTTTTTTCTCACAACCACCACATTGGCGAGCCACTCGGGATATCGTACCTCTCTTATGAACCCTGCGTCGAGCAGGTTCTTGACCTCTTCATTAATGATTTCATCCTATTCGGGAGCGAACTTCCTTCTCTTTTGTCTGACAGGAGGATGCTCGGGATTCACTTGGAGCTGGTGCATGATGACGTTGGGGTCAATTCCGGGCATGTCTTCGTGGGACCATGCAAAGCAATCGGAGTTAGATCTCAGGAAATCGATCAGGCTCCGCCTCAAATCCTTCGGCAGCTTGGAGCCTATTTTGAGGTTCCGCTCCGAGTTCCCTTCTATTAGGGGGACCTCGTCCATGTCTTCAACCTCGGGTTCTTCGGCGTGAGGAACGAGAGGTTGCTTCTGTAATTGCTATAAGGCTTGGGTCCTTCCCTTCAGGGTAGTTTGGTAGCAGGACCTAGAATTCTCTTGGTCCCCTCTAATGACCTTCACGCCCCAGGGGGGTAGGAAATTTCACCAATTGGTGAAGGGTTGATGACACGGCTCCCATGTCGTGGATCCAGGGCCTTCCTAGTATCAAGTTGTAAGACGACAGACAGTCGACGACCAAGAACTTGGCGGTTTGGTTTATCCCCTCGGCATAGACTGGAAGAAGGACTTCCCCCTCGGTTTGCTTCACCTCTCCGCTAAATCCCACGAGCGGGATCGCTTTCCTGGTTAATGTTTTAGGGTCTAGCCCTAAGTCCATATAGGCCGAGTGGAAGATAATGTTGCTGGAGCTGCCATTGTCCACCAGTATTCGCTTAACTAAGCAGTTGGCTATAACTAGTGAGATGACGAGGGCGTCATGATGGGGAGCAAGGACTCGTTCCTGCTCCCTCGCAGTAAAGCTAATTTCGTCCGTTCCCAAGAGTGGGCGCTTGGGAATCTTGATCTCTTGACCATTTCTAGCATTGCGAGTACTTCTTTTGGCTGCGGCGCTGCTGATCCCGCTTACTTCTGATCCTCCGGAGATGACGTGGATCACTCGTTCTTGTGGAGGAGGTAGCGCAGGGACCGCTTCATTGGGGAGAGCGGGACCCTCTCTGTTGAGGAGATCCTTGGCCTTGCCGAGAGGAACTCCCTTAGATAACCCTTCTTGAGAAGCTCGGCTACTTCCAGCCTTAAGGCTATACAGTCCTCAGTGGTATGACCGTGATCGCTGTGGAACCCACACCATCTTTTAGGGTTCCGGGTAGCATCGGGGGACCTCATTTTAGGTGGCCACTTAACTTGTGGGCCCATCTGCCTCAAGACTCCGAGGAGCTCTGGTTTGGATATCGCTAGGTGGGAGATGCTGGGCCAAGTAGAAACCATCATTCCTTCGGACCGAGGTATGGGGCGATGTTGGTATCTGCCCCTGCTCTGGTTGGTGGATTCCCGGGAAGGTCGGGGTCAGATGGTTTCTTCACGCTCGTCTTTCGAGGGTTTGGAGGACTTCTGATCGTACTTGGAGGAAACCTTGGCCCTGCTCACGACGTTTTCTTCCCACCTTACTTGGGCCCAGTCGCGGGATAGTACATCCGCCATGTCTCCGCATCTGTACTTTGTTAGCTCCTTGTAGAGCTCTCCCTCCGGAAGTAGGCCCTTCTTGAAGGCTGAGATTGCTGTATCGGCGTTACACTCGGGTATAGAGACCTTCTCCTGGTTGAAACGAGCTATGTAGGAGCGTAGGGATTCGTTTCTGTATTGTTGGATCTCGTAGAGGTCATCTGATCTTTTCTCCAGGTGGCGGCTACTGGCGAACTGTTCCACGAACTTGTCGCTGTGGGCGGCGAAGGATGCTATGGACCCCGTGGGGAGGTTGATATACCATTGGAGGGCAGAACCGGTTAGAGTTGACCCGAAGCCCTTGCACATGGTGGCTTCCCTTGCTTCTTTCGGAATAGCCACGGCTACCATGCGTTGCTTATACTGGGCGATGTGGTTGTCAGGATCTCATGTTCTCTCATACATCTTGATTCTCGGAAAAGAGAATTTTCGAGGCATCTCGATCGAAGCAATCTCCTTCACGAAAGGTGTGTCGGAGTATGACCTGGGATCGCTTCTACGGATGGGGGGAGCTACTCCGGGGAGCCTTTCCACCATGGATTGGATGGTGCCGAATCTTTCGGATACCACCTTCACTAGGTAAGCGGCTAGAGCTGGATCTGAGATCTCGGGATAGTCAGGTGAATACTCTTCGTCCTCTGTATCGGATTCGTCTTCTTCTTCTTCCCGGGTTAAGTCTCGAGTGTTTTCTTGATCGCCGGGTTCGTCGCCGGGCTGTTGAGGCGTTTCCTCGCCGTCGTGCGGGGTGTTGAGCGAAGCCATAGGTCGGACTTTGGTTCTGAACCGTTTTCGTTTGTTCCCTACTGCCCCGAGGGATCGGTTTTCTCGTCTGAGAGCGATGTTCTCGGCTTTCATGGCGTCTAGCTTCTCGGCGCTTTGCTGGAGTTGCTTGGAGTGTTCTCCAAGTTGATCTTTTAGGTATTGAACTTCCTGGACGAGTTCCAGACCTACAGGTGCGGTTTCCTGAGCCTTGTGAAGGTCGGTAATTTGACTCTGAAGGGTTTCGAATCGGCTCAGAAGCTCCTTCTCCTTCGGGGTCAGATTGGCTTGATTGGACTCATCTTCTGGTGCCATCGTCACGTAGTTGAGTTACTCCCCTCCTTCTAGCGCCAAACTGTTGTGATATTTTTGTGTAGGGTCGTTTTAGTACTACGGAACACTAGAAGATTATCAAGTTTTATGTTTATGTATGTGTTTAGAGAAGAGAAATCGAGGCAAAGAGATGTATTATTGGGTATCTTTAGCGTTACAACGTTTTGGGTGTATAAACCCTAGTTTTCTAGCCTAACTCTCTAATCTCTAAGCCCCAAAGTGTCGATCCCTTGTTCTAGGGTTTGGGTTCCCCTTTTATAGTTGATGTAAGTCGGTCAATCTTGGGCGGCTTCCGTAATATTCATGAATATATTACTTTCCCCTCGATATGGGAAACTTCCATATTCATGCGGAGGATCGGATCCTTGGTCCTTACGGCAGGGGCTAGGCCTTGGTTCCTCGATACAGGGACTGGACCCTGGATACTTATTAAATGGAGATCGGATCCTGGTGCCTCCTGGTGCAGATGGGTTCTTTGAGTAGAGGAGAGACCCTGGGTCCTTCCCAAACGAGGGCCCGGAAGTCAAGGCCCCTTCGGAGGCTGGAGAAACCTCTAGCCTTGGATATTTTTCCCCAACACTTTGGAGAGGCCACGCACCATCCAGGACACTCTCCACAAGGCGACATATTTCATCATCATAGAAAAAGAGATGAAAGTCCTAGCGCAAAAGCATGGACCGCAGAAAGCGTCCGGCAAGAAGAAACCCTCTCGTAACGACAAGTATATCCATCACGAAGGGGAAGACGTCCAAGGCGAACATAACTACGCCGTCAATTCCGAAAAAGGAAGGACCGCCGGAAACACTTGGATGCGGAACTCGTACAAGGACAATTCCAGCTGCGAGTTCCATCAGACAAGAGGTCACTCCACCACCGCCAACTGCAAAGTCGTCGGCGCTAGACTCATTACGAAGCTGCTTGCCGGCAAACTAGCAACAGTCAGGAGTGTGAAAGACCTGCTCCTAGATTCTGACCGTCCGCCGAATACCGATGGAGCCAAACCCGAGAATAACGCTCCTGGAACTCAGTCGGGCGAAAAACGCGGACGGATACAAGACGGCGAAGGAAACAACAACAACCGCCAAAGGATCAACATGATCATCGAAGGATCGCACTTTTACCAGGACTCCGTTTCGTCGATCAAAGCCTACGGACGAAGGGCCGAAACAACCCTCGGATAGTGTCCAGAGGACGACGTTCCCAATCACACAATCATCTTCGAGGAACATGATACGGCCGGACTCGATAAACCCCACTACGGTCCTCTGGTCATAGACTTGGTGATTCAGGATCTCGAAGTCGGCCGCATCCTCATCGACACAGGAAGCACGGTCAACATCATGTTCCGCGACACTCTGCAGAGGATGAACATACCCCTCGGAGAGGTCATCCCAGAACCAAGCCCGTTGACTGGATTCTCGGGCGTCACGTCCATGACCCTCGGAAAATCAGACTCCCGTCATGGTTAAAGAAGTCACGAAGATCGTCGAATTCGCTGTAGTGGATAACCCGGCCATCTATAACGCCATAATGGGAACTCCTTGGATAAACGCCATGAAGGCAGTCCCGTCCACTTACCATCTCAGCGTCAAGTTTCCAACACCGACTGTAACGGCGGTAATCTGGGGATGCCAAAAACAGTCGCGACTCTGCTTCCTGGCCAAACATAAATTGCGCAGCAATCAGAACGCCCCAGTAGCTAACCCAAAACGAACTAAGAAGCATCTGAGTATCTCCGAGAACTCAGTAAAGAACAGCTCGGATTTGTCCGAACAGGCCACGACTCAGAATAGCGAGAAAATCCTCGAGTCCATCGCCGAAAGAACGGATGACCTAACTCCCAACGCGACCACCGACTTAGCTGAAACAGTCAAGGCGCCGGAAATCGTGGAGTAATAGCATCCGCGATAGAAACAGAACTACGAGATGGCTTGATCCTCGCAAGAGGTACGTAGGCAGCTCGTCGCAACCCGACGAGTTCAGCTATCCCCCTCACCAAAAAGGAGGGGGGGGGGGGAGATGGGAACAAACATCCTTGTACTCCCACAAAAATACTTTTCACATGTACTCTACATTCTTAAAACCTTTTATAAAGTCTTTAATTCAAATGCTTACTCAACGCATAAACATTACGGAAAACGAAAACCATATCTTTAAGGAACGCGAGACGTCGCTAGTTCCCGAAAAGTCTTGATTCTCCATTCTCCTCCAAACAGTCCATCCGCGACTCTAAAAAACTCTATCAAACAGTCTGCCCGCGACTCTAAAATTCATTTCCGTCGATTGGCCCCGACGGAAAAACATAGAAACGTTTCACTCAATCAAATTCGTAGTCTGGCTTCTAACAAAGTCCTCTTGCATCCGACAAGGATACCATAGCGCGCTATACAAAAAATCCAAATTTTGGTTAGCTCTTCGTCAAGGAAGTAGCTCGACTCGTATCCAAACAAATCATATAAGCCGATAAGCACTTCGCAGATTCTAAAACAGTACGAGTCAGGTCGAAATCGCAAACAGGCAAAACGAAAGCCGATTTGTCATCGCACAGCTTCAGTCCGAAAGTAGACCTAGGTCTTGCCCTAAACCCGGCCTTGCTGGTATCTAAGACATTTCATAGGCATAAGTATCCAGAATACAAGATTCCAAAACTTGCCTCTTATCGCTTACAAACCTAACATTCGCTACAAAGTAACCTACGGATCAAGCGACAAAAAAATAAGAGATTGAATACGAAGTGATTACACATATTCAAACCCTCTACACTTGACGAAAGTATAAATCAAAACGCAGAATTCATGAAAGCATTCATAGCAGGGATTCAAAAGCCACCAACGGCCAATCCCGAAAAACACAAAGTCACGCGACCTCCTAAGGGTCGCAACACATACATACAAACAGCCACACTTGGCCTATCACAAATTATAATCGAATGCATAACAATCGGTTAGAGATATTCCAAACGAGGAGTTGGGCTGGTCGACCTCTTCACCCCGTCACCTGCATTCGAACCCGCGCCTACATCCGCCGTATCTTCCGAGACTTGGATAGGATTCCACAACTCTCGAATTCTCCCTTTGATCGGAGGAACAAAGGATTCAGCGTTAGCACATATTCTCATCGAGCCATCCATCGCGGCAAGTTCGCCGGAAAGAGAGAAACCCTCACGCTGCATCTTGTGAAGAGTACCGACCGAACCACGACACTCGCGAAAATCGCCTACAAAGTCCTAAGCCTCTTTGTACGCTTCGAATTCGGTAGAGAAAATTTCGGCCCTTCGGTTTGGTTCAGCTCGGCGGCAGCTCTTCTCCGCCCGCTCCTTTCTGCACGAACGAGGGCTTGAGCCTGGACCTCGGCTTGCCGGCGGTTTTGCTCCTCCACCTCCAACCGATACTTGGCGAATTCCCTTTCCGTTTCCTCCGCTTTGAAACGGGCCAGCCGGGCAGTACGGAAACTTCCATCGATCGATGCGTTCCACATTCTCACGGCTTGCAAAGAAGTCGAGGTCAAATAAAAAGAAAAGGGGATTTACTCAAGTTTCAAAAACAAACCTCGTTGACCAAGCGAGCGCCCTCCGCGGTCACCTTGTCTCTCTCCTCGTTGTCCAAAGACTCGTCACGGGAAAACGCCGGAGGGAGCTCATCAAAGAAGTCACCCGGGGGAAGAACACTCTGATTCCCTATAGTGAAGTCAGGATCGTATCTCAGCAGCTCATCATTTCCCGACGAAGCCTCAAAAGCAATCCATTTACCCTTCCGAGATCTCCGCCTCCGCCTTGAAGGAGCAAAACGTAGGATCCATCGTTGACACAGGGCCGCGTACCGCCTCGCGATCGGTGAAGCGCGACCGCCTCTCGAATCCGATCAAGAGTAAAAGAGTTCCAAGAACAAGGTCTTGTCCTAAAAATGTCTCTCTTGGTCGAAAGATCGGAAGGAACATGCGTGAGACACCTGTTCTCTGAACGATTTAAAAAAAAAAAAAAAAAAAAAAAAAAAAAAAAAAAAAAAACACGCGTTTAGAACTCGTCTTTCGGGTTCTAAGAAAAGGGATGCGACAATCTTACCGCGTTGGTACAACCAGTCCGTCGGGAATAGGTGGAGAAAGCCTTCCTCGACAGACTCTCCATCTATCCTCACGAAAAAGAAACGGTCAACGTAATCCTTGGCGTGCGAAGTGACTCCATGGATCACCGAAAAATCGGTCCTCGCCTTCATGGAGTATACTCCATTGATGCTCGTTGTCTTGGAGTTCCACAACCCTTCGAAGTCAGCAGGGCTAAGCTTCAACCCTAACTCGTAACTCAAAATCACAACGCTAAGCCAGCTTTCCAAAGCCGGCACGTTCAGCTTGCTGATTGCGATTCCGAAACAGTCGAGAGCCTGAACAATGACCCCAGGGATTGGGAACCACAGTCGGCATTGCGTCAGAAACGCCTCGTAGCAAGTAAAGTAACCCTTCGGAGGGCGCTCCGAACTCTCATTCCCACGAGGAATGCGAAACATGACTCCTTCCGGAACCTTGTAAAACTCTCGAAGAGTTCCGAGATATTCGGGGGATGCTTCGCTCGGCGAGTCAGTTTCCCTACGAGCCCTCAGAGGTCGCCGGGGGATCGGGATCACGGCGTCGCAATACGCGCTCCTATCAATCTCTTCGACCTCGGGTTTCGAAACCTCCTCCTCGGTATGGAAACTATCCGAAGACGAGTGAGATTGTCTCCTAGAGGATTTTGATCTTGAAGTCATTCTTTTCTTAAAGTAGAGAGATAATTTGCAAGAGAGAGATTAACTTAAGATTCTTCGGTGAAATAAGAATGGTAAAAAATTCACATGTCTTTATAGGCAAGAATTTAACTATTTAACCCGACCTTCGAAACGATTCCGTCTCCATACTTTCCTCGCGAACCATACCGCAAGCTAGGACCTACGAACCCTACGGCTCCTAGCTGGCTGGGGGGCGAACTGTTGGGTCAAAATCGGTCAAGACGAAATCGATGTCCGAAAGTCTCGGATATACGTGAAAGACATTAAAGCAACCTCGAGAGACTAAATATTAATCGAGAAACCTTGGAAAGATATTAAGATTCGAGATTAATCATCTCGAAACCAACGGCTAGGAACATTTTCCACACGAAAAAACCTCCGGAAAACCAAAAAGAACGCGAAGACACGCACGAGCCGAAGGAACCGAGTAGCCAACCCCGGACGCGCCCGTGGCCGCCGGGCGGCTAGCCCCCGTGCTGGCCGTAGCCGCCGGCGGCTAGCGCCCGTGCTGGCCGTGGCCGCCGGGCGGCTAGCGCCTGTGCTAGCCGTGGCCGCCGGGCGGCTAGCCCCCGTGCTGGCCGTAGCCGCCAGCGGCTAGCGCCCGTGCTGGCCGTGGCCGCCGGGCGGCTAGCCCCCGTGCTGGCCGTAGCCGCCGGCGGCTAGCGCCCGTGCTGGCCGTGGCCGCCGGGCGGCTAGCCCCCGTGCTGGCTGTAGCCGCCGTCGGCTAGCACCCGTGCTGGCTGTGGCCGCCGGGCGGCTAGCCCCCGTGCTGGCCGTAGCCATCGTTGTCTAGTGCTCGTGCTGGCCTTGGTCGCCGGGCGGCTAGCCCCGTGCTGGCTCGGGTCGCCGGGCGGCTAGTCTTCGTGCGTAAGTTCTAGGCCCCCGGGTCGCAAGAAATCCGTGTTTTGCAACTTTCCGAGATCCCGCAAACAAAACTCTTTTTTTTGCTCCAAGACTTCGGAGAACCCGTAAGACGTCAACGGACAGAAGGACTTCGTATAAAACGGTGATGGTTATCTTAAAACACCATTTGCCTCAGCAATGGATCGAAGGTCTTCCGAAAGACTTGACATCCAAGTAAGAGTATTCTTTCAAAGAAATCGTAGAAAACAACGGAAGTCCGGAAGACGGCCCGGGAGGGACCAAATCCGACCGGACGGCCCATTTACGATTTTCTAAAAGATAGATACGACGGTTTACAATTATCTTCAAGATAAATGTTAAACTTCCAAAAGGATAAAAGTCAAATTTCCGAAAGGATAAATGTCAACTTTCCCGATAAACACGAAGGCCGACGAAACTGGAAAAAGCCCAGCTCGCGGCAGACTCAGCCCATCAAGAATAGACCGTCATATGGGAGTATATAAGCAAGCCTAGGAGCAGAGGAAGGGGGATCCGAAATCAGAAGAAAGAAACCACTCTAGAGCAACTTAGAACTTAGGCTTTTATTTCCTTTTTAGCGAGCTGCGACTCAACTAGGTTAGATCTAGGTTTTGAGACTAGCGACGATCGACAGCTCTTGTGGCCGAAATCTCGACATGTTGTTCAAACGTTCTCCGCGAATTTGGAAATAAGATTCTTTCTTTTGCTCTCTTTATTTTACGCATTTATTCCTTAACTTAGCATGTATTAATTTTGTCATGCGTGGCCCAGCAGATAGCCGAGATCTTCGGGGAAAACTAGGTCAACTTAGTTTTCCTACGTTTTTACTTAACTAAAATCGACAGTGCGAATTTCGGTTCCCACAAATACCGGTGAAGGTAATTTGTTTATAAGAAAAACAGCAGTTAACACACAACCACCCCAAAATTTAAGAGGAACATTCGACTGAAACAATAGAGCTCTAAAAACATTAAGAATATGCTGATGTTTTCTTTCAACAACTGAATTTTGTTCAGAAATTTCAGGACATGAATGATAATATGATTCCTCTAGCAGCATAGAATTCAGTGAAACGCAGTTCATCAGCATTCTGATCTAACAACCTTAACATTGATATTGTTACCATCTTGTCAAAGTTAGGGAACATGTTCAAGACATCAGATTCAGTACACATTAAGAAAACCCAAGTAGCCCTACTGAAATTTTCAACAATAGTCAAAAAATATTTTGAATCATCAACATGTGGTTCAGCAAACGGATCCCAAGTATAATGTGAAGAAGATCAAACGCATTTGTACTCATGTTTTGTCGTAAGGTAAAAGGAATACGTTTTTTTTTTGACAAATGACAAATGACAAACATGGCAAACATCAGAATGATTTTATTTGATCTTTGAATGTGAAAGATGAAGCCTTTTTGACTAATTTTCAATTCTAGACATCGATGGGTGTCCTAACCGTTTATTCCAAGATTGAGAATCAACAAACAGAAACATAAGACATACCTTGACAAGATAAAGACCTATGATTTTTATTGACGTCCAAGACATATAAATTGCCAACTTGACTACCTTGACCAATCGTCAATATCTAAGTAAAATCCTGGATAAAGCAACCATCAGCAGTGAGAGAAACTTCAAAATTCAATGTTTTTGGTAGAACACTCACACTCAGAAAACTTAATTTGAATTCGAGTATATAAAAAATATTGAACAGAGTGATAGAATCAGTCAAAGTAATGCATCCTACCTCCCCCACCCCCCATTATGTTAACTGTGTAAGAAGGGTGACGTAAGTTTGATCTAAGGGTTTGTATTCAGTAAACATGTTCCTATCATGACTAACATGATGAGTAGCTCCTGAGTCTATGATCCAAGCTCTAAGAGATACTTCTGTTTCTTTAGATGCAGACGAAACGAGCATTTCATGATAAGAATGATTGTACAAAGAGATGAAGTTACTAGAAAGGCTTCTTGTAATCTGTGACATTACAGGAACAGTAGCTGAAGTCGAGGCAACTGAATTCTCAGATGTAGACGTGACGTGGAGTTGAGAGCTCAGCTAAGATATCATTTACTGGAGTTGATCTTTGGAGAATTGGTCACAAGAAACTTCTTCATGTTGTCCTTTGTCCAGGGTGTTCACCAACTGTGTGAGAACCATGTTTATAGAGGCAACAACGTTGGGTTTCTTCCCTTTGACGATCCTTGGAGGATAACTGTGTTTCTTGTAACATTTGTCAATCGTGTGACCAAGCTTAGAGAAATAAGAGCACTTCACTTTGTGATAACTTCCTTGAGATAGGAGCACTTGATTGTCCTCTGGTGTGAGTGACTCTTGAACTTGAAAGGCAAATGGATTATTCAAACATTGAGCTGGACTAACAGTTATTTGGCTCTTGTCTTGATCAAGCATGTTGTATATCTCTGTGAGACTCTGTCGAGACTTCATGTTGAAAATTTGACCTCTGATGTTAGCAAAATTCTCGTTGAGCCCCATGAGAAATTGAATGATCCTGGTAGTCTCTGCTTCTTCCAATAGCTCCTTAACATGATCACATTAGCACCTCTTTGCCGTAGAAATTCTCGTCTTAAACAGTTGCTCCCATATCGTTTTCTTTGTGGTATAGTAAATAGATAAATTCATTGATCCTTGCTTCAGTGTGGCAATGGATTGCTCCAACTGGTACTTTCTTTGGAGGTTGCCAACACAAAATTTTGAGTAAAGATCATTACACATCTCAACAACATCATCACTATAGGATACTATCATAAATCTCATGAATCACAGTGTTAAGTAACCACGACTTAACCATACTGTTGCAGTGACTCCAAATCTTGAACAAAGGATCATCTTTCGCTGGCCTTACTAGAGATCCATCCACAAATCGTATCTTATTATTTGCATCTAAGCTCATCTTCATCGCAATATACCAGTTGTTGTAGTTCGATCCATCTAACTTCTGGTTCGCGATGACTAATCTAGGATGATCAGCCGAATACAAGAAATATGGTGTGTGGGTGTTTTCGATTGAAGGTATACCAGACGGATGTGATCCTTTGGTTTGAAAATAATGAGGTATAGGTTTCTGCGGCAGAATGGTCGTGATCTCTGGATCATCGTCCTTGGGTGCGGAATGGTTAGAAATATTTCAAGTCGTGGAGGCCTCCTAGTCAGAAACAGTGGTGCGAGTCCTCATCTTCCTTCCTTGCTTCGTCATCGAAGAGATCGAGATCTGACAATGGAGAAGTACGAGACCGAAAATCAAGAATCACCGATAGCGATGATTTTCCAATTTGTAACTTCAGTTTGAGCTTAGAATCAACTGGATCTGCACGAATTGGTGACAAAACTAAGTGAGATCAGAGAAAATGAGCTAGAATTGCTCTGATACCATAATACAGATCGAAAATCGTGAGAGAAAATGTGAAAAATGATATTTGTATTCAATCTCGTTAGTTGTAAAGATACATTTACAAGTATATATAAAATATCCTAGAGCAAACTAAACCGGGCGAAACCAAGTTTAATTTACATGTACATCTTAACCAGCTAATAGATGGGTACTCTAATTGCGGTGTCGTTGCAGGGTTTGAGAATTTGGAGTCGACGCTTCTTGAGCGAGAAACTAAACCGAAATAATTTTTAAAAAATCTACCGAACCAAACCACACCAAACCGGACCAAAATTACTTAAATCAGAATCAAAACAGAATTAATAAATTAATCCTAGCCAAATATGTGAATTATCCTAATTCAACCAGAACTATCGAAGTTAACTTAACTAAGAAAATCAACTGAAATTCATTATTTTGTTGAACATAATCAATTTTATTTTGTTGATATTCCCCCCCCCCCCTCCCCCAACTGAAATGTAGTCCGGAGAATTAAACCACACTAACATACCATTAAAATATGTTTTCATTATGATATGAAAAATAAAAACTACCTAAATGGAACTGAATAACCAAATGTCTACCTCTACGTCCAATGTGCTATAATTTCAATCGTTGTGAGCTTTTGATAATATGTTTTGAGATTATGTTGAAGTAAGTATTTGACAAAATAAATGTTGCAGCAAATAACCATTACCTGGTACTAGGCCTTGTATTGAAGTATTTGTCCGGAAACAACACAAAATTATTTTCTAATTCGTCACTAATTTGAATTTTCCTTTTAAGCATTAATAATAAATTGAGCTACACAAGTTTAAATGCTCAACAAGGTCTGTTCTTTGTTACTGAAAAGCTATGGTCTGGACCTACACAGAATTGCATGATTTTCATCCACCTGGTGACAACGCGTTTGTTCGATGCTTGTATGCGTACGTAACCCATCAGGTTCTCATAACTAATATCATCAGTTGACTTAAGAAAAACATATATTGTAAACAAGGTCAGAAGCGCATGCTTCAGTGACTTTTATTCATGACTGGTAGTGACCAGTACTTACGGTTGTACTAGATACTAGTCACCATATTCCACGTGAGACACGCGACATTTGAATCAGCACTATGATATTGTAAACAAGGTCAGAAGCGCATGCTGCAGTAATTTTTATTTATGACTGGTAGTGACTAGTACTTGGTACTAGTGACCATATTCCACGTGAGACACGACATTTGAATAAGCACTATGATATTGTAAACAAGGTAAGAAGCGCCTGCTTCAATGAATTTTATACAGGACCGGTAGTAACTAGTGCTTGGGTTGTACTTGGCCCTAGTGATCATATTTCACATGAGCCACGACAGTGGAATAAGCAACTATGATGTTGCCTCTAGTTCCTCTCCACAGATGAAGACTATTTGTCAATTTTATTCTTGTTTTCTACACATCATTTTTTTTTCCAAATTTCCTAATAATTATTCGGCACTATGTAGAAACAAAGGCTAATGACGACGGAGTAAGGTTGTTTCCTGCAGGCTTAGATCTAGGAAGGTTGTTTCCTCCGCGTATAATCCCCGGTTTATGAATAAATGAATCCGTTAGTGAAAGAAAAAAGTAGAACCGAAGGCTTGATATTATTTGACTTTGGCATTAAAAGACTTTGGCATGGCCTCTTTCGTGTGGCATCCTACTAGGTAAAAATGATTTCCTCGGTCGAATACATCAATATGTTATCATTATTTTCAAATTTGTGCATTTGATTTAAGGCCGGCCGAATTGTTTAACATATGTTTTTAGCAGATAGTTCAAAAATATGTTTTAACATATTATTTTAGCATGGGGCTGGTTTTCAAAAATGTGCGAGGAAATACTGATTGTTATTTAATTAGCCCCAGTTGACTTTTTCATATTTTATTACCCGAACCTTAATAAAGAAAAGACAAAAAGGAATTAACAAAAATATCAGAATGAGCAACACCATCAATAGAAAAATGGTACGTTCCCAAAGTAGACCTCACTGGTAGGGCTCAATTTAAGGGATTATTCATATGTTCTAAATCGTCAGGTCCTTCACGTAAGCCGAGACAAAAGGTTATGATGGAAACCCATGTCGATTCCGTTGTAAGCCAATGGTGCGTACATCCATAGATCATCCGAGCTCAATAACTACATTACAATAACATATATTGCACTTTGTTTACTTAGAATATAGGTGTTATATATATAAAGGTGGGTTCTAACGAAAATAAAACCCCAAAAGTAATTTACATACCTTAATTTGAAGCTGCAAGAATTTCACGTAATTCACCGCTTCTTCAAGCATCGTGCTTATATCAACTTTTGTACCGTTTGGTACAAGGTTTTGCAGCGTCCTGAGCCTTTCGTTAATCTTCTCTCTTCTTTTCTGCAAAAATAGAATCCCACGAAAACTTTAAATTATCGTGTATTAGTTTTGTTGATTCTGGAAATGAATTTCTGTTGCACAAGCAAAAGCTATGTTCGTTTGGCCGGAAAACAAAAAATAAGATATATATCAATCAAGCTTTGCGTTTTTTCCTATTTTTCTTCGAGTTCAATTTGCGAATTATTCACAACGGTTTTAAAACTTTCACACGTTTCTTACCCGAGCATAGAGGCTTTGAGGATCAGTAGCTTGTCCTTTGGTGGCTCTTATTTTGCCTTTAATACTAGTGAACGAAGTCTTTTCATCAACTGATATGGTGCTTATACTCTGACCATGTGTCCAGCCAGTGTTGCATTGATCGACTGCATTGGTTTCCGGGTTTACCCTCTGCTTTTTCTTGGCTTTGACTAGCTCCTATATCGTGTTAATGATCTTGTAATTAGTTTATTTCATAGTACATAAAAGTAACCATTTAAGACGTAACTGATCTTGCCCTTACTTGTCTTGTGATGTCGAAGTTAGCGTTAGTATTGTGTAGATTCCCCAAGTTTAGCTGTTTCCTCTTGCGCGTCGCCGTTTTTTGGAGGTGATCTTGATCCCAAGAATCAAGCGTGGTCGTAAGATTCCCTCCCAGCATTGCGCCATGTGGGAACATATCATCAGGAATTAAGAGAGCATGATGATTAGAAGACAAGGCATTGTTCTGGTGATGAAGATGATCATTGTAGAGGCTAGAGAGGCCGAGAATCTCATCACTCGGTCGGTCCTCCTTAGATGATGAACATTGATCAGAATTGAACATCCACAAGAGAGACTCCAATTCACCATCAACAAAAAGGTCCATCGCTCTAACCTTCACCTGCTGCCTTTCTCCTACTGCTTGTTGGTTTGTTTACTGTTATAATTATAGTTCTTGATCTGGGGCACCTATATATATATATATATATATAGGTCAGATAAGTACTTTTTTTTAAAAGGTCAGACATGTACTTGATGAAGAGAATATTCCTATCGAGGAAGATTTAGAGATACATCGATGAAAAAGAGAAATCAATAATAGATTATTCGACTGTTGTAATCATTTGTGTCATAAGAAAATAAAATAAACGAATGAAATCATGCATGATGTTGAACACACGCTCCGTCAACTTGTTGTCGATAAGGAGTGATTATTTTTTTCCTCTTCACAATATAATCTCTTAATAAAAATTCATTCATATATAATATATAAGCTATGTTTTTCAACACTGGTAAAATCACAATTACATTATCATATACTCTCCGTTTCAATATATATGATGTTTAAAAGAATAATTTTATTTCAAATTAGAAGAAATTTTGAGATTTTAAAATAAACTTTATTGAAAAATATTCAACCATTTAAATTTTAGAGTCTTTTTATCATTGATTAACTAATTTTAAAATAATATCTTTAAAATATATTTTTTCAAGAAATCTAGTTTTCTTATCTTTGTGCATTAAGACAAAAGATCAAGTATTATGAAACAGAGAGAGTATAATCTTAATCTTTTATATATATGATGATCAACTACATATAACATACTAATAGGCCTGGGCACGGATCATCGGATAGCCGGGTTTTTGAAGGTATTTGTGATTTGTTTCGTATGTTATGGATATCTAATTTTTCTATTTGCTTTGCTTCGGAGAAATACAGATATTCGGAGAAACGGATATCCGAAAAATAATGAGATATTTGCAGATATTTGCGAATACTTACGGATATCTCATATATTTTGATTAATACAAATAATCTTAAAATTTCGATGCAGATTTGTTTTGTATAATATATTTTTTTACGTGATATATAAGATAAAAATTAAAATAATTAGTAAATCTACATATTTTTCTTAAATTTTAAACTTAGTTAACAATTATAATAACACAAAACTTAAGAAAAAAATTATAATTATCATAAAATATTTTTTCCTTTTATGTACTACTTTTATATAGGTAATAATGTAAATAAAAATTTTCAAATCATATGTCAGAATAATAATTATATAATTTTATATATATAAAAGTTTAAATATATTCAAAAATATACATGTACTTTTATATTGCCGGATCAGATCGGATATCTGCTTCCCAAAATTTTAATATTTGTGATTTGTTTTGTTTTGACGGATATTGAATTTTAGTATTTGCTTCTATTTGTAAAGTTACGGATATCCGGATTTTTCAGATCGCATCGAAGTGAATAACAAATCGAATCAAAATTTACGGATATTTTGCCCACCCCTACATACTAACATACAATTTGATGAACAACTTTAGAAATAATGCTTTCACACTGTAATTTTCCCGTTTTACTCGAATCGCCAGACGTTTCTATATGTATGATATATTCGATGGACAGCTTTTTGTGCAACGTACGATTACAACGTACAACAGTTCTTGTAGTACTCTGAAAGGTTTAATAAGCTTTCCATCCTGAATCTGCAAAAAGTTGCTGGAAATTGCATGTTTCATATATGTAATCCATGTTTAAGATGGTTAGATATTATCTTTAAAAAGAAGATGGTTAAGATATGAGTATAATAATGAGAGAGAGCTCACATTAGTATAATAATGAGAGAGAGCCACCACACCTCCGTGCATGATTAATGGAAACCTTAAAATATCAAGAAAAAATAAAAAGTTTTTCTTTAATCCTTGCCGTATTTAAACCTTGGGAGAAGATGCTACAATAAAATGTTATTTCGTTGAAGCTGTGAATTAATTTCATTTTAATTTTTTGTTATATATATCAAGAAAACCTTACTTGCCGTACATTTCTAGCTCGTCGTTGACGCAAAAAAGTTACCGTTATATGTTTTCGTTTTGTGTTGGATGAATCAATTAAAAAAAGAAACAGACAAAATAAAAGTAAAAATAAACCATAAAGTACTAGAGCTTTGTAGGGCTTATGTGCCATATAATTAAATAAAAAAAGAGAAATTCCTAGAGAGAGATTGAAAAAGAAAGTAGGAGAGAGGGAATGGTTTTGGGTATTAAGAAAATTTGTGTTTTTGTTGGGTTATAGGGGCAAATTATCCAACTTTGTATACATTTAATTTTCTAATTTTGTATGTGTTTAATTATACACTAATATATACTGTCCACTAGCAGAACTTAAAACTTTAGATGCCAATAAAACGAAATTCAACACTACATTATAAGTATATTTAATTTCATGAATATATATATATATATGTGTGTGTGTGTGTGTGTATTTATCTCTATTATTAAAAGAGAAGTACACTTATAAATTACCCCTTAATTTTCAGTGTTATTTATAATGGCATGTCACTGAAATAATTAAATGAACCATTAAATGAACATATATTTAAGGAATTATTATCTTTTTCTATTTATTAAACAGTTTCCTAAATCAATTGAACTTAATTTCGTATTTAATATATTTCCTAAAATAAATTAGATGATTTTTAGGAATACAATATTTATATTTAAAATTTATTTTAACAATATTAAAATTGTATAATGTTACGATTAATCATTTTGAATGAAATTCAAGATTAAATTCGATATTAAACAATATTTTGAATATTCCTAAAATATATGTTTAACTTACCATTAATTATTTTGAATAATAAAATCTATATATGCTAAGATTTTAAATATTTTAAACTACTTATATAGCAAGATGAAATATTTGTAACTCAATATTATTTTAATATAATTAAATCTCACCTAAGATTATATATTTTCAAGAATTTTTAAAGTTACAATATTTATATTTAAATTTTTTTTAACAATATTAAAATTAGATAATGTTACGATTAATCATTTTGAATGAAATTCAAGATTAAATTTGATATTAAACAATATTTTGAATATTCCTAAAATATATGTTTAACTTACCATTAATTATTTTGAATAATAAAATCTATATATGCTAAGATTTTAAATATTTTAAACTACTTATATAACAAGATGAAATATTTGTAACTCAATATTATTTTAATATAATTAAATCTCACCTAAGATTATATATTTTTCAAGAATTTTTAAAGTATATGTTTAACTTTTTTGGTTGCTATTAATTATTTTCAACAAAAAAAAAATAATACTGAAATTTAAATATATTTTCATCATTTGTAAATCAATGTTTAATGTTTATAACAAAATACATTTTTTCTAATGTATCTAAATCTTACCATATTATCCATATTTGATCAAAATGTTTTTTTTTTATATTTGGCAAATAATTTCATGTTACAAGAAATATTATTCAAACTATCAATAGGTCAATATTATTTTTTCAAAATATTAATAACAAGCACGAGATACTATTTTTACAGCACATAAACTATTCGACTGTTGTTTATAATAAGTTAGAAATATGTAAATATTTAAAAATATAAACAGACAAATATTTAAATAATATATATTTATATACAAAATGAAAATAAATACCCGTCCGGTCGGACGGTCCAGCTCTAGTTAAATTTATTATGGAATTCCAAAAGAATAAGATACGGTTATATATTATAGTTGGTTGGTTAACAAAATTTTAAGACGTTGATAAAATAAAAAGCTTCTTATCTTTTTGGTTGGACTGGGTGGCAAATTCCCTTATAACATATAGTTACGAAAAGTCAAGTTAGTAGATAAATAAACATATTTAAAATACTCAGGACGGCACAAACTATAAAATTTTGAAAGAGATTATCATTATACTCATGCTGGAACATTTATACAAGAGTTGAGTTTTATTTTTTTGACGTCGAAAGGTCATTCTATTACTCAAGCTTGAGGTGGTCTGGGTAACCAAACCGGAATAGAACAACTAATAAAAAATAACTCTCTACGGAACGATCTAGCTGTCTTAGCAAGGAAATCTGCGGTCTTTTTTTGAGCTCTAGGGACATAGATGATGTCGAAGTCCGGGAAACAAATCTTCAATGTCTCCAACCTTTCCAATTTTGTCGCGAAGCTCGGCCAGGCTTGAGGCTCCTTAATCATTGCTATCAACTCTTTGCAATCTGTCCCAAATTTCTGACATGGTGAATGCTGGAGCATGCTCTCCATCGCCCATCGTAGCGCTTCTACTTCCGAGTGCAAAGCTGATTCCCGTCTTGCTATATTCCGTGTCCCCATCAGTTGTGGCTTTCCCCCAATGTCCATCCAAGCCCATCCACATCCACTATACTCTGCATTTGCCGTCCACGATCCATCCATCAAACATATATTACCCAAGCGTATGACTTGGAAGATCACATTAGTGTTCTCATGTACCACAGGTGGTACCATCTCATTTGCATTAAACCATGCTTGACATTCACTCTCTGCATATCTAACCAGCTCCAGTGGATCTCTTTCTATCCCTCTAAACAACTTATCATTCCGGGCCTTCCATATATACCAGATTATCCAAGGATAAGGGTCCCTGTCTTGTTCTGGTTCAATGATGCTATTCTTTCTCCAGAATAAGTAATCCATATTAGTGTAGATACTCGGTCTTGGGAATATATCTGGGCTAGTCGGAGTTGTAGATAGGGTCCATACTTGAAGGGCTAGTTGGCATTCGAATATGGCATGAGTCACAGATTCCTCTTGCTCTCCACATCGCGGGCAGTAGTTATCACATCTCATATTACGCCTCACCAAGTTTCTTGTTACTGCCACATAGCCAGTCAACAGTTGCCATATAAGATGACAAATCTTGTTGGGCGCTTTTATCCTCCATGCAAAGGCTTGGAGTTTCACTATACTTGGTTCCACCACTCCGTTTTCCTCCTCTGATCTTAAAATGTTTTAGGCAACCCAATAACCAGATTTAACTGTATATTGGCCACTCTTGGTGTAACTCCAACAGTATGTATCTCGTCGATGGCCTGAGCTGATGGCTAGGCTCCTCACCAATGGTATGTCCTTGGGGTGAAAATAATATCTTAATATTCCAACGTCCCAGTCCTTTGTGGCCTGATCAATGAGATCGCTCAGTCGCATATTCATGTTCATCACTGGTGCAACAGGGATAGCTGGTCTAGCAGGTGTGGTCGGAATCCATGGGTCCTTCCAGGCTCTTACTTCATATCCAGAATGAATCTTTTTCCTGATTCCCAAGAGTAACAACTTTCTTGCTGCCGAAATGCTAGTCCACACATAATATGGGCTGCTAACTGGATCTGCTCTCAGCGGTGTACTCAACCTGTAATATCTTCCCTTCATGACTCTAGCGACCAGCGAGTCAGGGTTCTATACTAACCTCCAAAGTTGTTTTGCCAAGAGTGCCAGATTGAATTCATGGATCATACGGAACCCAATTCCACCTTCCTCTCTAGGTAAACAAACTTTTTCCCACTTTGCCCAGTGTATTCCTCTCTTTGGTGGGTTTGATCTCCACCAAAATTGAGCTATAGCACTTGCAAGGTTTTCACAAATCTCCAAAGGGAGCAGAAAAGTAGACATTACATATGTTGGAAGCGCGAGTAGAATTGACTTTATCAGCACTTCCTTGCCTCCTTTCGATAACCATCTACCCGTCCATCCATTCACTCTATGCCTCAGCTTATCCTTTAGGAAAGCAAAGAGCTTACACTTCGACTCACTAATATCTTCAGAGATTCCTAAGTACGTTCCCATTCCTCTCTCATTCTGAATTCCAAGAACATCTTTAATCTCTTGTCTGTTGACTGTGTTAATCCTCTTACCAAAGAGTAAGGAAGATTTATCAAAGTTGATGCACTGGCCTGATGCTTTCCCATAAATCCTAACTACTTTCATCACTTCTTCACATTCACGGGGCTCCACCTTGCAGAAAAACATGCTATCTTCAGAAAAACAGGCTATTATACAAGAGTTGAGTTAGCAAGCAAGAGTTATGCAAATTCATAGAAATTTTGTTAGCCACGCCTTATTTCGCCATATATTTCCAAAAGAGGTCATAAGATCCATCAAATTTGTCTCAGTGTTAAAAATTGTAAATCTTCTTCATCTCCTTAACATATCAAAATCAGATTTAAACATTTAGATTCGATTTAAATCGTTCAAAACTTTATTTGACAATAATAATTATTCTTAATCATCTAAATCAATTAAAAATTAAATGTAATTTAACTAATTTAGTATTAGTTAATCATTTTCACTATCAAATTATTTTAATGTTAAACGTTCTTTATAATTTAAAAATTATCAACTAAAAATAATTTTTGTAGAAAATTTATAGTTATATACTTAAGAAATCAACTTTAATAGGAAGAAGATGATTTCCACATAATTTCTTCTTTATAACTTTTTAATAGTTTATCGTAGAAAATAAAATCGCAGTTTGAAGGTATGTCAAAAATATTTCAAGATAAGAGGACGGATGCATCGTTATAAATTTTCCTATCTTTTGTTTGCTTGTTAAACATGATTATTCCCAAGGTTACATCAAAGCTGACTTCCGCTTCCGTGTTAGAATCGGAATCAGAATTTTGTGGAAACTTACGGAATTTTGTTTCAAAGACACTTCTAAAAAATTATATTAAAAATATATTGAAAATTTACGTTTCTGTTTTGGAATCTCGTTTCTTTTTAACAAACACAATGTTATAAATCAACAGAAAATATAAAATTATAGTTTTTAATTTATAAAATCTAAATTTTAGTAGTAATGAAATAGATATAATATAAATATACAAATATATTTTTATTAAAGATATGCATTGAAGTCTTTTAAACTTAATGTATGCGTATTTTCAAAGTTTTAATATAAAATCATTTCAAAATTACTACAAATGAATAAGTGCTTTCATTTTAAATTTAAATCATATGTAATTTTAGTCCTAAATTTTATAAAATTTTCTTATTTTTAATATATATATATATATACACGCTTCCAACACGTATCCGCTTCCTAACTTTTTAAAAAATCTCGTTTTTTGCGTTTATTGACTTTCGTTTTCACTTGCCCACTTATATTTCCATGTAACATAGATTATTCGTCCTCCTTCAAAAAAAAGTAAACATAATTATTCCTCCTTTTCCAAAAAAAAACTAAACATGATTATTCTTCTTACTTTTGAATACACAGGTTCGTTTACATAGGAATCAATGCTTCGTTTACATTATGCCTTTTCGGATACTCCTAATGTATATAATCACATTTATTTAATTACCAAATAAATTAATTATCCCGGTTATTTAATTACACGCATATAAATTAAGTGCATGATCACCGCTGGTTTTCTGGTCTCTCTTAAATTAAAGTTTCATATATATATATATATATATATATATATATACTAGGTGATTTTTTCGTGCTCATCCACGGGTATAATATTTATAAATTAAACATATTATAATAATTGAATGACATTTACTTTTATTTTAATATTAATTTATAATTTTTTGTATAGTTTATATTAATACTATTATATTAATTTAATTATACATATGATTTTAGATATTTTATATTTTAATAGGTTATGTTGTTTTCATAACCGATTTAGTTATCATTTAGATATATGAAATTCTTTCTATTTTTTTGAATTCAACTATAATATTTTTTATTTTAAATATATTATTTTTTTTATTAGTTCTCTTATTTGTATTTAAGTTGATTGTTGTCTTAGATATGTACTAAAAATATGCATTTATTTTAATATTTCTTAAAATATGCAGTAAAAATGTGTTTGTTTTTGAGAAATTATATTATATAAGTAAAATATAATTTATATAAAATATAATTTTTTTTCTGTAATTTTAAAATATTATAGTCAAATAAATATATGAAAAATTAATATATATATATATATATATATATATTTTAAATACTAATTATAAATTATTTTTTTGTCAATTAAACAAATATCAGTTTATGTTACTTAATTGTTTTATGTAATCATTTAATATAACAGATAGATATATAAAAACCAATTCTATTACTTTGAAAATTTATATTCACACTGTCTAAAGTTTTGTTTTAAAAGAAAAATACTTATTTTTTTTCTAATACTAAGAGTATATGTGTGAACTTTTTTTATGAAATCACATCGTATACAAATATTTTTTTTCATATAAGAATATATAGATATAAGAAAAGTATTTTATTACTTCAAAAATACATTTTATGTTTTTTTTTTTAAATATCTTTTAAAGAAAATATTACTATTTTGTGAACTTTCTTTTTTTATGAAATCATTATATATACATATATTTTCGTTTTAAAATTGTTTTTTTATACTTTACAAATATTTCTTTTTTATTTATATTGTTATTTGGAAAGTTTTTTTTAAAAAATAGTATTTAAGTGTTTATTAATTCATTAAAGGTATCAATGTAATTAACCATCGTGAGAGTTAACGTGAGCGCGACACATAAAAAACTGAATTCTCAAATAATATTATAGGAATATATATATATATATATATATATATATATATATATCTATTTCTGCTAAAGTACACATATACACAATCAGGATGAAACATGTAATTATACTGTATTCTTATAAGTTTTTTTGGTTATACATTAAAAGTCAATTAGGAATTCATTGTGATAAATTAGTTGAATACACTTTTACAAAGTAAATTGAATGTACTTTTAGCAGAGTTTACTTGTTTTTATCTATTAATCAAATAGTTAATTATATATATCCATTCGCCATCAAAGTGCCTACTTTTCTAAATGACGTAGAAAATAACTGAAGCTAGCTTCTTAAATGGAATGATGTTCTTTTAGTTAAGTTTTAGGTAATAATTAAACTATCGAGTATGAAAAGGGTATGATTCATCCAGAAAAAGAAAAGGTATGATAAAATAGATTAAATAACAAGTAAATTAATGGTTCTTCTTTCTTATGCGAGTGAATGAATCCTTGTTTTACTTTGTTATTTTATTAACAGGACGAAGTCTTTCTTGTCAAGATCATGGTAGTAGTGTTAATGTAAGATAATCGATCAACACAAACTAGAACACAAAGTAATACATGGATAGTTCTTTCCAAGAAATACGACTAGATTGATTCTTTTAAAAATACAAACAAGTTCTTTCTAAAAGCAATCTTTCAATCAAGCTCAAGATAAAACTTGACTCGTTGACTAGTCTTGCTACGTTCACAGGCCTAACCTAGCCTCTGAACAACTTACGCTCTTAACCCCTAGATGTTTTGTCTCTCCTTCTCCGGACTTACAAAACATTTCTTGCTAAAAGCTCTCTCTGTGTGTTAACCTAAACACACGATCTAAACATCTTTATATATTGTAGAGGAAACCCTAGACCTATTGTACTACCTAATGGAAACTTTTCATTTTCCTTAGTTCAGCGAATAAGCTAATATTCCTCTTTTCTCTTCGGTCGATTGCTTCTTTTTCAAGTTTTCTTTTTATGTGACTTCTTTATTGCTTCTTCTTCAAACCTTTCGTTAAACATATTCTCCTTGACACGTATATATCAACTCTGAATATCGTCTGTCGTAGTTTATGTCGCACTTCATGAACTACTCTGCTCTGTTACTGCATTGTCTTGATCATACACCTTCAATCTCTCCCTTTTTATTTTGTAATCTCACAAGTACCTAAGATGAAGACATTACACCAACACAAGCAACCCATCCACAAATTCCAATCATCCAAGAAGCAATGATCATTCATGAAAATACTTATATTATCCTAAAAATGGGTTCATGCATTAGTACATTTAAAACAAGGATTCAAAAACACAAATACTCCCCCATAACCCGAGATTGTTTTAAAATAAGGATAACATAACGATTGCAACAAGTGGTGCAATCGAAAACAAAACACAAGCAACAAAAGAACACAAAGTTGCTCCCTCACAAACTGAGCCTTCCTTCATCTTATTCCACATCTTCTCCCCCTGCTTGTGAGCATACATATTAAAAATCTCAAGAAAACATCATCATAATCAATAGATAAAGAGATAAAAGACTAATCTGTCACCGCATTCTGAAGCTCATGAACTACCTCAACCAGTGCTTGTAAAGCACGAGTTGTATTCTGCAGAGCAACCTGAAGATCAACACTTGAGAGAGGGCCCTGAGGAACCGCAACTGATCCAAGCTCAAAGATAGACATACGGCGTGGTCCTGTTCTGGAACTGGGTGTAGGAGCTGGTGTAGCAGGTGACTGTTTAGATGCAGTACGAGGAGACTTCCTAATCTTTTGGTCCTCCTTAGCTTTGGTTTTACGCTCCTCATGAATCTCTCTCACATGCTTGTCCTTCTTGTATGCATTTGGACGAATAAGCTTGTCTTCAGGATATGTTGGAACATGGTGTTGCTCTTGAAGAAGCCCCATAATCAGACGTGGGAAGATCAACCAGCGAGAGTCCCGTCTCTGCATTATCCCAAGATTCATGATTTGTCTGAAAATCATCCTACCCACATCTACTCTTACTCCATGAGCCATTTTGTAGATCAGCTTGGCTCGGTCCATAAACACATGTGTCTTATGCGTAGAAGGAATCCAGTTGTATGATGCGATGATCATGAGAGCTCCACTGCATGGTGAGATCTGCTGTAGTGAGATGCTTCCATTTCTGAATGGTTGAATCAGTGAGAAACACAGCCAACTCTGTTAGCGATACTTCATCCATAACATCTTCCTCACTTTCTTCCTCTTCAGTGAGTGGACCAAGATCAAGAGCTTCATTAATCACTGAAGGAGAGAACTTGTACTAATGCCCTCTTACCATCACCGTTACCTCCTCTGAATCTAATTAAAGCTTGGTATCTGGCAATCCCGCATAGAACTCAGCCACAACCTCCTCAATGTAACACCAAGCGAAGACACAGTGGACTCCATAAGTCCTTTTTTGATCACCTCTAAATAACCCCACTGATCTGACTCCTTCATATCCACTGATATCTCAGGCAAGATTTCACGCTTGAGAAAAAGTTCATACCTTTTCTTAGCTTCTAAAGTCACAGAGGCAGGACTTGAATCATCAGCTTTCCTCGGTCTCAAACGTCCTGAGCTAGATGATTCCTTAGTCAGGAATGGTAACTTGGCAGCATCTTCTGATGATAAGAAGTGTGACTGATTAGGCGTGCTGAATTCACCAGTCTTCTATTGCTTTGATGATCGCAACCCTCGCCTCTTCAGAGCACGCTTCTTTCACCCTGCTTGCACAGTAGTATCTTCAGAAGAAAATCCTAAGGCAACCACTTCCTTATCTTCCTCCTCCTTCTGTTCTGACTCAGTCTCTCATCCTTATCCAAAGTTTTATTTGTCATCATCTACCTCTGTGTTAACCAGGACTAGATGCAATGGAGAATCATCCTTCTCTTCTTGAGTTTCACCTAGAGTTGAGCCATCAGTCGTAACAACGTCTGTGGAATCTTTCGGTAACTCATGATTCTCGCTTGGTGGAACACCGGCTATCTCAACCATCTCCTTAGGTGGATCTGCGTCACGAGCAGAGGTTCCTTGAAGATCATCACTCCCCTCCGATGGTGTCTTCTCATTAGCTGTGGTGAAGGACCCAAGCTCTCCAGTTACCTCTAGTAAGACTCCAGTTACAGATGGATCGTTCAACGGTGGGGAGATTCAGGTTCACCATCAACGAATTGCCTTTTGCTTGACTCAGACTCTGCATGCGTCTTAACTCTGTCAGATTGACCTCCTTGAGCTCCCATATTTTAGTTTCCCATGGCACAAACGGTTTCTAAGCTTGATGAATGTGAGATAACAAGAGAAGCTGCGGTTTTGAACTTCTTGAAGCACGATGGAGAAATCTAAGGTTTGTAACCCACTACTTCCCTTAACTGAAGAAACCTCGATCAACTGTTTTGATTTATTGCAATTCTAGTCCCTCACTTTTTATCCTCTCCTTTGTATACCTACAACTTTTGAAATCTCTCATCCAAACCCACTAACATCAAGCACATTCGTGAATTAATAATGTGTCATTAGACTTTCAGCATAGTAATAAAACACGAATCATAACTCACAATTAGCTGACTCTACATTGAACTTAATAACTTAAAATAAATCAATTTACCATTTAGCGATGTACTACACGAGGTGACTCAACACTTGATTCAGGATGCACATACAACTCTTCTAGATTTTACGATCTGGTGCACCCGATTGTCTTTTTATGGCTAGCTTTCACATTGCTGTGCCTTCATCAACTATGTAGGTTTTTAACCTTTATTCGCGCGCTGTTGAAACCCTCCCAAACTTTTAATGGTATTTTACTTTATTTTTTGCGTATCACTTTCCTCAGCAGATCTTTTTGAGATTTCTAGTTGCATCTCTTATTTTTGAGATGACAGGGGCCACAGATTGACGCAAACCTATACCTTTTGCACATAGTTGACGGCACACCAAGCAGCTCTTTTCCACAGCGTTCTCAGGTTCCAAACATAATCTGAATCATATGTACCCCCCGAACCTGTACTTGCACTACTCTCTGTATGTCTTGACCTCAAAGGTCAGGATTACACACACCAATCGTATTTCTTAATGTAACAAAACGATTATAATCAAGCGATTTTGTGAATATGTCAGCCAATTGCAAGTCAGTAACTACATGTTCGATTACTACATGATTGTCTTCAACTAATTCTCTGATGAAATGGTGCCGGATGTCAATGTGCTTAGTCCTTGAATGTTGGACTGGTTTCTTCGAGATATCTATTGCACTCTTGTTGTCACAATGCACAAGAAAGAGACCGGACTGCATACCATAATCAGCTGATATTTGTTTCATCCAAAGAAGTTGTGAGCAACTACTTCCCATTGCAATATACTCTGCTTCTGCCGTAGAGAGTGAGACAAAATTCTGCTTCTTGCTTAGCCAAGATATCAAGTTATTTCCGAGAAAGAAACAACCTCCAGTAGTGCTCTTCCTATCATCTGCACATCCTGCACAGCCAGCATCACAATATCCCATTAAATTCTTGTTAAAATCCTTTGAATAGTAAACTCCAAGATTCAATGTTCCTTTGATGTACTTGATGATCCTCTTTACTGCATTCAGATGGGACACTTTAGGCTTGGCTTGATACCTTGCACATACTCCAACACTAAAGGATAAGTTTGGTTGACTTGCAGTCAGGTATAGTAGACTGCCAATCATCCCTCGGTATAAAGTTGCATCAACACCTTCTCCTGCCTCATCTTTCGTAAGCTTCAATGACACACTCATGGGAGTCCTGAATGTCTTGCTACTTCCAAGACCAAAACGGTTCACCAAACTAAGAGAATAAGCACTTTGAGAGATGAATACACTTTTGTCTGTCTGTGTGATTTGAAGACCAAGAAAGTATTTCAGCTCTCCACACATACTCATCTCAAACTCCTGAGTCATATTCTGAACGAATTCATCCACCATCTTCTGGGATGTTTCTCCAAAGATAATATCATCCACATATATTTGAACAATGATAATGTCCTTCTCAACCTCCATGAAGAACAATGCCTTGTCCACACTGCCTCTAGTGTATCCGACTTCAAGTAAGAATCCAGTAAGTCGTTCATACCATGCCTGAGGAGCCTGCTTCAATCCGTACAAGGCTTTATCAAATGATATACATGGTCACGATGAGTAGTGTCTTCAAACCCTTTTGGTTGCTCTACATAGACTTCCTCTTGAACTACACCATTTAGAAAGACACTTTTCACATCCATCTGAAACACCTGAAGTTTAAGATGCACGCCATTCCCAAAAATAATCGCATAACCTCCATTCTTGCAACTGGTGCAAACGTTTCTTCAAAGTCCACTCCTTCAATCTGTGAATAGCCTTGAGCAACAAGTTGTGCTTTGTTGCGAACCACATCTCCTGATTCATCGGTTTTGTTCTTAAAGATCCACCTGGTTCCAACTACATTTACTCCACTAGGTCTATCAACAAGTTCCCACACATTGTTCCTTGTGAACTGCTCCAATTCCTCTTGCATGGCGACAATCCAATATTCATCACCAAGGGCCTCAGTATGTGTCTTAGGCTCAACAGTTGACACAAAGCATGCAAATTGCACCATCTCCTTGAAGTCTATAACCTTCCCTCGTGTCTTTCTTCCTTCTTCAACACCTCCAATCGCATCTGACACCGAGTGATTTATGTGCACTTGTCGAATCGGTTGAGCTGATGTACCATCTTCTACAGGCCCTTCCTGAAGTACTTTTTTTCCTTCTGACTAACTGACACATCCTCAGCTTCTTCATCTGATTCTGATGGTTCGATAGTTGATGTATACAGATCATCAAACACCACATTCATTGACTCCATTATCATCTCGGATCTCTTATTGTACACCCGAAAAGCTGAGCTGGTTTGTGCATATCATAAGAAGAACCCTTCATAACTTCTTGAGTCGAACTTCCCGAGGTAGTCTTTGTCATTTAGAATATAGCATCTGCATCCAAAAACATGAAAGTAACCAAGATTAGTCCTGAAGTATGTGTCTTAGGCGTATCTGCTCCAATTCCTCTTGCATGGTGACAATCCAATATTCATCACCAAGGGCCTCAGTATGTGTCTTAGGCTCAACATTTGACACAAAACATGCAAATTGCACCATCTCCTTGAAGTTTATAACCTTCCCTCGTGTCTTTCTTCCTTCTTCAACGCCTCCAATCGCATCTGACACTGAGTGATTTCTATGCATTTGTCGAATCGGTTGAGCTGATGTACCATCTTCTACAGGCCCTTCCTGAAGTACTTTTTTTTCCTTCTGACTAACTGACGCATCCTCAGCTTCTTCATATGATTCTGATGGTTCGATAGTTGATGTATACAGATCATCAAACACCACATTCATTGACTCCATTATCATCTCGGATCTCTTATTGTACACCCGAAAAGCTGAGCTGGTTTGTGCATATCATAAGAAGAACCCTTCATAACTTTTTGAGTCGAACTTCCCGAGGTAGTCTTTGTCATTTAGAATATAGCATCTGCATCCAAAAAAATGAAAGTAACCAATATTAGGAGTTTTGCCTGTCCACATTTCATAAGAAGTCTTTGTGGTCCCTTTCCTGACATACACCCTGTTGATAGTGTAGCATGCCGTACTAAGTGTCTCAGCCCAAAACCTCTTCTCTATCTTTTTACCTAGCAGCAGTGCTCTTCCCATCTCCTGTAGGGTTCTATTATTCCTTTCTACTACACCATTTTGCTGTGAAGTTCTTGGTGCCGCAAACTGTCGTACTATCCCTTTTGATTCACAAAAAGTAGTCATTGCCTCATTCTCAAATTCTCCACCATGATCACTCCTTATTTTCTTGATTCATCCCTTCTCATTTATGAGCTGCAATGCCCAGATCTTAAAACTCTCAGCAGTTTCAGACTTCTCCCTGAGGAAACGGATCCAAGTGAACTTAGTGAAGTCATCAACTAGTACAAATATCTCTTCGTTCTGATACTTTCGGTTTGCATTGGCCCCATGAGATCCATCTGTACTAGATTTAGTAGTGTTGCGGCTTGTACATCAGGTACCTTATTGTGCTGCACCTTCACTTGCTTTCCTTGATTGCAAGCACCACACACTGATGCTTCATCGATTTTTAGCTTTGGTACTCCTGTATCATGTCTATGTGAATCAGGTTAGTTAGGTTCCTGACATTCATATATCTTAACCTTCGATGCCACAAATCCGTATTGCCTTGTGCCGACATACACTTGACTTTCCTTTCCCATAGATAGCAGTTGTTACCCGACCGAACTCCTTGAAGCATTGTTACTCCATACCGATTTATGGCTCGGCAATCTATTTCTGAAAACACCACTGTAAGTCCTTCATCTTACAGCTGAGTTACACTAATCAGATTTGCCTTGAGTCTTTTGACAAAGTATATGTTGCCTAGTCTGGGAGATTCTGAACTAGTTGTAGCACCTTTACCTTGTATCACTCCATATCCACCATCTCCAAAGGTAACTTTTCTTTCATTTACTCTTGAGACGTTTCTCCAAATGTTCAATGTTTCCTGTCATGTGTCTGGAGCATCCACTGTCAAAGTACCATGGTTCATCTGATTCTGCATCTTCTGACACTCTAGCCATGTTGCACCGAAAGCTACTTCTTGCACCACCATATGCCGTATCAGAGTAGAGATCAGACTTCCTCATCCATCCTTGTAATGTCTCACCAACTCTCCACACTTTGTGTTGTCTCTACACCTTTCTGACCTTCTCAAGATACTTGTAACAATACCTCTTGTAATGTCCATATTTTCCACAATAGAAGCACCCGGTAAACTGACTTGATGTAACTCGTATCTTACTTTGTTCTGCTTGAGCAAATCCTCCTGATACAAATCGTGTTGTCCCAGTTCCACCATTTTGTCTCCCGGTATAGCCTAATCCCATGAGTGAATGTTCTGTCCATCCACTGCTTAGGATCTTGTTCAGTTGTTTAGTTCCGGTTAACATCTTGATCTTCTTGTATTGTTGATCCAACTTTACTTGAAGATCTGCAGCTTTCTTCCTCTTTGCAAGAACTTCCATTCTTAATTCTTCAGATTGCTTTGCAAGAATTAGCTTTTCCTTGATAAGATTCACACTCTCCTTGGCTAGCTCGGCTTCTTTTTGTAACTCATTACGCAAGTTGACAATCTCATTCTCTAGCTGAGTCTTCTCCTTAGTCAGATTAAGATTTCAGTACCCAACCTGACTAGTGCTTAACGAACCACCTTGTAACTCTCATCCAGCTCATTCTCTGATTCTGCATCACTCTCTGGCTCAACATCAACTATTCCAAAGAATGGTACAAAGTTGTTTACCTCCTCAACACTCTCGCTTTCAGAGTCACTGTCATTGATTCCTATCATGGATTTTTCTTGTTTTCTTTTCGCATCAGATTCACATTCTGCTTGAGTGTGACCATACCCCTTGCAACCATGACATTAAAACTCCATTCTTTTCACTGTCGGACAATCAGTCCTGAAGTGACCAATCCCTTTGCATTCAAAGCACTTAGCATCGTTCCTCCTTGAGCCTTTGTCTGGGTCAGTGGTCTTTCTTCCAGGACCAAGCTTCTTCTGCCCCTGCTCAACCTTACGTAGAGCTCTGTCAAATCTTCTGACCAACAAACTCACGGGATCATTATCTTCAAGTTGTTCCTTCTCAACTGAGGCAAAAGCAATTCCCTTTTGCTCATTTTTCCCATCTGATACTTCCATCTCGTGTGCCTGAAGCATTACAACTACTTCATCAAATGTCATTTCATCTGTGTTCAACGATACACTCATAGCAGCTTTGTATGCCATGAATCTCTCCGGCAAACACCTTAGAAAATTCTTCACCAGCTTCTTTTCCTTATACTTCTTTCCCAAGGCGAGTGCTTCTTGCGCAAGTAAGCTGAGTTTAGAGCTGAAATCTCCAACTGACTCATGTTCCTCCATCTTCAGCTCCTCAAACCGTGTTGCAAGCATGTTTCTAGAGCTCTGAACCTTGAGGGTTCCTTCAAAGTGTCTTTGCAGTATATCTCATGCATCCTTTGCTGCCTCACATTCTTGAATCAGCTCGAACTGCTTCCTAGCAACCTTATTCCACAGCCTTCCACGCCAATGGGTCAATATCCTTGATGGTTGCTTTCATGCTCGCCTTTCAGAAGCCATAGTTTCCAACTTCTAGAATCACCTTTGAGTTTTTCACCAACTCTTGATAGCTCTCCATCTTACTCCGCGGGATCTTACCTGTTTAAAATCAAAGCACAAATATCTGCTCAGACACCAATTGTTAATGTAAGATAAGCGAGCTACACAAACTAGAACACATAATAACACAAGGATAGTTCTTTCCAAGAAATACGACTAGATTGATTCTTTTAAAATTACAAACAAGTTCTTTCTAAAAGCAATCTTTCAATCAAGCTCAAGACAAACCTTGACTTGTTGACTAGTCTTGCTACATTCACAGGCCTAACCTAGCCTCTGAACAACTTACGCTCTTAACCCCTAGATGCTTTGTCTCTCCTTCTCCGGACTTACAAAACCTCTCTTGCTAAAAGCTCTCACTGTGTGTTAACCTAAACACACGATCTAGACCTCTTTATATATTGTAGAGGAAACCCTAGACCTATCGTACTACCTAATGGAAACTTTCCATTTTCCTTAGTTCAGCGAATAAGCCAATCTTCCTCTTTTCTCTTCGGTCGATTGCTTCTTCTTCAAGTCTTCCTTTTATGTGACTTCTTTATTGTTTCTTCTTCAAAAATTTCCATAAACATATTCTCCTTGACACGTATATCTCAACTCTTGAATATCATCTGTCGTAGTTCATGTCGCACTTCATGAACTACTCTGCTCTGCTACTGCATTGTCTTGATCATACACCTTCAAGTAGGCTAGTAGTGATAGGAATCGCTGTAAGGAAGAGGGAAGAGTGAATTACTCTAGGCGCCGAAGACATCTTGTCGGTTTTTGAGATAAAGAAGGGGTTGAAAGAGAGTTTTCTTCACTTCGGAGAAGTATTTTTCGATGGGTTACTGAAGTGAGCTGCTTCCTGTAAGAAATTTTACTTGGAGGTGAACAGCGGTAAAGAGATTGACTTTAGTTTCATTCTCTCCGGCTGGGTGAATGCGACATCCTTTGTTTTGTTTTTTTCGTTTTTGTTACGCGACGGTCCTTTGTGTTCTTTGTGTGTAACTAGTAGTACCTTTTGAGGTTTATGTATGGTTGTTTTTGTTTTGAAAGCATTTTGTATTCGTGGGTTGAGTGTTGTGCCTGCTGTGTGTTTCAAGAAAACTCGTACGATGATTTATAGCTTTTGGGAGTCTGTCTTTAACTCCCCTTCGTTCTAATTTTGATATTTGAGCGAAGTGTAGGTGAGAGAGTGTTGGGTAAGATAGCGTGTTTCCTCGAAAGTAAAGATAGGTGAACCTGTTATAGATGCTTTATCTTATGGTAACTTGAGACCGTTTGTTTGTAGATAAACAAAACGGTCGGTAACACTAGGCGATATTTTTCTGTTCTAAGTTTCTCTGTGCAAGGAACTATATACTAGGCGATATTTTTTCTACTCTTTCTTCCATTTTCTGTCTAATAGATACAATGAACACATGATATAACACTTTGGGAGATTTTCAACCACATGAGAGAGAGCAAACACTTCTCGAATAACCACACCTCCTTCCGTTAGATTACATATGTTCACACATTCCACATGCACTAAAATGTAGTCCGCAAAACAATAAAATATTGATCCGAAAGGACACAAATTGATATGTGGATTCTCTTTTTCTCCCTCGCACACATATACAAAACGCTAGGGAGAAAAAGAAGGATACACAAAACATGTGAATAAGTGATGGCCATAATGAGAACTAAACTAACTTTTAAACTTTAATCCTCTAGACGTTATTTGGAAAGTGATTTGACACATGTAATATTTAAAATTTATTTCACTAAAAAAAATATGACATGACATAATATAAATAATAATATGTTTTATCGCGAAATGTAACACAAATAATTATAGGGTCAATTTGCTCATTATTTATATGAGGTCTGACAATTAAGAGTATAATCATGCCTCGAAAAATGTGTCAGTTTGTCTTATAATCAAACATTATAGTCCTTCATGAGCGTGTGTATATTACAATACAATAGAACCATATACTATTCTATGCATAACATAGATATATAATATATTATCCAAACATAAATGTAATGGTAGAAAATAATTTGAGTTCTATAGTACTATTTATATATATGGTTTAATGCAGTTTAAGCAGTAGACAATATGAAAGAACATATTTATTCGTAGAACAAATGTTTAGTGTAAAATATGTTACGTGAAAAATCAATATAGCTGATATACTTTTAAAAATAAAATATACAATTCTATATTTTATGACTATAGTATAGTATATGAACGACTATATGAACAAAAGAAAAGATGAAGAGTAAAGGGAAAAGAAAAAAAAAATGCAAAGATGGAGATTATAAAATAAATCGAAAGAGGAGTTTATAGAGAAGACGATGGAAAGAGAGAGAGAGAAAGAGGGATGGAAGGGATGGAGAGGGATGATATCAAATAGATAGAAGAAGATGGAGATGCCAAACGCATAGAAGATGATGGGGATGGAGAGAGAGAGAGAGAGAGAGAGAGAGAGAGAGAGAGAGAGAGAGAGAGAGAGAGAGAGAGAGAGAGAGAGAGAGAGAGAGAGAGAGAGAGAGAGAGAGAGAGAGAGAGAGAGAGAGAGAGAGAGAGAGAGAGAGAGAGAGAGAGAGAGAGAGAGAGAGAGGAATAATATATAATTCTAATTCTATTTTAAGTTTCAGAAAAAGAATAAGATACAGTAATATATTATTTGAACATTATATATTTGAGAGATAGAAAAAAACAGGAAGAGATTAAGTGAAATAAGGAGGGGAGAGGGAAGGAGCTAAAGATGGAGATTGTGGAGAGTGATATATAACAAAATGGGGATTGAGGAAAGATATTTAGAGGGAGAATTGGAAGAAAGATAAATTTTATCATTAATATTCTTTTTTGTCTTGGGTAAATAGAATAGTACAAAGTCTTATTATAGTTGTATATTAGAGGTTTGCCTGCGCTACGCGCCGGTTTTGTAATATTGTTATGATTTGGCTATGGTTTTACAATCTAGAACATTTTTCAATAGTATTTTAGAAAACAAATATGTATATGATCTTATGGAATTTATTAATTTGATTGTAGTCTTTGCAAAGTTACTATGAAAGAGATTTAAGTTTAAATATATGCATGAAAATTTAAAAGTGTAATAGCTGAATTATTTATTATTTGAATGAAACTTATTAATTTAAATATGATTTAGATAATTTATAAATGTGGACTCCATCTTACAATGATTATATTAAATAAGTGTTTATACATATATATTTATATGTATATATATATAATATGTTGTGAAATATTACTTTTCACATTATATATATATATATATATATATATATCTCAATAATTAGATATGATAGTAAGGATGTCTAAGAAATTAAATTGATAAATCCATGCTAGTTAGATAAACTGAATATTTTATTTATCTTTTATTTTGCGTCATCTCATTTGGAATAAGATGAACTTTTTTTTGTCATGTTTTATACTATCAGCTTTGTATTTGTTCGCTTCAACTCGGGTTACTCTTCAGTTATCGGCTAAAATGGAACCGAACCGAAAACCCAAAGTAAATTAAATCGATCTTTTTTTGGCTAGATCTGTAACTGAACCGATATTATTACTTCAGATCGGGTTTGGGTTCAAGATTTATGCCCATACCTATTTGGTATATTGGGGTGATGAGGAGGTGTTATAATAGTTTGATGCTTTCGACTTTTTTAGGTTGATTTCAATGAATTATATTTTGTGAGCGGTGCTTATGATGATAATTTCAGATAATCATAGGTGTTATATTAACCGCTAGTTTCTTCTCGCTCTCGATTTGTCAAAATTAAGATGTTGTGACTATATCAAATTAACCAATCAGATATATATTGACGTAAAGATACATTCGAAGTTGGTACAGTTTATTTTTAATCATAAATCTTAGTATTAATAATTTAAAAATTTTGATATTTATTGTTGTTGAGTAATTTTTCTTGGATGACGTAATTATGTAGCCACCTCTATTTGTTAAGAACATTATTTAATATTTTTATTATGTTATATCGTAATTCATGATAGGTTTATATTTTGTGTTTGTGTTTTCTAATAATATGTTTTGTATATAATTGTAAAGCCTCTGATGTAAAGCATATTAAATTTCAATAACTTCACATTTGTTGTTTAAAGATTAACAGTTTAACGTTATAAATTGTATTTTAATTTTTATTTGAATTATTTGAACATTATTCTCTGAGATGTTTTGACATTAAGCCGTCACTATCTGTGTATTTTGTTTACCTTTTCCGTGTGTTTTGGTTCTCATCCTCACCAATAATATAGATTGGGTTTATAAGTTTCATGTTGTGTGGTTGTCACTCACAGCGTTATAGGTTGTTTCGGTTAATATTGGTTGTTCTTTTTCTTACTTAGATTTTTGTTGATGTTAGAAAGTGCATATCCTTAGGTTGGATCAGAGTCTAATCATCTTTGATGTTGATTTATTCTTCGTTAGCTTACCGTCGATAATTCCTGTACGGTTGGTTTTCAAGATCTGTTTTTTGATCAACAGACTTCTATGCTCTTTTTCATAGTTTGAGGTTGGCTCCACGATTTGCTGATTTCATCACTGTTCGCGTCTCTAGTGGCTCTCTATTTTGCTAATTTGCGACTCCATGTTTAGATAGTGTTTTTTTCCGTGTGTAGATTTATATTGTTGTGTCTGGTCTCAAGTTTGGGTTTTGGTTTCTTGGTGGTTTCTGTGCGAAGTTGGATTTTCGGAACTTTGGTCTTTTTATCTAGAGTTTTGTGGTTCTCCGCTGGTATGGACGTTTTTTCTGTGCTTGTTTAGTTTGTGAAGTGCTTCATACTTTTTAGCTGGTGGCTGCGCTTATGGTGTGTTAAATATTTGTTTCCCTGTTTCATGGCATAGTCGGACGAAACATCGCTATTTCTACGTTTCTCTGTGCAACAGATTTTTTTTTTTGGCAACTGATTACTTGATTAATTTTAAGAAAAATAGAATACACATACTGGATCTTTTTAAAATAAAGGATAGATTAACTTGGCCTCTATGCAACGGACTACTAGCTGAAAAATTCATAATCCTTAAAGAAATTTGCTAGACGCAATAAAAACCTGAACAAAATCAACGTTGAGTTGGCCCCGTGGTAAAAGAGTTACGGCTGTAACTTTCGTCATTCAGATTCAATCCTTGTTGGGAGGACCTATTTACAATACTTGAGTTCCCGGCAAAAAGATGAAACCACTTTTTTAAATAATTTTATGAAACTCCCGAACATTAGTCAGATATCTTTTTCTTAACATTTTATCAAAAAAAAAAACCTGAACGAAAATTAGAGAACATAAGAATCGCCACCTAGTTTATATATAGTGTATATATATATATATATATATATTTTCTTAATGTTCCAAGAAAAGACTGTCTTTATTATTAGTCATAGTTGTCTTGTCATGTTTTCGTGATATAATTACATTAAAAAGTACCAGAACCAAAATGAGGAAAAAATATACAATAAAAAGAATTAACAAAAATATCAGAATGAACAACAACAAGATGAGATGGTACGTTCAGAAAGGAGATAAAGCCCAATTAAAGGGAGAGATTCATGTGTTCTAAATCAGTTTTCTTGTGCAATCACATTAATTTTAAATTTGTAAGTCCTTCACATAAGCGGAGACAAAAGGTTGTGATGGAATCCCATGTCGATTCCGCTGTAAGCCAATGGAGCGTACATCCATAGATCATCCGAGCTCAATAACTATATTTTATAACATATTTACATTTTGTTTAGTTAGAACACATATGTTATACAAAGATAACAAAAGCAAAACCCTAAAATAATTTACGTACCTTGATTTGAAGCTGCAAGAACTTCACGTAGTTTACCGCTTCTTCAAGCATTGTGCTTATATCGACTTTTGTCCCGTTTGGCACTAGGCTTTGTAGAGTCTTGAGTCTTTCGTTAATCTTCTCTCTTCGTTTCTGTGAAAATCAATACCATGATTAGTTAGAATCCCACTAAAACTTTTTAATTACTGTGTTATGGTTTTAAGACAGAAGTCGTAGAAATTTCCACACGTGTTCTTACCCGAGCATAAAGGCTTTGAGGATCAGTAGCTGTCCCTTTGGTGGCTCTTGTTTTGCCTTTAACACTTGTGACCGAAGATTTATCATTATTTGAAATATTGCTTATACACTTACCATCTCTCCAGTTAGTCTTGGTTTCGTCGACTCTAGGGCTTTCCGGGCTAACCCTCTGTTTTTTCTTGGTTTTGACTAGCTCCTGTATAGTGTTAACGGTATTGTATTTAGCTTATTGCATAGTAGTAGTGAATAAAAGTAAACGTTATAGACGTTATTGATCTTGCACTTACTTGTCTTGTGACGTCAAATTTAGAGTTAGTACTGTGTGGATTATCTAGGTTAACTTGTTTCCTCTTAAGGGTTGCCGTATCTTGGAGGTGCTTTTCATCCCAAGAATTCCGCACTGTCGGAAGGATCCCTCTCGGTATTGCGCCAAGTGGGAGCAAGTCAGGAACTAAGAGAGGATGATGATCAGAAGACAAGACATTGTTCTGATGATGATGATAATCACTGTAAAGGCCGAGCATCTCATCTCGCGGTCTTTCCTCCTTAGATGATGAACATTGATCAAAATTGAACATTCCCAAGAGGGACTCCAATTCACCATCAACAGAAACGTTCATCTCTATAACCTTCAACTCTTGGTCTTTCTCCTCTCTTCTGCTTCTTGGTTCGTTTGTTGCTATAATAGTACTAATTCTTATGCAACTATATAATATACGTATGTTGGAGATGTATTGATGATAAGGAGAATATTTCATTTGAGGGAGGTTTGGTGATGATGAAGAGAAATCAAGATACTCTTTAAACTGTCACAATCATTTGTGTCGTGCACAAGTCGAAATAAAACAAATGAATGATGCAAAGCATGATGATGAACACGATTAGTCAACTTGTGACCAGCTTTTTCCTTCACGACACATTAATATATTCTTCAACGGAAGTTCATATATTCATATATGTTTAAGATGGTTAGATATTAGTATAATAACACGAGAGAGAGTTGACATTGGCGGTTGGCCACATAAGAGAAGCGGTGAAGAATAAATATATAGCAACGCCAATGCACGATTAACTGAAACCTTAATCCTTATCGCAACTTCAACAACACTAAAAAAGAACTTTATGCACTTTAGCTAAAAGAAAAAGGAAATTTATGCCGTTCACTAGAAGAACTTAACATTTTTAGATGCAAATAGCGAAACTTCAACACGCTATATTATATTCTTACATAATTGCATGGATGTCAGTGCTATATACAGTATGAACATATTACTTAATTCAACCTTGTTATGGGCATGCCAAAACCAAAAGGATACAAGCTATATGAGCTTCTTATCTTTTTGGTTGAGCTGGGAGGCTAATTCTCTTTAAAACATACTCTCTCCGTTTCAATTTAGTTGCTATTGTAGAGTATAATTTTCATTTTAAAAGAAGTGTTGTTTTATAATTTCAATACAAATTTTATTAAATTTATATGCTATTATATTTTTATTGGTTAAAATGTGGTTAGGTGTATAAATAATGATGTTTTTATTTTAAAAATATACAAAATTAATATTTTTTTAATCTATATACAAACTTAAAACGACAACTAAAATGTAATCAAGTTAGGTATATGTGAGCTTTAGAAAAAAAGAGTTAGGTATATACATCATTTTTTCGGTATATACATCGTTTCGTGACAAAAAAGGTACATACATCGTATAAAGGATAAATAAACATAATTAAAAATAGAACAGCACAAAACATAGTTGGAAATTCCGACAATAGAAGATTCAAACGTTCGTCTTAAGATTATCCCCACATATAATCTTCTTCGTAACTTTTTAATAAGTTTATCGAAGAACATAAAATCATAGCTTGAAGATATGTTAAGTTGTGTCTTTAGGTTTTAAAATTACAGGACGGATTACTGTACACAGTGCATCTTCTTTGCTTATATGTTTCTTCCCTTCGCAAACTAAAACTGATTACGCATCTGACTTTTGAATACACACACACGGTTCGTGAAAATAATGTGTAGCGCTGGACAGAGGTGTGGACCCAGATAATTATGAAATATGGGGCACATAATAGAAGAAAGTATCTATACAAGGATATCTAAACAATAAGCATGGGGCACATGATGCAATAACAATAAAAATAAAAATAAGGGTATATAAATAAATTTTGAACAAAAATCTCTTAAGAAAAAAGGTGGAGTACATGCCACACCTTAGCTCCCACCTGCGACTGCCCCCAGGCGCCAGACCGTCTCCGTCAATGATCTTAGGGTAACATTATCGCCAGCCCATAAGCCCGGCCCTTAGCGCTTTTGGGTTTTAAAATAAATGAAAAAGAAAAGGATAAAGCGAAAACGGACCTTAATTAAGGGCTATTTGGGCTGGTCCTCTGTCGACGTGGACGTTGGTGATTGGGAGACGCAGGTGAAGTCGCGGGACTCGTATTGTGTTCGCCTCTCTCATTTTCACTTTGTCCGAAACCCTAGTTCCTTTTTGTCGAGAGCAAATCAAATCGTATAACGAAATCGAAAGCGAAATCTTGATTTTCCTTCATCGAAACCGAAAGGGCTTCCCAGTTCCGTCAAATTGCTTCAGTTCTGGTCCACATCTCTTCACTTCCGTCGATTTCCTTTTGTTCTGTCGAGTCGATTTGGTGGAGGTCGGGTCCAAATCACTTCATTGGAGTCGATTCTGTATAGTTCTCGTCCAAAGGTGGTTCCTTCCGTCAATTTCCTCCCGTCCAGACCGTTGATTCGATTTCGTTGAGGTCGCTTCATTCGAGTCGATTCAGTTGAGTTCTCCTCCAAAGCTGTTCCCGTCCGTCGATTTCCTCCCGTCCAGAACGTCGATTCGATTCCAGTGAGGTCGGGTCCATCGATTCGATTCCGTTGAGTTATCGTCTAAAGCTGTTCCCTTCCGCCCGTCGCAGCTTCTTCAGCTATTCCAACCTTCTGAAACGGTATGTGCTCCTCGTTCCAACCTACTGAAAATTAGTTTACTTGACTAATTTTTTTTGAGATCGTATGTTTCTATGTTTTCGAATTGGTATTGAGATCGTATAATTCCAAAGCTTCTGATAATTAGTGGTTTGTTGGTTTTGAGATCATATGGTGAACCTGTAATTGCTTTGATTGGTCTGTGTCTTTGCTGAAAATTACTGAAAATTATTGTTCAATTATTATTTGTCTATTTTGATGACTATAATTGTTTTAGTTTGTATAATCGGATAGTGGTTAATTGTTTCACTAATTGTTTAAGTTTGTATAGTCTTTTGAGGGCTATATTTAGAGGTGTCAAAATGGGTAAACCAATCCAAACCAAATCATACCCTAATGAATCCAATCTTTTATGGGTTATGGTTTAACCCAAACCATTGAGTTAATGGTTTGGTTTGATCTCTAACTCATTTAGATTAATGAGTTAATGGTTTTAATGAGTTGACTCATTATTATATATTAACAAAATTCTTCAATAATATACAACCTATAAATCACACAATTTTTTCATGTTCTGGCAAGTTTGTAAATTTAAGATCATAAAGTTTAATATCATGGTAAAAAATGTATTAATATCATGTTCTTGCTTGTTTCACAATATATATTTATGTTCTCAATAATTTTATAAAATTGAAAAACTATAGTGCAATGAGAAAATTGTACTCCTCTTCACTCTTTTCTTCGTACTCTTCTTCCACTTCGTTATCTCCTCTTCACTTCTTTATCTCTTCTCCTCTTTACATCTTCCTTGTATTCAGCTTTTTTCTGATAACATAATCAAATCATATCAAAAAGTCATATGATCATTGATCAAAAGATCAACAAGACAGTATCAATCATCAATCAGTTCAATATAACCATTGTTCTTAATAAGCCTCATGTCATGATCAAATAGCACTAAACAAGCTTGCCAGATATGGAAAACAATAGAATATAAATGAACTAACACATGTTTCTCAGTGAACAACAACAATCACAAGATCAGTATCATGTGGCATCAATCAACTTCATAAGTATACCTGTCTTCACAAACGCAAAAGATACCGTTCCGTCTCTTCTACTAGCAGCTTCAGAGACTTCGTTCACCTGGAATAAAACCATAAGATATAATAAAACCAACCAAGTCATAACTAGCCTGAACAAGAGAACCCACAACGAAACTCTATGACACAATATGAAGACAACGAAAACCATGGATTATAAAGCAAAACACACATGTCCAACACTAAGCTACAGGAACCATGAGACTTACTCTGGTGGCTGTGTGATCACATCTTCAACATCAGTTGGCCTTGATCTAATAACAACAGTCTCACCTTCTCCATCATCATCTACAATTTCACAAGACAATAGTTACACTTTTATACACACATGATCAGTATGCAAGACAAAATAAAGTATACCTTCATCATCAAGCATATAACCATATATCCAAGAACGAGTACACAACAGAGCCTGGACATTACTAGGCAACAGCCGACTCCGATATTTGTCTATCACACGAGATCCAATACTGAATGAAGACTCGGAGGCCACAGTAGTGATGGGGATGCTAAGGATGTCCATTGCCATTTAAGTAAGAGCACAAAGCAATTTCTGTTTTCTTTCTAATAGTGTAGAACATTCAGATCAGGATGATTCTTCATATCTAGCTTTGGATCTTCAAGATACATATCGAAGGCTGACTTTCTTTCTTCCATATAATCTTGTACATCATCAAGATCAAACAAATCCTGCATCATTTGAAGTTTAAGATGTTACTACATAACCAACAAGTACAAGTTGAATCAAAGAATAAATTAATAACTTACATCTTGCACGTCTAAGAACCCTCTTCCACGTTTTGAAACATGGGAAGAAACTCTAGAAGAGCTCACAACAGGAGTCAAAGGAAATTTTTTCCTATATTCTTTGAAAAGATCATAAAGCTTCTCCTTGAGAAGTTTTTTTTTCTCCAGAAGCGAATGGATCAAGTTCATCATAGCAATGCCTCAAAAGCCTGAATTTCATCCTAGGATCTAACACCGCACCCATTGCAAGAATGACACTATAATGCTCCTAATACTTATCAAACTTTTTTCTCATCCTAGAGATCATGTCTCGAATGACACTATCATCATTGTCCCTATTCACTTCCAATAGACATTGAACCTTCCAAATATGACCAAAATATAAGTTAGAAGTTGAGTAGCTTGTCCCAGACATCAGAGTGGTAATACAATAGAAAGGAATCAAAATCTCATGGATGATCTTTGCTCTCTTCCATTCTTGACTAGAAGGGCAACGTTTGTAGGCTTTGTCAACTACTTTAAACCTATTTAAAGCACCAGAGCCGTGCCTCCCTTGTCCCAAAAGAAACATTCGCCTACGGCATCAATTTTTCCAAAAAAAACTTAATAGCATATATTTAGTTAATACTAATAATCCTACGTAATAATGTATTTATATGAGCTTGAGTTTAAAACCTTATAATAATACTAGTAGGCTAAATATGGGCCACAAGAAATAAAGATATTAATTAATCTATTATATCTCACTATAGGTTAAATTTACTTTAAAAGCTAATGTAATTTAACAAAATTATGGTAACAAAACAATTACTATTAAAAAATCTAAGAGAAGTTTTACCAGGAGTTAAGAAATCTACTGAAGTGCTAGATTTTTAGGACAGTGTTCATGATTTTTATCGAAATTCATGGATTGCTTACCGAATATTGTTGACCATTCCAGTTTTGGTTGCATATAATGAAAGGAGTTTTTCAAAATTAAAGTTAATAAAATTTTATTTTTTTTCGATTATCTTACAAAAAATTTTGAGTCATTTGACTATTTTATCTACCGAAAGAGAATTTTGAAGCAACATTGGTTTTGAAAATCTAGCCACGAAATTTATAGAGAAGAAAGAGAGACTACTAATGTCTTAGAATTCCTTATTCATTGTTTATTTTCTTGTTTAACTTTTGAAATAACTGATTTTACAAGACATTTTTTTTTGAATGAGGGCATATTTTTTTTAATCGCCTATGTGTGTTATTAGTGTTCGCACGGCTCTGTAAAGCACGCTCATACTTCAAGGCTTTCTCAAGCATCAAATATGTTGAGTTCCATCTATGTTGAACATCCAATGACATTACCACTTCACCATTACCTTCTACACACTCTGAGAGCGCTATTCTTCTATAGCAACCGAAGCCTTAAAATACTTCACAGTCTCTCTGATCTTGGACAATGCACCAACAATAACACTTAAACCATCTTGTACTATAAGGTTTAAGATGTGTGCGCAGCAACGAACATGAAAAAACTCCCCTTTACACAGCAAATTATCATCTAAATTCAGCCTATCCTTCAGAATTTCTTATAGACAGTCATTAGATGTAGCATTATCTAGAGTTAAAGTGAACACCTTCTTCTCAATCCCCAATCCTTCAAACACTCATGAAGTTTACTAGCTAAAGCATCACCAGTGTGTGGAGGAAGCAAGTTACAGAATGACAAAATCTTGCTGTGCAAAACCCACTTCTGATCAACATAATGTGCCGTCATAACGATATACCCATCTCCAGAGACTGAAGCAGTCCAACAATCTGAAGTTAAACACACCCTACTAGGAATATTAGCTAACTCAAACTTCAACTTCATTTTTTCCTTCTCCCAAGTTTTAACTACATCAGCTACAGCAGTGTTTCTAGTATAACACTTATAATCTGGATTCAAATAACTGAAATAATCTCTAAGTTCTTCATACTCAACAGAAAGAAAAGGAAGATTATGCCTAATAATCACTCGACCAAACTTCTCCCTAGCAACTTTATCATCAAACTTCCTTTCCTTTCTTTCAACATCTAAACCATTCAAGCATTTCTGAGCATGACGATTCAAATTAGATGTTCCACTAGTTGGCAACCACAGATAATTCTTTGGACACTTTTTACAGTATGCTCTCTCTTGACCATTCTCATATTTTTCTATTATAAAATAATCCCAAGCAGTTGATCTCTTAGTTCTTTTTGAATGGTTAGAACTTACTAGAACAGACTGTGATGCAGCACTCGTAGATGACTGACCACCACTGTTGAGAAGATCTTCTTCATTATTCATCATCTCGTTGACACTTCAAACAGCAAGTAGATTTCTGCAAGTGAACAAACAACAAACCAGAGCCATCAGAAAAAAAAAACCAGAGCAATATATAAGAAGTCCAGATAAGAAAGTATCAAACGAGAAGTTATGATCACAACTCTGTTTATGAACTTTCAAGAATAAACTGGTTTTTTAATTTCAATCCATAAGAAAACATCAAACTAACGAGTTTATAGATTCAAACCCAGAAAAATACCCAAAATCAGAGAAATAGCCTAACCAGAGAATGAATGATCCATAACACACAGCTTGTCCAGGTAATGTTAATGGTTTTCGTCTGTGGTCGAGTAAGTCTTCGAAGAGGTCGTCTGTGGCCGAGTAAATCTCCGATAAAGTCTGAAAAAATTCAGTGAACCCAGAAAATTTTACTTCAAAACTGATTCCAAATCAGTGATCCACAAGATCAAATTGAAGAAAAATGGTGACCAACAAGATAAAATATTGAAGATCCCTTTCTCCTCCGCCAGAGACGACGAAGCGCAAAGGATGATGGCGAAAATGGTATGGAAACAAGGACGAGGGCTTGGGAAATCACCTAATGGCGAGAGATTGAGAGATCGAGAAAGAGAGATCGCCTAATGGCGAGAGATTGAGAGATCGAGAAAGAGAAATCGAGAGAGAGAGATCGAGAAAAAAAAAAAGATAAGAGAAGTATACGACAAAAAAGTGGGTTGGATTGGATAATCCATAAACCCATTTTGATCCAAACCAATATTGAACCAACTCACTAAACCCACTAACCCATAAAAACCATTTATCCATTAACACCCAAATTAATAACTCATTAGGATTATGGTTTGGTTTGGTTTGGGTCAACCCACTGGTTTCTACCCATTGACACCTCTAGTTATATTGTGTAGATTGTGTAGTAGTCCCCTCTGTCTTTATTGCTTACTGGTAGTGATAGCCCTATATTATAGGACTCTAGTTATTAGACTTGGTTAAGAAACTTGTTAGCTTTAATGATGTGTGTTGTGTAGATTGTGTAGTTGTTCTCTCTGTCTTTATTGCTTACTGCTGAACTTGGTAGTGATATCTTTCATACGACTCTAGTTCAATTGAAACGAACTTGATAGCTTTAATGTTGTGTGTTGCGTAGATTGTGTTGTAGTTCCCTCTGTCTTTATTGCTTACTGCTGAACTTGATTAATATTTACATAGGACCCCTGTTCAAAAACGCGGCCGAGTTGGCCGAGTCCTCGCCGGTTAAACGCAAATCGGTGGTGCTCCGCCGCGATTTTGGGGTATTCGGGCAAAAACTCGGTCTCAAAAAAAAAGTTTACATATTTTGCCATTTTCCGGTTTGAATTCGATGCTTTCAACATAGATCTATCATGTTTCGTTGTTAACAATCAAGAATCGAATCAAATCCGTAAAAAAAAGATGATCATGTTGCAAAAATAAAAACGGCTGCAAACTAGGTTTGGAAAAAGAACAGGTCGCGAAGAAGAAGATGAAAGGCAATTTACAAATGTATCCTTCATTAATGAAATATATAGAAAAAAGCCTACTCTTTTTGGCCACCGAACACGTGACAAGAGGGGGGGACGAAAATAATGTAACCGCTGGGCTACATATCACGTCTTGTAAAAGTTCTCAAAACAAGTTTAATTATAGGATACGCATTATGTACAACTTGATGAATGATAAAATACAATGCACAACATTAATACAATAACAGGAGATGTAACAATTTTATTAACATAAAAAATCTTGTTCTCAGAAAACATATATTATACACAAATATTTATATTATACGTATAAATGGAGTATTATACGTATAAAAATACAAAAATTCCTCCCCGCGTACTCCCCGATTTTTTTCCGAATTTTCAATAAATCGCTAGGCCCGGATGCACCGCACGCGTAGCGTCTAGCGCGTTTTCTAACAGGGCATAGGACTCTAGTTTGTTCGAAACGAAAACTCTAGTTTGTTTGAAACGAAACTTGATAGCTTTAATGTTGCGCGTTGTATAATAACTGATGATTAGACCTTTCTAGGTTGTGGTTAGTCATTAAGTGGGTTACTTATTACACTATTGTTGCTCCTACCTGAGTCTGTGTTGTTTCCTTCTGTTATATAATGTAGTTCAGCTGCTCCTTCTCTTCTCTGACCTCTTCCATAATCATTCCTCTCTCTCCTCTTTAATCCCCATTTTTCTACCGATGGATTCAAGGAATCTTCCAAACCATTCCTATGGTTATGTAGGACTTCTGAATCTTCAACGAGGAAGTGGTAACTTTCCTAATGAAAGTTATCATCCTAGTGTTCACTTTCCTCCTTTCAGTTCACAAGAAACTGATCAAACACCTCTATCTCAAGACACACCGAAGGAGAGAAGGAAATGGAGTCCAGCTGATGAAGAGGTTCTCATCAGTGTGTGGCTAAACACTTCAAAGGATGCTGTTGTGGGGACTGATCAAAACAAGGGGACTTTCTGGAAGAGAGTTGTGTTTTTATGAATGTTTTCCTGATGATCAATGTAGCTCGCATTCCATGTTATGGCTATATTAAAACTTGATTCTGTTTAATTGTTTCTATCTTCTTTATGAATATGCTTAGGTTTAATTGTTCTTATCTTTTATTTGTATATAAACTCTTGTTGTGTGAACTAATAATTATTCTGTTTATTTTTGCAGTGTAACTTAAAGATGAGCCAAGACTATAGCTACACCCAGCCTTCGGAAATCTGACCATTATGGTGGTCAGTGTCTCAAGAGTACCCAGCCTTCATACAGCGAAACCGAAGACCTCATTCGCCGGGACCAAGCGGAGATAGCCTACAATGCTCGTGTTCAGTACCCTCCCCAACTCGAGGTGGAGTTCGGATTCCCACACACATGATACTGTGGTGCTAAGCCAATTATAAGGGCATCTAGGAGTAGGGCTGATCCTGGTAGAAGGGTCTACACCTGCGCAAATGTTGATGATGGCGAGTGCCATGTTTGGAAATGGTGGGACGAGGCCGTGATGGAGGAGATGAGAGCTAGGATCGACATGTTCTACAACTAGCTGAGAAGGTAGATTGTTTATCCATGTTCCCTGATAATGAGACTGACCAGAGAGTGTTTAGACTAGAGAAGATAGTTAGAGAGGCATCTAAGTTTAACAAACGATTTCGATACTCTGTGGGTGTGCTGGGGCTTTTCTTAGTTGTAATAGGCGTGACTCTCATGTATAAGTGAAACTGTGGTATGAAAAAATGTGTTATGTGTAATGAACTCCAACTGTTATGGTGGTTTTCTTAGTTGTAATGTGGACGTTGTTAATTGTAATGATTTTGTTGTTGTTGTTATTTTTTTTTAAACTATGTATAATGACAATGTGTAATGTCTTATGTTTAATGAACTATGTTGTTGTTGTGTAATAAAGCTGTTATGTGTAATGTTTAATTACTATAGTTGATGTTCACGTGTAAAGCAACAAAAAAGTCAGTAAGCTATCACAAGAATTATGTGTAATGTTGTTCATGTGTTGTTGTTGTTGCAATGTCAGTAAGTTATCACAAGAATTACTATAGTTTCACGTGTTGTTGTTGAAAAGACACAAGATTCATGGCAAAAAGCAATGCAAAGTCACAAGAGTTACTATAGTTTCACGTTCATGCGTTTATTAGACTTCACGAAATGCATCTCTTGGGTGTTATAAATATGTGACATCTCCTCTTTCAAATAAAATGTAAATCATATTTTTTCTCTTCATTTACACTACTTATTAACTCTTTCTAAATCACCTCTTTCTAAATTTTCTCATGGCATCTTCATCTTCTTTCCATTATCATTATCACAAAGATGATGAGGATGAATTTGATTCTGTTTTTGAAGATTTTGAAGATTTTTTCGAATTTCCCGATATTATTACCGAACCAAAAGAAAGAAAAAAACGTATTCATATTGAGAGAAAGCGGAAAGAAGGCCACAAGAAACTCTGGAATGATTATTTTAGCGACACTCCAACATATACGCACAATCTATTCCGCCGACGGTTCCGAATGAACAAGCCCTTGTTCTTGAGAATTGTGCATCATCTCTCTACAGAAGTAGACTACTTTCGTTGGACTGAAGATGCTCTCGGACGATCGAGTCTATCGCCACTCCAAAAATGTCGCAGCAATTCGTCAATTGGCCTATGGTACTACCGCTGATGCAGTTGACGAATATGTACGACTTGCTGGAAAACGGCTCGACAATGTTTGCACTATTTTACTCTCGGAATAATTGAGTTATTTGACGATGAATATCTCAGATGTCCCACACCGGAGGATCTTCATAGACAACTGTCAAAAGGTGAAGAACGAGGATTTCCGGGGATGGTGGAAGCATCGACTGTATGCATTGCTTGTGGAAGAATTGCCCCACCGCTTGGAAAGGAATGTATTCTCGGGGAACCGGAAAACCAACTATTGTGTTGGAGGCGGTTGCTTCGTATGACCTTTGGATATGGCACTCATTTTTCGGAGCTCCAGGTACTATGAACGATCTCAGTATTCTTGATCGATCACCTGTTTTTGATGATATAATTAACGGGATAGCTCCCGAAGTTAACTTCCATGTCAACGGAAGGGAGTACAATTTGGCTTACTATCTGACAGATGGTATATATCCAAATTGGGCGACTTTTATTCAATCTATCCGACTACCACAAGGTCCAAAACATTGTAAATTTGCTACAACCCAAGAATCCATTCGAAAAGATGTCGAGCATGTTTTTGGAGTCCTCCAATCTAGGTTCGCCATTGTTAGAAATCCTTGTAATTTATGGGATAGAAGCAAGATAGGAAATATTATGAGAGCTTGTCTTATTCTCCATAATATGATTGTCGAAGATGAACGAGATGCAGAAACTGTCGAGGAATTTGAAGAAGATCACACTTTTGTGGTTAGAACAACCAAAAAACACGGCACCAGAATTGCTCGTCGCAAAGAAGTTCGTGATCCGCACATTCATCTACAGTTAAAGGAAGATTTGATTGAAAATATATGGGAAAAGTTCGGACATCTTCCATGAATTCAATAAAAAGTTTGTAATTTGTTTTTCCATTTTGTAACTTGTTTTTCAATTCAATAAAATGTTTAATGTTTTTTTTTAACTCAATGATTTTATAAGTAAGTATATTTTTTAATAAAATATATTCCTAAGGGACATTTAAAAGATCCCCCCAATAATCTAATTTTTTAACTTCTAATTTGGTCCTAGGGATAATGTTGTCCTTATGCACTCGTTCACTTGGTTAGTAAGTCTCATTATCCAGCTAATATTCAGTGTTTTATTTTTTAGAACTTCAAAGATTTGCTTATTAACTTTTTTTTGATAATTTTTTATTAACTATGCAATTACTAGATATATTTTCTATATTTTGGTTTACTATAACAATAAATCTTCTTATGCGCTTTGGTTTTACTAGCATGATATCCTGAATCAATTCTTAATATGTCAGTTATTTTTCTTTTTTTTGAATGAATGTTAAATTTTATTCATCAAAAAAGCCGTATTACATCAAGTGCATCATTTGTGATAAAGAAATTACAACTTTTTAATCAAAATTTCAAACTCAAATTTTCACCTTCAAACCTTTTTCTCAAACTCTAGTGGCAAACCAAAACTGCAAAGCACCCTCCATACCTCCAATCCTTTTAGTCTGCAAAAGACTAAGTTTGTTTCGAATGCCTTTATCTACCAGTTTCTTCAACACTGATAAGCACATAAGCTGATCTCCATGCTTCACCTTGTTCCTCTCCCTCCAGACCGCATACACCACAGCTTGCAATGCATATCTAATACAGAAAAGCTTTCTCTTGTCCCGTATCCCATCAGTAATCAAGAGCATAATACTTGACCATCGATTAGTATAAGAGCTTCTAATGACACCTCTAATCGTATGTTCCCAAATCTGAGATGAATAAGAACATTCAAAAAAGAGGTGATCCCTTGACTCTGATGCACTCTTACACAACACACATGTTGAGTCAGCTCCTGGATTCCAACTCAATATCCTGTCCATCGTAGATAGCCTATTCAAAGTTGCCAACCACATAATGAAAGCGAACTTAGGAGTTGCTTGGGAGAACCAAACACCTCGAGACCATCTGCATTTATCCTTCTGCTCTCTTTACAACTTCCAAGTCTCATGAGTAGAGAATAAATGCTTAAAACCAGATTCTCGCTTTCAAAGACTAATGTCAGCTCTTCCTCATTCAAATAATCTTTCAAAGCATTTAATTCATTTTCAATACTTATTAGCAGCGGAGTACGATGCCTTTTTCTTCTACGGGGCTCAAGAATAGCATCCTCCACAGTAGCATCATTTCTTATATCCATATCAATAATACCCCTCCTCCCTAGAAGGATAGACAGATCACTCCCCTGATCCGACCAGCTATCATACCAAAATGATGTGTGTCTTCCATTTCCAATTTTTTTCCTGTAGAATATTCTTGCTACCTCTCTTAGCTTCAACAATTTTCTCCATATCCAAGATCCTGCTTGAGTTTTAATATTCACTTCCAAAAAAATTTTCTTCTTCAACAGATTTTCTTTAATCCATTTACCCCACAAAGAATCACCAGTGAGCATCCTCCATATAATTTTCAATCCATAGACCTTGTTAATATCTTTAAGAGCTCTCAGCTCTAAGCCTCCTTCCTCCTTAAGTCTACAGATATCTTTCCAAGCAACTTTAGCTCCTGATGTTCTCAGCTCAGGACCTGTCCATAAGAAAGCCCCACATAGCTGTTCCACTTCCTTGCTGCATTGACTCGGGAGTCTAAACACTGCTGCCCAAAAATTTACTATACTCATCAGGACAGATTGGATAAGTTGCATTCTTCATGCATATGAGAGGAATCTGCAAGACCACGTGTTGATTCTGCTTCTAATTTTCTCCAACAGTGGCATGTAATCTTGCTTCTTCATAGCTTGCGTCATCAATGGAAGCCCCAGGTATCTCACAGGCAGTTCACCTTCCTTAAAAGGAAAATTCTGTAAGATCCTACATTTTTCACCCTCAGAAATCCCAGCCATATAAATAGTGGACTTCTCCAAACTGATGCTCAGACCAGACCACTCAGTAAACTCTTCAAACACAGATAATACACCTTCGACTGAGTTTTTAGAGCCTTCCACAAAGACCATAAGATCATCCGCAAAGCAAAGATGAGTAAGTGAGAGAGACTTACATCTTGGATGAAACTTAAACTTCTTCTCCGAGACAGCTTTATCAATCTTCAAAGAAAGAATATTCATGCAAAGAACAAACAGGTAGGGAGACAGTAAGCAGCCTTGTCTTAGACCTCTTGTACTCTGGAAGTAGCCTGCTAGTTCCCCATTCACTTGAACCGAAAAGGAAGGAGTGGTAATGCAAAGCTTGATCCACTGTATAAATTTCTCAGGAAAATCCATGGCTTCCAAACTCTCCAACACGAAAGACCACTGAACAGAATCGAATGCTTTAGAGATATCTATCTTCATCACACTCCGAGGAGAAACCGACTCCTTATGATAATCTTTTACTAGCTCAGAAGCTAGTAAGACATTTTCCATAAGTAATCTCCCTTGACAAATGCAGACTGATTCTCAGCAACAATTCTAGGGAGCAGCTCCTTCAGTCTATTTGCTAGAATCTTCGACACTACTTTGTATAGCACATTGCAACACGCTATAGGCCGAAAATCTCTCATTTCCAATGAATCAATTTTCTTAGGCACAAGAGCTAAGATCGTTGAATTAACGCCCTTAGGTAGGAACCCATACCTGAAAACTGATTGAATAGACACTGTGAAATCATGAGCAATAATCGACCAAGTAGTCTTGATGAACTCACTAGGGAAACCATCAGGCCCTGGAGACTTATTTGTCACCATAGCAAAGAGCACTTTTTTAATCTCCTCCTCAGAAACCTCCTGCTCTAGCATTCTACAATCCTCCATAGTACAACGAAACTCAATCAACTCTTGCAATTCATCCTTTGAGGTACCCTTAAACTCTGAGGGATGGAGATTTAAAAAATCATCAAAGAATCTCACAGCTTCTTCTTTAATATCCCCATAACTCGTTACCATTCTACCATCAGAGCATCTAATTTCTCTAATTGTGTTCTGAGCCTGCCGAGATCTGATAGCATTGTGAAAAGACTTGTTGTTTTGATCTCCAACATCCAACCAATGTAATTTAGCTCTCTGCTGTAGAAAACCTTCTTCCAATCCAGCAACATGTAACCACCTCTCATAGGCCTCAGCTTCCTCATGAATATTACTACTACTCAGATTAGAAAGGGTGTTCTGCTGCCTCACACAAAGAACCTCATGCGCCTCCTTAGTTCTCTTTGACAGATTTCCAAGCTTCTCTTTACCCATTTCTCTTATAAGAGGTTTCAGATTCTTTAGTTTCTTAGAGAACCTGAATAAAGCTGATGTAGAATGAAACAACCTCTCAGTAGAATCCCAATATTCCTTCATCATCGGGAGAAAGCCAGGAAGACTTCCAATTATATTGATATATTTGAAAGGCCGTCGAATCTTCTCTTTAGGTGGCAGAATCTGAATTTTACATCTCACATGGTCTGAGCAGCCACCAAGCTCAAATACCGAGTACGCATTTGAAAACCGATGGATAGCGTTTTCATTCATCTACACCCTATCCAGCTTCTTACAAATAGTACCTTCTTCTCTCTTATTGCACCAAGTGTAAAGAGGCCCTTGATACCCCATATCAGATAGACGACAATGAAGTACCGTGCGTTGAAAATCTCTCATGCCACTAGGCAATCTTCCCAAGTCCAAGAAACCTGAACTTTCCTCCCCATCTCATATTTCATTGAAATCCCTCATTATCAGCCAAGCTCTATTACTGAAGCTCGGAGAGTTATAATGATGACAGATATCTTCCCACAGACTCTTCCTTTCCCCAGCTTGATTCTTTGCATAGACAAAAGTACAGTAAAACTCATCTTCATCTTGCAAACCCACAGAACACGTAATCAACTGATCCGACTTGTATACCGGAGTTACCCTCACGGAATCCCTCTGGAGTAACCAAATTCTTCCTCCATCACTACAATCATAATTTGTTACAGATGACCAACCATTAAAAACTGCCTTCAAAATCTTCTCCGCCTTATTTTCTTTAACCCGAGTTTCCAAAATACCTCCAAACAACATCTCCTTATTACTAACCAACTCTTTTATCACGGAATGCTTCAACAACTTATTAAATCCGCGCACATTCCAGAAAAAGCTCGCTATATCTAGTGTTTGCGTCGAGAAGGCCTTGTGCTCTTACTAGGATTTGCATCCTGAGCTTTAGCCTTCTGTCCGTGCTTCTTACCTTTCTGAGCACCCACTTTTTCTCTTTCCTTGACTTGCTCTGCAAGAATTTCATCCTCCAGCAGGTCACTATCACTCACCCTTTGTTGATCCCTCTCATCAGGATCCTCTTCTAGTAAAAATTCCCCCTCCTCTACTTTATTACCTTCAATCTCTTTTATGTCAGTTATTTTTCTACTATTCCAACTTATTCATTTTTAACTCTAATTTTTTTCTCAATATATGATCAACAAGATAAACACTTTTTGTGACAAAGATAACTAAAACGGTTTTATTAAACCTAGTCGTATACACCATTATATACCAAAAATCAGTATATTACAATGTATTGTATACTCTAATTACATGTTGGCATAATACAAATAACAGATTTATCTTCTAAATTATCTAATACAATAACAGTTAAAACTCATATCTCATGAAAATTCTGGAAGACACAAATCTCAGTGTGAGATTATGCATATGTATGGAGTGAAACTTCGTAATAAAAAACAACTTCGTAATCATTGGAAAATTTACAAAATAAAACTAAATGGTAATGATAACTAATAGCGTAAAATTCATTCCAATAAACTTATTTATTGTCAGATTACAATATACTTTTATTTATTAGTTACCGAATTAATTGATTCTCCCTTATTTAGTTACACACATTTGAAAATGAATTTGTTGCGGCATGATCACTGCTGCTTTGATTGCTTCTATCTAGAATATATATATATATATATATATATATATATATATATATATATATATATATATATATATATATATATATATATCATGTTCATCAAACTGTCAAACTGGAAGACGAATAATTTACGTCGTTAGTAGTTGTTGTCTGATATTAAATTGGATCCAACGTAATGTGGATTATAAAATTTGAGAATCTAAGGTACATAAGTATGATTCCTAAGGCTAATTAATCATCGAATACGGTGAATAATACTATATAGCATATATATTATTTGCGAAGTGATTTGTCACATGTACTTTTTACAATCATTTTTACAAAAAAAATTGATGACATGATCATTAAGATTGATGACATGATTTATAGTTAAATATGACATGGACAATTACATTTATTGCTGATATATATTTTTGGTAAACTTTATAGAATATGTTAACAAATAATACATTACATTTAATATTGATTAATATTTTTGGTAAATTTTTTAAAATCTGGTAATAACTCATAAATCTTCACTAAAATAAATATATTGAAATATGCATCATAATTTTAGTAATGTTATTTAATTTTATTTTTATAATCAATCATATAATTTTTATTACTACTATTTAAAAAAAGACACCTTTTTAAAAAAAATAATGGATTTTTAATCGTAATATCATTAGTTTCTTTTAAACATCTACTAATTCTATAAATATTGTTTAGTTCTAATTTTTTAATAACTATATGATTTTATATGATTTTTTAGTAATTTTCTACAAGTTGATTTAATACATTTAACCAAAATAAATTGATAAATTTTTATCTAATATTCGAATTTTAAATATATTTTATATATATATATATTATTAAATATAATTTAAAATAAACAAAAATTGCTTTTTTCTTAGTTTTATGCTTAATTAAATCAAATTTATATTAAATATTAGTTAAACATAATAAATAGATAATATTAACTAATTTTTTGTTTAAATATAATTCAACTTTAAAAAAAAATTATCATTGCCTATGGTGCAGAAAAAAACCTGGTATATTTTTATATTTGGTGGGAGACCCTAACTAGTACATATCTCTACGATCAAAATGGAACCTATTATTATACTGTATATATATAAGGGTTTCTTGTTATACATTAAAGTAAAGCAATAATGAGTGCATTATGATAACCTCATTATAATACACTTTTCAGATTAAAATGAAAGCGTTATTTATCCTTTCGCAATCGAAGTGTCGACATCTCTAATGGTGTAGCACATAACTGAAGTTGGCCTCTTAAACTATTAATCCTTTTTTTTTTTTTTTTTTAAACTATTAATCCTTTTTAAACTATTAATCCTGAACAAAGAAGGCATGATTAACTATTTACTAATTGATTAAAATAACAAGATAAATAATTTAATGATTCTTATTTCTTTCTCTTTCGAGTTTACGAAGCCTTTTGTTAAGATCATGATCTGTTTCCCTCTTTTGTGGAAAAGATATAAGAAAGTTATGCCTAGTTAATCTTTGAGAAATATTTGGGTTCAATCCATAGGGTAGGTTCACCAACCACAACCAATAAGATTTAATTATTTTAGATTTAGTATCTTTTTAAGAAAAAAATCAAATAATAAGAAATTTATGAGATATACTATGTTTTTAAATAAATAAAAATAGTAGTAATTACCAAAAAAATATTATTTTTAATAACGATAAATCCGTCAGAAAATATTAAACTTTAAACCCTAAATTATAAATACTAAACCCTAAACCTTTGGATAAATCATGAACATTTGGACAAATCTTAAACCCTTAATCATAAACTATAAACTAAACCTTAAATCAGTAACTGAATCCTAAACCCTTAATCAACCCTAAACCTTTAATCTTGAACCCTAATACTAAACTCCAAATTCTAAATTCCAAAATGGTTTATGGTTTATGATTAAGAGTTTAAGATTTGTCCACGGGTTTAGGGTTTATGATTAAGTGTTTAGAATTTAGGGTTAGGGTTTATTATTATAGTTTAGAGGTAAGGGTTATGTTTATGGTTTATCATTAAGGGTTTAGGGTTTAAGATTTGTCCAAAGGTTTATGATTTACCCAAAGATTTAGAGTTTAATATTTAGAATTTAGAGTTTCGGATTTAGTATTTGCTGACGGAATTATCTATATTATTAAAGTTGAAGTACATTTTGGAGATGTTTGGAAACAAGTATAGTATTCTAAATGAAAGTTGTTTGTAAACATGAATAGTAGTATTACATTAATTGTATTTCTATATTTCAATTAGCATAATAATTTTATTAATTATATTACCTTAACAATAATACACATCATTAGTTATATTACAATAATAATAATAGCGCAGATTTTTATTTATTAGTTAATCAATATATATTTTGTGCTAATTATAAAATCAAAAATGTAAAAAACTAAGTTATATATGGTTAATGTTTTATTTAATAAAAATATTATTTTAGTTTCAACCGATGGAAAATAACATAACCAAAAAAATTATTAAAAACCATGTTTTAATGAATAAAATAATAACTTAAATAAAAAATAAAAATGTATTACATTTATTGTCACTTAAATTTTCATTTAATATAATTATTATACTAAATAAACAGACTTTTTATTGGTTTATAAAATAACTTAGGCATGAACATCTATACTATTAAATCAGAATACTTCTTATGAATATAACCCTGACTTTTCTAATTAATTACAAATGTTGTATGTATCTTTTTGCCAGCAGTATTTCCAACCAATAAAAAGTCATTATTTTGCAATTATATCAAATAGTATTTAATAATTCAGTTCTTAGTCTTTTTAAACATTTTATTTCTTAAATATTTGCACCATATCTTTTCAAAAAATCTTCCACATTATTAATTATTTGAAATCATTTATTAAATGAAACCTCAAAATAAAATCAAGTTGAAATAACAAATGATTAAATCAAAAAATCATAATACGGGTCTGAATTATCTCAACTTATTAAAAAAATAGTTCATTTAAAAGAAAAACTAAATTACATAAACTAAATTTAATAAAATTATAAAAAATATTTTGAAACGCACAAATAAATTTTTCAGAGAGTGTTGAAGATATAAAATATTTTATTTAAATTAAAAAAAAAATCAGTGTAAAATAAATTTAACTTCGGGTTCAATTAATAAAATCATATTACGAATTAGAATTATCTATAGTCTTCAAAAATTTAGTCATATTTAAATTACAAAAATAAGTCATATAAGTAAATTTAATATAAATTTCATAAAAAGTTAAAATATATAATTTATCAAAAATCACAATTTTTATTACGTAATATAATTTTTTCAACAAAAAATATACCCGCCCTTTTTAAGGGCGGGTCAAAATCTAGTAAATATTAAAATAATCTTTTTTTGGTAATTAGTAATATTTTTTATTTATTTAAAAACATAATATTATTTCACAAAATTCTTATTATTTGGTTTCCGTTTTTAAAAGATATTAAATCTAAAATGATTGAATCATATTGGTTGTTTAACCTAGAGGTTCATCCTAGGGGGTGAACCCAAGTATTATTCTTAATCTTTGTAGAGAAAAATATTCTTCTTCTAACTTAATGTCAAAACTGTAAGAGACTATGTGTTTTATAAAAAAATATTTTTATAAGAGACTAAGAAATGGAGTTATTAGATTTTGTGTTTCGAAATTTTATAATTTTGCTGATCAGTGTTTTTAGATCCAAAAACCATATTCGGATCTGCGGTTGAAACCTTAAATTGATTGACTCGTATATAATCTGGTCAAATTTTAATTAAACTCCATTATCAATACTATTTGTACAGAAGGTTTTTTTAGATCCCCTTCTGTTTCAACATTATTTACCATTTCATGCCATTGAGTTATTTATAAACTATGTTTTTATTTACATGTTGTTATTTTTTTTTAAAAAAAAAATCACATATAACAATCTCCTAATTTCATGCAATCTTTTTCCACTTCTTTAGTTAATTAACCATGTGTAACTATACTTTAAATATTTGTTTTCTATCGATGGCTATGTGAACTGATAAATAGAATCTTAATATATATTTCTGTTTTTTAAAATACGACAAGTACATATGTTGAAACTTAGACAATTATAAGACTATGTAATATAAATCGATTAACATAGTGGAACCACAAAACCCGTGCTGATCTACTACTGTGTTCCTGATAATAGTATAAACTCCACATCATATTCTAACGTAATGTCTATGTATAATTTATAAATGGTTTGGTTAGTCCTCAATTTTCGTGTAAACTATTAATCTGTCTTGTGAATTTTGTATAATACACACATGAACTTTTTTCTTTATTGCTTAACATAAAAAAATTAGAAATTATTTGTTAGTATTTAGAATATTTGTATATGTCATGAGTATCTTTTAGTATTAATAATTTAAGATACTTAACAAATTTAGTGAATAGCATCCATAGAAATAGTTTTACATAATATTAAAAATATATAAGGATATTTAGGATTGTCCATAAGTTTAATCAATTAAAAAAACATGATCAGGTTTTTCTGGATTTTCACCGGATTAGTCGGTGTCGGTTCACGAATTAATGAATGGTTTAAGTTTCATTGAACTTTTAATTAGTAATTTTTCACTAAATCGAAGTCGGGTTATATACGGCTATCGAATATACTGATTCAACCATGGATTCAAATCAGGTATGAAACACTATTTATATGTTAATATGTCTAGAGATATACACTATATAATCAATACTGTTAAAACAGCAGTGTGACCAATTGATTATTAGTTGGGTCCAACTTAAAAAAAATAGATCTAAAATGTAACTGCATAAAAGTGTATTATGAAACTGTACGTGTAACCTCCTGTTCAAAGTACCAACTTCTTTTTTTTTTGCCGGCGACAGTTCCTATATATAAAGGATTTTTTTTGTTTATAGAATATGATTGTTAATCTATATTATTTATTTTACTGCAATTATGATTGAAATCTATTACATTATATACTTGAATTATCACTGCAAAATTAGCATGTTATTCAGTTACGTTTGCTCATTTTGTCAGTAATGGATTCCATCCAAATTACTTCTATATGTTATTCAACAATCTCAACTTTTTTTTATAGATTTTTTTTTTTCGTTTAAACTCATTTAGTATATATTAATCTCAATTTTAAATATTTTACATGGAAATATTTTGTTTTCAATAAACTCATTTAAACCCATTTAGTATATACTGATCTCAATTTTAAATATTTTACATAAAAATAAATTGTAGCATATATTGATCTCAATTTTAAATATTTTAAATTTTATAATCAAAGACAGGTGGTTCTATTAAAACATGTTAAACGAAATGAGTTTATATGAATCTTTATTACTATTGATTTTCATATAAACTTATTTAGTTTAATGGGTTTTAAATAGGTTATTCGATTAAAAATATTTAGTAAATGTGATTTTACGTGAAGTATGAAGAACATATTAACCTATATATATATATATATATATATATATATTTTTTTTTTTTCTTCAAACATTTTTCAAAAAAAATTATTCGGTTTTCGGTGCGGATTATATTTGATATTGATTTTCAGATATAACACTTTAAAAATCATTCGAGTAAATAGACCAGGTCTGACATAGTATGAGACTTTGATTTTTGGGTCGATTATGAGTCGGATTTTCTGTTTACGAATATTTTTGACTAATTATGTTAGCTAACTATTAAGAAAATGTAATATATTACATTTTAGAAAATAATTTTATAATTTATGAAATGAATATGCAAGTTTATAGCTATGCAACTTGACATATTTAATATAGTTATCAAAAATTATCTATTCTGTTGAATTATGAACATGACATATTGATATAGGTGTAGTCCAACTATTTTAATACAATTATTAAAACCTCTTAATAATCATTTAAGAGAACTATTTTACACAAATATGATTACAAAAAAATACAAATATAATTAAAAATATAAAATATGAAATAAAATTTCAAAAAAAATACATAAAATAAAAAATATATCCGTCCTTCAAAGGCAAGCTACAAATTTTTTTTTTAAAAAAAAATATGATTACAAAAAAACTACATATATGTTACAGAGAAAGACACAAATATAAAAAAATAATTTCAAAGAATATATACAAAACAACAAAAAAATATACCCGCCCTCTCAGAGGGCGGATCAGTATATAGTTTGAAATTTAAAACTCCAGTAATCCAGTATAAATCCAAAAACCCACCTTTAACCCGTCACATTGGCTGACCCATACAAAACTGATATGAATTTTTTTTTACAGTTGGATAATTATACTATTTCAAATTATGAAAAATATTAAAGACGATTCTACTAAATAAATCAGATGTTTAAAGACTTATATTCTAAAACTCAATTGTAAAAGAATAACTCTAAAAATCATATTGGAAGTATACAACTTTTACATAAACAGGGATGAATTCTGCATCATAACAATGGTATAAAATATAGAAGTTCTACTAAATATATTTAAATTACAAAATCATTTATTCTTTTTGTCTCGAAGATGACTTGCCTTCCTTTTTGTATGTCACGAATGTCAGGTATTTCATCAAATAACATATACAAACATATTAGACACGAAAATGTCGTATATCAAATATGAGCTAGAGTTTATGTCAACTTATTAAACAAGTGCGTTTAGATCAGTGATTTAAACTCAATAAGATCTCTTTTGGAAAATAAATATTTGGTGTCTTCATCGCATATTCTTTTATCATTTAAAATAAATATATAAATTTAAAAATTTCCTCAAATTGATCACTTTAATATCTTATCTAATTTTCAATCTTAGCAAGATTTATTAATATAAATATGTTAGACTAAAGAATAATGTATTTGTCGCTTTAATTACATACTATAGCTATTTCTTTTTATCTAGAAACAAAATTGGTCAATTTTATATTTCTATTTTAGTAATATAGAAAAGAAACATTGGAATAGAAACAATTAGGTTGTTGGCCAAAAGCATAAGATGATGAGAATTAGATGGATTAATTGTGATTATTTTTCTTGATTCCAGATCCATTGAAAGTTCTTACTTAACCTCTAACTGTGTGTCAACTAGAATCTTGAATTTTCACTCCTCACATCTCTACATCAAAGACATGGCCGTCTTTTAGCAAGTGCAAGTGGAGCGGTCGAACATGGTCCATAATTTTAGAGAGTCCATATCTTTTTGGTTGAGTAATAGTTATAAATTTAATCATATATCTATAAAAAAATCAGAAAATTATATTTGAAATTAATTTTTGTATTTTGTAACCAATGAATATAAATTACAATTCAGTATTTAAACTAAAATTGCAATAAATTATGAAGTAATTATCATTTATATCATTTATATATTTTGGAAACTAAGAAATAGTTATTGATGTGTGTTTGAATATCTGATGGTAGTATAGAAAGTTAACATTCTAATTTGATTATTTAAGGAAACAATTATCAATTAGTGATTATAAATAAGGAGAACAAGATATTTTTTCTTCACCTTTTTTTAATAAAAACTAGCAAACACAAAGGAAAAAAACTAACATACAACTTCTATCGATAAGAAAAAAAAAAAGAGTGTTGTGTCTTATCAAGAGTATAACGCTTTTTGTCTGACTACTATCCAGATTTTGTTACTCTACTATATTTATAGATTATTAATGATTGTGGATATAATAAACATTAAAAAAAATTAAAAAACTAGAAAAATGGCTACAAGAGTGATCAAATTTGATGATTTGATTAATGATTTTGCCAAATCATGCCAAATGATCATTTTCAAAAATGATCATTTTCAATGATTTTTCATTAAAAACTAGAATATGTTGAGGGGTATTTAGATATAAAATAATTAAATTTAAGTATTTATTTTATATTTTAATGATATTTTGTGAAAAAAATAAATATTTCAGATCATTAAATGGGTCTTAATAATTATTTTTGAACAAGGTCTATATAAAGTTGGAGGTGCTCTGGAGACAGAGATGAGATGCAATGAAACAATAAAAAAAGCAACAACCAATCCTAAGCAGGCTGATCCAAAGCATAACCACCAATTATTAAATACAAGAGAAGAATTTTTAAAAACTTTCATATCCATACTAGTATTTACGAAATGATTTTTCCCAACAGAACTCTCACGTTAAAAGTTAGAGCAGTTATTGTCGTTTATACCCTTAATAAATAAAATATTAAATAAGCTAAAGAAATAAAAACGGAAATTAATTTATTTTATTAGATAATTGATTTAAATTATTAATAGTAAGAATTATCCAAATATTAAAAATCTAGTTTTAAATAAAAAGATAATTTCTATATATATTGTGGTAATATCTGAAAAATATTTTAATAAAAAGTTAAAAGTTAATATATATATATAGCTGATTTCTAAATGAAAGTTGTTTGGAAACATAAAAAGTAGTATTACATTAATTGTATTTTTATATTTCAGTTAGCTTAATAATTTTATTAATTATATTACCTTAGCGATAATACACATAATTAATTATATTGCCATAATAATAATAGTGCAGATTTTTATTTATTAGTTAATAAGTACAGATTTTGTGCCAATTATAAAATCAAAAATGTAAATAACTAAGTTTTATATATGGTAAAATGTTCGATTTAGTAAACAAAAATTATTTTAGTTTCAATCGGTGAAAAATAACGTAATCAAAAACATTATTCAAAGCCATGTTTTTATGAATAAAATAATAACTTAAATAAAAAAAATAAAATTGTGTTACATTTATTGTCACTAAATTTTTCATTTAATATAATTATTTTACTAAATAAACGGTATTTTTAACAGTTTATAAAATTAGGCATGAACATCTATACTATTAAAGCAGCTGACAGTTTGTGAACCTGCCCCTGAAATCCCAGCCGATTTACCGAAATTTCTTAAAAATATTTGCAAATCAGAGCTTTTTCATTAACATCTCTAACCTATTTGCAAAAAATGGCTCCTCATATACGACCAAAAAGATGAAAAGGCCCAAGATATATGTTTACACACCTAACGGGCTTACGATATATGTTTAAGAACCCACCTACATTTCGATATATATTAGAAATGGAAACTTAAATTCAAAATCAAAATCGACATGTTAGAGTTTTCCATTTTTCGCACATATTTTCGGAAACAAGATTTCGTGATTTAAATTAGAGATCGCACATATCTTTGATCGAACAAATTCTCGGAAGGGATCAAAACAGTTCCACGAATATTCTTAATTATAAATGCCAGTGATAGTATATAGAAATAAGTTTTCGTGATTTAAATATGATTTTCCTAATACAAATCCTAACTTATGTTCGAATCTCCGATAATAAAGTGATGATCCCCAACTTTCCCTCCAAGTTTCAGCTGAAACCTAAGCACCTCTCTTTAAATCTAATATTCTATAAATACCTATCATCCTATTCTCATTTCGAACCCACTCACTCGAACAAACCAAGAAACAAAAGTATGGCCAATAAAATGCAGATTCACATCCAGAAGTCTTAATGAGACGGATGTGGCCGCCGTGGAGGACTTGAAACCATGGAAAAACACGTGATTCGTACATGTGAAAGTTCTGCATTCTTGGAAACAAATCATCCAGTCTGTGGAGACCATGGAATTTGTCTTTGCTGATGACAGTGTAAGCATTCGTTTTTCTATCAGAATATGGTTTATGTTTTATTTAACATTTTGTTCATGAATTCTAATATTTTCATTTCATATGTCACGTTTAAGGGACACGAAATTTATGTATATGGTTTGTTTTTTATTTTACATTTTGTTCATGTATACTAATATTTCCATTTCATATACCTTCACAATATGGTTTATGTTTAATCTAACATTTTGTTCATTTTATAATAATATTTCCAATTCATATGTATTGTTTAAGGGACACAAAATTCATGCAACATGTAGAAGGACATTGATCGAAAGTAAGACGAGGCTTCTTACAGTTGGTTCCTGGCGCTACATCCGGAATTTTCAAATTGCTCATGCTGGTGGAGCATATCGAACCACCAATCATTCTTGGAAGATGAGCTTCAATCAGAATACCGCCGTTACTCGATCTAATCACGTTAATGACGAGCTGTATCTGTCTTTGATCGACTCTCAAACCGTACTGTCTGGGACACTCGATGATAATTTCTTAATTGGTAAACCTTTGTAATTTTTTCTGATACGCTTTTGATGCTTCGTATTATTTTTTCCAAGTGTTGACATAGACATTTTAATGTCTTGCAGATGTTCTCGGTCAAGTTATTGATTGTGGTGATGTTGAGACCATGCAGTATACCGGGGGAAAGCAACGAAAAAAGCTCGAGTTCACTTTAAGCGATTTCAAGCAAGTCATTCTCATTAAGTCTTTTTAGGAACATATATAGTAATAAAACAGGAACGTTATATTACTAACCTCTTTTCACGACTGTTTATAGTGATACCCGTTTAACATGCTACATATGTGGAAACTTGGCGGACAAACTCCTCTCTTCCAATTAATCAAGAAACTGGAATGGTTACTATGCTTCTCAGATTTGCTAAGTTTGAGAGATTTAGAGGTAACATAATTTGAGTTATTAACCATTTTACAACCACTAATACCATCCATATTTGATATTTACATTTAGAGTTTTTTGACTACCTTATAGGAGAACTGCAAATCTCTAATGCGTTTGATGCTTCCGTGATGATGTTAAACCCTCCAATACCTGAAGCCGAAGCATTTAAAGTTTTGTAAGTCCATAAGGCTATACTCGATGTAATTAACTAATGCATCAAACGAAGTATTTCCTTTCTATTCTACTTAGGATCAACGATGATGCGATGACTCTAACATCATTCCAGAGTAATGAAGACTTCTCAAGATGACAACAACAACCGAGTTGGAATTGCGGGAGAAGCGTGGTCAGCGTGATAAGTGGTTACTCTTTCCCACCAAGACCATCTATGAAATGATAACCTCAACTCAAGTAAGCATTTATATGAGTTGGTTATATTCTTATATTTTATTTTTTCCTTTGTTTAATTTTTTGTGAAATCTATTATAACAACAGGTTGAAAATTTTTTAGTGAAGTGCGTAGTGTATGCCATTGACCTGGATTGGTCTTGGTATTATTTTGGTTGCAAATCTTGCAACAAGAGAGTCCTCAAAACTGGAACCACGTTTAGGAAATTGAATGGTAAAGAGATCGTTCAACATAATTGGTGGTGTGAGGAATGCAAAGATAGTGTCATCGATGTTTCACAAAGGTTTTATTTTAAATTTGTCTGACTTCCTCTAATATTTATTTTAAATTGATCCAAGATCATTTCTAAAAACTATTTCTTATTTTTTGTTGTAACAGATTCTGGCTGCACTTGATGGTCACTGATGATTCAGGCATCTCGAAGATAATGATCTTGGATCGTGCTGCTAACAACTTTGTTTCTGAAACTCCAGAAAAATTCCTCAATGGAAGCTGGGAAGAGGTAACAAAATGTACAAATATTAACGTTTAGAACTTAGTGTAATTGAATTATACTTTTTGATATGAAATATTTATTCAGCTTCAAGATCCAACATTAGTACCAGACTGTATTAATGATTTGGTTGGCAAAGAGTTCACGTTTGGAGTCTATATTGACAAAGAAAATGTTGCTTATGGAAGTGAATTTTATAAGGTGGGAAAAATCTATAAAGATAGAATCACTTTTGTTCCTGATCCAAACACACCAAGTATATCGAGCAAGCAGTTGACATTAACCAGTGGTGAAGAGGTACCATTCAATATATTCCATAGTAGTTGTCACGGTTTATATAACACATTTTATATTTCTAAAGTATGATTCACCTTAATTATTATAGTACAGGATTATGTCTACTTAAGTGAAAATCAAGAACTCTTCGATTCTAATTCTACACCCTCCATGGAAGATCTTGATCAACCTGCAATTTTAAACTCTTTATGCATGTTGAGTTTAGTTCAATAATTGCTGGTAGTACTTTATTTTTATGTTTGAGTTTATTTTAAAATAATTCATTTTCACCAAATCCAGGAATAAATATGTTATGGTATGAATATTTTATGATTGTACTTATATTATTTGATCGTGGATTCTCTTTTAAACAAGTAAAGGTTGAGTGTCTTCGTACAAGAAATATATCTACTCCTACTAATTCATTTACTTTTTAAATATATCAATAATCGAGTATATTCCTCTTCCTCGAAAGATGATAACACATATTCAAGATTGCGATGATTTTTTTTATGACAATACATTTTTGTATTGACTGAATGTGAACAACTATAAGTATATGCTTTTGATTATATCTAGGATCGTAATGATTATCCATATTTAAAAGTAATTTTAATTCAATAAATTTAAATATTTCTCTAACTCGAAAACCGTAACTATATAATTTGTATTATACCTAGGATCTTAATGATTATCCGTATGTAAAATATATTATTGTAAAACAAAAAAATTAAAATATTAAACAAAATCGCAGTAAAAGAGGAAGTGGTCTTAGAAACTAGGCTTAAAATGAGGTCCGGTATATGAAAAGACACGACTCTTCGAGACTGTTCCTCAGGCTATATAAACTATCTAATGATGAATATCTTAAGACACTCTATCATCTCTCTTCCTCCAGAATTTTACTCTCTCCTAACATTCCGCAAGTAAGTTTTCTTGATCTTCACTTTTCGATCAACGATATCTAGATTCATACTTACAAATGATAGGTAGTGGAGAACAAAATTATGATGTTTAGGGTTTCTACATTCTGAACTGTTTGATATAGGTATAATAAATTATGTTGCTAGGGTTATAATTTATCGATTGCGGAAATTTCAGTTTATAAACCGAGTTTATGTATTACAGTTTTTTTAGATTTTCCCTTTCATACATGTAAATTAGGAATGTTTTTTTATTGATTAAATGCCTATTTTTCTAAAAGTCTTTTCATATCTGGAATAAAATTTTATTATGTAAGTATTATTTCAGTCGCTTTTGTTATGTAAGTATTGATTTTTGGTTGTGAATAATTACGTCTTAAGTTTTTAACCATGAACGTATATCACTATTGAGGCAGACCAAGATCAGGAAATGGCATCCAACAACGACCTCAAACTCAAAGCTCCCTGCTTCGTAGAATACGGTTCTAACGTAAAGGAGGCATTCAACAGGGGGAAGTACCAGACCACAGCACTACCGAGCCAAGCTCTTTATGTACAAGCAACAAAATGATGCCATCGTCCAGAAACATGCTTTAGAGCTTGAAATCTCCAGGATTGAAGGTAAGTTGGAACTCATTGAAGAACTCTTCAATGAGTCTGTCTTGAGCGAGGAAAAAGAGAAGCTTGGAGTCCGAACTCAGGCTTGCAATGGCGAAGGCGGCTGAACCTCAAGGTTCCAACCATTGATTGGTTCAAGTTGAATGAGCCACAGATGTATGATTAGGCTCTTCGGTTTCCCAATCTCTACAACTTTAAAACTTTTATGTTATTTTCGTTTTTTTTTTTATTTCGGATGAACAATGCTGGTTTTTCAAACCAGTTTTTTTTTTCTGTTGGTCGGATGTTAAAATAAACTACTTTTGTTTAATATTTATCGTAACATTTTCTATTAGCTTACCTGATATTTCTATTATTCTTCATGGTTTGGTTAGACTTTCATAGGATTTATATATGCAATGATGAATTGGAAAATTATAGAATAAAGAGTATTAGTTTCACATTAAAACGAGTTGTACATGTCTCTGTTGTCTACAGAGAGGTTTTCGATAATCTTTGATTTATGTTTTCATCTATAATTTTGTTTAAGTTTTGCATATTTTTTGCTTTTATTTGCAGACACGGGGTTTATGTTTTACGTTTAATAAACGTTTAAGAATAATAATATAGCTGTAAATATAGCCTATCAGATTTTCATTTAAAGTATATATTCATCCCTTTTAATTGTAACAAGAATTTATATATAATAACACCAATGCAATCCAGAAAATCTCATTTAAATACTTAGAATCGATAAACCTAAAAAATACAAATCTTAAAACACCATTAAAACAATTGAAAATATATTTTTCACAAAGGAACCAAATCCGCGCTTTGAAAGCGCGGATCAGAATCTAGTTTATATTATAAAAGCAGAATAATTCTTATGAATATGTCTGTAACTTTTCCAATTAATTACTAATATAGTCTTTACCTTTTTACCAGCAGTATTTACAACCAATAAAAAATCATTATTTTACAATTATATTAAAAAATATTTAATAATTCAGTTCTTAGCCTTTAAAAAAAAATTGGTTCTTAAATATTTGCACCATATCTTTCCAAAAATTATTTCACGTTATTAATTATTTGAAAGCATTTATTAAATGAAACCTCAAAATAAAATCAAGTTGAAATAAAAAAAATGATTAAATGAAGAAAATCATAAATACGAGTCTGAAATATATCAACTTCTTAAAACCTAGTTTCATTTAAAATAAAAACTAAATCACATAAACTAAATTTAATAAAATTATAGAAAATATTGTGAAATGCACAAATAAAGTTTTCAATACAGAGTTAAAGATATAAAATATTATATTTAAAATAAAAAAAAAATCACTGTAAAATAAGTTTAACTTCGGATTCAGTAAATAAAATCATATTACAGATTAGAATTATTTAGAGTCTTCAAAAATTTAGTCATATTTAAAATAACAAAAATAATTCATATAAGTAAATTTAAGATAAATTTCATAAAAGTTAAAATATATAATTTATAAAAAAATCATAATTTTATTACGTGAAATAAATTTTTCAACAAAAAATATAGCCGTTTTTTTTAATGGCGGGTTAAATCTAGTTAACATTAAAGGCCCAACGCGTGTTGCCTAAAGAATAACTCTACTGACCCCAAGGTTTACATTCCATTTCTGTATATATGGTAATTGGTTTAGCGACGGGTTAAATACATATTTTACATATGTTAAATACCACAATTACCTTCACTTATTTAATTGCCGCAGAACCAAAATTTTCTTCTACCACCATTTCTTCTTTCTACAACTACAACGATGTGTTTGGTATATGACTTTGGGGGCATATAGTTGAAGACTTGTGGAACACGTAAACAACTTCAGTCTCCTGATTTTACAGGTGTATTTATAAATTATTAAAAGTTAGAAATTTGTATAAGGTTAATGTGAATTACGCTTTTGTTTTGAACAACGAATTACGCTAATACTATAATATCAACTTCATTAAGAAATGTGGTTATGATTCAATTTTTGGTACATTACTTGCTTAGATGATATAATAAAAAATTATAAAATCTACTTATATATATATATATATATATATATATATGTGTGTGTGTGTGTTTATTATGTATATATATATATATATATATATATATATATATATATATATATATATATATATATATATATATATATATATTGATAATTTATTTTATCTATTTTTTAATATGAACAGCTCTATTTATTAGTTATTCTAATTTTCTCTTAAAAATAGTTTTGTGCATAAAATATTGAAAAATATTTCATGATAAGTTTGGATCGAAAAAAATTTATTCAGAAAAAGTATTTCTCTTAAAAATAAAATTTTAAATTTAATATAAATATACCTTAATTCATTAATTTTTGTACATGCTGTTTTTTTATAATAACAACTAATTAATCTGTACCCTTTGTACTCATTTCAGTTTATCAAATATATTTAAATTACACAAGTAATAAAAAATATTTCATTTGTATTTCTGATAAATTTTTATATGTTATAATAATTAAAATTAATTATTTAAATGATGTGACATACAGGAAAATAATAATAATATTTATTACTAAGTTTATTTATGTTTAAAAATAAATATTAGTCATGAATATCGATAGTTTAACATTAGTATATCTAAAATGATATTTTTAAAATATCAATTAGAATTGGTTGAAAGACTGTTATTATTAAAAAATCATTTTATATAATAATTTTCAAGTTACTAATTTAACTATATTTAGTATTATAAAAATGAATTTAAAGATTATTTTTGTTTATTTTTATTTTTTAAAAATGTAACATATTTTTCTCAAATTACTAAAAATTAAATAAAATAATTTATGAAAATGATAAAATTTTAAATAAAATAATACTTACGCTGCTAAATAAATAATTTATGAAAATAAAAATATTTACAACATGTTTGAGATATATGACATATGTGTAGAAATTATAATGAAAACAATAACTGTTAACATTTAAAAAGGAACATTAATCTTGTACCACGTAATTTTAACCTTTTATACTTTTGTTAAAAACCATCATATAAGGAAACTGTTACAGTTTTTTCCAAATTTATGATTTTTAATTTTTTTATTATTTTTCAAAATCTTTGAATTTCTAGTTAAATAACTTTGGAAATTAAAATTTTTATGTTGAATTTCCAGATATTAATTTTTTATATTATTTTATTTGTTAATTTAAATTTTTTTATTGCTTTTCATTTTTACTCTAAAAACATTCTCTTACTGTTAAAACCTATTGTGAAAAATAAAACTTGCGGAACTCGGAACAGTATATCTATAATAGTTGGCTTGGCCTAAAACAACAACATTTTTGCTTATTTGCTATTTGTTGCAGTCTTTCTCATTCTTTCAAACTGTTTTTCCAACTCTCAGTTTCTGATTTTGATGCAGCTTTGAGTTCACAAACGCTAGATGAGTATATCGATGACACAAAGGATTAGATTAACATCTATGTAACCAAAGACGAATCGTTCTTTTGAACCTGTAATGTTAGATACCCTGAAGTAAAGACCTATGATAAATGTGATGCATGTTTCCACAATAAGACAATCATCCTAATCATTTGAGTCAGGTAAGCGTTTAGAGTTGAAGCTTTTCTTTTCAAAATATTGCAGTGTTAGAGCTTCTATTAAAGCAAAGGTACACACTTGTCCACTCAAGGCCTGAAAAAGGAAGTGAGACGTCATGACTTTACCATTGCAACTCCGCCGTGCATCACCACCAAACGGGGCCATACTCCGTAGAAAGAAGATGACCAATGAATATATGTTCAGTAGTATGTAAATAACTGCAAACTCTATGTACTCGGCAAAGCTAAAGAGTTTCTACGTTATGATAATTCATTTACAGACAGCTCAATGTCACATCCTAAAATAAGGTTTTTCTCATATGTTATCATATCTATAACAATAATATTGTACAGTAGAGTACTGTGATTAAGGAAATTTTATTTCATAAAGCTACAGATTTAACGTAACATACCAGTTTATAGTTTTTAACAGCTTTCAGTGTTAGACTGCTGGAAAAGAAACCATGGATCCTGAGTTATTATTCTTTTCCCCCATATTTACACATTCCTGCTTTTCATTTTGGAATGATAAATCAGAAAATGAATTTGATATATGAGTTACACAGAGGATAAAATCAAAATGAAAAGAAAAAAACTAAACTTACACTTCTATAATTCCATTTGCTTGGATCTGAGAATTTGTACGTCTACACCAATGTTTCTTTCTTAGCAGGAGAAAGATTTTCCTCGTCTCGAAGTTCATTAACATCAAACTTGTTTCCAGACTTTGGATCTTTCACTACCCGACCCAAATGGCCTACTGGCCGACCCGTTTCCATCATTTCCTCTCCTCCTCCACTTCTCAGGCAGCATAATCATCGTCATTATTTCCATACACATCATCCCATGATCTTCCTTGCAATTGTTGTAGTTTTAGTTCATGAGACCCCAGTCCTTATAAAAATGTCCCAATAAATATGGAACATTATTGCGATGCTTGAAGTGGTTACAGCCACCAAAACCATAAGCCATTAAGTTCTAAACAGAAACGACTCCATTGTGTTGTTCATGATTGCCTGGTCTCCTGCAACACTATTTAAAAACAGAAAATAAAATAAAAAGCATCTTTATTTAGTAACTGATTACCAATAATATTTTACGACAATATTCACCATTTGAAGTTTTTAATTGTGCTAGTCCATTTAAGAAACTCTATCCCAACCCACATCCTCTCCCGACCTTATAGTTCATCGGCAATACTACATGGTACATTGACCAATAAATGTAGTTTAGATTTTTAAGAAGCAACTCTTGAGGAGTTTAGAATTGTTTTTCTGATTGAAGCTCAGGTTAAGAGTGTTTCAGCTGGCGCACTTCTGCACAGAGCTTGTAGAGATATTGTGGCCTTGCCTAGAACAACAAACTGTTTTTGGGACATTTAAAAACTTTAAAGTTTGAAATAACAAATTGTCTTCACTCTTCAGTAATTTTAGTATTCAATACAATTGGATTGTCAGGGCTCATACCTTCCTAGGCTGTTTGCTTTAATTTGGTTGATCTTTATAGGCCTTACTGCAATAAATTTTATTCGCCAAGAGATTAAGTACGTAAGAGACGTGTATATTATCAAATTTCCACTCGATAATGCACACGAAAACATGTGTACAATATGATAGAATACCACACTATGCATATTTCACTTCCATTACTTTTAAACACTTTCACTATGCGCCATACCTTCCTGCTAAAATTTTCACCAAAGGAACTTGTGATGTGACAATAGTTTCCACATCCTGCAACTCAGCTTCTACGCAAACAGGCGTGAAAGGTGTTCTAACCGAATCAGTATGGTTCAAGTCTAACGTTTGAACAATCTTGACACTTCACCCATGAATTTGCAAGCCACAACTGGTACTTTCATGCCCGTCATCACAACATCCTGACTTCTTGCACTTTCCTCCCAAACAAACTTCTACTCTCTTCGACGGCAATCTAATACCTGGAACAGCTTCTACCATCTCCAGCGTTGGCCATGATTAACAATTGACAGAAAGTTAGTCTGGCCATGATTAACAATTGAGGAAAAGTTAGTAAATAGTCCTGGGAATATGAGTTTAAACCTGCGGGTCCCGCCCCATTTTACCCGCTGCGGGGCGGGTGCGGGTCGACCAATATGGAAAAATTGTTTAGCGGGTGTGGGTGCGGGTGCGGGTCATAAATTATTTATGCGGGACGGGTGCGGGTTGATGGATTTTGATCACGGGTACCAGCTGACCCGCATATTTAAAAAATAAAAAATAAATTCGAAAAAAAGTAAATATTTTATTGAAATACGATATTTTAATAAAAATAATTTTAAACTTAAGTATTATATACAATTTTAATAATAAATATATTATTTTTTATTATTTTTATAATCAATAAATTAAATAATTATTTTTATTTAGAAAATGTATGACCCGCGGGTCCCATGGGTTACCTGCAAAATTAAGCGGGGCGGGTGCGGGTAAAAAAATAATTGCTTGCGGATTGTGCAGGTCAGATTTTTTTATCTAAAAAAAACTGAAATCTGCGGGTTTGCGGGTCAGCGGGGCGGGTTTTACCCGCAACCTCAATTCTTCACCAGTGTGTGCATCTTCTTCGTGATTTTTTAGGAATCAGTATCTCTTAGATTCTAGGAAGAGCTTCTTCTCCATATTTTGGCAGTAACAGCAAAATCAGTTTAACTTTGTTTTTGTAAGAGCCCGTGTCAACATATAATCACTGTTACTTGATTAAGACGAAGAAGATAATTGAGTGTCCGTTTCAGTCATCATCTTCATGGGTTTAGCTTTTGCTAGCTTCTCCCTTCTCTGTTTTCATCTGATCCAGTTGCTTAAACATGACCTCTCTTACTTCCTACATAATTCATAAATCATCAGATTCCACCACAAAATAGTCAAATTACATAAGAGATCATTTATATATTAATCACTCTTATCTAAATTTGCTTTTATTGAATCTCAGCAACCAAACCCTATGCTTGGTAACAGGTTCAAGTTAAAGAGCTTCAAGAACCTCAGCCTACTTCTTCTCCTTTCCTAATCTCCATGACCTATACCTTACCCACATTTCTACAAACCCAAATGATTTGAAGAATGGACGAAGACCGAAAAAGGGTCTTTCTTTTTAACTCTATTCACATTTTAATTCAATCGTACACTAATATCAATCCCAGTCATATTTATAATTACCAATCTATCATTAGTAAGATACATGAAACCTTGGTCAGAATAGATCACACAATATATATCCTCGAATCATAAACCTAGCTGTAAAAGGACACAAAAAAAAACTCCGAAGCTGTTAAGAATGGATGAAAGTAATGCCAGAGGGAAAAAATACCTTTCATGCTGGAAGCAGAGGCTGCTATGCCGTATATGTCTCTACTTATGGGAAGTGTTGTCATTGTATAAATTTTGCATCAGTTCTATCAATTGCTGCATACTCATCTTCTACATCTAGCAGCAAAAAAAGAGGATAAGAATCTTATTAGCATGTATGAATGAGAAGTAAGAAACTGTGTCAGACCATGTTAAAATTAAAACATTATTCAAGGAATAGAAGATTCTTTACTTTGCGATCAACTGATAAAGGCATGCATTCTTTGCCACGGAGTAAAGTGCTCTTGAATCACCACAGCTTGAGACTATTATATGCGATGAGCAAACCAAACCAACATCAGTTGATCCTATGGTTTCAGGAAATTTAGACTCAGGGACCATCATATGTGAAAAACCACCAACATGTATGCAGTCTGCTTCTCATTCCTTTAACTTCATCATCCACTTTTAATCGAAACATCTCATGGGACCTGCATACTCTCACAAGTTTTCCTCTCTCACAATTTTTCTTTAACCCGTTCGATTTCCTCAGCCATAGATAAACTGATCTTCTCGTGACAGTAGTCAGCAATCGGCAAAAATCTCATTTCAACCAAAGCCATCATGTATTACAAAAGAACCTGTAAAACCATAATCATATTTAACCAACGACCCCAAAACATAACTTCATAGTATGTCCCAAGTTCCTAGTGGTTAAACTCTATATTACTCAAATCAGTCCAACTATTTAAAGTTACAACATCCCTAAACGCCTCCTGGCTATCATATACACTGAAGAATTAATGACAAACCTTTGATTGAAGAGACAGTGATTTAGTGAAGCTCATTGGTGAGGATGATAGCGAAAATCGTCCACCAGCAGAAAGAAAACCAATATCCACGGTATGAGTACAGCGGCAACCGGTTTGGTAACAATGCAGTTGCTTCAATAGGCAGTTTCATAGTGATAGGAAATCTTCGAATCCAGAACTCGCCATCGATTAATATAGTGATGTGTAATGCATGATGTATTTGAAGAGTTTCTTATTCGTTTAATAATAATTGAATGTAGAATTTACAATTGAAGGTGGAATGTATGTACGGAACTGGAACGACAAATTAGGTCGGTTTCTTTCGTCGTCGGGGAGACGGTGAGAATCCGAAAGAGAATTGTTTCGGGTGACGTGAAATTTTTCATTGACATAGCAGTTTTCTAATTTGTTGATTTTTTGAGCTGAGGTGGACACATTGAGAGCTCTTACTCAAACCCTTTTAGTATTGTTAGATCTTTTTTTTAGAAAAAGAAGATTATGTATATTTCTTGACGCATTATAATAAGTCAAGGTTATGTGATAACATGTTAGCAAATATGTAGACTGGGTTCTCTTAAACTTCTAATTTTTTTTGGGGTTAATGTGCTATTTCTCCACGAGAACTATTGTATAGTATCAACTGTCAGAAAAACTATAATCTCGTGCTATATATACATGAATTGAATATCACAAATGTATTTCTCCCCAAATTAAGAGTTACAGTCTTATTTCTTCTCAAACTGTTGATATGAAACTTAACTATACATAAACCATGATTTTGATTGGTTTATTATTTATTACATTATATAATTTAACTAAACCAAACAAAAAAACCAAATTTTAATTAAACCACAACTTTTGACTCAAAACAAAATTAAACCAAACTTCATCCAACCCAACCTGGTCCGTTGTTCGACCCATCGAGTGTCGGTTCAGTTTCAATCGGGTGTCAGATTTTTGGTTCTAGAAAAAACAGCTCAATTCAGATATTTTAAAATTTTGATTTGATGTCGGTTCAGGTTATAATCGAGTTCGGTTTGGCTTTTGTAACACCACAAAGTTACGACTTCACACGTTATGCATTTTGATATCGGTTTTTTATCGGGTTTCGGTTATGAAAACACCATATTGTAGTTGTTTGATAGTGATATATACCTTACATATTGATCGAGGAGAGAGAGTTTGAAGATTAAAATCATATCATACAGTCTTATACACAAATAAACAAGTGTACATCCTTCTCCGAATGAAGAAACAAGTCATATAAACAACCTTCTAGGGTTATGTCTTAGTGTCTCGATGAGCTTCGTGTGTCGGATGTAATCAAATGGATGTCGGGTTTAAATCAAACTGAATTGAACACCATTATAACACGAAAACATCAACCGTTTGGTTTATTTAGAACATATGAAACCGAACCAAACCGCTTTTATCGGACCGGTTTCATTCAGTTGATCGGTTGTCATATTATCTGCCCAGGCTTAGTTCTCTTCTTCTTAACCCAACAATTTAAATCACACTATGTTTCTCATTATTCTATATTTTGAACAGAGCAGAGGAGAAGTTAGAGGAAGCTAAGGCAAAGCCATGTCGGAAAAATAAAGAGGTGAAGACTTTGACGTCGACAAATCCAATCTCCTCACCCGCTACGCTTGCAACAAGTTCAACACGAACTCAAAAGCCACCATTGGCGTCGAGTTTCAGACTCAGAGCATGCTCATCGACGATAAAAAGTTCAAAACTTAGAATCGGGAGACTGTCAGTCAAGAACGCTTCTGCATTGTCACTCTCGCCTATTACTGTGGAGCCGTTGGAGCACTCGTCGTCTATGATATCACTCGCATCTCAATCTTCGAGAACGTTGGTGGCTCGATGAGCTCAACAGTAGGTTCCCTTCTCTGTGCAAAGTTTCAATCTTCGAGTGAGATCTGCAAACTGAGTCTTGATTTCGATTGAAAGTTTTAATTTTTATGTGTGAAATCTACATATCTATTGTTGATGATGATGATGATGATGATGATGATAGTGAGAATTTTTAGTTCTGAAAATGAATGATGACTTTTGGTTTATTGTTGCAGCTCACTGTTACGGTAACAAAGATGCTTACTAGAAATATATGTGATCGACAAAACTTTGGGTGAAGAAGAGGAGAACAGTGGAGGGGGTGGGGTCTGGTTAATTTTTTTAGTCAAATGGTTTGGTTTTACTAAGATTGTTTTTTTTACTGATTTATAAAGTTTAATAAATAATAAACCAATCAAAATCATAGTTTATGTGGTTTCAAATTAACTGTTTGGGGCGAAATAAGACTGTAACGTTTAATTCGGGGAAAAATATATTTGTATTATTTAATTTGTGTATATATAACATAAGATCATAGTTTTTTGAACATCTGATACTATACAATAATTCTCGTGGAGAAATAGCACGCTAACTCTTTTTTCGTTTGGAAAGACAGTCAAGTCCACAAGTCAAGTCTCTTGAAAGGTGTTATTTTTCTATCAAATCGGTTCAAACTGCTTCTTTCAATTGTAATAAATTTCTTTTGTCCGTTCCATTAAATGTTAAAAAGTTGTCAATTTTTTGGTTCCAATAATATATAATAAGCACACCCAATAGTTAACAAAAAAAAAAAAAAAGCACACACCCAATACATATGTCTATTAGAAATTCGGTGAGGAGCTCTACGATATAAATTGAAGATAACCGAAAAAAGCAAAACATGATCAAAACGTGATCAAATATAATTGTGGCCCACACTTTTGAGGAACCCCAAAACAGCCACAACCTATTCGTTTATTGTGTGATAAATTGAAAGCTAGGTTTGATTTGTATAGTTAACCATTCAACCTAGAGTACGTCGATCACTAACCGTTATTTTTTTATGCAACATCTTCCGATGACAAGTAATTTTAGCCACTACTCAAATGTCGTCATCCCGTTAAGTTTTTGCATCAAAGAAACGTAATCAAACCGAACGAATTAAAGAGCGTCGCGTGAAGAAACTAAGACTAGAGTCGCACATGGGATATTTTGTTTTAGTCAAATGTAAGGTTTTTCTTTTTTTTTGTAACTAAATGTAAAGTTTTTCGTTCCCAGAAAAAAAAGAAAAAAAGCAAGCTATACAAAAAAGTTGGTGTCACTTCCATTCTTATTTTGGATTTTCACCGTCACTTAAAATAGTCTTCTATTGCATGCACCGTCTCAGACTCTCAGCCTCGCTTTTGTTTCCACCTCCACCTTTCTCATCAGTATGAATACTATCCAAACTTGATAGTCAACATTTCTTTTGTTTTTGGTCAACTAGTTTAGTAGTTATAACTTCTCAGATAGATAAACTTTCTTTCTGTCTTTTGAGAGTATTTTAAAATAAATAAAACCGAAACGTGTACGGTAAGAAAGACCATGACGAGTGACGACGACCGTAAGAAACTCTAGACTGCAAGGCGGCATCGCTAGAAGAAATGAAGAAAAAGTCTTCGCAGCCGACTCTTCCTTTTATCTCTCAGCACTCTTTGCTCACGTGTCCTAATCGTTATCTCCTTTTAACAAAAATACTGAGATACTTTCCTCACAACTTTAGTCCGCATATATAAATAAATCCACCAAAAAAAAGAAGTGATTATCTAAATAGCCACCATCACTCCCACCACCACTGTCACGCAACTTCCTCTCCAGGTCCTCTCCACCTACTATATATTTACACACTCTCATTTCTTCTTCAACAACACTTCAATCAAATTACATAACAAACACCAAAGAAACTCAAATTCTCCTTTGTTTCCAGAGAGATAAGTTATTAATGGCGCTTGAGGCTCTCAGTTCACCGAGACTAGCTCCTCCGAATCCCCCTCTGTTCGAAGACTCTTCAAGATTCCATGGCGTCGAACGGTGGACCAAAGGTAAAAGATCTAAACGTTCAAGATCCGATTTCCACAACCAAAACCTCACAGAAGAAGAGTATCTGGCTTTCTGCCTTATGCTCCTCGCTCGCGACGGCAACCGTCAGCTTCTTCCTTTTCCTCCGACGACGGTAGTAGCCGAGAAGCCGTCGTTGAGCTACAAGTGCAGCGAGTGCGACAAGTCTTTCTCTTCTTACCAAGCTCTCGGCGGACATAAAGCCAGCCACCGCAAAAACATGTCACAGATTCAATCCGGCGGAGGAGACGACCAATCCACGTCGACGGCGACGACAACATCCGCCGTGACAACAGGAAGTGGGAAGTCACACGTTTGTTCGATATGTCACAAGTCGTTTCCTTCGGGCCAAGCTCTCGGCGGACACAAGCGGTGTCACTACGAAGGGAATAACAACAATAATAGCGTGTCTAACTCTGAAGGAGCGAACTCCACCAGCCACGTCAGCAGCAGCCACCGTGGGTTTGACCTTAATATCCCTCCCATACCGGAATTCTCGTCGGTCAACGGAGACGATGAAGTGATGAGTCCTATGCCGGCTAAGAAGCCCCGACTTGACGTCTTCTAGAGTTTCTCATATGCTCTGTTTTGAGTTCTGTAGAGATTACTTGTTGATTGTAAGTACAAGTTTTGGGACTTGGGTTCATTCCAATTCTTGTTCTTTGCTCTTCGGTTAAATTTAATATTATTAGACTCATTCTTTTATCATAATATCTATACAGATACATGTTAGAAATTTTGAGTTTTACTATACGAATAAAATCATATACTTCTTACTGCAACTCTGTTTTTAGTTTTTATTATAATTAATTAATCTCCCAATGCATTTCTGTTTGATGCTTAGGATTTTGAATGTTTTGTCAGTTACATTAGAAATAGTCACGTGTATTTTTCCTCAGCGCTTCCAGAATGCGAGAAGGGACCATATGTGGTTGGCAGAAACAGAAAGAGGGGAGAGTCAAAGATATGGACTCGCATATGCTCAAGAGTTTGGTGGCTATTCTTGTTCTATCTTTCAACCACCAAATTTTACAACAAGAACCCCACTATAGGTAATAAGCTGAAAAGGAAGATCTACTGAAAAGGCAACTAGAACCAAACAATAGGAGCCCAATTAGCCTAATCACAAACACAATCTCTAGATGGGAGAGCACCCGTCCTACGTTAAGACAACATTAAGAAGTCTCACTTTATGTTCGCAAAACAATGCAGATTGTTTCTTTTTGAGGTTCTCCATGAACACACCTTTTTCACTAATTTGTTATTGGTCAATCATCTTCTACTTCGGTGTATTCTAGATGACCGACCATTAACCAACTAGACACAGTAACTGTGAGAGACAAGGTTTCACTTCTTAGGTTTAGGTTAGGTTGAGAGATAATGAATCGTGGGCTGAATCCCGTAAGTAAGCTTAATGAATGAGTACGTTTTTATTGATGATCAAAGAATATTACAAAAGGTGTTTTTGATGATTACAAAGAGAATGCGTAATGTGTTTAATCTAATCTGAGAGTTTTTTATCTATCGAGAGGCCCCCTTCGTTTTGGATCTTCTCTATCTTTATATAGTCTAGGTCTCTTCGACAGCTCCTCAACCGATCTCCGAAATACACGGCTTCAGTTACGTACTCGCTCCAGGTTCCTCTTGACCGAGTCTTCGAAGTATCAGCTCCCGTTATAACGTGACCTCCATTATAACGTCTTCTAGGTTCAGTCTTTAATTCAGCTTCCAGCTCTTACTAATATGATGGGCTTTACGCGGCCCACTTAGCAGCTCACATTTTAGCGGTACCTCACCTGAGGGTCATATTCGGGTCCAACAGTTGCCCCCAGCTTCCGAATAAAATCTTTGTCTCGGAAACTAGAATCCAGCTACCGACCTTATCTTTTCGTTAAAGTAATGATTAGTTCTTATCTCGTTTGGATACGGTTTATTCGATCCAACGGTCCTTATCACGTTAAACGAAATCTACGGTTCAGATAGAGGAAATTTGAAATGACGTTTCCGGATCTCGAGAGTCGATGGGATATAAAGCTGCGAGCATTAACTGCTACGCCTCCACTCGGTTTTCCCAAGGTAACTTCTCTCCTCTCTTATTTTTACTGCGATTTCCCTTTTTTTTTATATCTTCTTCGTCACTTTTCTTGCGAATTCTCTCCCGAACCTCGCAATCGAATTCTCTTTGACCCTCCCATACCATGAATCCTCCGAAAGAAGGTTCCGGTGAGTCTGGGATGCCTCCTTCTGCCTCTGGGGCTAAACTACTGAAAGTTAAGCAAGAAGTCGGAGCCAAGATGAAGGGGAAAAAGAAAGCCAGAGAGACGATCGCAACCAGGGTCTCCAAACAGAAGAAGAAAGATGATTCCGGTGGGAGTAGCTCACACTCACCGTCGTTGCTGAACAATCAAGACGTAGTCAACCTTATGACTCAAGCTCTTGGCTCGAAGGAGCTTGGCCGTGCCTGTAGCTCCGACGAGACCCCTGAAACCGCTCCGGAGGGTTGGTTCTGTTGTCACGAGAAGTTCATCTCCAAGTCTCACTTGAGATTTCCTCTCCCAACTTTACTACTCGATTTACTAGATCACTACCGACTAGCCCTCTCCCAACTCTGTCCCTCGATTATCCGTGTGATTAACGGATTCATCACTAGGTCCAAAGAAGAAGGGGTTAGCGTTGGTCTTACCGAGCTCATGAGCCTCTTCTCTTTGAAGGAGAGTGCTTCTAAAGAAGGCGGTTCCGGGACTTATTACCTCTCTAGTCGTCTCAATCACGTGATCTTTAGGTTCTCCAGTAGTGACGATGACTGGAGGAAGAAATACTTTTATGTCAAAGTTGATCCTTTGACGGTTCCCCCTGGTCGGAACCTCAGGGTCACTTGGACTAACCCATCTGGTTAGGAATTCTAGGAGTATCCTTTTTCCTGTTTTGTTCATTTGCGGTTGATTAACCTTTTTCGGTTCTGATTTTTTTTTTCTTTTGCAGAGATTGAAGATCCTCTGAAGCTTTCTACCAAGCTTACCAGAGCTTTATACCGCAAGCTGCATCAGACTCCTTGTACCTGGCCTGCTTATACTACATCTCGAATAGGTGCAGCCAGGTTCCCGGACGTCTACAACGCTTCCTTTCAAGATCTCATTCCTGCTGAGAACCTTGAGGGTAAGTTCAAGCTTGAGCCTTTTCAGTATTAATCTTGTTGTTTTCGAAGTTTTCCACCCTTATAAGGATTCTCGTTGTTCCAGTTTCCGCAGGGGACTCTGTTGTATCAATCTCAACCGGTGCTAGCGCTTCAGGTACCGAAAAGACCAAGTCAGGTGATATGACTTTAAGGCCATCGTTTCGTTCCAGGGGTAACCCTTCGAAGGCTGCTAGCGTCTCCCGTGGGGGAGATAGGAGCCAAGGAGGATCTTTCCTTAACTCGGTGAAGGACGTTTTGGATGACGGAGTATCCAAACCTGTCACTGAGGCTGCTCCTGCTGAGGTCACAGCTCAGGATGCCACTCTTCTTCCTGAGGTCCCTGCGTCGGAGACTGATCACCCGACTCCCAAGGATACCTGCGAAGTCGAGACATCGAGACACAAGAGGCCTAGGACTGACCAAGGCGGAGCTCCCACACGATCCTCCTCCTCGTCTTCCAGGGGGGGGACCGTTGGGTGGAGCTTTACCCATTCAAAGCCTGGGTCGATTCTGGACGATTCGTGGGGCTTAGCCGCGATACTGAGGCACCTGAAGAGGGTAGGATGTCCCCTTCCAGCGCTCAAAGACTTGACTAACCGGGAGGAGTATCTCGACATTGCCCATTGTATGGGTCAGGTGCGTGATCTCTACCCGTTCTTTTATTTACACTTGTTGGGAATAATACTCATTCGTCTTTTTTTTTTTTTTATGTTGTCGTAGTTGGCCGGGGCTGTTAACAGGGCCCAGCTCGGGTTTGAGAATGCTCTGCGTGATGCCCCCAATGCTAGTGAGCTTGCTGAGATTACCGAGGTGGTTAAGGCAGCCAAGGATGATCTCGATCAGACCCGTGCTCGAATCTCCGAACTCGAAACCGAAGTGACAAGGCTAGGCTCGAAGGCTGATGCTCAACAAGGAAAGATCGAGAGCCAAGAGCTCGATATCCAGGTGAAGAACAGGAGGATTAATGACTTAGATACTGCTCGAAGGATAGCTGAGCGTCAAGTTCGTGAGCTCGTTGCCTCATCCCAGGAGAGCCAGAAGAACAAGGAGGCCGAGGTCAAGCTAGCAGTCAGGGAAGGGAAGAAAGAGGTCGCCGAAGCTTATGGCAAGATCTTAACATGTGTTCAGGAGAAGTTTGCTAAGAAGAAGGAAGAGGTCAGTGCATTGGTGTATGCTCAGGAGCTCCAAGCCAACGTTGATCTCTTGAAGGACATGTTGAACAACAAGATCCAGAGTGTTGAAGAGGAATACAGCCAGCTGGTGGCTTTGTTGCCTGGTGCGACGACCGCGTATGGAAGGCTCAAGTGTCTGACTTTTCAGTCAGCAAGCTTCCTCTTCCCCAGATCTCGGACAGCTCAGGTACTTTTGAGATTAACATGTTTAATCCGTCCTTTTCTGGGGAGTATGGTTCTAATCTGGATTTAATGGCTCCTGATTCAGTTCCGATCGAGGTAGCTCAAGGAGGCAATGATAACGTGGCTGAAGGAGAGGTTCCAGTGGGTGATGGTGAACCGATCCAAGATGAGAAAGAAGATTGAGAGCTATGGCTCTTTTAAGTTTATGTTTCATGTTTTTCAAACTTTGGCTTAAGTTTCGTTTAAGTTCTACGACTTTAGTGCCTGAGGAGGCCTTTAAACCTTTATCGTTGTCTAGGATTTTAATAGCCTGGGGAGGCTTTTAAACCCTTTGTCGTATTTAAGACTTATTTGCTTTTATCTCGAGCTTTCGAGCTTGGTCATGTCCTACTTAATCATAACGATTGCTGAATCGAATTAGGACTTTTAGTTTCGATTTGTTGTGAATGTTATTGCTTAGTTAATATTTGGTCGTGAGGACTTCAAAGAGAGGTCCTTGACATTGTTTCGGAAAATCTGGGGACCTGAGTCCAATTTGAAGGTTCTGAGACCTGGTATCCAGGTCTGTCGGGACCTGAGTTAGACTCATAGGGACCTGAGTTAATCCGAAGGATCTCGGGACCTTTGGAATGCAGTGAATGAAATCGAGGAATTTCGAGATTTTGTTGATTCTTTAGGATTTTAAGACCTTTTGATTTTTATGAGGATTTTAAGACCTTATTGATTTGTCAAGGATTTGAAGACCTTGGCTGTTGTTAAGGATTTTAAGACCTTATTGATTTGTCAAGGATTTAAGACCTTGTTTGTCGTTAAGGATTTCAAGACCTTATTGATTTGTTAAGGTTTTTAAGACCTTAGCTTATGTCAAGGATTTTAAGACTTTCGTGGGTGTTAAGGATTTTAAGACCTTAGGTTGTGTTAAGGATTTTGAGACCTTAGGTCCAGATTTTCAGGGATCAGAATGTGTTTGAGATAATTGAGCTCAGGTCACGGTTTAATGGGACCTAAATTCTCTTAGAGGGTTTTAAGACCTTTGATGCTCATGAAACTGAATTAATCGTCTTATTAATGTCAGATATCAAAGAGTACATGATTCAGATTGTTTACATAGTTGCTTATTTTTGGGCTAAGCGTCCTTGGTGACACGTGCCGCTTTGGCTTAGATGATGAGATTAGTGAGAAGAGGTTGGGGCTGCACTCATGACGGAGTTGCCTACGTACCCAGTCAAGGGATCAAGCCAAACGTAGTTCAGGGAGTTTGGGTACCTAATGATAGTATCTTTTGAGGTTCGTGGCGTTCCACGATCGGATTTCAGGTACCCCGGTTCGTACCTTCTGGAGTTTGTAAACTCCGGGTCGTACTATGTGAATGATTCGGTAGGGTCCTTCCCAGTTGGTTCCTAACTTTCCAGCTCCTGGTTCCTTAGTTCCTTCGAAGACCTTTCTGAGTACCAGGTCTCCTACAGCGAACTGCCGGGGCCTTACTTTGGAGTTATAGTGCCGAGCCATTGCTTGCTGGTAATTTTGAATGCGGAGCAAAGCTTGGTCTCGTCTTTCCTCGATTAAGTCGAGGCTATCCATCAGGAGCTGGTTGTTAGCTGCGGGGTTCGAGGTGCAGAGCTCCCGTCGGAGGCTGCCTGCAGTGGTTTCTGCTGGGACGACAGCTTCCATCCCGTAGGCTAAGGAGAAAGGAGTTTCCTCTGTAGCTTTTCGTGGGGTGGTTCTGCAAGCCCATGGTACTTCGGGTAGTTTTTCTGACCAGAGTTCTTTCTGAGCTCCTAGGCGTTTCTTGAGGTTTGCTAAGATTGACTTGTTAGCAGCCTCCGCCTGACCGTTACCTTGAGGTCGCCGAGGTGATGAAAATGTGAGACGAATGTTCCACTTATCGCAGAACTTTTTGAAATCATGGGATATGAACTGTCCTCCGTTGTCGGTTACGATTTCGTATGGGACACCGTGCCTACATACGATATTTTTCCATACAAATCCCTCGACGTTGAATCTGTTAATTTGTTGAAAGGCTTCAGCTTCGATCCATTTCGTGAAGTAATCGGTTAGGACCAGGAGGTTCAGTAATTTCTTTCCTTTGCCTGATGGTACCAATGGACCTACAATATCCATGGACCACCTCATGAAAGGATAGGGAGCTGATATGTTAGATAGCTTCTCCGCTGGTTGGTGTATGATCGGTGCATGCCTTTGGCATTTGTCGCATAGTGAGGAGTAGACCTCACAGTCCGCGATAATAGTAGGCCAGAAGTAGCCTTGCCTTTTAATTCAGATAGCTAGAGCTCTGCCCCCGGAATGGTTACCGCAGGAACCGTCGTGCATTTCCTTCATGAGTTTCATAGCTACTAGACCATGAACGCATTTTAGGTAAGGTCCGGAGACACTTCGTTTGTGGAGGGCTGACTCGATTATGCAATATCTTGCTGCTAAGGCTTTGAGTTTTCGAGCCTCCCACTTATTGGGTGGGATTTTTCCCTCGAGGATGTAATCCATGATCGGTATCCTCCAGTCTTCTCTTCCTACAACTTTGTTGTGAAGAGAGGAGGGAGGTTCCTGTTCGGGACCTGGTGTAGTGGTGCCCCCGGGGGTATTCGTTGGAACAGGCTCCAAGGGGTCTGAGTTCTGAAGAATATCTCCAATTCCTTCATTGTCCCCGGTGGTTTGTGTAGTGTTTCTAGACGTGTTTTTGCGAGCTGCGCGGCTTCTTGTTTGTACCTTGAGGACGAGTGGTTCCGAGGTTTCGGTGGTGCCCCCGGGGGTATTCGTTAAGTTAGGCTCAGGAGAGTCCGAACTTCGGTGAATGCCCTCACTTTGGTTATGGTCCTCTAAGTTTTTGGTTGTATTGTTAAAAGAGTGCTTTCTGAAGCTGCGTGCTCTGGTTTTAGGGAACCAAAATGTCGTGAAGATTTGGGTAGCTTCCGTGGGAAGGCTGTTATCCTCAACTTTTGCTTTTGACATGTTATCTAATTCAGCTTTGGTAGCTATGTCGATACTCGGCTTTTCGATTCCTTCCACGGGTATAATTCGTTTTACGAGAGGGTCGGACGTGGAGGCTAACGCAGCGAGCGCGTCTGCTGAAGAGTTCTCTCCTCGTGGGATTCTCGTTAGCTCGAACTTATTGAACTGTTTTGTCAGGCTTAGGACTACTTCGAGGTATGCCCCCATCCTTTCGTCTCTTGTTTCGTATTCTCCGTGAAACTGGCTAGCTACTAGCTGTGAGTCACAGTAGGCGCTCAGCTCTCGGATTCCGAGGCTAAGGGCTAGTTTTAAGCCGGCGATTAATGCTTCATACTCAGCTTCGTTGTTGGAGGCGTTAAATCCGAATCTATAGGATTGTTCGATGGTTTCCCCAGCTGAGGAGGTTAATCTTAGACCGACGCCGGAGCCTTGTTTTGACGAGGCTCCGTCCACGTATAGGCTCCATTTTGGGACCTCTATCTCTTGGTCTAAATGTTCGGACGTAAGCTCGATAACGAAATCGGCAAGGACCTGAGCTTTTGCAGCTGCTCGAGGTCTGTATTCGATATCGTATTCGCTGAGTTCGATAGCCCATTTAGCTAGTCGTCCGGCCTGGCTAGGACTATGCAAAATCGTTCGTAATGGATGTGAGGTCATTACGATGATTGAGTGTGATTGGAAATATGGTCGTAGCTTCCTAGCAGCTGTTACGACTGCTAGGGCTAGTTTTTCCATGGTAGGGTATCTCGTTTCGGCGTCTATTAGGCTTCTACTAGTGTAATAGACAGGTCTTTGTTCGTTTTGCTCTTCTCGTACTAGCACCCCACTAACTGCGGCTGCCGATACGGCCAGGTACAGGTACAGTGGTTCTCCAGTTACAGGTTTGGACAGTATCGGAGGTTCCGAGAGGTATGCTTTTAGCTGTTTGAAGGCTTCCTCGCATTTTTCGTCCCATAGGAACTTCTTATTATTTTTCAGGAGTTTGTAGAATGGGAGGCACTTGTCAGTGGACCTGGAGATGAATCTATTTAGTGCTGCGATCCGTCCAGTCAATCTTTGTACCTCTCTGGTCGTTCTAGGTGACGGCATTTCTAGGAATGTCGCTATTTGTTTCGGGTTGGCTTCGATGCCTCTTTCGGTTACGAGGTAACCTAGAAATTCACCGGAGGGTACTCCGAAGGTACATTTAGCTGGGTTTAGCTTCATGTCATATTTGTTGAGGATGTCGAAGCATTCCCTTAGATGGGAGATATGGTCCTCTCCCATCGAAGATTTGACTAACATGTCGTCGATGTAGACTTCCATGGTTTTTCCAAGTTGTCCAGCAAACATTTTATTTACTAACCTCTGGTAGGTAGCTCCCGCGTTTTTCAAGCCAAATGGCATGACCTTATAACAATAGGTTCCTCGTTCGGTTATGAACGCGGTTTTCTCTTGATCTTCAGGCTCCATCATAATCTGGTTATATCCAGAAAACGCATCCATAAAGGACAGGAGCTGGTGGCCAGCCGTTGCTTCGACTAAGCGATCGATGTGAGGTAACGGGAAGCTGTCTTTAGGACAGGCCTTGTTTAGATCGGTGAAGTCTACGCAGATTCTCCATTTCCCATTCTTCTTTTTTACTACCACTGGGTTGGCTAACCAATCGGGGTATTGAACTTCTCGGATTGATCCGGCCTTTGTTAGTCGATCAACCTCGTCGTTAACGGTTTGGGCTTTTTCAAGACCTAGCTTACGACGCTTCTGTTTGATCGGTTTGAAGGTGGGATCTACATTGAGCTTGTGTGTGGTGACGTTGGGGTTTATGCCCCTCATGTCACTGGTGGCCCATGCGAAGGTTTTGACATTTTGTTTTAGGAACTCGATGAGCTCCTTTTTAGTTTCGGGAGGCAGCTCAGATCCGATGCTTACTTGTTTTTCAGGGTTCGAGTCGTCAATGCTAACTTTTTCGATGAGGTTCTTGGGAGGACCTCGGATATTCTGTTGCATTTCGCGACTCTCCTGGACCTGTAATTGCTATTGGGGGGAATCTTTTATGATCTCGAACACTCCCAGGTAACAGATCCTTGAAATCTTTTGGCTACCATGTACGGTAACTATCCCATCGGTTGCTGGAAATTTCACGCATTGGAGATAAGTTGAAGCCACTGCTTTCATCTTATGAATCCAAGGTCTTCCAAGGATTGCGTGGAAGGGAGACGTTTTGTCGACAACTATGAAGTTGGTCATTTTCATGACTCCGCCAGCTATGACTGGGAGCTTGATGGTTCCCAGTGAGGTAGCTGTTTCTCCTGAGAAGCCCACAAGGTTGGATTTCTGGTCGACAATTTCGTAATCGTCTATTTCCATTCCCTTTAATGCGTTTTAGAAAATGAGATCGACGGAGCTTCCGGTGTCGATCATGAGCTTAGGTACTTCGTAGCCTGCTATATTTAACGTTACGACGAGGGCATCGTCGTGAGGTCTGTCAAGGTTTGATGTCTCACTTTCCCAAAAAGAGATTTTAGTGTTAGACTCGGGTTTGGTCGGTTTAGACTGAGTATTGGACACAGCTTTCCGTACGTGACTTTTAATAGAGTTAACGGAGTCTTGACATGAATCGGACCCTCCAAGGATGTAATCGACCCTTGAGTCGGGGCTCGATTGGGGAGGTGTTTTATTAAAGAGAGCTTCAATTTAAAGGCTTTTTCCTTGGGGGAATTTCCCAAGGATCATCTCGACTCTCTTCTTGGGAGCGGGAGGTGGCGAATCTGTTTCCTTTTCAGGTGACCTTTCGCGTTTCGGGGAGTCATCACGGGGACCTCTCTTTTGATAAGGCTGTGGTTTTTTGAGGTCTACATCTTTTATTTCTCCGGCTGCAATGTTTGCTCTCGTCGTAGCCTTTGGACCAGGGGGCTTTGCCTGTCGCGGCGACAGGTTTTTCTTCCTTGTCATCCTCGATTACATAAGAGTGCTCTCCCTGAGTCTGGTTATTTCGGGAGCTTCCTCTTTTATGAGATCCCTTCCCGTCGGAGGCTTCGCCTTTCGGGTGATTCTGGGATTTTCTGTGGAGCTTATCTAACGCCGCAGTTTCTTCTTCCAAGGTAATGTATCTAGAGGCCCTGTGGAGGGCGTCGTCGATAGTTGGAGGAGGATTTAGCGTCAACTCCGAGAAGAGGCCTGATTTGTACCAGAGACCTCTCCTGAGGGCTTCGATAGCTACGTGATCGTTAGGGTTCGAGAGTTTGGTTCTTACTGCCCTGAATTTTTCGATGTAGACTCGCAATGAGTCTCCCAATCCTTGTCTGATCTTCCAGAGGTCAGCTTCGGAGGCTTGTTTCAGGATGTGGGTTGAATATTGTTTCATAAAGGCGTTAGCTAGCTGATCGAAGCTGTCTATAGAGTTTGGTTCTAGACTAGAGAACCATTCTAGAGCTGTTCCGGTCAGGTTTTCAGCAAATGTTCTGCAATATCCTGCATCGCATTCTTCCTTCGTGAAGTGAGCTTTTACGATCGCTAGCTGGAAGACTCTTAAATAAGCCTTTGGGTCTGTGTTTCCATCGTACTCAGGGATCTTGATTTTTCGAGTATCTCTTATGTAAGAGTTAGCAATTCTATCGGTAAACGGAGTTCCACGAATCTCTTCGATTAGGCTCTCGATTTCGGGAGCTGAGCTCGTTGCTTTGTGAACCTGAGCTCCCAGTTTCTGGAGAGCTGCGTGGGTTCGCTCCATGTATCTGCGAATCGCGTCAGGTCCCTCGAAGGGAAGGACATTTGGATCGTTTTCAGGTGTTCGGCGCACAGGTTCCTGGCGGAATCTGACTTGATCATTTTCCCAGTTAGCTGGCGAAACAGATCGTTCGTTCGTCCTCAGGTTCCGAGCGAGATTAGTGCGAAGAGCTGCAGGATCAACATCCGTTCTTTGAAATCCGTCGGTATTTGGGGTTGAAACCCTAGTTTGGAACACTGGAGCTGATGTTCTGCCCCCGGACGGAATGTTGGTTCCTGCTCCAGACCCCGAAGGAGGTAGCGGTGGAGGCAATCGCGTGCTCCCAGCGGTGTTTCGATCGGGCGCGGAGCTCGTCGTCGCTACGTTGCTCCCCATGGTGCTGATGACTGGTGGGACAAACGCAGGAGCTGTCCTAGCGCGAGGCGTTTGGAAAGCAGGTTCCTGACCGTCTGCTCTAGAACTATCAAGGGAGAAATTCAGACGCTCTCGAGGGAAGGAGGGGTCAGCTATTCGTTCATGGAACGTGATCCCTCTTCCCTGGTGGACGGACGGTTGGGTTGTTGCGGATTGAGATCTGGTTATCTCTTCGAATTGTTGCTGCCGTTCGGCTAGCTGTTGCACTGTTCGCTCGGTTTGTTGAGCTTTGTCCACTAACTGGAGCATCATCTGCCGGATCTCAGAAAGCTGAGCTTCCGTCTGGTTCGGAACGGATTGATGCGATGTGTTATTGAGGGCTGAGGACCCAAAGTTGGTCCCTCCGGGGGCTCTCGAGTTATTTGCCCCCGAAGCAGTGCGATTCGGTGAGCTATTGCTCAGGTTCGATTGATCGGGGTTAGATGGATTAGTTCCATCGAGTGGATTCATCTTTAAGCTTTGGAGAAAGGGATTCGATTAATTGTCCCCACAGACGGCGCCAATTGTGAGAGACAAGGTTTCACTTCTTAGGTTTAGGTTAGGTTGAGAGATAATGAATCGTGGGCTGAATCCCGTAAGTAAGCTTAATGAATGAATACGTTTTTATTGATGATCAAAGAATATTACAAAAGGTGTTTTTGATGATTACAAAGAGAATGCGTAATGTGTTTAATCTAATCTGAGAGTTTTTTATCTATCGAGAGGCCCCCCCCCTTCATTTTGGATCTTCTCTATCTTTATGTAGTCTAGGTCTCTTCGACAGCTCCTCAACCGATCTCCGAAATACACGGCTTCAGTTACGTACTCGCTCCAGGTTCCTCTTGACCTAGTCTTCGAAGTATCAGCTCCCGTTATAACGTGACCTTCATTATGACGTCTTCTAGGTTCAGTCTTTAATTCAGCTTCCAGCTCTTACTAATATGATGGGCTTTACGCGGCCCACTTAGCAGCTCACATTTTAGCGGTACCTCACCTGAGGGTCATATTCGGGTCCAACAGTAACAACAAAGAAACTTAAACTCATGTAAAACCTTCTTAAAATTTCATCATACTGAAATCATGTAGCATGTTTGCGGTATTCTCCTCTGCCACAGCTGCAGCAAAAGACATAAACGTATTTTCAAAAACGTTCCTCGGAAAATGGTAACCAGTCACACACAATAACAACAAAAGCACTTACTTCCTTTTAAAGTTCATCACTATGGGACTTTGCATGTACTTTGGTTGTGTTCTTCTTCGCCACATTTGCTGCAATTGTGTTTACGAGATTCTGAATTTGGTGTACCAGAATATCTAACTGATCGCTTCCTCTTTTTCAACGGTCTCTCACTACTTTGTCCAGTAACTGGAGGTCTAGATGGAGTTTCAGTTACAGAATCTGAAATCCCTCTCATCAAATTCTGAGCATACTCTTTTACTCTCCAAGCTTGTTTGTACTTAATTTCTAAACCATGTTCCTTTCTAATTTCCTCAATAATCTGTTTGGGTTTAAGTCCATCCTTATTTTCTCCATATTTGCTGCAGATAAAAGATCCAAGAAGTTTCGCACTCGCTTGTCTATTGCTTGCATTTTCACAAGTATGCTCATGAACATAGTTCTTCACCACAAAAACATCAGAAGAAACATGCTTAGTTGCACGCATCCTCCAACAGCATTTATCATCCACACACTCTAATACCACTCTGGATTTATTTGACCAACGAGATTTGAACTGAAACTTCCACTCTAGAGCCAGTCTTCTCACCGTGAGCATCAAATCTTGCTTGTCTTTGAAGCATTTGTTTACATGTAAATCATTAGTCACTCTGGCTGACGCTGAACATCCGCTTTCAGTAGTAGAACAAGTGTCGTTGTGTGTTACATGAACTAACATGTCACTTCTAGTTGCTCTATTAAGTTCCTACAAAGAAATATAAATACAAGTGGATTAAAAAAAATATCAACCATGTGACAGAGATGTTTAATATTGAAAGAGTAGGAAGACTAAGAATAAAACAACGAATGTATGCTTAAACTATAGTGTAAGAATAGTTATGAAACTATGTTACCTGTTGTTCTTCATGCACTTTAGATTCATTTACATATGAACCACCACCTACATTTTCCAACACAGGTATGCACCCAGTTTTTTCTACATCAGCATTCTCTTCATTGTGTGTAGTCTTCGACTGAATGCTGTTGCCAACATTCTCAACTACAATCATGTTATTTTTGTCATTCACCTAAACCCAAAAAAGAAAAAAAAAATTAATATCGAAAAGTAGTGACTGAGCAAAAAAATAATAATAATATAATGTGCTATCCACTTGCATGTGTTACTCACCGTTACACACAAACGAATCAGTTCACCATTTCCTTTGATCTTACTTATGAAAGTTCTTACTTGGCGATCATTTCGCATATACACCGGGGGAGAATCTTTGACCATCGATTTCATCCTTGGTGGAAGTTCATAGCTGAGTGTAATATCTCTATCTTTTGCCAAGCAACCAAGTCCAAAATCTTCGATAACCTTCTCAACTAAATCTTTATATGTAACGTTCTCATCTGCTTCAGAAAGTGATCCTCCTCTGTTTGTATCAACTAAGAATTCCCATTGAGACTTGTCATTCAAGTTCCACTTTCCACAAACAGAATAGATATCTACCATATTTTCCTAAAAACAGAAAAAAGAAAAAAAAAAGATTATAATCAAGGAACGAACGCCTCAATAAAATGTGTTCCTCTAAATCAAAAGCAGAGACGAGAGAAGATACCTAAAGCTTATTTGTGATAAAAAGGGATGAGGGAAGAGTTTATTTGGATACGCTGATCCAATGAACGATTGATGATAAATAAAATCAATGTGATCTAACAATCGGAGGGGAAACTAAACTTGAAATTGATTTTGCAATGTTCAATGAAAACATTATCTAGATGAATATATAAAAGTCAAAAATTGACAAAATAATCACCTAACTTACATATTTTGATTGCGGCAGCTCTCTGCACCCTCATGGTCAGAAATGGGGGATCAGACGGAGAATGGTTGTTTATCTAATCTATTAATTGTACTATTTTTTTTAATAGTAGAACCACTTGATTAATTATGTAATATGGTATATTTGTTTATTTCTATTAAATTTTAGTTATCAATAAAAATACTAATAATAAAAAATTTCATAAATTTGAATTTAATTTTAGTTATAACAAAATCTGTTGAGAAAAATCTTACAATAACCTACCAAACATTTTTAATATTTTTTATAAAATAATACATTAATTAATTTTGTAATTAGTAATATAATATTTTTATAATTAATATTAATTAAAGTTTTTTCATAAAACAAAGAAAATAAAATTATGTTCTTTTTATAAATTTATCATTATAGTCTGTTGTATTAAAATAGAGGTGCTCTATGAACTAGATATAAAAAGTATATTAAATTGGTAAATTAATCTATTTTAAAAATTCTTTCATTTAAAGAAATTCATTCATCGTTAAAACACAGCAGTCTATCTAATATTTTATTCAAAAGTTAAAAATTATTCATATGTTAAACTTTTATTTACGACTGTATATTATCGTTTTGTTTATTTTGAAACTCAAGTTATATATATATATATATATATATATATATATATATATATATATATATATATATATATATATATATATATATATATTATCTAAAAATGATTATATAAAAAATATAAGAGTACATAACTAACGTTTAGAAGAATTTTATATTTTAATGATTAACTTATTAATCTATTATTTATATATTTTAATCATGAAGAATATTAAATTGGTAGATTAACCTATTTTTTTAAATGATTTCATTTAAATAAATTCATCATTGATCTAACATTGTAAGCTATCTAATGTCTTATGCAAACATTAAAATTATTAACATATGTTAAACTTTATATATTATCTTTTTATTTATTTTGAAACTGAAGGCGAGATATTATCTAAAATGATTATATATAAAATATAATAGTACACAACTAACATTTACTTCAGTAGGAAAATCTGAAATTTTAATAATAAATAAATGATTTATATATTTCAATCATGAATATGAATGCTATACAATAAAATTATAGATATACAACATATAACACTAAATATAGATCATATACGTAAAATGTTTATCATGATATCAAAGTTATACATTTATAACATAAAAAAATATTCACACATACGTGCAGGTTAAAACTCTATTTTTTGTTAAACTATCGTTTGTCATGTTATAAGAAAGTTGCGTAAAACTATCTAGGCTAGAATGTAGGGCATTCAGGTATCTATTAGCGGTCGGAAAGGTTTTTTGTAGATTTCAGTTTTGTTTTATAAAATCTTATGGGTTTCATTCTAGTGAGTTTGTAAGTACGAGTCAGATTCAGATATAACACATCAGTTTTAAATCGATTTTGTATCACATCCTAGAATTCATACAGTTATCATATCTCCTTCAGATTCAAGTTATATTGGATCCGTACGGATATATTGAAGTAAATTCTAAAATTTAAAAACAAAACATAATAAATATATCCTTACTTATATATAATTGAGTGTTAAGGTGCTTATTTCAATTTTAACATTTGTTGTTAGATATTATATCAAAATAAATATGAAATTGAATATTTGAAATATATATTTATTTTTATATATTTATATTGTATATAACTCTGGAAATTCAGATTTGTTTTTGAATTTTCGGGTTTTTCAGATTATATATAGTTGAATATCAGTATATTTGATCTAATTTTACAAATACTTTTTTAAATAATAGGGAAGTACAAATGATTTTTCAATAACCTTACAAAAATCTTATGTTGTATAACACTTGATTTGAAAGGAATTTAAAATCATTGGTTAAATCAATTTAACAAAATCCTAAACTCTCTTAAAACTCTTATTTCAATATACTACTGTATGTTGTCACCTTTTTCTTGTGGTTTCTTGTAACCCAAATTTTATATAAGAACCACAAACAGGATTCCTGTCGGATTTATACAAGTTCTAGTGTCCCTAGATCTTTTAGGTTCCCTTCTGCTCTTTCTTAGGGCATCAGCATTGCTAGATATGCAATTGCATATCTTAGGTTTAGTTTAATAATATAATTAGGTTAAGAGATTTTGGTAAGATACATGACTAAATGTGTAGATTATTGGTAGAAACTTTTATTGTCTCTTAGATAATAAAACTTGAGATGGAAGAAAGAGTTTGAAATGAAACTTGTGTTAAGATAAATATTTTGAATTGTTGTGTACCAATTGATACAACAGAGTACATTACACAAGACATTATGTGGCTTTGATGGTAATGAGTCATGTGTTATACACATTACCTTATTATTACAAGGCATGTGATATTTCCTGTCTTATACACATCATCAAGCAGTCTTCTTCACCTGAAACAAGCAGATGTAGATTAAATGATATATTAAGACAAGAACATGAAAACAACCAAGAAGAACTTCTGGAGCTCTATACCATAGAGTCAATATCTGTTGCAATAAAAAACGATTAAAAACAAGAACTTGTAGGTGTATACAGCACATTGAGCTCAGGCAAATCAGGATTACGATGCAAGGAACATACAAGAAACAGTGAGTTTTTATGCATAGATTATTACCTCATGGGTATACTTCTTCATAGTGAGAGTGAAAGCTCTGGCTAAACCAAGATCCGCTATCTTGAGCCTCGTTGTCTTGGGATTTATCAAGAGATTGTGAGGCTTAAAATCTCTGTCAATAAAACTCATAAGTAGTTGTAAGACCCTCAAGTTATTTACTCAAAACCATTATCATTTTAAAACAAAGAACAACATTTTATAAACGTGCAACACACCGTGGCCATGGCAGAATGCAATTCCTTTGCATAGTTGGTACATCAAGCTCTGAACATAATTTCAAGAACGTTGTATTTAGTTTAATGAAAATCAAATGAAATAAAACTCATGTGGTTGGGTTAATCTTCCTTTACCTTGACACCCAGGTACAGCACAGTTTTGCCATCTTTGCTCAGTCCTTGCTTAACATCCATCAACCTGAACAAGAACAAGAAGATCAACACTCAGACCTCGGTAGCAAACGCAAATAGATATTTGATTTCGCAATCCACAATCCTAATTGAGATCTATCTCTCTCAACACTAGGAAGCAATCGTCTAATCTAACCAATCCTCAGAGATATGATTCCCGATCAAATATGAAATTGAGATATACGAAACGAAACCCTAACGCAACTCCAAGAGAGAGATAGTGAGGGAGAATCCGAACCTGACGATGTGAGGATCGCGAGCGAGCATGCGCAAGATGGAGATCTCGCGGAGAGTGGTGGAAGGATTTTGCCGGTAGCTTTCTCTCTGGCTCTGTAGACTTTCCCGTAAGTTCCTTCGCTGACTTTCTCGAGCTTCTCAAAAGCGTCCATGGCCGAAACTGAGAACATGGCTAACGACGAAAACAAAGGAAACAGAGGAGTCGCCAAGGAGAGATGTCGAGACAGGTGTCTCGCAAGATACGAGCCCAAAAACTTCTTAATTAAGAAGTTTGTTGGCCCGTTTCCAATCTTATTTGTTTTTTTTTTATTTATTTTTTGGTCCAAACAGTGTAAGAAATGGGCTTAGAAACGCCCAATGCTGATGCCCTTAGGTAAGGTACATAAGTATCTTGTGATGAGCCAGCAGCTTTCCATTTCTTGTCAGGTGCGCTTCTCCTTTAATCAAACAAATAACAATACAAAAAGTTAGAAGTTAGGAACCTTCTCTCTTTATATGTGAACGCATTCCTACAATAATGTACAGGGAATGTACTGTGTTTGATTTCATACCTCTGCTACATGATCTTCTTGACCAGGAGTCTGATTTTGTGTCTCCGATACTCCTTTGAAGTAACCTGTTTCCGATACTCGGATTCTGTGTTACGTGAATTATAATTCAAGGTATCTAAATCATATGTTTTACCTAATCTGCCATCTTCCACACTCCATCTATCCATTCTCTATGAATTCGCAAATCTGAAGGTTGGAACTGAACTGTTTCCATAGAACTATTGAGATAGATAGAGTATGTGTTATCACCAAGAACCATTTTGACTGGTCCGCTACCCCATCCTTTATTGTAAAACTCATCCACGTTGTCCATCATCTCAAAACTTTTTCTCTCTCCAATAGGGAGTGCTGTAGGACGGGATGTGTTCAAAGATTATTGTTTCCTGAACTCTCAGAGTATAGTGATTGACGGTAAACATCACTATCCCATTACACAAGTGTAGACCAACTACGTTTCCTGGATACCATATCCGAGAAGTAGTGTCTTCACTATAAGTCTGCGTCAATCTCAAAAGGATTTTGAACTCTGCTTTCCAGAGTCTGTGATGATTTAGATTCAAGGATTTCAATCATTTTGATATTGGTCGAATATTATTAAACTCGAGGCAGACCTTCTTTGTTTCTGAAAAATCTGGAGGACTTGTCTTCTTTGGAAACATCATCTTCTGGATAATTGAGAATAGGAGGCAGAATGCATTTGATCTTCAGCTAAAACCATTAAAAAAATAATGAATAAGTTTTTAAAAAGAAGAAGCCAAATAAACAGAGAAACTGAACCAAAACAAGAGAATATGTAAACACTTACATTTTCATGAGTTTCATTCCGTTGAACCCGACCCAGCGATGGAGAATCTAACTTAATGTATTTCTCACACAAGTAGGTCGGTCCAGACTGTTGAACCTGAGTAAGTATCAGCATACTGAAAGATGGAAAGCTAAAGGAATTTCATGCAACTCAAATTTTGTCGTCTTCTCCAGGTGACTGTCCACAGCGTTTTGACCTGATTTCAGCAGCAATTTATACACTTCTCTTCCCCATGGATACTTCATCAAGACATCCATATCCTTTGCTTTCTTCGCATATTTCAAAGGGAAACTGTTTGTGTTGCCCCTTTGCAGCAGAATGCTCTCGATCAGTAGGAGCATCGCAACGCAGAATTTCTCATCAGAAGAGTATATTTCTGTTACTCTGAGCTGCTTTTCCACATCTTTTAGGTTATGAGAACCCTTTAGAAACTTCCACTCGTACTCCTGATTTTCGTGATCCTCTTCTGCTTCTTCTTCTTCCCCGCTACATTTCAGACCTGTCACATTTCTTTATCCGATTCGGTACGGACATAAAAAAAATCTAAAATTTAAAAATAAAACATAATAAATATATCGTTATTTGTATATAATTAAGTATTAAGGTACTTATTTCGATTTTCAACATCTATTGTTAGATATTATATCAAAATAAATATGAAATTGAATATTTGAAGTATATTTTTATGTTTCATATATTTATATTGTATATTACTTTGGAAATTCAAATCATTTTTTCTGATACTTTTTGGATTTTTGAGTTTTTGGATTATTATAGTTGAATAACAGTAGGTTTGATTTAACTTTACAAATAATTGGTTAAATTACAGGAGATTACAAATAATTTTCAATAACTTTACAAAACTCTTATGTTGAATAACAGTAAATTTTAACAAAATCTTAACTCTTTTAGAACTCTTATTTAAAAATACCACCGTATGTTTATCAGTCAACTGCACTGCAGATGTACTATTTAACTCATTTATATTTTTCTTCTTCAGTCGACTCCTCATGTTCTCAACCAGGTAATGCAAAGCTTAATTAATCAAACAAGTAAACTAAATACTTTGATCGTTTCTATTTGATAACTGAAAATTAGGATGACTTAAATTAAATAAAAACGTCACGAAGTGTTCAACCAAAAGAAAAAAACGACACGGTTTCTCTCATCGGCATCACCGTCTATATAAGAAACACATCCGCGATTTGGGATAGCACACAAATCAAACTCCGTTTTGAATCCCTCTCCTTGTGCTCTTGCTGCTGCTGTCACAACGAGCTTCCTCTATGGATCCCTCCATTTTCAAGTTCCTCGAAGAAGATGACGAGGTTAGGTTTCGAATTTCAAACTCTCGTTTCCAGTTCCGTACATTCTCTTCCTCTGTGGCCCGATCGTCTTGATCTCGATTCCCGGTGATTTTGTGGTAGGAGGATGAATCTATGCACTCGAAGGAAGACGTCGAAGCGTTCCAGGCCTCTCTGATTCGAGAAATCGAAGGTTCGACTGAAACCTAATTCGTGTGCTTGTCTTTCGATACTCTTACTACGAACACTACCTTAAAATTGCTTAGGTTTGCTTGGATGATCTTGATGATGGTTTAGTGACGAGTAAGTGCATCACTAGTGATGGTTAGTTTTGTTATAGAGATGAGGCTAATGATCTTGATGATGGTTAACATTGATTATAGTGCATCGCTAATGTTACTCTCTACTTTGTTTTAGAGAAACATTTAATCTGTGATATCTGTGGAAGCTGTTTGGCATAAAGACCTGTGACAACGAAATGCTAGTTCACATGGGGTATTGGATTACTTTAATTGTGATTCTATTGTTTCTGAAGGAGCAAACCATTCGTGGAGTCAGCAATTTGCAGTATGGGATAATGGTATTCAAGATGCTAAGACCAACAATCTCCATATCCTTGCAAGCACTCAGATGAAAGAGCAACAACAATCTGTTTTAGCGAATCAAGACCGAGAATTAAAGCCAGAAGGTGTATCTCTTTCACAGCACAACCTGCCTCAGAAACGTCTTCAGCCAGATCCATTCTGTGAGAATCCTTCCCATTTTCCCCAAGCAAGTAACTCTATTACTGAACCAGAAAGCCCTCAACCTCTGTATATGAAACTGCAAAACATGAGTGTTCAACGCACTCATGGGGTGGAACAGCCCGTTGTCTCTGTACATCATGGTCCAAAGCAATTACAAGTCTGTGAATTGATTCGTATATTGATACCCAAAGTTGACAAAGATAGAGGGAATCAGCTCCTTAGCCTGTATCGTAAATTCAAGGTGGGGTTGTACATCCATGGAATGACTCGGCTCTCTCATCGGAACTTTCCAGTATAGTAATTTTCTTTTCATACTTTTTGCAGAGTAAAGAAATCACACAAGATAGGTTCTTACGAAAAGTGAAGAAAATTGTAGGTGATGGAATGACCTTATGGGCAGTTACAAAACTGCAACAGTTAAAACAGGTATTCATCATCCTTTGGCATTTCGTTTTTGTGCCGCTCAGTTATTAATACATAATATTAGAGGTACTATTATGTCTTTCAATTTCATGTTGGTAGTGTATCCATGTTCTCATTGGTGATGATAGAACCTCGCAATTTTCTTAGCATTTATAGGTACTTCAATGATTTTCATTTAGCTGCTCGCATGTAGAGTTTCGTTTTTCGTTTATGATTAGTTTGTAAGCACGTATTATGGTCTTAAAATGGGTAACTGGTGATCTCTTCAGTAAAGAGACATGTTGAGCATATACTTTTATTGAAAGATTTCATATACGTTCTGTTATCATTTGAACAAGGCAAACGTTTTGTTATGTGGGTCATTAGTTTCATATATATGGTGTCTCAAAGAGTTATATGTGGAAATTTCAATTCTTAGGATGGGATTCTTCACCATTATGTCTAAAGATGATTCACCTCAATCTTTGTGGTCAATGGATGTTATGAAATTAATTGAAATCTTTGGGTGGCTGAATAACATGCTGAGCCAGGAAAAACCCACAAAATCTAGCAGAAAGCTGATTATGGTCACAATTAAAGTCTAGATAGTCATGTGCTAGCGAAATTCTCTATTAGTAGAGTTCACTAGGCTTTCATCTAGGCTGATCAGTCATGGTTTTCCTGATGTTAGCTACTGTTTGTCCCTCATTATATCCATAAGGACAATAACTTTCCCAGCATTGTAGTTAACATTGGCTGAGTGCCATTAGTGCAAGGACCCATAAATAGGATTTATATTGTGTTAGGTATCTTCGGTTATATATCTATGTAAACCCTCACGCCTCAAGTAGATTTTTATTGTGTGTGGTATCTCACTTGAAACTTGTAAGTTACTGCATTGCTTTGTTGTTTTCCAATGGTGGTATTGAGTGGTATAGTACAAGTTAGATACTTTTTTTATTTTCGAAATTGTGGCTCATAGAAATCATGTGAATAATATGTACCAGGGAGATAAGGGGATCAAAGTACCTGATGGCCCTAACCATTACGGAGAGTTCTTTACTTCTGCTGGTATAGATTATTCAGCTGATGCCTTTACTTTTGCGATTATCATAGAACTTTCTCAAGTAGATTGTATCTTATGATTCGCATGTTGCCCACAAGACCAATCCCTGATACAGTCTTTAACTGAAGACATCAGTGCTAAAATATCTGACACTCCTGGAGTTCATGTTAACCAACTTCCTTCAGCAAGTTTGGGCATCTTAAGCAGTTCAGCTACTGTACACGAGTTACACAATTCTGAAAGGCCAATTTCCTTACCTCTTTACTCTGTTCCTTGCCAAGGACCAGTCACCAAGGATCAGACAGTGTCCCACGTGAAGCAGAAATTGACTGCTCCAAGCTTTGATCAGGTACGGAAGCCTTGTTTTTTGGTGCCGCAAGACGTGTCTAATGTTCCAACGGAACTTAGCAATGGTAACCCAAGGAGGTCAAATGATGACTTAGTGAAGCAGTCTTCTGCAATGGTTTTATCAGCATCCACCACCCATGCAAAATTTGTCTCTCCTTCATTGAAAACACAGCTGGACTCTAGCAAAATGGTAACTATACTCTCAAAGACATACTAAAATACTATTTGGTTGATATTTCCTTAAGCCTACAGGTTGGCTATTCCTCTTCATGAGAGGTTGCATTTGGTTTTCGTTTTGCTTATATTTCCACCACCTTGGCTTCTGTACTCATCAGGTTAATTTCTCTGGCCCTGCTGCGACCAATCCCCCAGGAACTACTGTTAGAAAGACACAAGGTCAGAAAGAAACTATAGAGGCACAAGGTTATTCGCTACCACCATTGAGGTAATAGAGCTGGCTGGTTTGTGAAAGAGAAACTATTTTACAATGTCCAGAAGTTATTCTTCCTTATGATATATATTTTTCTGATAACCTACTTCTCATTTCTTTGCAATTATTATCGAAGTCTTATAGTATGGTTTAACTTACAGTAAGAGGCAAAAACTATGTGAAACTTCTTTAGCTCGAAGTGATAAAAAGTTCAATGATGTTACTGAACTCAGTGGCATCAATCTTATGGTATGTTCTCTAATAGCTACACTTATCGATTTGAAAACCTGGATACAGAGAAATGAATAAACCAAATTTGTTTTCTGGATTTGGTCCAGGAAGAGGAAAGAGAATTATTATCTTCTCTACCTCAAAAGAACAGTCGTGTTTTCAAATCATTTCGAAGAGTTGTGCATGAAGAGGAAGGAAGAACGATTTTGCAGAAAGTTCCACTACAGAGGAAGCTGGCAGAAATTAGTTGGGTTTAACCCATCTCTTAGATGCTTCTTAGATTTTACTTGAAGAAGAAGTTTAAATATACTTTCGTATATGACAGTGGCAAAAAGTGGTATAACGCATATCAAGAATGATGTTGAGCGGTGCTTGTCTCTGGTGAGAATGTCATTGTTTTTTTGTGTATTGTTAGCCTACAGTTTATCCCATTTTTTTGTTTTCTCCTCATGGCTTTGCGTATTCAGTGTGTGGAGGAAAGGATGCGTGAACTGTTGTGCAATATAATCTGGATGTCAAAGCAGGTTAGTTTACTTTCTTCTCTAGCTTTATTAAACCTTGTTGTGTCAGAACGTTTGTGAAGATTAACAGAACTTTTGCAGCGGACTGATCCCGAGAAGTGTAGAAATCGGATTTTTATCACATCTGATATCCGGAAACAAATCAACGAAATGAATCAGAAGGAAAAAGAGGAACAGGAAAGGAAAGATGGTGGAGAAGAAAAGCTTAAGGTTTGTCCTGAGCTTAATATCTAGTTTCTTGGTTACCAAGTAAAGTAATAACGTCTTTGTTTTTCTGTTTTCCTTGCAGTATGATACGGCAAAAGAAGATAAGCGTTCAGAGCTAGTGAAGGTATTTAGAAACTGACCTAAATAAACATTTAGACACTGAAAGAGATTCAATAATAATTTCAGGCAACTAAAGAGCAAGCCGAAAAGAGAGCTAAGGCTGCAAATGATGCTGCCCTTGCATCCGTTGGAGGAGATAATGCGTTTCTAAAATGGAAACTTATGGCGGAAGCACGTCAGAAACCTTCTTCAGTGCTAGAAAGAAACACCAAAAAACTTTCTGGTGAAACTCTTCGCCTGTTTCGTGATATTTTTTTTTAATATATACGACTTATGTTTAGTGTTCAGGTTGATGATTCGAGCATTTTTATGTTAGGTGGTAGAAGATTAGGGAAGAAGAACCATGGTTCACCAAAAGTGGTCCGATCAATCTCTCTGAAAGATGTGATTGCTGTGGTGGAAAAAGAGCCTCAGATGTCCAGATCGACGCTACTGTATCGCTTATACAATAGGATCTACTCGGATGTTCCAACCCAAGACATGACATAGAAACTATTAATAACAAAGACAAGTCTTTCGAACACTTTTGTTTCTTCTTATTACATTGAAAGTGGTACCATTACAAACTCCTAAGCATGATCAAGATGCTATAGTACATCCTTATTCCTTTTTTTCTTGAGTTTATGATCTAAATAAAGCTGCTTGTTTTTTTTTCTAGTTTTTGCCTGATTCCTTCATGCTAACTCCATCGTGACCATATCCTCCACCACCACCACCACCGCATGAACCGCCACACCCACCACCAGCACATGAACCGTCACACCCACCACCACCGCCAATGATGACTCCACCACCAATACCACCTGACCCATATCCTGGACCCCCTCCTCTGTTGCCTCCATCCCAACCCAAACCACCGCCAGACCCAAACCCACCTCCACCACCTATTACAACACCACCACCACCACCACCACCACCTACACCGGGTCCGTATCCCGGGCCACCTCCCCCATAGCCACCAGCTGTGAGTTGACCCTTAAATCTTGTTACGTGTCTGTTACTCTTTCCTATCTCATTGGACCCTGGTTCACCTCTCATTAACGCACCTTCTCTTGCAGCTTCACCAACCATATGGCCAATGAGGCATAAATACAAGAAAACAAGAAACCACAACATCACTCTGCCCATGATGGCTACTTACTTAGTGACACAGTTGTTTGGGTAGGAGTCGGAGAAAGAAAGAACTTGTGACTGTATACAAAGCCACACACACATCTATATATATATATATAAGCGCATAATAGAAGGTGATAGTTAGCATCGGCGCGCCAGAAGAGAAATGTGCATATAGGGTTGCTCACCAAAACGATTTTCAGTTGATGAGTCTGATTCGCATGATTTTTTCCACCCCTTTTAAGTTCTGTTGTCATTATTCACTGCAGTCCAATCCACTAAAAAGAAAATAAATACGAGTTATTTGATCATAAAATTTAGAATAAATCTGACCGCCACACGACACGGCAAACCAAGAGAACCAATCTAAATCTCCCCACGACATGAGTCCCTCCCCATCTAAAGCTTCAGTATAATCTAGAACTTCGCTCAAGTCAGAGATTGAAATTTCGACTTGAGTTTTAGTTTCCCTCTATTGGCAAATGAATTCTCATCAACTTCGGATAAGATTTTGTGGTTATTGATTTATTGGTTTGAGAATTTTCAAAATCCATTAAAATTTCTTGTTATTCAAAAAGTTTAGTTATTGTTGATTTTCTAATTCCTAATAAAGTCTATTGTTATTAGAAAGTGAATTCTCTTCATTTTTACTCATAAAGCATGACTTTCAAAATATCATATGTATCTATGACATTTATAAAATCTATGTGATAGAAAAGTCTAGAAAACAAAATAATCATTCTCGTCAAATATCATATACACTTTCAACCTAAATTATAACTCATTCTATATAATTACTTTTTGAATGTATAACTATATTTTATTGTTTTATCACTAGAAATAAAAATTATATATTTTTTTTAATTATGCGTTTTTGAACTCAAACTTTTTTTGATATTCTTTTTGCTTTTTCATTTTATGAAATATTTATCGATTTTTACAAAAAAAAGTTTCAAATTTTTATTTTTGAAATTCTAAAATTCATTTTGAAATTATTTTAATTTTACTTTAATTTTAATTATTTGTTAATTTTTTTTATATTTAAAATTTCTTTTAAATTCTAAATTTCTTAACTGTATATTAATTTACTATATGAATGATAGAAAACAAATAACATAAATTCATGAAGTAGAAGTTTATACAAAAGTCATGATCAAATTTCGTAAGTCAATGTATATATATTTTCTTAATTCACACAACTTTAAAAATCAATCAACTTTAAAAAATCACAAACTCTACACAAATTTATCTCCCAATACCCCCCCCCCCCCCCAAGAATACAAAATATTATTTAAAGTTGGTAAACTGCTTATATTAATGGTTTATATAAATGCATTGACAGAAAAGTCACAAATTCAATTATTTCAACTGTGAATAAAACCTTTTAAAAGAAATATTTGAAATTTACAACATGTATATTCACTTTAAAAAATCATATTTTCGAATACGGAATTTTAATCCGCACAAGGTGTAGAATTATCTCCTAATATATATTACATCTACTAACATCGAAACAAAATTTGATAAATGAGTAAAATTATTTCAAACACAATTTTTTTATATATGAGTTAGTTTGTAGAACAAGAATTAATATATTGTATTTCAAAGAACACAAAAATTAAAATACAAAAAATATTTTAAAATAATTTAAGATGCCCATGGAAAACAGTAAGGTTGACCTCCATCGCGTCTATCTCTACATGGTACTAGTTCGTAAATGCTCCAAATACATTCGCTGCAAACTCCAACTTTGCTTTTCGGATTATCGTCTCGATCAGCTCTAAAGATATCAAATGTCGCTGTATTATTAGTCCAAACAAAACTACAAGTGTATACCGTTGTCTTGCGAAGGTTAACACGAAATCTAAAATCAAAACTATCTCCAGGTCCAAGTGAAAATACTCCCTTATCGTCACCTTTGTTCCTACAGTGTACAACTAGTGTTGCATGTGTTATAAGTCTGTTGAAAATTATAACATGTTTACTAGAGAAGGGCAACCATCCCGCAGATGCAAACAAAATTTTTGCATGAAAGATTAGAATAGGGATTAGCATAAAAATGAAATTGTTGTTCCTTGAAGCCATTGTCTTGTTTTTCTAGTATAAGATGAAATTATTTATTTTTGAGGTAGTACACTTATATATGTTACAAAATTAATCGTATCACATATACATTTATCTTTTTCTTTAACCAAAAAGTTATATATTAATTTCTTTTGGTAAATATTCAAAATTTGTTAGAGTAGATATATGTCAACCATTAATCACTTGAAAGACTAATGAAAGATTCTATGATATAAATTTCTCATCAAATTATTTGGATATTACTATAGAAATTTTTTGTTAGATTCTTTTGTTAAATGTTTATATAAAAAAAATTAGGTATTAACTGTTTGTAGATTACAAGTTCTAAAATAGATTGTTGTTTTTATTTTTCCTAAAACTATTTTATAACCTTAATTTATGTGAAATAACATTTATAATTTTTAAGGAGGGTATATTACTCCCAATTTTAGAATTTTTAAAATCATTATACATAAATTATTGTTAATTTCATTAATTATTTTCAGATCAGGGTTCTAAAGTAGATTTTAGTTTTTCTTTTTACCAAAAGCTATTTTCTATCAAACCATGATTTATTCAAATGAATTTTCTATTTTTAGGGAAAATAGATTTCTCCAACTATACTATTTTTAACCTCAAATCTGAACTGTATGTATCTTTTTTCCCAATACAAGCTACCATCCTGCAGATGCAAACGACATCATTGCATGGAAGATTAGAAATGAGATTAGCATATGAAAATGAAATTTTGGTTCCTTAAAACTATTGTCTTCTCTTTTTAGTATAAGACGAATTTTTTTCTTTGATATATTATATAGTTTTGTTTACAACAAAAAAACAATTATATTACTCAAGTTTTTGGTCTGAGTAACCAGACCGAAACAGAACAACTAATATATAAAGAGTTATATGAAAGGATCAAGCGGTTCCAGCTAAGTGATCTGCAGTCTATTTTGTCCTCGAGGAACATAGCATATCCTGAAATTTTGAAATCTTCTCTTAACCTCTTATATTTCCGTCAACTCTTTTGAGAAATTCAGACAAAACTGAGGTTCCCCCTAACATCACTATCAATTCTTTGAAGTCTGTTTTTTTGCCTCTTCAATGGAATGCATGTTACTTTGTGGCTGACTTATTTTCCCTGCAGCTAATGATGGTCTCGAGAGTTCGTTTACTAGACTGAAGAAAAAGAAGAAGAAGCATGTGAGTGTTTTGAAGATTTGTGTCTTTTAAGTTATCGGTGTCTTGATGACTCTCTGTCTCATTGTTTTGATGGTTGGGTTGAAAATTCAAGCTCATGAATGACGAAAGTCTCGTTGCTGCAGAATATTTGGATGGTATTTTCCAACATATAGTTTCCGAAATATCTACACTATTTTCTTAATTTGTTTGATTTTTTTTGGGCAACTAATTTTGTTTGATATGTTTGCGATGTGGAATTTGAAAAGCTCAGTATCTTAGTTCATCAATAATAAACTATTAGATGAATGAGTTTTGTGGAACATACATTTATTTACTTGAAATAGCTCATTGTTATTGTTTTATATATGTTTCACTTTGACAGTATAAAATATAAAGATGAGCTATAAATATGAAGGACTAAAACAATAGACTGCAAATTCTTCTGCCCATGTTAGCTTTACCAAAACATGGAAGTTCATTTAAAACGAAAAAATGGTCAAACAGTTAGAACACATTCTCGCATGAAACAATAATAATGGTAGACATGAAGAGTGACTTACAGCCTCCTAATGACTTATTGACAAAGAAGTGTATTGCGACCATGTGTGTTTTTTTTTTGTCACTGAAAGTTTCATTTAAGAAAAAGGAAAGGGAGTGGGCCTAAAACGTGGCCCAAACCAGAGTTCAAACGTGGCTCAAACGTGGCCCAAACGCGACCATGTGTGCTAAACTTTGACGTGAATGAATTAACCATTTTGTGAGATTTCAAATCTTTGAGCGCGGTGATTTGCATTATTGCATATTAGGAACCATCTAGAATTTTTTTTGTTTTTACTTATATATATAGAAAATCCTACTTTGGGGAACACAGGGAGTATAGTAGATCCTATAAAGGATTCTGGTTTAATAGAATAGATATTGATTTTCTAAAACAGAAATACAAATTGTAGAGACCGGTTTATTAAAGAGTCTTGGTATTGCATTGGGTTTCGTCAATTCGTCTTTATTTTCAAGCGAACCAAAAACGTACTAATTATTTTTCCGCACGTGCCAGTAACGGGAGGCCGCAATCGATTTGGGTTATTCGATGAACGTTCCTCTCTTCGATTCATCGTATGTCAATTCCCCCATTTTTAATCTCTCTCTGTTGCACAAAAAACAAATCTCTCTCTTTCTCTCTCTCTCTCTCTCTCTCTCTCTGGGTTTCCAATCTTGGAAGATTATTATCACCTTTCTTATTTTTAATCAAAACATGACGACGAGCTTGGATCGGTGGGAGAAGGATCCTTTCTTCCGCGCTGCCGAAGAGGTTCAGGAATCTGCTGACAGGTTTATCGCTATTCCCCCCAACTAATCGTTATAGATCTGCGAAAATCATCGCAACGTCATGTCGTTTTTAGATCTGAAAACCACACAACGTGTTGTTGTTGTTGTTATCTTGGATTAATATTATACAGGATGGAGTCAGCTTACAGGACATGGATCAAGCGAGCCTCTTCAAACATATGGGACTCAGAACAGCTCCACAGAGATCTCCACGCCGCTCTCGGAACCACCAAATGGCAGTTAGATGAGTTCCAGCGAGCTGTTCAATCCAGCTACGACACCCATCTGAGCGACGAAACTAGAGACAGGCATCGCGAGTTTACTTTCGCAATGGAGGCTCAAGTCGCCAAAATCGAAAAATCTCTCAAGGAATCTGCGAAATCCGACGGCAAAGGAACTCCGCGTTGGGTTCGTTTGGACGAAGACGATCGCAATGAGCTTGCACTCTTCTTGACAGGACCTTCTGATGGTGGTGTCAAAGCAAATCAGCTTCATGGACATAGAAGGGCGGCGAGTGCTACTCCTGATATAGGCGCTTGGAACATTGAGGTTGTTTCTGATGACGTGTCGCTGCCCCAGAAACCTTCTGGTGGTGAGCCGTTGGTTCGGCCTCCCAGGAAAGTTCCCAGCGTCTCTGGCTTCTTGAACCATATGGAACCCAAAAACTGCGTTCGAAAGTGGAAAGCTTTGGATCGCCATGGAGACTCTGATGCTGCTGCGTTGTTGCCTATCCAAACGAACCAAGTAAGATAATTATCTAATCCCTCCTGGTTATGAATTTTTACTGAGAGGGCTTTCTTGTTTCTCAGCAAGTTATGAATGGGTGTTTTGAGAAGGACAAGAGCTGTATGGAGTGCGAGGAGGATTGTTACGATAAGCAGCTTCACGGTTGGTATGGAGCTCTGCAGAGGCAGCTTCAACGGTCTCAGTATCAAATGCGATATAGCAAATCCGTTCAAGCGACGATTTGGATTCTTCTTTTAGTTTTTCTTATAGGTAATATATGATAATATATTTACCTCACATGCATATTAGAAACCAATGGTTAAGTTCTGAGATTGCATGTGTTTGTCGTTGCAGTGGTAGTGGCAGTGCATAGAATGTAGAAGAAGACAGTACGGAAGACCAAGTTAGAGTTCATTCTATCTTCTGTGTAACGGGTTGCTAAAGAGAGACGGATTTGGCGAAGTCTACTTTTTTTACTGTACAGAAGTAATTCAATTCCACTGTTATTGATTGTTTTGTAACATAGAAACGCAGTTTTGGTTCGGTTTATTCATTGAAAAAAAAGTAAGAAAGGATCTTGGCTTTTATTAATTGAGAAAGTAAGAAAGGCTATTGGCTTTCTCTTTGTTACAACCAGCTCGAATAAGCACATTCTAGAGTGGACACATTGTGAAAATGGATGTTTTGTAATATTAGAAAATGCATCTTTGATTCGATTATTGTAAGTGATTTTCATATCATCCGAGTATGGAAGCACGCGAGGCTGCTGCACTTTATGTGCAATTAATTGTCAATGGCAAAGAGTCACTCTAGGCATGGGGTAAAGTATACCATCAGATTTGTCCAAAGAAAAAAAAAAAGTTTACCATCAGGCATCAGCAAAGTAAGATGATGAAAGATGAATTTTTGGGAATTAATGTGTATGAGTAATAAGTTACTAGTGAGACATTAGGTATGAACAAGAAACTAAACTAACAGATCAAAATGGGACCTTATCATATAAAATTAGACTAAGTTGATGAAGAAAATATCCCTTATAATAGAGACTACACTCCTCTAACTTCTTCTTCGCTTTATTTTCATCTTCAACCAAACTTCCTACACAAATTGTAGCTTCAACAATAGCAAAATAGAAGAACAATCCCTCTAGGGTTTGTTCATGAATGATTATACACATTAGATATCATACTTGAACCTAAGTTCTGACATAAGCCGTTTTATCTGCCGGAACCCTGCTGCAAGGTCTTAAGTTTGGAGTGAAGAGAAACAGTTTCGTGTTGGAGATACATTGCTTTTCGAATACGCCAACGAAATCAACGATGTTTATGAAATCACGGGTGATCTAGAGTTAATGACATGTGACTCTACGTCTCCTGTAGCCGTGCACAAGACAGGACAGGATCTTGTTAGGCTGGCCGAACCAGGAGTTCGTTATTTCATAACCTCCCTGTCGGGTTATTGCGGGGGCTTAAGCTTCGAGTCGTGGGGGGGGGTGGGGGGGGGGGGGGTGGGGGCACTAGGCAAAGCTGTTACTAACCCTAATTTTCCCAAGACTTGTCAGCTATAGAACGTTTACAGACTTTCAAACCCCAACCCCATCGTTAACCCATTCAGTGTCTTATATTTGTGGTGTGAGACTCTTAACACGTTTGGAGTTTTTTTTTTTTTTTTTTTTTTTTTTTAAACTATCCTTTTCTCATTAGATAATTTTTCCAAAATAGTCTTACAACGCAAAAGCAAAATAACATGAAAAGTAAAAAACAGCAGCATAAAAAAAAACTTAACATGAAACTCAAACACATCAGCATTTGCAGTTAAAAGTGCAGGAGCAAAGATGCTTATTTGTGAAGGAAGCTATGGCTGAAAGTACTGAAACCACATCTGGAGGTATGAAGCCCCAACCAAATTGTTGGATTGCGTACCCGTCCGAGAGAACCTTTCCTTTTGATCCAGGCCATGTAGTTTGGCTCTTAAAATTAACTGCAGCTCTTTTAGCAGAGAAGAAGCAGGCCGAGAAGATGCATTGTGGACCCTTGTGTTTCTTTCTTTCCAAATAAGGTAGACTGCTGCCTGGAAAATGATCTTGCACATTACCTTGAGCTTTGCAACAGTGGTACACGACCTTAACCACAACAGAACATGCTCGAAGCTGTGTGGAGGGGAGAATGGAGCTGCTCGAAACAATAAATTCCAAAAGTCCAGAGAGAAAGAACAAGCGAAGAATAAGTGATGCAGGTTCTCATCATCTGAATCACATAAAAGGCATAGAGGAGTAACATCCAAACCCCATCTTCTAAGCTTATCTCTTGTCGGCATTCTATCACGAGCAGCAACCCAAGTGATGAAAGAATGTTTCGGAATATTTCCAGGAAACCAAACCGAGGAGGACCAGTCAACAGGAGGAGGCATCGGGTGCAATGTAACCCAAGTCAGAGCAGAAGAAAAGACAGCAGGAGGCGAGTTTAATGTGTTACGCCATAGAAAAATATCTGGTAGAGAAGAGTTTATATCAGCTGGCAAGTCAGGAAGACAAGCGCGCATGAGAAGTAGGATGGGGTGTCTTCCTCTAGGTCTAGACCAAGCACCCCTTAAAGCAGCCTGTTTAACAGTAAACGCAGAGGCTAAGCCAGTGACTCTCGGACCATTTGCCCCTGTAATGTTGATCAAAGGTCCTAACCCTGTCCAGTTATCATGCCAGAAGGAGGCAGTGTTCCCAGATCGAACCTGACAAATCAAAAACGGTCTAGCCAACTCCCGAAGCTTAATCAGCCGCCGCCAGATCCAAGAACCAGTTCCTGAGAAGTCCGCTGTCCAGAGCTGTCTTCCTTTTATAACATAAGATTTAATCCAGGCCACCCAAAGTGATCCTGTTCCAGCAAATAACAACCAGATGAGCTTCAATGAGAAGATTTGATTTGCATCCATTAATCTTCTCAGGCCAAGACCTCCAGCCTTTTTTGGAGTGCATACTGACTCCCAAGAGACTTTTGCATTCCTAGCTGAGGTAGAAGTTCCACTCCAGAGGTAGGCATTGCAAATTCTCTCAAGACAATCGATACACCTTTTTGGTAAGGGAAAGACAGCTGCCCAAAAATTAAAAATGCTGTAAAGGACAGACTTTATTAGCTGAAGTCTTCCCGCAAATGAGAGCTGTCTATAAGTCCAAGAAGAGATTCTTCTGGTAACCTTATCAATCAGTGGCTGATAATCGCCTCTTTTCATCTTATGAGGCATAAGAGGCAATCCTAAATACTTTACAGGAAAAGCTCCGTAAGCTAAACCAAATCTTTCTGCCATCTCTTGCAAAATTATTGCATTCCCACCATCTAGAAAAAGAGATGATTTGCCCAGATTTAAACCCAACCCCGAGCAAAGATAAAACGAATTCAGAACGGAGATGATTCCTTCCAAAGAGTCTGATTCTCCATTAAAAAATATGAGCATATCATCAGCAAAGCTAAGATGAGTTACCAGTGGATCAATGGCTTTTGGATGTGGGACAAATTGATGTTGCAGGGCAGCCTGATCTAACTGCTTGGCCAAGATGTCCATAGCTATAACAAACAGAGAGGAGGAAATAGGATCTCCTTGACGAAGCCCCTTTTTTCCAGGGAAAAACCCAGTCAGCTCTCCATTTAAAACTATCGAATAATGAGGAGAAGAGACACAAACTTTGATCCAGTTCAACAGATTTGAGGGAACTTCAAAGGCTTCCAAGATGTTGAAAAGAAAACGCCAATCCACATTATCATAAGCTTTCGTGATGTCTATTTGCAGACATCCCCGGGTAATGTTCCCTTCCCTATTAAAATCTGAGACGAGTTCTGATGCAAGGAGGACATTTTCACTGAGGATACGACCCTTAATAAAGCCAACTTGGTTTCTTTGAACAATCTTTGGAGTTAATTCCTGCAGACGAGAGGCAATTATCTTTGAGATCACTTTGTAAATGGTATTACACAAAGAGATAGGGCGGAAGTCTGAAAGCTTATCCGCAGCTGGAACTTTTGGGATCAAAGAGATCACAGTTGCATTAACTTGACGAGGCAGAACCGAGGTAGTGAAAAAACTTTTTACGGCTGATACAACATCTGATCCCACAAGATCCCAAGCAGAAGTGAAGAACTCAACAGTAAAGCCATCAGGCCCGGGAGCTTTATTTTTAGGCAAAGCAAAGAGCGCTGATCTAATCTCATCGTCTGTTGGAATAGCTGCCATTTTGGTGCTGAGAGGAGCGCCACATCTGAAGGGATGTAGCCGCTGGATCTGCTCTACTGACATCGGAGAAACATAATCATTTTCCACACCTAACAGATCAGAGTAAAACTGCACAACCATCTCTTTTAGAATTCCTGGATCATACACTTTAGATCCCTCCTCAGATTGCAGGTATTGAATAACGTTTCTGCTAAGATTTGCTTTTACGGACTTGTGAAAGACTCTTGTATTTGCATCACCTTCGCTCAACCAACGAACCCTGGATTTTTGTTTGAAGAAGGATTCTTCCGCTGCCGAAAGAAAAAGCCATGCCGAACGTGCTGCTTCCTCCTCGGCAAATAAATCAGAGGTTGGGGTTGATAAGACAGATTTTTGGACCTCCTGAAGATGGCTGAAAGCTTCTTTAGTTCTAGCAGAGATATTACTAAAGCATCTGCGATTTAAAGCCTTACAACAGAACTTGGCCTTCCTCATACGTTGGTAAAGATCAAACATCGGAGCTGTGGGTGTAATCTCAGATAACCAAGCATCACGAAGAAGAGAAAGATAATTCGGGTGAGTTGTGAACATTGAGAAGAAGATGAACCTGGTCTTGCGAGGAGATAAATCGTTTGATAGGAAAACCACACAAGGAGAATGATCAGAAGAACCTGGCGCATCAAAGTAAGCATAAGAATCTGGAAATTCAGATGTCCAGCTTTCATTAACCAATGCTCTATCAAGTTTCCTAGCTTTAGGATTAGAGACACTCTTATTTGACCAGGTGTAATGACAACCTCTATAAGCCAGGTCAAAAACTTCACTGTTTGAAATACAAGAGTTTAAATCATCCATTCCCTGAATGCTGAAGAAAGGCGTCGACAGAGTGAATATTTCAGAAAGCGCTGCCACCTGATTGAAGTCACCTAAAATGATCCAAGGAGAATTCTTAATAAGAGGGGAAGCAGAGAGTTCAAGAATAGTGGTCCACAAACTAACTCTTTCCTCCCTTCTATTCCGAGCGTACACAAAAGCTGCTGTGAAGGAGTTACCAGATCTCGGATCAAAAACTCCACACAACATTAGTTGTGGAGACTTGAAGTATGTAAAAACTGACAGAATGGGATCCCAGACTACCACGATGCGCCCATTGTCAGCTTCATCAGAATAATTTGCATCATATCTCCATCCAGGAACTACATTATTGAGAATACCCTGAATGGGATCCCAGACTACCACGATGCGCCTATCATAGGCTTATTTATCCGTAACCAATCTTTAATAGAAGACTGTCTATTATATCCGTTTATACCCCTTACGTTCCAGCTGAAACTCTTCATGGGAAGACAAAAAATAGTGGGGAGTGCTGAGCACTAAGCCTCATTAGGACAGACCGAGCGATTAAACTCGAGTCCGGCTGAAGCTGAACCAACAGTGGGATGTGACGCCTCATTTGCATCAGAATTATCGATAGGTTGTTTTGGCAAACTGTCTGTGAGACGAAGAAGCTTTTTCCTCTGTCTCTTCCTTGCATTTTTTCTTGACAAAGCTGTAGGGAATGCCTGTGGGTTCTTATCGATATTAGCCAGACGGGTCCTAATGATGATTTGAGCTGCCTTAATCAAATCTTCCTCCTCGGAAAACTGAGCATTAGAGATTGGAGCCGAAGTAGGACGATTACGCGCATGGGCTGGGGGAGAAGCTTTTGGAGGAGATGATCTATTAACAACTTTAGTCCATCCGGAAGATCCCTGCGAAACACCAGGATCACTGGCGGGAGACAAAGGGAGACTCCTTGACCGTTCAGTGGCAAACTCCCTGACCTTTCTAATGAAGTGTTAAAAGGAGAAGAACGGGGAGCCAAATCTCCATCAGCTATCTCTGGTATGATTTCACCCTCCTCTCGACTTTCTTCAGGTATGAGGGGATGAGCTGGGCTCTCAGAACAAGGAGAGGGGCAGACTTCTTCAGTTGCTGGGATCTCCGGGAGAACCAAAGGCCTTCTCCTTACCTGACGGTGAGGTATATTGGGGCATCTCATGTCAAGATGTCCAAACTCTTTGCATCTCGCACATCTTGGAGGCAGCTTGGGGAACTCGACTCCAACAAGGACGGAATTACCAAATTTATCTGTTACCCGCGCCGTAGAAGGTCTTTTCTTTGCTAATTCAATAACCACTCTGAGCTTGATAACTCCATTAGTGTAAGGCTTGAGGTCCGCAAACTCTGAGTGAACTGGGAATCCCACAGCCGACGCGATTGTACTGAAACCAAGAGTTGACCACAATTCCTGTGGCACTTTTTTGAACAAAACCCAAACCGGTGCGTGAACAAGCTTCATCGGTGACATGTTCATCGACTGGTGCCAGGCTTGAAGAGTGAAAGAGCAGTTCCCTGAATGCCAAAGTCCCACATCAAGAGCCCACTGGCGAAGAATCGGACACGGGATAAAAATGAGATAAGCTCCCTGAGAGTGATACTTGATAGTAATTCTTCCATTCTTCCCCCAAATCGGGTTTAAATCCGAGAAGACTTTCCCAATAACCGGTGGCGTTTCGTGGAAAAAGGCAACAAGGTAGTCTTTCCACAGATTGGAAGACCCCAAAGTAATGGAATCCGGAGCTGATATTGAAGGGATCCCATCCTCCGAAAACGATGGAGATGCAACCTTCGACAAAGCTTGAAAGGAAGACTTAACCTTGGAAACCCACAACTCTGTTGTCTCCTTAGCTTGAATAACTGGTGCAGAGGGAGCTGTAATCACAGGAACAGGAGCAGCAACTGGAAGAGAATTCGAAAAAGTTTCAGTCGTACAAAACTCAGAGAGACGCAACGGAGCTGACGACTGACACAAGGAATTCAGCGGTTGGAGGAAGAGGAGATCGGGTGGTATCGGAGGGGGGTCCGGCGGAGGAGGCATCATTGCAGGTCAGAGAACGGGAAGCCGTCGCGAGCCCAGGGAATTGAAAGAGGAAATCGCCAATTAGGTCGCTAGAGAAAGGGGCGCGTGTGCTCACTCGCTCAACTAACACGTTTGGAGTTATTGTTGTCTCGTTTAATTTCAAGAGTACTTTTACATTACCATCGTTGCAGATCACTTTTAGAATATTCAATAAAATTTCATGTGCGCTTGAACATAACTGAACCATCCTAGAAATTTAAAATTGTCGGTTGTTATGTAAAACCATGATCATGCTCTAGTTCGAATGATATCAATTAAATTTTGGCTACAAAGTATAAATTAATGAGATCACTAACTTTACCTGTGATAAGAATAAGACAATAAAAACAAAAACACATGAATATTTGAAAACAAATAATTCTACACAAGAAATCACTCACACAAGAGGACTCTTAAAACTTAAAAACCATGTTTGACAGGTGAAAAGATAAAAAGACCATGACTAATGAAACCTACAACACAAATCTAAAAGAAAACATGTAACAAAGAAAACACATAAACATTGATTGACAACACTGAGTCAAAGTCAAAAGAAAGAGAGAAAACAGCACCAAACATTTAACTTTTAATCGTGGCTCGATAACTAACTCATGATATGTTCTTCTATCCCCAGAGCCTGAGTTTCTCCAGTATTTTCCTTCCGTACATGTTACACCTCATTAAAGGATAATTCTTGTTGATATGATACAACAGTTGACGCCGCATATCATCCTACAAACAAAAAAGGCATTATAATTTTCAAAATACACAAACTCTGTAATGTAACATATGTTTATTTCTTACCTGAGATACATCCCATGCAGTTTGAATCACATAGTTTCCAAAACGATCAACAAGAATCGAATCAATATCACTTATCAGCTCGTTTATGATCCTCCTGGAGTTAAATTGTCTAGTTTCAAGACACTTTTGCACAACATGACTTCCAAATTTGTCACAAGAGAGTTGCACGTAATGTCCATCTAGATATCGCGATAGAGAAGCTGCCACTTGAAAATTTTCCATTTCCAACACATACTGCACCGCATAGTTTCTAACAAATAGAAATAGAATTGCGTTACATATGACAATTAATATGTAAGCATGTTATTTATATATTCCATGAATCTTATTTTACCCGTAGCGGTTTATGCACAGGCCCAGAGAGTTAGTGAGTATCCCACTAATCAAAGGATCCCTTATTTCTGGAGGAGATTTTCCGATGCATTGTTGAAGCATACAACATCCATGCTGATCAAGTGCAATTTGATAACAATTCTGAACAATCACTTGAAGAAGACACTATAGAATAGACCACATATAAAATTCAGTAAAACATATAGATAATCTTAAACAATTTATGAAAAATAAGATATGTATAGTGTCAATCTAATATTCATGTAACACAATCAAGAGAAAGAAATACTAACTTGGGTTTGTAACGGAGAAAAATGACGGAAGCAGAACGAAATCACATGGTTCGTGTTTGTGCTTTTGGTCAACAGTAGTGCAACATGACATACAGTTTCCATAAGCCTGGATATTTGCTCTTCGGAACAGAGAGAGCGCATCAAATCTTGTATTGCACGGGTTCTGTTATGAAAAAAAAAAAAACAGAATGCAGTTTAGCTAAATGATATCAATTGGATCTAAGATCCTATCAGAAGTAGTCTTTCTCAAAAAAAAAATTATATATATTAGAAGTACGTACCCATGTGCATCACCACAAATTCTGACAAACTGAATAGGTTGTTGAATCACAATATCCAAAATCTGGGTGGTCTGTTCACCAGTGGATTTCTCAATAAGCTTTTGAAAGATTTGATGGCCAACCGGGTCAACCATCAGCTCACAAACATGTGATGGCAACTCTTCAAATATTTTATCAACTATGTCCCTTGAACCTTCTACAATCACTTTTTGCAACTTAGTAGACTCCACAACGTCTTTAGCACGTGAAAGTATGGTATCTGTAGCCCTAGAGTTATTCATAGGGTAGGGATCATGACGATTAGTGCCGGTCTTAGGCACATGTGAAAAACTCCAAGGGCTTTGATAACATAAATTATGATTACTTGAGGTAAAAGGAACCACTCCTAAATCTCCTAAGTCTCCGTTGAAGCCAATATACGGAGGACGACCCGTCACACCACTATTGGTACGTCCATCAGAACCATAAGACTTATAAAATTCATAATGATTATCCTTACCATACCACAATCTCTGCCCCTCCTGATGAAGCTGTTCTCGTTCAGTTGGATGCGGATAATACGAAGGGCTATGGTAGTGTTGGACATTCATACCTCGATCTCGGGCGCCAAGAGGATATTGATTGTTTCGACGATGATCAAGTAGCTGCGGTTGACGAGCGTTTGAGTCAGAGACACCCAATCTTCCAAAACTAGATTCTAGGATCTGCAAATCTGACAAAGGAGAGAAGGGTGTGTTTCCAAGCGAGTAGTGATTGTCCAAGGAGCCATACATAGTCTCGTACGCTTGGATAGTATCCTGACGAAGTTGCTGATATGGAGACGAGGGTACCACCGGATGCGCATCTTCGTTCTGGTCAGTCATCGTAGAATTCAGCAGTCAGTCTTGGAGAAAAAGCAAAGGAGAAAATAAGAGACTAAAAAGAAAGAGAAACTCCTAACAGAAAGATCCTAGGTCAACAAAGACTTGCGATTTTTTAGATTTATCGAAAAGTAAATTTAATCAATAAAAAGGAAAAGATATTAATGAAAGATTTAGAGAATCTGTAAATAACTAGGGAAAGCATGCTAAGCAAAATAAGGGTGATTAATTCAATGACATTAAATTAATTACCTCTAAAACGCGTCCATATCACATAATCACGTTACGTTTAAGTGTTTGACTGGTTTTCCCGCTATCACCCGCAAACGCAGCTTTTGCGGTTGGTAGCGGTTGTTGGCGTTTTGCAACAATCACTCAAACCGCTCTAAACCGCTTCTAATCGCTTCAAACCGCTTCAAATCGCTTCAAACTTCATAAATTCAAAAGCTGGTTTCAGCTAGCGTTTGCGGTTGCGGGCAGTTGCAGGAAGGTAATTTTGTTTTTCAAAAACAATATAAATACAAAAATAAAAATATTCAATAAAAATTTTAAATTAAAATTATTGAAATACTAAAATATATCTATTATATTTCAATTAATACTATAATTTTTTAAAATAAAAGTTTTTTTTTATAATTTTTAAAATTTTAAATCTATAAATTTCTAAGTATACTTTGATATTTATTACAATTTTATGATTTTGGTATTTTTATAAGTATAGAAAATATAAATACTACTAATTTATTATTCAACCGCTGGTTAACCAGTCATAAGTATCCCGTAAACGCACAAATTTCTAACCGCAGTACCAGTCGTACAAATCGCTTAAAATCCCTAGAAACCGCAACCACCCGCATCCGCAAACTTCCGCAACCACAACCGCAACCGCTGCAGTTAAACCAGTCAGACCCTAGTATCAGAATTCTGGTCCGGCACGCGGGTCGTGGAAATGCAAAGCTAACTCAATAATCCATACGTTCCAAGTTCCAACAGCTGCTGCAACACTTTTGTAGGTGTTTGGACTTTGTAGAATTGTAGTTCCTTGGCTTGCGAAGCAAAATACTTCACCTAGCATAGCAAGAGAGAACTTAAATATAAGTTGTAATCAGAAGTTTTCTCTCTGTATAATTGTATTACTCGTATATTAATACTCTAGAGAGAGCTTATATACTCAGACATTGTTTTGACGTTTATCCGTTATAAAGTTATCAAAAGGTCTACAAAGACTCAACTGAGATCCAGGTAACTTGACACAAACTACCCAATCTTTATTTCGGTCCGAAAAACAAGACATGGCAAATTCGAGTGTATCTAATCATATGTAAAGTATTACCAATGCTTCATTGAGTGTATTACTCGTATGAATATGATACCAAGTGATTACCAAAAACCACAAACGTAAGCAGCAAACTTTAAGTTTTAACCAAAACTACATAAAACAAAACACCATATTCAAGCAATCAAAAACTTTAAGTCCTTATTTGAAAGAACTTCCCATTAATTCTTGCACCAAAAAAAACTTCCCATTAATTCCCACGAGGAGGATGATCGTATTTGTCAACCATCTTGTACCACAAAATCTCCAACGACCCTAAAAAACTGAAAAGAACTCTGCTTGGGTTAACTAGCCATAAAAAAACAGAGTATATTTCACATCTTTAAATGCAAAGGAACCAAACTTTCATCGTAATAGCAACAGTACTACTCTATCCTAAAATATCAGTAATGCAGGAAATCAAAACCAAAAACAATATCAATGAGTCGATACAAGAGCCATTCTGATTTGGATTTGAAACAATCAATATAAACGAGTTAGAATTGGCGACTGTTATGAACAATAAATACATACCTCTCGTTACATGCAAGACGATCCAAGACTTGCTGGAACAAAGGCGAACCATCAGTGCTCTAATCTTTAATTGTCGGAGCTCAAAATTTTTTTGTCTGTCCATTTCGCCATCACCAAAGTTCATCTCATTTCGTGGTGATGCTCGCCTGAGCCTGAATGGAAAGCTGGATGAATCGGCGGAGCAAGTATCAAAGTAGCCGGAGCTCCTCAAGTTTCGTTGGTGGAAGTCGTGACTCCAAAGAACCTTTTTTTATTGTCACAGTGACTCCAAAGAACTTGAAAATCGCCTTTCTCGTACCCTTTCTTGTTTTTTCAGGTCAAGTGTTGCGGGTCCTTTCTTGCCCGCAAGACCAAACCAGGCCCATCCCGCAATGGCTCAAACCGCATGAGCCTTGTCCCGTGAGGCCCGCTCCAAAATGGGCCTAGGCTGTCTCAGCCCAAATCCACCCCGTATGGACCTTCTATGGGCCAAGTCCGCAGGTCGTGGTACCAATTGCCATCTCAACTAAGGGTGGATGTTCGAGACCCATTCGAGTACAGTTTGGATTCATTCAGATTTTGGAGATCAAAAATTACAGTCTATTTGAATATATATAAATTTCTGTTTAGATCTTTACAGGTTCAGATAATCCGTTTATACATTATTTTAATTTTTTTTAAATTTATATATGCTTTAATTCTCAAAATGCAAAAAGCAAAAATAACATATAACATAACGTATTAGTGTATTACCAAAGTACCTAAACTTAATACCAAAAATAGTTTAAGCGTAAAATATCTAAACTTAACATAACGACTGGTCAAACACAGCAGTTGCGGTTGCGGGTGCATAAGTTTGCGGGTGATTGCGATTTCAAGCGTTATTAAGCATTTTGTATGACTGACACACTGTTTGAAAATTGTTATGTTTACGAGATATTTGTGACTGTTTGATTATAAGAAATTACAGCGATTTAATAATAAAGTATCAATATGAACATATTATAACATTATCAAATATAAAACATACAATTGTAATAAAATAAAATAACTATCAATATAATATCATTAATAATAATAATTTGTTAAGTTATTTATTTTTAAATTAGTTGAAAGTTATGATTTTTATAAAAAGAAAATTTGAAGATTGATATAAGACTTTCAAAAGATTATATATGCTTTAATTCTCAAAATGCAAAAAAAAAATAATATATAACATAACGTATTACCAAAATACCTAAACTTACATCAAAAATAGTTTAAGCTTAAAATACCTACACTTAACATAACGACTGGTCAAACAGCAGTTGCGGTTGCGGGTGCATAAGTTTGCGGGTGCGGGTGATTGCGGTTTCAAGCGTTATCAAGCATTTTGTATGACTCACACACTGTTTGAAAATTGTTACGTTTACGAGATATTTGTGACTGTTTGATTATAAGAAATTACAGCGGTTTCATAATAAATTATCAATATGAACATATTTATAACATTATAATATATAAAAGATACTATTGTAATAAAATATAATAATTATCAATATAATATCATTAATAATAATAATTTGTTTATTTATTTAATTTTTAAATTAGTTGAAAGTTATGATTTTAATCAAAAAAAAATTGAAGATTGATGATAAGACTTTCAAAAGAATATTTTGTTTTGTTTTATATTTGTGTATATCTTTATATATGTACGTATATTAAATTATATTCTAATGAATAGTTTAAATTCTAATGAATATTTAGTTTAAAGTTTTCTAAAACAAATTATGATATTGTTTGTGAATTTACATTAATATATAAAATATGTATATACTTTTAATTATAATATTTCCATTTTAAAGTTTTAATTTTAAAATTTTATAATATTTTTGAAAATAACTTTATATTTATTTATCCATCCGCAACCACAATCAATAACTGTAACCAGCTTTTGATTTTAAGAAGTTCACAGCAGTTTGTAACGGTTTGTATGATTGTCAAGAAACGTTGTAAACCGCTACTAACCGCAAAAACTGCGTTTAGGCTGCTCAAATTAGTTTAAATTTGAAACTGAAAATTGAAACTGATCCTAGCTTAGATTGATAATGATTAAGGACGATTTAGACTGATTTGAGCAGGTTAAATCATTGTCTGACTGGTTCAAAAGCAGCGGTTGTGGGTGTGGAAGTTTGCGGATGTGGGTGGTTGCAGTTTCAAGTGGTATTAAGTGTTTTGTATAACTGACACAACGTTTGAAAATTATTGCGTTTGCATAATATTTGTTACTAGTTGATTATGAGATATTACAGCGATAATAAAATAACAATTTAACATATTATAACATTATAAAAATATCAAAAACATACTATGTGATAAAATATGATAATTATTAATATAATACAATTAACACTAATATTATGTTTATTTATTCATTTTTAGTTAGTTGATAGTTATAATTTTAATAAATTCCCTTTTGAATATTTCTATTAAACCTTTTAAAAGAATATTTGTTTTATTTTAGATATGTGTATATCCTTATATATGTATGTATTTTTAAAAATTCTAATGAATATTGGTTTAAAGTTTTTATAAAACATATTATGATATTGTTTGTGAATTTAAATTAATATATAAAATGTGTATATACACTTTTATTTATACTATTTCCATTTTATTTTTTTCTTAAAATATTTTTTATATATTTATTTATCCATCCGTCGTTCGCTGTTGGAATTGACTTATGATTTTAAGAGATTTGGAGTGGTTTGAAACAAATTACAGCGGTTTATATAATTATTTCAAAATGATGTCAACCACTACTAATTGCAAAAGCTGTGTTTAGCTGTCAAAGCTGCGTTTGCAGATGAAAATGGAAAAGCTAGTCACTCCCTTGTAGAGATGTCAATCATGAACCTGGACCGTGGACCTGTCCTGTAAAGAACTGTCGCGGGACGGGATTGGGCTGAGATTTTACAGACCCGCAAATTAGCGGGCTTTGCGGGACGAGTCTTTGCGGGACTGGGTCTTTTGCGGGACGGGACGATGCGGGCATGCGGGATTACAAAGACCCGCATTTTTTTCTTTTTCAATTTTTGTTTTACCTCAAAAAAAATAAAAAAAAAAGTGAAAATAAGGTAATTTATGTGACTTTTCCATGAGAAAAGAAAAGAGCTTCAACAATGATGATTCGAGCTCTGATGATGATGATTTGAGCTCCATTGTTGTTTTACTTTGGTGTTTTTTTTATTAATTTTGGGATTAGCAGCTTTGATTTGGTGTTTGATTATATTTAGTTTTGTATTCATTAAAACTAAAAAATTGGTTATGAACTTATGAGTTATAAGCTAATGAAAAACATATTCTGAAATTATCTTTAATTGGTATGTAAATATGTTTGAGTATGACAAAATTAACTATAACTATTTTATTTAGTTAAGATAACATGAACAAGACTAAGCTCTGATCAAAACGGTAACGAGAATAAGCTATGGTTAGAGCCTTGATCGACTAAGCTATTTAATTCTATAACAATGATATCGTTCAACTGAAAGAGTTAGTCTTGTTACTGATTAGAGTCTTCTTCGATATGTATTCTATATTTCATATTCTCTAGTTACTTATCATTGTTATCTCGTTACATCAATAGAATAGAATATAAAATTAACATCTCATTTTTTACATGCACTTTTTGTTTTATTATGACTCCATATATATATATATAATCATCTCATGTTCTATATACACTTTTAATAGAGAAAATAGGCATAATATATAACAAATCTGAAGAATTTGCATTGTATATATTTCAGGTATATTAATTATGTGAACTTGGTTATGTAAGGGAGCAGCCTGAAGCATCTTAGAGCATCATGCAGCAGCATGAACTTCTGGAGCAACCTGCAGTGTCAAGCATACTCAGATACATTATATTAACGTATGTCCCGCGGGACAGCCCGTAAAAGACTGTGCAATTTGCGGTACGGGCTTGGGATGACCTTTTGGAGACCGCAGCCCGCACGGACCTGACTCGCCGTGATCCGCGAAAAGATGAACCCGCTGCGGTACGAGACGAGACGGATCAACCTGTTTGACATCTTTGGTAGACCGACTTACGGCAAGCGTGTAGCGGCATAGACCGCTTTTCTAAAACGACGAATAATTCCGTAGCTTTTAGAAACAATCGTCCTTAGAGACAAAAATATGGGTCGGCACGTGATCAATCCACGAGGAAGGATCACAATATAAGTGTCCATGCCATTCTTCGTAGTATACCTGACAAAGCGGGAAGTGTAGCCGCAATAGCACCAGTTTTTATATGTCTCCAGTGATCTCTCTTTTAGTCCGGTCTTCTTTTCTCTTTTGAGTCAGGTTCTTAAGACAGGGCAGGGAATCGGGTATTCAGAAAATGAGAGATCTGCTCCATACATTTAGCATGAAAATATTTAAAAGGAATGGATTCAACACCGTATCTAATCTCTTTTAACCGAACACTAAATAGTACAAAGTTCTAAGGAAGATTAGTGAATAAGATCAGGGGACGCGAGGCAACAACAGGCTAGAAGAAAGTAACCCAACATGTTTTATAATCTAAAGGAGTTGATTCCGCTCTCATTCCAAATTAGAACCATAAGATAAATCCATCACAACAAGATTTCACCCACTTCAGAATACATCAACAAACGCAGAGAAGCAAACAGCAGAATCCACCACATTGCGGCAGTTATGTTTTCTTTTCTCAAGCTCCACCCTCTTCCTTCTCCTCCCATTCTCTGTTCCATTGTTCAATCCTTGCCCTCCTCTCCTCGCTTCCTTCTCTCCCACCACCACCAGGGCTCCCACCTCGTCTAGGAGGGCTTCCATGTCTCCTCCTTGAACCGTCCCTGTCTCTCCTCTCCGACCTCTCACTACTCCTCTTCCCACTTCCATGTCTGTAAAACTCGCCATCTCTGTCCCGGTGACTAAACTCCCTCCGGTCATACTCCCTCTTGTGCCTGGGGCTCACACTCCTACTCCTGCTCCTGCTCCTGCTCCTACTTCCACTCCCCCTGCGGCACGACCGCCTAGACCTCCCAAAGAGCCTCCTCCTCATCTCCCTCGAAACAAGCTTCACGTGCATAAAGTTACAATACCCACCACGGTTACAATTATTCTCCTCATACTGCCGACACGTGGCTTCCCGAAAATCCGTGACAGGAGAAAAATCCGCAATGATGGGCCGCCCCGAATAAAACCTACCCTGCAGAGCCTGCAAAGCAGCCGCGGCCTGATCCTCCTCCTTGAACTGAACATAGACATTTCCAATCATGTGGTCAGCGAGGTTGTCACAGATGTTGAGGCTCTCGATCTCGCCGAACTTGCTGAGCTCCTCGAAGAGATCCTCGAAGAAATCTTCGAAGTGTTCTTGGATCTTGCGCGGGTCGAGAGGCTGGCCCTCTGCGTCGACGCCAGGGGTGATCATGTCGGGTCTTTGGTACATGTTGGAGAGGAGGAGGGTAGGGGAGATGGTGGGACGGTTGTGGAGACGTGAGCAGCGGTCGCCGTGACGGCACGCGCCGATCTTGAAGTAGAAAGGACAGTTCACTCTGTCCTTTTCGGTGCCGAAGATTGAAGCTAAATGCTCCGCCATCGCAAGACTTTTTCACCCTGTATTCAAAAAAGATAACAAAATTTAAATAAACAAATTGAATATGTAAGGCCCCTCTAATTCTAAAGGCATCGATTATATTTTGAATGCGAATATATCAAGAACCAAGAACAGATAAAAACGCATCGATCCTAGTCGGCTATTAAATTATTACAGAGAACCAACATATTTATAGAGAAGGAGAACAGATATTGAAAATAAGCACAGAGACGAGCAAAGCGAAGAAAGAGAAAGCATGCTTACAGATTATTACAGAGATTGATAGATCTGTGATTAGACGACGCCGGTGGAAGAGGTTCCCGACGAAGAGCTACCGTCTCCGTCGGATTGATTGATAATCTAGGGTTTGTTTGCTTTGTTCGCGAGCTGTGAAAGAAAGACAAAGAGAGGAGAGGGGGATCGAGGATTTTTATAATTAATTGAAGAAAAAATTTAAAACAGAGGAAACTAGAAGATTCGAATTTTTACTTTTTTGGCTAAAATATTTCACCGCAGTTTTAAGTTTTCTTTTTCCTTTTCTAGATTATTTCACCACACCGAAGCCCGTACGGAAACGATGCGGTTTTGGTCAAAGAGAGAAAAAAACGTTAATGTCTGGTTTATACGATTAGTATGACATCTGAAAGTACACATATATTTATTATTTATAAGCTAATTTCAATTACATTGATTATAGATTTTGTTTTTCTACAAATATATTAGCTTCAAGATTATGTTAAACCCCTGAAAAATATATGTAAAACACCTCAATTCTTTTAAATATCTTCTTTCAAAATTCTTGTCACTAAAAAAGACCACAAGATATAAAATGACAAAAATATCATTGAAGAGACAAAACACTCTTCTACTCCTTAATCTCTAGATATATAAATAACAGAAAAATTAATTAAATAATAATAAAATAAAAAGGTGAAAAATGATTGTTTCAAATATATACTTTCAATTCGTAAAAAGAAAGTCAAAAATATTTTCAATTTTTTTTTTGAAATTCAAAATAAACTATATTAATTTTCTAAAAACATTTTAACATTTATTTTAATTATTTTTATAATTAATAGCATTCTAAAATTTCATCTCTTAACTCTAAACCGTAAGTCTAGACTAATTGACTCTAAAAGTATAAATGTATATTTATCATTTGATAAAAACTTCTTTTGATCATTTTTCAGTTTATGTTTTTTTGTTTTGTGAAAATAGATTAAGAAAGGTTAGTCTAAGAAATTTCTCATTTTTCGGTGCAATATGGTGTGATGGTGCATCTCAACTCAATATAAGTGATTAAGCTACTTTTGTTGATTTGGTCAACTTGATTTAGCTATTTTAAAACACTGAACTGATCATGGGAAACTATTTTACCGAGTGGAGACAAAACATGACTAGTATGATCAGACTTGTTTGCTTCAAAAATGACTGTGATTATGCCCTTGGCCTTTATCAAACCAAACTACTTTTTTTTTGTGCAATTCATCAACCCAAACTACTTACTAACGAGAAAAGAAAAGAAAAATATAGCATGAAGACATCCAACACCCGGAAAAGTTAGGTTTTCACTCGGTACGATTCAGATATTTTGCTTCAGTTCTTTGGTTATTGTTTTTTTCTCTCATAATTTAAAAACATATTAAAGCAAAAATAATTTTTTTTATCAAAACAAATATATAAATAAATTTAAAAAGATTTTAGATTTAGATTCGAAGAATAGAGTTTTGGAATGTTGGTTTAGGATTTTAATAAATGAAGAAATATACAAATAAATATTTAACTTTAAAAAGAACTGGTTTCGAAAAGATATTTTGAATTTCAAAAAAAAAAGAAAATCTGAACATATAAAAATTAGAAAAAATATTTTTAAAAAACATAAAAATTTTGAATTCGAAAATGTATAATTTGAAAACTATAAAAATAAATGATCTGTTTATTTTTGTTAAACGAAATGTTAGAATGAAAACTATAAAAATAAAAGAATCTTGTAATTCTTTAATGAAAAAAAACTGTTAACTATCTATTAATAAATTTAAAGATGAATTGTGGTACTAAATGTTGTTTGGTATATATCAACACCCTGGCATCCTCACCATTTTACAATGTTTTCTCCCAAGCCATAACCAGGTCCACGTGTCACACGAACCTGCGTAGCTAATATCTTCGCCACTCTCTCCCCTCGACTGCAACTTTCCCTCTTTCTAGATCTCCGCGGCCACAGATCCAAATCGTCGAGTTATAGACTAATACCAACTCCGACGTTGAGCTTGAAATCCTGCGAATTGCTTCTCTCGACTTATCGATCTCTTCAAAAAACTGCTCTTCTCAATGTTCGATTCGGAGCATGTAAGGAGGTAACCATAATCTGAGATGGCTTCAATCCGGCGAACTCTCTCGCCGCTCTATCACGATCGTCCCTACGACAACAACAACAACAACGGAGCCGCCGCACCATTCTCCATCTCATCCCCTTCTCAGAAATCCACCACTAAACACAACTCCTCGCACCTTCTCTCGTTCCTCACAACAGCGACGACTGATCCCAAATCCTCCCGCAGAGGTCCATGGCGGCGGCCGTTTTACCAGTTGCTCGCTTTCTTCCTCATCGGATTCCTCCTAGGTATGACACCCTACGGTCAAATCGATGACGGCTCCGATCGGTCCTCCTTCGCGATCAAACCTCCCAGCAACGTGAAACGGGAAGAGGTAGGGGTTGATGGAGTAAGTTTGGTAGCGGAGGAGACGAAGAAGAAGAAAGAGGAGGAGGAGGATTTCGATTTGGTTGTGCCGAGGAAGCTTGTGATCGTGGTGACGCCAACGTACAATCGAGCGATGCAGGCGTATTACTTGAACAGGGTAGCTCAGACGCTGAGGCTGGTGGAGCCTCCTGTGTTGTGGATTGTGGTGGAGGGGAATGCGGCGTCGTTTGAGACTTCGGAGATTTTGAGGAAGACTGGGGTGATGTATAGACACTTGGTTTGCAAGAGGAACATGACGAGTATTAAGGATAGAGGTGTTCATCAGAGGAACACTGCCTTGGAGCATATTGAGTTGCATAAGCTTGATGGGATTGTTTACTTTGCTGATGATGATAATGTCTACTCCCTTGAGTTGTTTCAGAGCTTGAGACTGATTAGGTGAGTCGAAAAGAGTGCATCTTTAGCTTAGCTTATGGTTATCGATGGACTGTGTGATCATGGTAGTTTGTGGGGAATAGAGTTATTAGATCGTTTAGTTGGTTTCTGCTGCTTTAGTTTTAAGGTCTTAGTCTAGCAGAACTCTGCTGTCTTCACTTCTTTGATTGGCATCTTTTGTGCCTTCTTACGTGACAATATTAACATTTAGGTAGCATGTGTCTGTTACTGCCTCTGCTCTTATACTCTCTGCTTTGCTGCTTACTCGTCCTTTTCCTCTCACTCTTGTTCGTTGAGAACTTTCTTTCTTGTCATTTGAAAGGGTTTTATTGAACTTCTCTAATCTCTATGTACATGGTCTTGGTTTCTGAGGCCATTCTTTTTTACTTGAGTGTAGATGCTGACGGCTTGATATATAAAAGCGTGACTTCTTCTGAATTTTTGAGTCACTCTGTTATAATTTGCTATACTTATCTATTTCATTTGTGCAGGCGATTTGGAACATGGCCTGTTGCGATGCTGGCGCCAAGCAAAAACAAGGCCATCCTTGAGGGTCCAGTATGCAATGGAAGTCAAGTAATTGGATGGCACACTAATGAAAAGAGTAAAAGACTACGAAGGTTCCATGTTGATATGTCAGGGTTTGCTTTCAACAGCACTATACTCTGGGACCCTAAAAGGTGGAAACGTCCTTTTCCACATCCAACCCGTCAACTAGACACAGTGAAGGAAGGTTTCCAAGTATGACTTTTTTTTTCTTCCTTTTATCTCTGGTGCACAGTGAACCGTCTTTGTAATCTTACTTATACATGATATGGTGTGTGTTTCCAAGCAGGAGACAACATTTATAGAGCAGGTGGTAGCAGATGAAAGCGATATGGAAGGTGTTCCACCAGCTTGCTCGAGGATACTGAACTGGCATCTTCACTTGGATGCCCGGGATGTCCCTTATCCACAAGGGTGGGTGATGCAGAAGAATCTCGAAGCTGTAATAACTGTGAGATAGTTCCAGGATACAACTTTTGACTGGTAAAGATTTAATAGGGTTCAGGAACTTTTGAAGTCTCAGGTGTTCAGGAACTTATAAGCAAAAACGTGAAGTTGAAGACCATGGAAATTTGTTATTGTTTTGAATTTGGTGTATTTAGTATGAAATGGAATTATATATATTTTTTTTCCTTTGGACATTCCAATACACGGTCTGAGTCCAGACAACAATGAACAGAAGTAACTAGTCGTTTCACATTCATTGCATAATTGTTCATATTTGTCTAAAACGGTCTCAATATTTAGATTGCTTCAAACAATGGTGCTTCTAGGCCGGTTTGCCACACGACTTAGAACAAATTTTACGGAGCGTCGACTTCCTTGAAGACCCAAATGATCGATGGCCACATCTTGAGGTTGTTAGATCCCATCCCAATCACACTAGTTGCAATATCACCAAACCATAATCCAACATACAAAAAACACAAGAGGGCACGCCTCCATAGCTACTGGTCAGTTATTTAGAGGCAAACCATCCATCACACGATTCACACCAATGACACCAACTCTTAGTGAGCTTCTTGCTAACAAAACAAAAATCTGTTTTTACCAAAAAAAAACAAAAATCTGTAAGTTCAATGTAAGAAAACGAATAAATTGTTCAGTTTTCAGTATTTTAGTAGATAGAACCAAACGAAATCAAACCAAGAGCCTTCAAAAGGTGTTAACCAAAAAGGTTTTCCGGATACCAAACCAAATCGCTTTAATTCAAAACCGGTTTGACCTTTTCGGATACATTATTATTCTCCTTTCTGGTCACAATGGCTCCTATGCCCCTATTTGTCAAGGACAAATCTCTTATGGGTCTGATAAATCTCTTATGCCCTTAATTCATTTAAAGGGAGTGATTTTACAAAATTGGCCCTTATTCCAATCCAAACAAAAATTTGATTCGATTGGGTTGGTTGGGAAAATGGAATCGATTTGGTTTGATGATTTTCGGTTTCGGTTTTTAACAGATTTAAAATCAAAATCGGTTCTGGTTCATCGCAATTAATTATTGGAGGGAGCGTTCCTGTTCTTCTTCTTCCGTTCCCTCTCGATTTCATCGATTCCCCTTCGAAACAGATCCTCCTCCTCTGCTCTAGCTCGTATCTCAAAGATTGTGGAGCTCCGCCGTCTCCCCCTTTATAGACTCCCTTCTAGCATTCTTTGAACCCGGTAAGTTGTGGTCTCCGCCAATTCATCGTATTACCGTTCAAATTGGAGTAATAGGCGTCTGTTTCGTGGGTGGGTCTATCAGTATATTTAATTGGTATAAAATGGGATTGAATTGGCAGTAGAATTGAATAGGAGAGCATAGATCGCTCCACTCGTCGGACGGAACTGGAAACTGTTAGCTAATCAAGTAAAACTGTATAACTAGGACAACTGATACAACTGTGTATAACTTTTGGAAAACTATTAGCAATTGGTGGTACTGTGGATAACTGTGTATAACTTTGGAAAAAAAATTATTTTGCAGGATAGAATGAGAAATAATGTCATCATACATTTTCAATTCAAAGACCAGATGTTCGGTATAAATGTGAAGACATCAGTGGAGGAAATTACTTTGTCAATGATAAAAGAGAGGATGTATAAGAAGCTTGGATTGGATGAAACAAAGGAAAATCTGGAACTGAGCTACATTCCAATGGTGATAGGATGTGAGATACGTTCCAATATTATTGATGATGAGGATCTTTATATTTACCTAACATGCATGGATAAAGAGAAGCGAAGGAGTATTTTGTTTGTAGAGACTAGTGGGAGATCGGGACCGGTAGATAAACTCTCGATTGTGGAAAAAAGTTCTGTTGGTATGAACTACGAAGAGTTGCAGCCATTGGAGGATGAAATTGGACCTAATGCCATAACGTTGTACGTTGAAGGGAAGCAGGGAAATAACAAGGCTTCAGAGGGTGAGAAAGACGATGCTACAACACAAGATGACTGTATGGAGACGGATACTGGTATGGAGACTGATACTGGAATTGAGAGTGATACCGGAATTGAGAGTGATACCGGAATGGAGACTGATACTGCTGCGGAGACTGCGGAGACTGGTGCCGCTGCCGAGACTGCGGAGACTGGTGCCGCTGCCGAGACTGCGGAGACTGGTAGCGCTGCGGAGACTGGTACGACTGTTCCAATTACGGAGACGGATACAGTGGTTCCAACTGCTGAAAAATTTGTTGAACAGCAACCTGGTGTAAAATCGACAGAATATATAAAGGAGTGGGGTGATGGGTTGAGTCTGAGTAAGCATGACGAATTTCCAAGTAAGAAGGCAGTTCAGGAGGTGGTTGATAGAGCTGCATTTGCTGAATGCTATCATTATATCACTCCTAAGTCTGATCGTAGACGATTGGTGGTAAAATGTTCGCAGCAGCCTAAATGCAAATGGGGATTACGAGCTGCGAAGATTAGTGGGACTGAAATTTTCTCGATTAGAAGCTACACGAAGATGCATACATGCTTACGGAGTAACCAGAGTAACAGCAACGATAAGAGACGAGGGTCTGCAGAACTAGTGGCAGCATGGTTGGCTGAGCAGTATCCAGGAGGCATGGAAACTCCATCTCCAAAAGTGATAAAAGAGCTCGTTCAGTTCCATTTTGGTGTTATGGTATCATATTCGACAGCGTTGCGCGGGAAGAATCTGGCAGCCTGTGAATGACGTGGTACTCCGGAAGATAGCTACAAGATGATGAATTGCTATTTGTACATGGTAGAGCAAGTGAATCCGGGAACAAAAACCAGTTTGAAACTGGATGGGGCAGCTCTTCATAGCCCTAGGAGCTTGCATTGAAGGATTCGTAGAAATGAGGAAAGTTATAATCGTTGACGCGACATGGCTGAAGAACGGATATGGGGGTGTTCTTGTTTTCGCAAAAGCTCAAGATCCTAATCGTCACCATTATCCGCTTGCGTTTGCAGTGCTAGACGGAGAGAATCATGATAGCTGGAGTTGGTTTTTCGAGAACCTAAAATGTTGTATACCAGATTCTTCGGAACTGGTTTTCATGACTGACAGAAATCAAAGCCTGATCTTCTCTATTCGAAACATGTATCCACAGGCGCACCATGGTCATTGTCTATGGCATTTGAAGGAAAATGTGAAAGGTCATGCTTGCAACGTCAACAGAGATGTAGTCGGGCATAGATTTATGGAGCTGGGGAAATATTACACGATGACTGACTTCAACGCTGCTTACGAGTTATTTAAGACAAGATATCCTTCGGCTTGGCAGTATGTGGAGGAGCACACCGAGAAAGACAAATGGGCTAGAGTTTTTTTTCCACGTGACAGGTACAACTTGGACACAAGCAATAGCGTGGAGTCAATGAACAATGTGTTTAGAGAAGCACGGAGATGGGCCTTAATACCAATGCTCGATTGTATCATCCGGACATTCTCTGATTGGTTTAATCAACATCGGAAGGATTCTGCTTCTGGGTCCGTCGAAACCAAACTTGTTCCTCTTGTTGAAAACTACTTGCACGATCAATGGAGTGTTGCACGAACGCTGCCTGTGCGGGAGCTTAATAGTTACGACCTTCAATACGAAATCACCGGGAGTGATGGCCATATGTATTTGGCGAGCTTGGTTACAAAATCATGTTCTTGTAAAGTGTGGGATTATGAGAAGTTTCCCTGTTTGCACGGGCTAGCTGCTTACATATATTACACAAAGGATCTTGATGGCGGGGGTGGCAGGCGCAGTGATATCCACATTGAATATCATAAGCTCTGCTCTCCATACTACTGGGCGGAACTTTGGGCATTAGCATATACAAGGACGCTTTATGTTGTGCCGGACAGGTCTTCATGGAATGTACCTGATCATATCAAACAGCTTGAGATCATACCTCCCGATAGAATCACGCGGAAGGGAAGGAAAAGAGTTAAAAGACATCCATCTTGTGGCGAACGGCGTAAAAGGACACAGAATAAAAGGCGGCCAAGGCAAAACTATGGTTTTAATTGGTTATTATTTGGAAATGACAGTGCGGCGCCAGCCTGATAGTTTGTTATTTGTATGGTTTCAGTTGTGATGAATTGTTAAACTCTGTAAAACTACTTTATCTGCTTGGTAATACTCTATTTTGTTTTAAAGTGCAGTTAGTGTTATTTATATCAAAAGTAGTCTACCATCTTAATTCTTCAACTCTAGCATATATTTAGAATTCTCTGTTATTCAAAGCAGAGCTTTCCAAAAACAAAAAAAAAAAAATTTGTAAAACTCGAAACATATCCATTACCAACCTTGAGATTATACTCACACTTCATGAGAGAGCTCTTGTTGGAGCATCTAAATTTTTAAAATTAACCACAACCGTAATATTAAAACATAATATAAAGTGGTTAACATAAAAAGGTAATTAAGTCGCAAGTAAAACTGGAAAAAAATTTTGAAAGGGTTAGTAACACTCAATTTGGTAGAAATCACCAAAAATATAACTAAGAACAATTTTCGTAACACTAGCATATTACGTATAACTAACAACGATTCTTTGGGGGGGGAATGAAAATTTCGTTTGGCGCCAAAAATATTTCACCCAAAATTTTCAAGGATCGAAAGACTAGTCTCATTTCACCCAAAAATTTCCATCTCTCCATCTCTCTCTCTTCCTTCAGTTCTCTAATTTCTTTCTCAACCTATTACATCCCGAAATTTCCCAACTCTCTCTAATTTCTCTGAATTTCTTTCCATTTCTTTCACGGATTCTTGTTTGAAGCAATTTTCTTGGTTTAAGAATTATCTCGACTTTCTATCTCGACTGCTTGTTTCAAGCAGTGTTCTTGTTCAACAGTTCTTCTTTAAGACTTATCTCGAAACATCAGTCTTTCAAGCAGTGTTCTTGTTCAACAAAGATTTGATCCTAAAGATAAGTTAAAGTTCATAATCGTTCCGTTCCACATAAACCGAAATTAAAAAAGTACATAATCCGAAATTTAAAAAGTACATAAACAAGATGTCTTAAAGTACATCACCCGATGAAACAACAAAATAAATAGATTAATCCGACATAGATATCAAGTTCAGTCCTTCTTAGATCCCTTCTTCCCCTTCTTCTTTCCCTGGTTTGATACCTTCTTCGACTTACTCTCTGATACCATGTTCTCACCCCTGTTCTCACCCATGTTCTCAACCATGCTCAACCTCTCCACAATGGCCTCATGTCTATCCAACACGGACTTCATCTGATTTCCAATAGTTTCCACTTTCTTGACCAAGTCCTCCAACATCTTCTTCTGTTCTACCACTTCTTCCACTGGCCTAATGTCTCCAAGGTCTGGTTGTGCTTCGGTTGCTTTCCGAGCTTCCATGTCTTCATCATACATGTCTTCGAAAAAGACTGTAAATCCTTCACTCAGACGCTTAGACCAGCTGTCCGCAGCAATATCACCGGTATCAGGATCGTCATCCTCTTCCCATAGATTATCCAAAAGAGCCACTTCTTCATCTCTCAGCGTAGGAATGATGCTGTATATTTCCTGTGGCTGATAACAAAGATTCACAGCAAAATCAGGATTGTTTTCAAAGCTTTATCTAGAGTTCCTAGTTCTACTTAATTTCAAAGTTTTATCTACATTTCCTAGTTCTACCTACTTAATCTCACAGTTTTATCTAAAGTTCCTAGTTTTACCCACACGTACCTTTATCTTATCGAGTTCTTGATTAACACTTGCAAGAGGAAACCCTTTCATTTCTGTTCTTTTGAACTTTGACTGGCACATCCTCGGACATTCTGGATCAGCTCCTTCAACCGGTTCTGTAAACCTCAAACCCAGCTGAGGTATTGCCTCGAAAGCAAGACGCTACAAAAGCAACAATTTTTTACAAGTCAGAAAACAATACTGTGTGAAATTGATAAATGATTATTTTCTAATCAAGAACAACTGACCTCTAGAGGAATACAGAAACCCGGAAGTGGCCATAGCGTCTTCTCTTTCACCAATCCTCCAAAATGATCCATTGTGTGAGAGATCTCATACACGATGTAATCAAATGAATATCTCCCCCATGGAAAGGTCTTGCAGTAGTCAAGATTACCCGCAGCTCTTTGGAAAAAATCCAAGACATCATTGGCCCCCTGACCGACTTTTGTTTGTGCACAGACCACACTTCCTAAAAAGAACAGAACCATCATCTTCAGCCTGTCTCTGTGGCTTCCCATTGCCAACAGCTTCGCTTTCACATCCTCCAACCTCATTGTTTCGCCTTTCTTGAAATGACGCCTCACAAACTTCTTATCACCAAAATCATTATATCCGAGAGGATAGTTGCCGCAGTTTAGGCCTGATATCAAAGTGTGTTCCCTAAGTCCATAACGGATGGGAACACCATTCACCACGAACCACACTTCTCTCTTCTTCTGAACAACGGCAGTATGCAGTAGCAACATCCACATTCCCTGAACCTTGTGGTTTGAAGTCTTCTTCCTCTTCTTACTCCTATTGAACTCTTCTTGTGCTTTTTGATCGATTTTATTGTGGAACAGGTGACAGAATTGTGGATGCTCCATAAACCACCTCCTCTCCGAATCACTTGCCTCCGGGGTCAACGACAAAAACGTCTCGATAACGTCTGCTATCATACATCTTGTCCCTAGCTTTATCTGTTTCTTGTACTCCGAATGATAGAAGAACATATCAGTTGGCTTGATTGCCATTGTTTCCCCGATTGACTCTGACTCTGGTACCTGCAAGAAAAGTGTAGTTATAAGTCAGTGATTCAATATTGTTTTACCAAGTTATTCAAGTATTACTCATCTGTATTGTATAACTAAATAATACTAGCAATATCCATAACTCCTACTATTCATTTTTCGAGTCTAAGTATTACTAGTTTTATCATACACTTATACTCAAAACTTATAGTTTTTATATCAACTTATAAATGTATTCCTTATTTAACTAAGTATTACTAGTAATATCCATAACTCCTAGTATTCATTTTTCGAGTTCCGTCTAAGTATTACTAGTTTTACAATTAGTAATTTCTGAATTCTTACCTCATCCACAGACTGATTCTCTTGGACAGTTGTTGTTTCCTCCTCCACAACTCGTTCAACCTCGTCACCGCGTTCATCCTTGTTCCCATCCTCATCCTCCTCTTGGACCGTTCCCTCCTCTTGGACCGTTCTCTCCTTCTCCTCTTGGACCGTTCCCTCCTCTTGGACCGTTCCCTCCTTCCCCTCTTGGACCGTTCCCTCCTCTTGGACCGTTCCCTCCTCTTCGGTAACAACTTTCTCATTACTTGCATGCTCCTCTTCCTCCTCTTCACCCTCTTCCTCCTCTTCATTCTCTTCCTCGCCGTCTTGATCGCCGTTTTGATCGTCGTCCTTCTCCTCGTCGTTCTCGTCGTCCTTCTCCTCGTCGTCCTTCTCGTCCTCGTTTTCGTCGGCCTTCTCGTCCTCCTCATCGTCGTCCTTCTCGTCCTCGTTCTCGCCGTCCTTCTCGTCGTCGTCTCTATCGTCCTCGCCGTCTGCTTCTCCGTCTTCCATGGATTGATCGCCGTTTGCTTCTCCGTCTTCCATGGATTGATCGCCGTTTTCTGAATCCTCGTTCTCCTTATCATCAACCTTTTCTTCAACAGACAGTGGAGTAGTCGGAGCACATTTATCCCCTTCACACCCAACAGACGCCGCTGCTTCCACGAGGACGTTCATCGGCCCGGCCGTCGAAGATGGTTCCGTCGAAGATGCATCAGTCGTCTTGGTCTTCTTCGCCACTTTCGTTTTCCTCTTCCCCTCCGCTTCTTTCGTCGGATTCAGTTTCCTCTTATTACCTAATCTTGTTTCAACCATCGTCGATTACGGAGAAATTAAAATTTCGAATTCTAGGGTTCGAGAGGAGAGAGAGAAAGGAAATGGGAAAGTGTTGGAAATGAGAGGGAATGAGAGCAAACGGTTTATGGAACCAACAACCGAACCCGATTCCCTCAAAATCGAATGACAAATTGGTTTTTTTTCGGTTTCGTAATGATTTCTGGTTCTGGTTAAGTTGTGGATGAACCAATTAGATTAAGATCGGATTGCATCCGGTATAACCAGGTAAAACTCGTAAATATGTAAACTTGCCTACGGTTTTGTGGTCTTTTACATGTTTTTTGACTTAGATTTATTTTTCTTTTTCCCGTGTCTTTTATAACCAGCTCATTGGAGATTTGTCCATGACAAATAGGGGCATTGGTGCCATTGTTCCTCCCGACGCTCTTCTGATAAAAGCTAAAAGAGGAATCAGAATCAAAAGCATCCAATTCCGATCAAGCAAAAGAAATCGCATTTAGGGTTGGTTGAAAACTCACACACTTCCAAATCATCGCCGAGAGAGAGAGAAAAATGGAAGGATGGGATCCGAGCACGAAGTCGACGTTAACGAGAATCCCTCTTCTGACGACAAAAGCGGGACCAAGAGACGGCGACGCATGGAAACAGAGGCTTAAGGAAGAGTACAAATCTCTGATCGCGTATACACAGATGAACAAGTCCAACGACAACGACTGGTTCCGTATCTCTGCCTCCAATCCCGAAGGCACGCGTTGGACAGGCAAGTGTTGGTACGTTCACAACCTACTCAAATACGAGTTCGATCTCCAATTCGATATCCCTATCACCTACCCCGCCACTGCTCCTGAGCTTGAGTTGCCTGAAATCGACGGCAAAACCCAAAAGGTTAGGACTTTCTTTTGTTTCTGCTCAATTGGGTTTTGTCTTTAATTCTGATGCCTATGTCTTTGTTTTATGTAGATGTATCGAGGTGGGAAGATTTGCCTGACTGTTCATTTCAAGCCGCTCTGGGCTAAAAACTGGTAACTTTATTTATTCTTCTGACATTGTTAGACAAGCATGCATTGTCTTATGATGTTACTTAGATTTGTTTGTTGTCGATGTTGACTTTATTATGCTTTTGTGGCTGCATTGAGAAGCATTCATTGTTTTAAATGAGTTTAGTCTGGTTTGTTGTCGTAAGATGTTGCTTAGAAGACTGGTTTGTTGTTGATGTTTTTATTTCTGCTAGGTCGGCAAACTCTACTATTAAGCTGTTTATGCAGATCGAAATGAGTAGCTACTGTCCTAAAGTGCACATCTAATTCTTATAAAAGATAAACCAACCCGAGCTTTTGTTTGATGTGATTGATCCATTTGTATCATGAATATGAGCACACTTCTCGTTTTCTCGGTGTTGATGAATGGCTTTTTTTTTGTTTATGCAGTCCTAGGTTTGGTATAGCACATGCACTTTGTTTGGGGCTCGCTCCATGGCTTGCTGCTGAGATTCCAATCCTTGTGGACTCGGGCATGATTAAGCACAAAGATGACGCTGCCTCATCTGCTGAATCTTAGTCTATGTAACCTGTCTATCTATCTCAGAGTTGAGTTGTTTGTCTGTAATAGCAGACCTCAGAAATGACTGAGGCGGACACGCTTCTACCCTATAAAATACTTACATGAAACCCAATAAATATTTAAGCTATTGCAATGGGTTTTCTTATGTTGAGAATATATGATGCGGTTTTCATACTTTGGAACTGGTTCGTGCAAGGTGTCGATGTTGTTATTACGAACCTTTTTCATTTTTTTTCCTACTGGTGAATCCAACACTACAGATTGAGATCTGTTTTAGAGTTGGTGAAATCATTGACTGGTATGCTGACTTGAAAACAGCTCGTTGATCAAGGAAGATAGCATGCATGAGTCACAAATGCATAGTCTTTGGATCAGTCTCACAACTGTTGAGTGAGAAGATCATTACCACTTTAGACAACATTTTATGTATATAACGAAAACCAACTAGTTCTACTTACTTTCAACCTGACTAGTTGACTGTCCTTGTCTACTCTTAGCTAATCCAGAATTAATAATCTTTATCTGCTTCACAATCTCTTTAAGTGCGATCTCATCTTTAAGTATAGAGGTATGCGAGACTCCACCAATCTCTACGGTTTTCAAACTCTCAACTTTGTGAATCAATTCCAAAGCTGCTAAGCTCACCATGTTAACTGTGCCGTCTCCATCTCCGTACTTAATATCTGGTTGCTCATCAAACCCTCCTCCTCCATACACCAAGACCTCCGGCGTATCAACTCCTTTCCCATATATGCAAGTGACCGGCACTCCCGGAGTCACCATTTCCTCTGTTAGAGGCAACACTCTTGTCTTGTAAGGTTCAACTCCTTGAGAGAAGCCAATATCTGCAAGAAACCATTCCATCTCATAGGCTGTGTAGCTAACCCCGGGAGTGACCACAAGCGGTTTAGTTCGGTCGTGAAACACTTTGGAATGTGGAAGTAGCCACTGGTTACTCTCGGAACTCCTCTGTTGTGGCCTGACCAGCAAAGGGTTAACAATAGGTACACCGAGTGTGTTTCCCGAAGCAAACGTCCTCATCTGCTCAACTGTTCCACCCCATGGAGTAGAGAGCGCAACAAAGTGTTTGATATACTTGCGGCGCCATGAAGGGGAGCTACGGTTTAGGAAATGGAGTATGAAAAGGCCTCCTAGGCTATGGGAGAGGAGTATAACTGGCTTTCCATCGTTCTCGCTGCTCGTTTTCTCCACCAACTGTTTGAGGTCTTGTAGATATTTTGAGGCTACACGAGTCGAGTGACCTGACCCGGCCAGGCCGTACCTGAAGTCATATGGAGCTCCAAGGATGGTTTGGTCGTTAACATACCCGCATCCTTTCTCTAGAGCTTTCACCAAATGTGACATGTAAGATGTAGCATCTCTGCACCAAATTGTTAGTTTATAATTGAGTTTAATATAATTTACATAATTAAAGTATAAAGTTTGTGTAAACTAAACGTGTACGTAAGAGTCGTGACTTGTTATACAAGAAAGTAGTTAGTATTGGTGAAAGTCACGACGTATCATTAGGAAGAGTTACGATTGTTCGTGTAAATTGTCTATATAAGTGACATTGATATCTACTGTAAAATTAGTCAATAATACAAGAGAAATTTTTCAGATATATTTTGTTCTCTTTTTATTTTGTCCAATATGGTATCAGAGCTTTTAAGATTCAAGGGCCAAATGAATCAAAAAAAAAATATTAGTAAAAATCTGCAAAGAGTTCTAGAAAAAAAACCAAGGAAGAACATATAAACGTTTCTCATGTTTTGATGCAGAGGTTTCTTGGTGTATTAAGATAATTGTTATCTTAACGACCCTAAAGATGTGTGTGTGCGGTGATGGAGAATGGTGTTTCAAATCAACCGACACAAACAAAACGAGACGTCAAAGGAGACGTGATGGTGATCAAAGGAAGACACCAAGCAAGAAAGGAGGCTGCTTACCTATAGAGAAACAGGGAGCGGAACTGGTTATATAGATAACCGAAGAAGAACAGCACAAGATGGGAACCGGTTATAGAGAAAACCGAAGAAGACGATGGAGGAAACATCGCAACAAATTATTCCTATATTCAATGGGATGAGTACGATTTCTGGCGTACCAAGATGACGAGCATCTTCAGACCAGAAAACTGGGATCGGTGGTGGAACAAGGAATTCCAGATCGACCGATGATGTGATGTATGTAGAAAAAGCAATATCACATGAAAGCCTACTGTTGAAAAAGGGAAAGTATGGCGAATCAGCATAAATAAGAGTAGTGTAGAGTCTTTCGTTAAAGATGACTACACGGAAGAGGCCGTATGTTGAAAGAAACAGATCAAGGCTACTCGGCACAAGAAGGATATGCTTACCTAAAAGTGAAAGGAAGCATTAGCGGTTGTAAAGTGAACTGGAGAAGACGTGATAAAAGATTTACGCACAACAGAGAAATTAATTCAAGGAGGTGCGAAGATGGTCACAAGAACTACCTGTGAATGGTCAACGAGTAATCAAGGCAGGGAAAGGGAATATCCAAGTGATGACAAGCCAAGGAGAGAAGATCATCAAAGAGGTGTTTCTAGTTCAAAAAAAAAAAAAACAATTGATAAGAGAGTATCAGTTGTGCAATAAAGAAGAAGGTAAAAGGATTACCTCTGTGTGGTGAATGATAGTCACCAAAGAAAATGTAGGGGACGAGAAGGAGAATGGACAGAATTTCCATTCTCAACCATCTGCAAAAGAAAAAGAAATTTGGTTATGAAAATGATGCTCAAGGATTTGGCTAAGAAGAATTCAAGATCAAATTTGTGCTAGTTGACATTGAGAAACCAAAGAGACTGCGGTTTAGGCTAAGTTGGTGATTAGATAAAATCAAACAAACAAAGGCAAAAAGACCAAGGTCAAGGTTTGGAAAACCAGGAAGACTGAGGTTAGAGAAGACCGAGTTGATGGTCAAGAGAAGACAAAAATGACTACGGTGAAAAAGGCCGAGTTGATGGGTTCAAAAATTGTGTGGCACAAACTGATGAAGAAGAAGAAGTTGTAGAATTGAAGAAAGGCAAACACATGAAGTTGAAAGTTTGAGCACCAAGTTGTGAAGAACAAAATAAGACTTTGATGAAGACCTAAACTCAATTAAGGGGGAGTGTTAGTTTATAATTGAGTTTAATATAATTTACATAATTAAAGTATAAAGTTTGTGTAAACTAAACGTGTACGTAAGAGTCGTGACTTGTTATACAAGAAAGTAGTTAGTATTGGTGAAAGTCACGACGTATCATTAGGAAGAGTTACGATTGTTCGTGTAAATTGTCTATATAAGTGACATTGATATCTACTGTAAAATTGTCTATATAAGTGACATTGATATCTACAAGAGAAATTTTTCAGATATATTTTGTTCTCTTTTTATTTTGTCCAATACAAATGACATCTTATTAACAAACTGATATAACATTTATACCGGTTAATGTTGGAAGGTTACTTTACCGGAGACGAGGGTCGAGATAGAGTAGTGATTTGGTCGAACCGAAATGAGAAATCCGGGTCTGGACACCAGGGGCGTTTTGGTAATCATCCAAGTCGGCGTCATAGTACAACATCATACGTTCGTTGAAGCATTTGGTGAAGGGAGAGAATAACACTGCTGCATCAAACCATAGCCTGAACCAACCATCACTCTTTTTACGGGCAGGGTATAACCAGCTGCTACACCAGATGCTGCTTGGCTTGTAGTCTCGGTCCAGTCTTGCCTCTAGCTGATTACCGCCGTTTCCTGGAATCAGAATAAGAGGGTGGACGTTGCTACCCGTAGCTTGGCACATCAAAGTCATTGTCGCCGTTATGAGCATCGCTATGATGGCTACCAAATGAAGTGAAGTTGGTTTGTTCATGTTCTCTCTAAAAAATAGAATCTCATGTGTCTGTGGAAATCTGGAAATCTGGAGAGAAGTTCCATCTATTTTGGAAAGTGGAATTTTCAGACAAGTTCAAAGCGCAGACTGGTGTCCAAGCAAAAACGTATGGCTTTAAGATAAGCAGTGTGTTCAAAACTTACGGTGATATGCAAACCGCTTCCTCATCTGGAGTCTCTCCAGATATTTCTTTCCCGATCTATTTTTATTTATTGGCCATATATAATGACGTGGTAATTAACTACGTATTCAAATTGGACCAAGCTAGGACTGTGCATAAATGCTAATTTTTTTTCGTTACCCATTATTCGTTCCATTTCAATTTTTTTTTTCAAATATTCGTTGTTGTCGAATTGGATATCAAATCACATAGTTTTTATACTTGTAAGTTGTAACTATAAAAAACAAATAAAGATATGAAAATATGTTTGTGATCCGTTTTGATATAATATGTTACATGTTTTTCTTGTGCTTTCTTGTATTAAAGAAATAAATTACATATATATTCTATTATTATACTAGGTAAAGAACGTTATATCGCATGAAAAAATATCTTATAAAAATGAAATCATATAATTTATACAATAATTTTGTAACAAATCCTTTACAAGAGTACACATGTTATAACTGCAAATTAAATTTTGACCTGCAAATCCGTTGTGTTAACCATTTATTTTATAAATATTAAATTTGTATCATATTTTGTATATAATCATTTTTAAATAATATATTACTGTCATTTTTAAAAATAATGAAATATATAATATATAGTTCTAAATTTGTAAAAATTATTACATAACTTACGAATTTTAATCTTTTTAAAGGGTGAATGATATTTTAATTACTTCAAAATGTGAATGATATTTTTTCTATTTATTTAAATGAAAGTATTTATTAAAAAATATATTAGTTTACCAATTTAATATATTTTTCATATATATTTCATTTATTACTTTTATATGATATAGTCTATACTTATTAAAATTAGCATATAATTTTACTTTTATTTTGTTTATAGTAAATTTTTAATTAAAATTAGTTTATAATAATCTTATAATATTAATTACGAAATTTATCAATGCTTTAATTAAAAATTATTTATTTTTTTTTTAAAAAAAATTATTATTAAAACTAAAATTTAAAATTCTAATTAAAATATATTTTTTATTTAATATTTATAACTATTTATATTTTTTAGAAATGTCAAATATTAATAAACTAATGTAGATAATAAAAAAATAGAACTGAATATATAGACCTAAAAATATACTTATCGTTTAATAGAGAAGATTCTATGGAACTATATTGGTAAATTGTTATGTCATAGGATATGTATCGGGAAGAAAATTGAAACAAATAACCTGTTTTGTTAAGGACTATTTTTGCTACCAAACACAAATTACTTAACAATCCTATTTGTAAACATCGTTTTATTTATATATATATATATATATATTGCAAGAATTTGTAGGTAAGCAACCGCATAGAGAATTTACTCTTTACTATTTAAATAAGTTTATGAAAGGTTTATGAAAAGTAATTATTTTCTATTTTCTCAAGGATTTTTCTGAATAGTCATGATTTTAAAATTTGTGATAGTTATATTAAAATGTAAATGATATCTTTATAATATATTTCAAAAATATATATATATATATATATCTCTATGAAAAGAAAAATCTTAAAATATTATGACAAGCTCTTGAAAATTGTTACAACTTTAAATGTAAAGAACATTTTTACAACGATAAGATATTTTTACACATTTTTCTAACTTCTTACAAACCATTACATTATTAGCATGAAAGAACACGTTTTAGGATGATAAGACACATCCTTAAAAAGATTAACCTCTTAAAAACTATTGTCTTTAGGTTGAAAATACACGAATTATGAAAAAGTGCATTCTTAAAAATTTTGACGTTTTTGAAGTTCCTATCTAAAATTGAAAGACATTTTTTTGATGAAGTGTGAAATTTATTGATCAACGTAAGGAATAGTCATTTACAAGAGACTAATTAAACAAGTCCAAAAAGATTCACAAGGCTAAAGTTTGTATTTTCCTATGAATTGAGCTGAAATTTCAAACAACCGTCGTCAGTCCTACAATAATTTTGCACATTTTCACAACCCAATAATTTTTCTTAGGATGGTAAAATACATTCTTGCACATTTTCACAACCTCTTAAAACTATTGCACTTTAAGAATTAAAATACACATGCATAAGATGATAAGACATATCTTTGCACATTATTACAACCTCTTATAAACCACTACATTTTTAGGATAAAAGACACATCATTACAAAAAGTTGCATCTTTATACATTTTGATTAAAAAAAATAGACTAATGAAATTTTAGGATGAAAAGACAAATCATTTTTTTCAAAATAAAATACACATCATTACAAAAAGATGCATCTTTATACATTTTCATTAAAAAAATTTAAACTGATGAAATTTTAGGACGAAAAGACACATTATTTCACATTTTTGGATGTAAAAAAACATTTTGACAACTTTTAGAATGATAAGACACTTATTTTGAAATTTCCGGGTTCCTATTTAATGAAAATACACATTTTAGGATGATAAGAAACATAAATATACATTAGCAAAACCTCTTAAAAACTATTTATTTTTGTCATAAAATACACATTTTGTAAGATGATAAGACACATCCGAACATAAATATTTTTTACAACTTATTCATTGAATTTTAGGACGAAGGACAAAATTATTACGAAAACATACTTTGCTAGACATTTCGAGAACTTCTTTCAGATCAATGCAGTTTCTAGGATCAAAACACATATCCGTTCACATTTCATAGATGAAAGACATATTTTAGACATTTTGACAACAAAAATTTTAAATAATTTAATTTTAAGGATGAAAAGACACATTGACATTTGTTTGTTCTTGTCTATAATGAAACACACACGTTTTTATGATGATATAAGACACATTCTTACACATATTCGCAATTTCTTAAAAAAATCATGGGAAAAATTGACTTATTAATCCTGAACTTTAAAAAATCAGCCAAAAAAATCTTCAGCTCATAAATACACCATTTTAACCATCAACATTTAGTCAAACACAAATAAATCTCATATTTCCGTTGACCAAACCATATTAATCTCGTCAAAAATTCAACCGTTTAACACCGTTAATTATATTTAACAATTGATTTTTAATATAGCCAAAATGACTTCGTCAACAAAAATATGATATTTTTTTGTTATAAATTTAAAAGTTAAGGATTAAAATTAGTTACTTAAAACTATTTTAATTAAAAATTGTTGTTTTTCTTTTTCTTGACAACAAATTTATAGACTGTTATATCGATTAGAGTGACTAACTTAATAAAAATTGTTGTTTTTCTTTGAAAGTATATCATACGTTAATTAAAGATCAATCACTTACGCATGGAGTTATAGAACCTACAACTAATTAAGGACGAAGGAAATTAATTGAAAAGGATATATGGCGGCTGATGTGTAGAAGCCGTTACCGTAATCAGTCGAAGATGCCTTTACACATTCGCCTTTTTTCTTTTTTCATTTGTTTCGTACATCTTCTATTGAGTACATGTGATGATACTTCAAACAAAAACATGCTTATGGTTTTAGAATATTATATCCAAACTTATTTGAAGATGATTTATTAAGTTAGCCATTCAAACTTCCGGATGTTGCTTTTGAGAGACCTTCAGGTTCAATACGGACACTTCCAACTGCTCGTGGTCACTGATGCTATAACATGAGGCTCAACAACTCTCTTGGAAGACCTTCGACAGGCTCTCCGGCTAATTCTGGTGGACGTACATTGGACGCTAGTCGGAGTTCCTATGAGAGCGCCTGGATACCAGGATCAGAAAAAAACATTTTTTTTAATTAAATAGTTTTAAAGTAATTTTAATCCTTAACTTTTAAATTTAGAACAAAAAAATCTTATATTTTTGTTGACCAAGTATTAAAAGTCAACCGTTAAATATAACTAACTTGAATTTTGACGAGATTAAAACGGTTTGGTCAACGAAAGTATGAGATTTATTTGTGTTTGACTAAAAATTGATGGTTAAAATGTCGTGTTTATGAGTTGAAGATTTTTTTGGCTTATTTTTGAAAGTTCAGGATTAAAAAATCAATTTTCCTAAAAATCATATGATATATTTTAAGGATAAAATACACATGATAAGATATATCTTTAGCCATATTTACAATCTCTTATAAACCACAACATTTTTATGATCTTTTACTGTTGATGGAAATATATATTAATAGTTATATATTAAAAAAATTAGAGTAAACGATAAGAATATATAGAAATTAATATTTGAATTTTTTTCTATAATTAATATAGTTAAAATTTTATAATTTTTCCAAAATATTTTTAAATTATTAAAAATTAATTTTTAATAAAATCTAGTTATGATAAAAAGTTGCAATCTCTTAAATCTATTTGGATTTAATACTACTAATAGAATCTGCTGAGTATCTGTATAGCAAAAAAATATAAGAAAGTAATATAACTCTTTTTGTAATATCAAATTATCGAAAAACGTAAAATACAATTTTTTTTTTATAGATTTTGATTAAAGATGATAATTAGACAATACAAATGAAGTTAAGATTTATATAATATAACATTTTGTTGTAAGAAGGAAACAATTCTCTCGTATATTTTGTTTCGCATCTGCCAAGCATCGGTTTCAAATTTCTGTAGCAGCAGATCCTGGAATATTAGAATAAGAGTAGCCAGAGAGATCAAAAACATCATAGAATATGTTTATTTCAATATTATGGCTAGCAAACTGCAGCAAGTCTTCAATGCCTGCTTAGGTTGTTCTTGAGACATCTGAAGCACAGCTTTCGACTTTATGTTTGTGAAGTTCATTGTCTTAATCTGATGTACTTGGATTTTAATTGTCGAATGAGAAGAAGATCATTTACACAACATTTAATGTATATAACTAAAACCAGCTAGTTTTACTTGCTTTAAATCTGACTAAATTGACTGTCCTTGTTCACTCTTGTCATTAACATTGGCCAATCCAGAATTAATAATCTTTATCTGCTTCACAATCTTCTTAAGTGCGATTTTATCTTTAAGTATAGAGGTATGCGAGACTCCACCAATCTGAATCGTTTTCAAACTCTCAACTTTGTGAATCAACTCCAAAGCTGCTAAGCTCACCAAGTTAACCGTGCCGTCACCATCTCCGTACTTAATCTCTGGTTGTTTATCGAATCCTCCTCCTCCATACACCAAGACCTCCTGCGTATCAACTCCTTCCCCATATATGCAAGTGACCGGCACTCCCGGAGTCACCCTATCCTCTGTTAAAGGCAACACTCTTGTCTTGTAAGGTACAACTCCTTGAGAGAAGCCAATGTCTGCAAGAAACCGTTCCATCTCATAAGCTGTGTAGTTCACCCGGGGAGTAACCACAAGCGGTTTAGTTCTGTCGTGAAACACTTTAGAATGTGGAAGTAGCCATTGGTTACTTGCAGAACTTCTCTGTTGCGGCCTGACCAGCAAAGGGTTAATAAAAGGAATACCGAGTGTGTTTCCCGATGCAAACGTTCTCATCTGCTCAACTGTTCCACCCCATGGCGTAGAGAGCGCAACAAAGTGTTTGATGTACTTGCGGCGCCATGAAGGGGAGCTCCGGTTTAGGAAATGGAGGACGAAGAGGCCACCTAGGCTATGGGAGAGAAGTATCACTGGCTTTCCTTTGTTCTTGCTGCTCGTTTTCTCCACCAACTGTTTGAGGTCTTGTAGATATTGGGAGGCTATACGGGTCGAGTGGCCCGAACCGGCCAAGCCATACCTGAAGTCATATGGAGCTCCAAGTATGGTTTGGTCGTTAACATACCCGCATCCTTTCTCTAGAGCTTTAACCAAATGTGACATGGAAGATGTGGCATCTCTGCACCAAATGACAGCTTATTAACAAGCTGATATAACTGTCATAACTAGACAAGCGGTTATTATCCGTACCGAACTTATCAAACCGACCGAAAAAGTTTGGTTTTCTGTTAGTTCGGTTCAAAGGTTCAGTTCATTTCGGCAACTAAAAAACTTTGATTTTGGATTCAGTAACCGTTAGTTCGGTTTTCTATGAAAAAAAACTGAAGAAACTGAACCCACATGCCTAGAGTCATAACGGTTCATGAAATGTTGTAAACGCAAACACAACGAATATAACAAGAAATGTTGGAAGGTAGAGGTACTATACCGGAGACGAGGGTCTAGATAGAGTAGTGATTTGGTCGAACCGAAATGAGAAATCCGGGTCTGGACACCAGGGGCGTTTTGGTAATCATCCAAGTCGGCGTCATAGTACAACATCATACGTTCGTTGAAGCATTTGGTGAAGGGAGAGAATAACACTGCTGCATCAAGCCATAGCCTGAACCAACCATCACTCTTTTTGCGGGTAGGGTATAACCAGCTTCTACACCAGATGCTGCTTGGCTTGTAGTCTCGGTCCAATCGTGCCTCTATCTGGTTACCACCGTTTCCTGGAATCAGAATAATAGGGTGGACGTTGTTACCCGTAGCTTGACACATCAAAGTCATTGTCGCCGTTATGAGCATGACAGCTACCAAATGAAGTGAAGATGGTCTGTTCATGTTCTCTCTAAGAAATAGATTCTCTTATGTGTTTGTGCAAAGCTGTTTTTTTTTGTCACTGGTGCAAAGCTGTTAAACCTAGGGAAAAGTACCATCCATTTTGGAAAGTGGAATTTCCAAACAAAATCGAAGAGCAGTGGTGTCCGTCCAAGCAAAACGTATGCTTTAAGAGAAGCAGTGTCATGTATTCTGAAGCGTCTTCTCTTGTCATGTTTTCTTTGTGAACCACTGAGAACACGTGCTTCTCTCTCCTATCATCTTTGATGTACCTTTCTAGATAACTCTTCTTCTCTCTCACGTTCCTTATATTATGAAGTGTATAGGTGTCAATTGAGGCGTGCTGACTATGGGCTTGCCCAGTCCAATTCATTATGGACGGGTTATAAACACATCCAATTAATAAATGGTCTATTTGAACAAAAGACCAATGGATACATAGTCTAACTGGCAGTGGCGAACCCATGTATAAAAAAGGGGGTCAGCTGACATCTCTTAAATTTTAAAAAATTAGTTTATTAAGCTCTACAAACGAATTTCGCTAGCTTTAGTGGTGTTGTTATTACCATTGTGACTGACACCCGTAAACCTGAGTTCAATTCTTTCTTGACACCATTTACTCTTACACCCATAAACCTGAGTTCAATTCTCCCTTGACACCATTTACTCCTTTTTTTAGTTCTCATTTTAAATCCCATTTAGTTTCTGACCCAAGTTTAAAAAAATTCTGGGTCTGCCACTGCCAATTGGGTAAAGACCAAATGGACAATGGGTGTTCATGGCTATCTAAAAGTATATTTTCACAATTTTAACAAGAAAACATAGTTTTATAATTTTAATTTTAAATGCAATTTCTCTGTTTTGGCGGGAAACACAATTTCTCAGCTTTGGCAGAAGAATGATTCTTTTTTGGTTTTTGCGAAAAATGCAATTTCTTGGTTTTGGCAAAAAATGCAATTTCTTAATTTTGGCACGAAAACAAAATTTCTCGGTTTTAACGAAAACATGCAATTTTTTAATTTTGGCAGGAAAACGCAATTTCTTGGTTTTTGCAGAAAAACGCAAATTCTCAGTTTTTTGCGGGAAAACATAATTTCTCGATTTTGGCGGGAAATCGCAAATTATCGGTTTTGGCGGGAAAACACAATTGCTCGGATTTTGGTGGGAAACGTAATTTTTTTAGTTTTTGTGGAAAAACGTAATTTCTTAATTTTGGCGGGAAAATATTATTTTTTTTGGTTTTAGCGGAAAACCACAATTTCTTAATTTTGGCAGAAAAATGGAGAAGTTAGTTACCTGCAACAAAAGAAATGTCTTTCCCTTTGTATCTTTCAACAAAAATATCAATAGTATCCTTAAAGGTTTCAGTATCTAGAAGAAGTCTCGTTATGTCCTGAAACATGATCCCTGTTCAAAGTTTCAAATAACAAAAAAAATTGAAACACATATCAAGATTTTAAACTAGTTGACAAGGCGTTTAGTAGAAAGGGAGACCTGGTTTGGGAAAGTCGGGAATGACTCGAATGGAAGAGGCGATCTTGGTGAGTCGCCCACCTTATTTACTTGCCATTTCACTTTCGCCAGCTTCTTCACAAGAGAATACAAGAAGGAAGTGAAAAGCGTAATAAGAGAATCATAGCGATGTAAATGACCATTTTGTCCCAATAATTTTCCGGCTTCTCACAAAAACTATCTTGTATTGCTCTAAGCAGTGGTTGGTCCGCCCTACGGGCAGGTGAGTTTACAGTAAAACTATAACATGATTGATTTAGGCTTTGAGGATTCAATTAGAACAAAAAAGCCCAATATGCACCAATACGTTTGGAGATACGATAGATGTCTAAAGTTAAGCTTAAGTATTGTATTCAGAAGAAGACGAAAAGAAGATTGTAAGAAAAATGTTTTCGTAGGTTGAGCCATGGATAAGAAATGAGACATTCAGAAGAAGACGAAATGGAGACTGCATGGAGATTGTTTTCGGAGGTCGAGCAGTGAGAGTTTCGATTACGGCGATGATTTATGTTTCCGACGTCTTCATCTCTCATGGTGGTCTTGAGCTGCCTCATCAGCCGTTCAATTTTCTGGGCTATTACTGAGCCTCAATTATATTAGTTTTGTTACGGGTCTCATCTTATTTTACAATATTTATGTTAGCATAAAAACGTGTAGTTACAATATTTATATTAGGCATAAAGACAACATGTACTTTTTAAGTTAAAGAGGCAGAAATGCAACGTTAGATGTTAAATTTCAATAGTATACATATGTCGCAAAACCCGCCCGCCAGGTAGCAGAATAAGAGAGAAAAATATTTAGATATTTTTTGATTCTAAGATTGAAAGTTTTTGCATTAAAAAGTCGTATTTTATATTTTTAATTATTTGAAAATTATTCTTTTAAGATGTTTTTGCATTCTTTCCATATTTTGATATTGAACTGTCACAATCTATGTATTTCATTTACCTTTCCGGTGTGATGTGCTTCTCACCATCACCGGAAAAGACTCACCTCCATGCTCTTATTCTACATCTCATTTTTTCCGGTGATATTATCTTGCATTTGTTATAAATCAGGTTTATAAGTTACCAGTTGTGTGGTTGTTTTTCATGGTGTTGTAGGTTATTCCGGTCAATATTATCTGCTTCTCTTCTTTCTTAGATTTTAGCTTATATTAAGAACTGAATCACTTTAGGTTGGATCAAATTCTGATCGTCATTGATGTTGTTTTCTTTGTTGTTGGCTTACCGTTGACGGTCCTGCATTTCTTGGTTTTCAAGATTTGATTTTTGATGATCTGCCTTATATATTCTCTTTCATAGCTCGAGGGTGGTTCTACGGTTTTCTGATTTCATTTCGTCTTACCCTCTCCTCTATGTTCTCTCATCTCGTTTCAGCTTTCATCGCTGCTCGCATCTCTTATGGCTCTCCCTTTCGCTTTGTTTGCATAGTGTTTTCATTTGTGTATGTTCTGTAGGTTTGGAAGGTTGTTTCCGATCTCAAGATCGGACTCTTGTTTCTTGGTGACTGGCTTCCATTCTTCCTCCCTCAGGTTGTTTCTCTTCCTCCTCAATTTCTTTTACTATAAGTGTGCGGAGTTAGTCTTTTGGTGCTTTGGTCCCTTCTATTTGTGGTTTTTCGCTGGGATGTACATTTTGTTTGTGTTTTTTTAGTTTGTGAGGTGTTTCTTAACTATTGGTTGTTCTTATGGTCCGTTAGGAATGTGTCTTCCTGCTTTTTAGCGATTTTGATCTTCCGTTGATTTTTCTTCCTATAACCCATTTTGTTGGTTCTTTGAGTATGTCATTAATCGCGCTCCTTTGTCTTCAGCATATTACTTTGTCTCAAAATTTATTTTCTACTATTTTCTATATGATTATGAAAATTTTATATTTAGATTATGTTTTGCTCTAATATATATTTTTTTAGTTTAGTTAATAGTAAATACATATATAATTTGTAAATAAAATTATAGGATGTAAAAATCAAAATTAAAATATTGAAATATATGTTATTTTTTATTTTTCAATAAATTAAATATTTAAACTATATTTATATTATTTTAATTATTATTTATTCATTTTGCATTTTTGTGACCAATAAAATAAGTTATCATAAATTAAAATGATAAAGATTAGTGTGCAAAAGATTAAATAGTGCATAATTAAAAAGTGGTGAGCCAAATTATAATAATCTAAAGAAGAATAACCTAAAATGTAAATAAAAAAGGACACATGTCAACAAATCTTCATTCTCCATGTCATAAGAAGACAAAAAAAGTCTATTATATATATTCTACAGGACGCAAAAAACGTTTAATAGCGAGGTTTTCTATGGTGCCATCTTCTCATCCAAACTCAGTTCCGCAAGCCTATAATCCATGCTTTTTCCTTGCTTTGAGATGAAGTGGTTTGTGTTACGTATGTATTCTATGAAAAAAAAAACACAGAGATTAAAGAAGAAGAAGAAGAAAAAAAGAAAGAGATGTTCACAATGGTAGCCATAATTTATGAAATTGTTTATTTAATATTTATTTTAATAAAAAATTCTCAGGAAGTTATATAGGTTGATTTTTGTGTAACACATATAGGTAGAGTTGAAGAGTAATATAACATTTTTTTCATAAAAAAAATATAATTTAGATAAAAGTTAGAATTTTTACTTATCAAATGAAAGAAGAAGCAAATGCACCCCAATTAGAAATTATACAAAGAACGCAAGAAATATAAAATAGTACAACACATGGACATTTTTCCCATGTTTCGTTGAATCAGTTCAGACAATGCCGAGGAACCATCTTGCCACGTGCAGAACCGTCAACATTCTCGCATACTGTGGTGGAAGGACCACCCTCGACTCCCTTATGCTCTGGGTTAATGTCAGTTAGCTCAACATTTTTGCACGGAAAGCTCTTGCTACAGTGTAGATTCACCGCCACTTTTTTCGTTGATGTTCCATATATGTTCATTAGCTTAAGGTCTTCGATTTGAACGTGTGACTCTCCGTGAAAAAAAAGATGAAACACAACTTTTAGTTTTTTTTTGTTGTAGTAAGAGACAAGAATTATATAATTGTATCGTGCTTAGAGAGTTCACCTTATTTTCACACGGTGGGTGAGGACAATACTTTTGGTCAGTAGCGAATCCAGAAGTGATTATTAGAGGGTGCACAAGTGTGTTAAATTACAAATTTTGGTGGACACATATAAACATAAGTGACTAAATACACTAGAATTTCAAAAAAGTTATGGGTGCATGTGCACCCTCATTCTTCTTACTGGCTTCGCCCCTGCTTTTGGTCGATGTTTAGAGGGTTTCCAACGTTAATCATCTGAATATTCTCGTACACAAAGTTAGAAACCAAGATCTTCTCTTCTTTGTTTTTCCATAAGCTTCCGACACTGATCCCATGTCCAGGACCACAGTTAATATTTGAGATATCCATGTTGGTGGTTCCGGAAAGGATGGCGATACAGTCGTTCTCCAGTACCAATGTGTGTGTCGGAGATGTTTTTAGGTATCTTCTTTTTTTTAGGTATCTTCTTTGGAATATACATTAGTTCTAAAATTTTTAATACCCATATCCCCACTTTGTAATGAAGATTATTTTAGAGAAATCATCTATTGGATTATATTTCTAAATTCTTAAATACCTAATATTTAAAATATAATTTATTTTATTGTTGTTAGAATATTTCCAGGGAATTTAGACGGGGTTGCTCTTATTGTTTTACATATTCTCGTCAGTTAGGTATTATTATTAATATAAGATTATACTCTTTTTGTTCTATAAAAGAAAAATAAAACCACAAACGAAAAAACACAGAATGTATTTACTTTTTTATTTTGCACCAATCAAAAACTTCCATAAACTCGCAGAAAGCGAAAGAAAGAAGAAGCAAATACACACCAATTAGAAATTATACAAAGAACATAAGAAAATATAAAATAGTACAACAAATGGACATTGTTCCCATGCGTCGTTGAATCAGTTTAGACAATGCTGAGGAACCATCTTGCAGAACCGTCAACATTCTCGCATACTGCGGTGGATTATTGCACGGACAATAATATAATATAATAAAGCAATATAACTGAGCTACATAATTTTAGTTGTAAAATAATATAATAAAGCAATATGTAAAAGGATTAAGAAGTGGTACCATAGCTAGCTTAGGACAATTGGGGTTTTTGTGGCAGTCATTTAGTGGCCAAGACTCCTTCCCTTGGCCGTCGAGTGTACCGGCACCGGAGATCATAAGATTATTAATGTACCTGAAGTTGATCCATATTTCCTGCTTAATGTCCCTAGGGTTTGCAGGAGCTAACAAAGTTCCATCGATAACGAATTCAATCTGATTCACACATGGTCCTACGAACTCTACACCACCAAGATAAAATTTTCCTTTGGGTACGTAGATTTTACTGTTGCCACCTTTCCTTGTGCATGCACTGTTCTACTTGTGAACGCCTAATTTTGGACAAGTTAAACATAAAAAGTCTGTAAAATTTTATTAGAGTGTTTCTATATCGGTTATGTATATACCTTGGCGTTATCAGTTTTTCCGTCGGCTTTAGCACCATAACGTGAACGTTAAAAAACCTTTGGCCTGTTGGTCAGACGACTTGCAAAGGCGGTGACGAACAAGAGAGACAAACACAAAGCCTAAAACGCAGAAGCAATGCAAGCCATCTTTTTTTTACGGTATATATAAGTAAGGATTATTTTTTTATTAATAAATGTGTTTAAGACACAATGAGATGTGTTGATCTACTGTATCTGCTTATATAGATTTAATATGTTTTCATGAACTAATAGTGTAAATCAATTTTGTCTTTAAACAAGAACTTGATTCTTGTTACTGGTTAGTAATCATCGTCTAAAATTGGGCTGTTTCTTTTGTATTGATTCTGGTTGATAATTTCTTGTTATGGAAATGTACATATATGGTTATCTGATTTCTCTGTGCTCGCTCATTTAAAACGGAATCTTAGTTTTGGTGAAAATTCAGTTAGGTATTTACCAGTAAATTGTTTCATTTAATGCTTGGTTTTGAAATAATTCCATTACATAAGATTTGTAAACAACGACGCTAATTCATCACCAAGAAACTAAATTATATATATATATATATATATCAAAGATATCAAAGATAATGGTTAGTTTCTTAATGAACACCTAAGAACCTTCGTAGTTATTCCTTTAAACTCTATTTTGATGAGGTCTAATATATTTGGTCAGTAAAATGGATCAGTACTCTTTGCAATATCTGGATGTAATTTTTCAATAATCTTTTTTCTAAAAAAATATATCACTTTAAAAATGGAGGAAGTATTATATAGTTTTGACTTTTGAAGACATCCCCACTTTGTAATGTATATATCTGTAGAAAAATCTTCTTTGGAATATAGTTCTAAAATTTTTAACACCCATATCCCCACTTTGTAATGAAGATTATTTTAGAGAAATCATCTATTGGATTATAGTTCTAAATTCTTAAATACCTAATATTTAAAATATAATTTATTTTATTGTTGTTAGGATATTTCCAGGGAATTTAGACGGGGATGCTCTTATTGTTTCACATATTCTCGTCAGTTCGGTATGATTATTAATATAAGATTATACTCTTTTTGTTCTATAAAAGAAAAATAAAACCACAAACGAAAAAACACAGAATGTATTCACTTCTTTATTTTGCACCAATCAAAAACTTCCATAAACTCGCAGAAAATGAAAGAAAGAAGAAGCAAATACACACCAATTAGAAATTATACAGAGAACATAAGAAAATATAAAATAGTACAGCAAATGGACATTGTTCCCATGGGTCGTTGAATCAGTTTAGACAATGCTGAGGAACCATCTTGCCACGTGCAGAACCGTCAACATTCTCGCATACTGCGGTGGAAGGACCACCCTCGACTCCCTTATGCTCTAGGTTAATGTCTGTTAGCTCAACATTCTTGCACGGAAAGCTCTTGCTGCATTGTAGATTCACCGCCACTTTGTTCGTTGATGTTCCATATATGTTCTTTAACTTAAGGTCTTGGATTTGGACGTGTGACTCTCCCTGAAAAAAATAATGAAACATAACTTTTAGTTTTTCTTTAGTAGTAAGAGTAACGAATTATATAAATTTTGTATTTTGCAAAGAGAGTTCACCTTCTTTTCACAGGGTGGGTGAGGACAATACTTCTGGTCGATGTTGATAGGGTTTCCAACGTTAATCATCTGAATATTCTCGTACACGAAGTTAGAAACCAAGATCTTGGAAGCTGAAGATTCCCAAGTCTTGATTCGAATACCATCGCTTGTGCCGTTAAAGACTACGTCTCTTACGGTTAAGCCATTAACGTCCTTCTCTTCTTTGTGTTTCCCTAAGCTTCCGACACTTATCCCATGTCCAGGACCACAGTTAACATTAGAGATATCCATGTTGGTGGTTCCGGAAAGGATGGCGATACAGTCGTCTCCGGTACCAATGTGTGTCTTGGAGATGTTAATATCGCTACAAAACCCGAATTTTAACCCGTCGGTGTTGGGGCTATCGCCAGGAGCTGTTATAGTGACGTCAGTGATGTTGAAGTGATGGACGGAGAAGAAGTTGAAGTGTCCCATTTTGCTGTTGAGTGATGTTATCCCATTGATTCTTGAGTTGTTCACGCATGCAAATCCCATGGTCTATGAGAATAATAAAGTTTAGTAAGACATTTGGTGACTAGAGTAACAAAGCACTCTTTAGGTATCTTAAGATTAAAAACAAAAGAAATAAAAACAGAAAAGTGAAACAATAGTTTTTCAAATAAGAACTTTTGGGATATTTTAGTAGATAGTCTATTGGATTTTAAGTACTGCAACTATTTAAAAATATTGTAATATAATCAACAACTTAAAACATGATTTTTAGTGGAGACCCCATATTGAAATACTTTACCAATGGGCATGCTCTAAAATGTAGTTATGTGGATATTACCTTTTCTTTAAAATGATATTCGTTTTCATAACGTTTTGTATCTAAATAATTACATCTACAAACTCACCATGTAACAGAAATAACTGAGTTACATAATTTTCATTGTAAAATAATATAATAAGGCAATATGTAAAAGGATTAAGAAGTGTTACCATAGCTAGCTTAGGACAATTGGGGTTTTTGTGGCAGTCATTTAGTGGCCAAGACTCTTTCCCTTGGCCGTCGAGTGTACCGGCACCAGAGATCATAAGATTATTAATGTACCTGAAGTTGATCCATATTTCCTGCTTAATGTCCCTAGGGTTTGCAGGAGATAACAAAGTTCCATCGATAACGAATTCAATCTGATTCACACATGGTCCTACGAACTCTACACCACCAAGATAAAATGTTCCTTTGGGTACGTAGATTTTACTGTTGCCACCTTTCCTTGTGCATGCACTGTTCCATATACTTGTGAACGCCTAATTTTGGACAAGTTAAACATAAAAAGTCTGTAAAATGTTATTTGAGTGTTTCTATATCGGTTATGTATATACCTTGGCGTTATCAGTTTTTCCGTCGGCTTTAGCACCATAACGTTGAACGTTAAAAACCTTTGGCCTGTTGGTCAGACGACTTGCAAAGGCGGTGACGAACAAGAGAGACAAGCACAAAGCCTTAAACGCAGAAGCAATGCAAGCCATCTTTTTTTTACGGTATATATAAGTAAGGGTTCTTTTTTTATTAATAAATGTGTTTAAGACACAATGAGATGTGTTGATCTACTGTATCTGCTTATATAGAGTTAATATGTTTTCATGAACTATTAGAGTAAATCAATTTTCTCTTTAAACAAGAACTTGATTCTTGTTACTAGTTAGTAATCATCGTCTAAAATTGGGCTGCTTCTTTTGTATTGATTCTGGTTGATAATTTATTGTTATGGAAATGTATATATATGGTTATCTGATTTCTCTGTGCTCTCTCATTTAAAACGGAATCTTAGTTTTGGTGAAAATTCAGTTAGGTATTTACCAGTAAATTGTTTCATTTAATGCTTGGTTTTGAAATAATTCCGTTACATACGATTTGTAAACAACGCTAATTCATCACCAAGAAACTAAATTATATATATAAGATATCAAAGATAATGGTTAGTTTCTTAATGAACACCTAAGAACCTTCGTAGTTATTCCTTTAAACTCTATTTTGATGAGGTCTAATATATTTGGTCAGTAAAATGGATCAGTACTCTTTGCAATATCTGGATGTAATTTTTCAATAATCTTTTTTTTTTAAAATATATCACTCAAAAAATGGAGGAAGTATTATATAGTTTTGACTTTTGAAGACATCCCCACTTTGTAATGTATATATCTGTAGAAAAATCTTCTTTGGAATATAGTTCTAAAATTTTTAACACCCATATCCCCACTTTGTAATGAAGATTATTTTAGAGAAATCATCTATTGGATTATAGTTCTAAATTCTTAAATACCTAATATTTAAAATATAATTTATTTTATTGTTGTTAGGATATTTCCAGGGAATTTAGACGGGGTTGCTCTTATTGTTTCACATATTCTCGTCAGTTCGGTATGATTATTAATATAAGATTATACTCTTTTTGTTCTATAAAAGAAAAATAAAACCACAAACGAAAAAACACAGAATGTATTCACTTCTTTATTTTGCACCAATCAAAAACTTCCATAAACTCGCAGAAAATGAAAGAAAGAAGAAGCAAATACACACCAATTAGAAATTATACAAAGAACATAAGAAAATATAAAATAGTACAACAAATGGACATTGTTCCCATGTGTCGTTGAATCAGTTTAGACAATGCTGAGGAACCATCTTGCCACGTGCAGAACCGTCAACATTCTTGCATACTGCGGTGGAAGGACCACCCTCGACTCCCTTATGCTCTAGGTTAATGTCAGTTAGCTCAACATTCTTGCACGGAAAGCTCTTGCTGCATTGTAGATTCACCGCCACTTTGTTCGTTGATGTTCCATATATGTTCTTTAACTTAAGGTCTTGGATTTGGACGTGTGACTCTCCCTGAAAAAAATAATGAAACATAACTTTTAGTTTTTCTTTATTAGTAAGAGTAACGAATTATATAATTTTGTATTTTGCAAAGAGAGTTCACCTTCTTTTCACAGGGTGGGTGAGGACAATACTTCTGGTCGATGTTGATAGGGTTTCCAACGTTAATCATCTGAATATTCTTGTACACGAAGTTAGAAACCAAGATCTTGGAAGCTGAAGATTCCCAAGTCTTGATTCGAATACCATCGCTTGTGCCGTTAAAGACTACGTCTCTTACGGTTAAGCCATTAACGTCCTTCTCTTCTTTGTTTTTCCCTAAGCTTCCGACACTGATCCCATGTCCAGGACCACAGTTAACATTAGAGATATCCATGTTGGTGGTTCCGGAAAGGATGGCGATACAGTCGTCTCCGGTACCAATGTGTGTCTTGGAGATGTTAATATCGCTACAAAACCCGAATTTTAACGCGTCGGTGTTGGGGCTATCGCCAGGAGCTGTTATAGTGACGTCAGTGATGTTGAAGTGATGGACGGAGAAGAAGTTGAAGTGTCCCATTTTGCTGTTGAGTGATGTTATCCCATTGATTCTTGAGTTGTTCACGAATGCAAATCCCATGGTCTATGAGAATAATAAAGTTTAGTAAAACATTTGGTGACTTGAGTAACAAAGCACTCTTTAGGTGTAAGATTAAAAACAAAAGAAATAAAAACAGAAAAGTGAAACAATAGTTTTTCAAATAAGAACTTTTGAGATATTTTAGTAGATACTCTATTGGATTTTAAGTACTCCAACTATTTAAAAATATTGTAATATAATCAACAACTTAAAACATGATTTTTAGTGGAGACCCCATATTGAAATACTTTACCAATGGGCATACTCTAAAATGTAGTTATGTGGATATTACCTTTTCTTCAAAATGATAATCGTTTTCATAACGTTTTGTATCTAAATAATTACATCTACAAATTCACCATGTAACAGAAATAACTGAGTTACATAATTTTAGTTGTAAAACAATATAATAAAGCAATATGTAAAAGGATTAAGAAGTGGTACCATAGCTAGCTTAGGACAATTGGGGTTTTTGTGGCAGTCATTTAGTGGCCAAGACTCCTTCCCTTGGCCGTCGAGTGTACCGGCACCGGAGATCATAAGATTATTAATGTACCTGAAGTTGATCCATATTTCCTGCTTAATGTCCCTAGGGTTTGCAGGAGCTAACAAAGTTCCATCGATAACAAATTCAATCTGATTCACACATGGTCCTACGAACTCTACACCACCAAGATAAAATGTTCCTTTGGGTACGTAGATTTTACTGTTGCCACCTTTCCTTGTGCATGCACTGTTCCATATACTTGTGAACGCCTAATTTTGGACAAGTTAAACATAAAAAGTCTGTAAAATGTTATTTGAGTGTTTCTATATCGGTTATGTATATACCTTGGCATTATCAGTTTTTCCGTCGGCTTTAGCACCATAACGTTGAACGTTAAAAACCTTTGGCCTGTTGGTCAGACGACCTGCAAAGGCGGTGATGAACAAGAGAGACAAACACAAAACCTTAAACGCAGAAGCAATGCAAGTCATCTTCTTATTTTGTTTAGGGTTCTTATTTTGTTTAGGGTATATAAAAGTAAGGATTTTGTGTTATAAAAAAATGTCTTTAAGACACAATGAGAAATGTTTATCTACTGTATCTACTTATATAGAGTAATATGTTTCCATGAACTGTTAGAATACATCTATTTCTTAAATTAAGAACTTGATTCTTGTTACTAACTAGGTAATTAGTAATCATTGGCTCACTACAAGAAAAATGCGTTTTAATAGCATATTAGGATAGCGTTTTTTCGCTTTCTGCTATGGTTGACATATCCGTTAGTTTTAGATAGCGTTTGTATTTTATGAAATGCTATTATAGAACGACATAATTGGAAGCGCTATGATAGTATATATTTAATAGCACATAGAATAATAAACGCTGTAATAGTGTACTTTCTGAATCTCTAAACCCTAAACGAGTTTCCGAACCCTATACTCTAAAAAACTAAATTTAAACACTAATACAATAATAATCTTTATAATATTATAAACTTAAATATTTTAGTCTCCAAATCTAAAATCATAAATTTCATATTTGATAGTTCTAATATTTCAATACTAAAACATACACGTTAAAACCAAAATAATTTTATTATATGTATACTCACATAATTTCAACACAAAACCTTAAACTTTTCTTTCATCAAAAATCTGAAAGATAATACTTATAAAAATAGGATCTTTTCAAATTTAATTTTTCAAACCTTAAATCTAACCTTAGAATTCTATCACATAGACTTTTGCTCAAAAATCTTATAATTTAAATCTGAAATTCAATAATTCTTCATTAACTTTATAAATGTAAATGATAATTTAGGTTATATATTAATAAAATTAGTTACACAATAAAACATTTTTGATTGGTTAATCTTTGACCATTGATTGTTTTTAATCCAATGGTTATAACTCATTCTTTTGTTAATCCTTTTCCTTTTTTCTCATTGGTCAGTTAATAAAACAAAGAGAAAATATTTTCATTGGTTAAAACAGGATGGCGAGGATAGCTTCTATATTTGATCTGCACCGTAGATTTAATTCGATCTAAAGGACATTAGTGAATATTTTATTTTTCCCAATCTCTCGTCTCCTCTCTCCCAATCTCTCGTCTCCTCCTCTCACCGTCTCTTCAACCTTCTTGCTCCTCTCTCATCATCTCATATCCTGCAATCATCTTCTCCCATCAATCCTCCTCTCTCATCACCTATTCAATCTCATCTCACGATCCCTCAAACTTGCTGTCTGTCGTCATGGATTTAAGCTCACCATCTCTGCTCAAGTATGGAAACCATCATCACCATGACCCCTCGCCTCCTTCCCTTGGTCTATCTCTTCTTAAGCGTTCATCTTCTTTTCATCTTTTTTTAACTATTGCTTTTGCTTACAGATCCAGAGGTAAGGACGATCCAGAGACAGAGGCGGCAGCCGACGCACAAAGAGGTTGAATACGGCGGAGTTACGAAGACGACGGCCGATGCACAAAAAGAGGCCTACGAAGTCAGGATGGAAGAGGAAGAGTAAGCTATCTGTGGTGATGGAGGTAGATTCAAGCGAGAAGAGAAGCAGACAAGAAGAAGAAGGAGAAGAAGAAGAAGAAGAAGAAAAGAGGCGTACAAGAGAAGAAGAAGAGAAGCGGCGTAGACTAGTTTTAGTTTTAGGTTTAGCTTTTTAATTTTGGTTTAGTTTGGTTTACTTTTATGTATCTGTATAAATTTTTTGATATATAAAAATTTTATTTTTTTTGTAAACCAATTTAATTATGAATCATTTTATTTAATAAAAAAATTAAATATATATACGATTATATTTTAATTATGTTGTTAATTTATTTTTTTATTTTTTTACTATAAATAATAACGAAAACAATACGCTATTAAAAAATATTAAATTGCAGATAGAAAAGCGCTATCGTAGCGGAAGCAAAGATAGCACAATGAAATAACGCTATTTAATGTCCTCTATCTATTATGACGGGCGATGATACAGCGTTTAGAAAACTGCTATCGTATCGTTATATAGCGTTATTCGTCCGCTATTAAAATACCTTTTTCTTGTAGTGGCTAAAAATGGGCTGTTTCTTTCGTATTGATTTTGGTTGGTTATTTATTGTTATGGAATTTTTTTTTTTGTTTTCTATTGGTATCAAGTGCATGGTTGTCTGATTTCTCTTTGCTCTCATTTGAACAAGAATCTTAATCTTGGTGAAAGGCCAATAGCGTATTAACAAGTAAATTGTTTCAGTTAATGCTTATTTTGTCCTAACTATCCTGAGAGGTCGTATCATAATAATTGTGAAAGGTCAGTTATGTATTTGCGATCTCTTTGCAGATATATCAAAAGATATGGTGATTACAAAATAAATAAATATATATCAAAAGATATGGTTATCAAATAAGGAAATAAAATACTCGTGATTCATTCCCTACTAAATTATTTTAGTGATTTTTGCTGATGTATTGTTCATAATTAAAGTTTCAAGAAATTGTTATAATTTGATAAGTCGACAGTTTTTTATTTTTTATCATTTAAATTAGATCGAAAATTAAATTAAATCTAAAATCATTTAACATCACTTACCATATAATCTAAGAATATTACAAATAACAATTTATGGCAACTAATTTTCAAAATTATAGAAATATTAATAATGTTTTATTTATTATTTTTAATATTTATAAACTATAAAATATAATGAACAAATTTTTATATAAGATAATTATAATAGTTTTATACTTTATTTGATGATTTGTATTCAAATATAATTAATATGATTTTTAAATTACTTATTGTTGTTTACAGAATAAATTTATCCAAATTTTAAATTATAATATGTTATAAATTAGTTATAAAAGTATAAATCCCACTATATATTGATTGAGAAGTCATATAAGTGATTTTTTCTTACGTGTCGATCATAAAATAACTCTTAAAATTGTTATAATTTGATTGGTCAATGAATTTTAATTTTATTTAATATAATTATATCCAAAAGGAAAACATAATTCAGTTACCAGTTAATATCACTTTTCAAATAGTCTACATAATATTAGAAATAATTTTTATGCTAAATAAGTTTTTTATGAAGTTTGAAATTTATTAATCATTGTAAAAAGAAGGTAACTCATTTTATTAAAAACTGAATTATGAATATTATATAAACATAATTTTAGTAAATTTTTTTTAAATAGAATATATCAACAGATATTTAAAATATTAATATTCATCTTTTTCAAAAAAATATTATTTAAAAGTATTTAACAGTAAACACATATTCTATTTTGATTATGAAAAAAGTATCTTAATTTGAAATATTTACTAAATATATTGTTACAAAATATTCAAACCCACAAAATTGCGGGCATCCACCTAGTATAATATTATTTGATCAGTCTGGGCATGGATTTTGGCCAAAGTGTTTTACATGGTGGATCGTAGCAGATGATAGGTTCATTCTCTGGTATTAGTCGGAATATCTTCCAAACTCGGATCAGACAGTGTGATAGTCAGTCCGCTTTGTAGCACTAGCTGCGTTCTTCACGGGGCGGCCGACCAGATTGGTCTATAAAATTTATTAAAAAAAATCTTACATTACCATACTAACTCATTACATTAAATGAAAATTCAATTTTGTATTCATAATGATCACGAATAACAAATACAAAGGAATCAATGTAAAAGACGAATAAAAGGGAATTGAAAATATTTATCACTTGACCAAGTAAGATAATCAAATAAGGATAGTCAAACAATATTGCATTTTGAATATTCTAGCTTAGCTAGCGTCTTCTAGTCTATGTTACATGGAAACATAATCAGGTAGGAAGAACAGAAGCGATGGTTTTTAAAAAGTTAGGAAGCGGGTACATGTTGGAAACGTATATCCATATTTACATATATATATATATATATATAATATTATAAAATTTTGGACTAAAAATTATATGATTTAAATTTAAAACAAAACATTTATTCATTTATAATAATTTTGAAATGATTTCATATTAAAACTGTGAAAATATACATAAATTAAGTTTAAATAATTTTATATTAATTATTTTAATATTTTATAAATATTAGTCACAGTATATTTGAATATATCCTCTATCTTTAGTAAAAACCTCAATGCATAAAGATAATTTATAGTATTAATTTTAATATTTGTGTATTTATATCCTCTCTATTTCATTACTGTTGAAATTGAGATTTTATATAAATTAAAAAATGATTTATATTTTAATTTATTTATGGTTTTTAAACAGTGATTTTAAAACAGAATTGTAACTTTTCAACGTGTTTTTAAAGAGAATATTGTATAAGTTTTTGGAAGCGAGATTTTGTAAGCTTCGATAAAGTTTCAATTCTGATTTCTGTTTTGAAGTGGGATGCGAATGTTCAATAAAGCTTCCGTGAACCTAGATTTTAGGTAAATTTTTACAGTATTTTATAACTCAGTCAAGAGAGACATAAATGGCCACCAACAGAAGATGGTGTGCTCATAAGTGCTTGGATGAACACCTCCAAAAATCTAGTGGTTTCGAATGAGCAGAAAACAATTACATTTTGGAAACGATTTGATGCTTATTTTGCTGAAAGTACAAACATGGCTGGTTTGCAAAAGAGATAGCCAACGCACTGTAAATCAAGGTGGAGGAACATTAACGAGGGCGCGTGTAAGTTCGTTGGATGTTATGAAGCTGCAACAAAACAAAGATCAAGTGGACAGAGCGAGAATGACGTTTTGAAGATGGCTCACGAGATTTTCTACAATGATTACAAGGAAAAGTTCACACTGAAGCATGCATAGTTGGAGCTTGGCCATGATCAGAAATGGTGTGGAGCATCTACAACTAAAGATAAAGTTCACTCAAAAAGAAGGAAGCCCAATGACCATTCGGCACAGTCAGCAACCTCTGTTGCAGGAACTCATGGAGAGGATGAGGCAATGGCTCGGCCAGTTGGTGTTAAAGCAGCGAAGAGAAAAGGAAAAACTATGTGACCAAGCCAGCGACTTTGGAGGATGAAGGAAGCGAGTTTCAGAGCATCTGGAAGATTCGGCAGAAGGATTATGTTCTGAAAGAGAAGCTTAAGAAGCAGATATTACTTGACAACCTAATTGCCAAGACAGAGGTACTGAGTGAACTTGAAATAGCTTTGAAAAATAAGCTTATTAATGACATGTTGGAAATTTAGTTTTAGCTTGGGTTTATGGAATCTGTATCCTTCTGTCGAGTCTTTATAAAATTTGCTTCAGTCGAGTCCTTACGCTTCAGTCGAGTCTTTATGCTTTGGTCGAGTCTTTGTGGTTCCGTCGATTCTTTATGCTTCTGTCCAAGTCTGTATGCTTCTGTCTCTGTATTGCTTAAGAAGAAAGTTGGATGTTAATGGTTAATGTTTTCTGATTTTGCTGTTTCTTTATTGCTTAATCTTGAGTTTTGATGTTAGTGGTTAATTCTTATGCGGTTGATGTTGATGCTTAATGCTTTTGCTGTCGAGTCTTTATTACCATATTGATGTGGTTTCCAGGAGCATTAAACATGAAGAGAAAGTCGAGGCTGATTAGGTTGAGAGTTCACAAATGGATTTTGCGTTTTCATGCCTTCAAATCTCGGGAATATGATGAGCATTCGAAATCGAATCCGTGATAACAAAATACATCAACAATTGAAGGATGATTTGGTTGAGAGTATCTGACAAAAATTGGAATAAATCAAGATTTCAACTAATTGTTTTTTTTCTCGTTTACGATTAGTATTTGTATTTTCAATATGTTGTAATGTCTTCTTTAAAAAAAAAATCTTCTTTCATGTTATGAAATCCAATCATTCTATATTTTTTTTAAAAATAAAAACCTCAATGAGATTCTATCATTGGACGAGAAAAAATTAAATTAGATAAGCAAAAGTTCTTAACCTTTCAAATTACTATTTTATTATTAATTTATTGATTAGAAACCATAAGGAGTCCTTATTTCAATAATCTTAGGAAAACTAAAATCCTAGTTAGAAGAGCAGCCGTCGGTCTTTTCTCTCTTGCTCCGGTGGTTGATGGTTCTCACCGCCACCAGGAGCGGCTAAGATCCCGGGAAAAGAGGCTCTCAAAGCTCTTTACCGCCGGTTTTCTGTCTCTGGGAGGGGATGACTCCTCTAGCATCTCTATCGTCGGCTTTGTGTCCTTGGGAATGATGTTTTTTCTAGCATCTCGATCACCGGAACTTATGTTTTTGTGTGGTGAAGTGGTATTAGCTTGAAGTCGTGGAAATACTGCTTTTGTTTGGTTCTTGTTGTTTCAGTCACTTCGCCACATCATAAGTTGGCTTTTGGGTTCGTTTTTTGTGATTTATGTTCGCTGTGGAGGTATCTACTAGACCTTATCTTGGTCCTTTGTGGTTTTGGGAGATGGTTACTAGACGAAGCAGTTAACTTGATCTTCAGTTCTTCTCTTGCGAGGAGGTAGGCAATCTTTGTTCTGTAGGTCACTTGGTTGCCTTGCAAGTTTCCGCGTGTAAAAGCTGGTGGTATTTTTTAACATTTTCTCAAGTAGCGTTTCAAAGTTTTTTGTCCTTGTATCTTAGTTTTAGTGGTGGTTTCTTGTCATGCAAGTTTCACATGGATAGCAGCTATTGGAGTTGGTGTAGATTTAACCTCTCTATTGGTTCTGATGTTACTGGTTCTAGTATGGCTTGGTGATGTTTCCTTTAGGGTTGAGACCGCTCAAAACAGTTGTTACTTAGGTCAGCTCCACTGATATCGAATTCTTTTAGAAAAATGGAAGAAATAGACTTTTGGACATAGATGAATTTTATGCTATGTTTATATCTTTGTTTTATTTTGTTTGGTTTATGTTTTTTAATCTGGTTTCTATCAACAATATGTATCTTAATTTTCTTCGAGTTATTGATGGTCATAAAAACTTCAAATGAGTCTTCCCATTAATCATGCTTTAATGAGTTTTGGAAGTCCGTTAAGCTCGACATATGCAAAATAATGGGCCTGTGGATTTTAACGAGGCCCAATAAACATATTGTCAAGAGTCGAGACGATAATCGTAAATGAGAAGCAACAAATCAACACACTTAACTGTGACTTGAAGCTATTTCGTTTTCTATCGTCTTCTCCGTTTCATTTTCAAAATTAGCTCCCTTCTTCCCTTTCTACTCAATAAATAAAAAAAAAACCCTAAAACCTAATCTGGAAGTAAGCTGCTCAACCACTCCCCCCATGACCTCTCAACGATACTCCTCCCTTAAATCCCTTCTCTTCCTCCTCCCCGGAATCCAACCCCACACACGATGACTAATCTCCTCTCCTTCTCCGTCTCCGCCCTTCTCCTCTTCCTCCTCCTCTCCACTTCCTCCGCTCAACACAATGTTCGAACAGAGCGAATCTCAGGTACTTGTTCTTGTTCTTGTTCTTGTTCAAATGGGTATTTGATTTTGATCATAAAGGTTGAATCTTCCCACTTGCAGGAAGTGCTGGTGATGTGTTGGAGGACAATCCAGTAGGGAAGCTTAAAGTCTACGTATACGAGCTCCCAAGCAAGTACAACAAGAAGCTACTCCAAAAAGACCCTCGTTGTCTCACCCACATGTTCGCTGCTGAGATCTTCATGCACAGGTTCCTCTTATCCAGCCCTGTCCGAACGCTTAACCCCGACGAAGCTGATTGGTTCTACGCTCCTATCTACCCCACTTGCGACCTCACGCCCACCGGCTTGCCGTTGCCCTTTAAGTCCCCTCGTATGATGAGAAGCGCGATTCAGCTCATCTCCTCGAACTGGCCGTATTGGAATAAGACCGAAGGTGCTGATCACTTCTTTGTTGTGCCACACGACTTCGGAGCTTGCTTCCATTACCAGGTAAGATTTGTAGAATAGTGTTGTGTGATTTTGAGTGTGGAGAGATTTGAAGATTTGATTTTGATGTTGAAAACAGGAGGAGAAAGCTATTGAGAGAGGGATACTTCCGCTGCTCAAGCGTGCTACTTTGGTTCAGACGTTTGGTCAGAGGAACCATGTGTGTTTGGACCAAGGCTCCATCACTATTCCTCCGTTTGCACCTCCACAGAAGATGCAGACCCATCTTCTTCCTCCAGACATTCCGCGTTCTATCTTTGTCTACTTCCGTGGTCTATTCTATGATGTTAACAACGATCCAGAAGGTGGCTATTACGCAAGGTAAACATATAAAGATCAAATTGTTTTGGAATCTGCTGAATGTTTAACGTATGTCTCCTTTGTATAGAGGGGCAAGAGCAGCGGTGTGGGAGAATTTCAAGAACAACCCTCTGTTCGACATCTCGACAGACCACCCGACAACATACTACGAAGACATGCAGAGATCCATCTTCTGTCTTTGTCCTCTAGGATGGGCTCCGTGGAGTCCGAGGCTAGTCGAAGCGGTTGTGTTTGGTTGCATTCCGGTTATCATAGCGGACGACATTGTGCTGCCTTTCGCGGATGCTATCCCCTGGGAAGAGATAGGAGTCTTTGTCGCGGAGAAAGACGTCCCTGAGCTAGACACGATCCTAACCTCAATACCAACGGAAGTTATTTTGAGGAAACAGAGGCTACTAGCGAATCCTTCGATGAAACAGGCGATGCTGTTTCCTCAACCGGCGCAGCCAGGGGACGCGTTCCATCAGATACTTAACGGGTTAGCTAGGAAGTTACCACATGACGGAAGTGTGTACTTGAAAGCAGGTGAGAAGGTGCTGAACTGGACCGCTGGTCCTGCTGGTGACCTTAAGCCTTGGTAAAATTCAGAGAGCGTTGTTTTGTTGTCAGTATTGTCTATTTTTGAGATAAGAGGCATATGTTGTTCTTTTCATCGCACTTAAAAACACAGTACAGCATACTTCTCCGGTGGATTATTTTTGTAGATAGATATATGGGATTAAGATGAATGTATACCTTCTCTTTGATCGATCATAACCACACTCTTTTTTGTCTATTTCACAATTTCACATTGTTAACTAATTGTTAAGGTTCCGTCTCTTACTTCCATGAGACAGCACTGTTAGTTAACCTAACTTGTTCAACACACGATTAGTTTCCAAAATCTCTGATCACTAACAATGAACTTAAAGATTTAAAGTAGTAGAGGCACTATTGGTGTCGAAAAATTGCTTTGTTTGGGACAACTTAGTCACATACACCACCACCGAATTAGTATGAAATATATTTATGGATCAGATTTATGTAACATGTACTTAGCAGATTGACAAGGTCTGTCAGTGTGAATGGGCCTGAAAATCTACTAAGAAATGGGCTGACTGAGGAAAAAGCCCAAAGTAATCTAAGACCCTTGGTTGGGTTTTGCTTTGTCCGGAGATTGAGCGAGAGAGAGAGAGAGGAGAGAGGCGGCGTGGAGTGATGGGTGCGTTTTGGGGAACAAGGGTGATGGAGATAGTGAAGAAGCATGATTCGGGTGGTCTCATTTGGAAGAGAATCAAGCTTACCTCTACTCGTAAAGCCAATGCCAAAACTCGCCTCCGTCGCGTTTGGCAGGTAACTCTCTCCTTCTCCATCTTCTAGGGTTTATGGGGCTGACTGACTTCCAGCTCCTTTTTTCGGGTTTGATCGATTCTATGTACAGGAATCTCCTATTTCTTTGGAAAATGATGGATTAGGGTTGTGTTTATAGATTATTTTGTTGAAAGTGTTCATGGGATGAGTTTCATTGCAAACTGGATATAGGTTTTACTCATTTTGTATGAGTTGGTTTCCTCATGTTTTTTAATTAGTTGTAATAACTTCTGTTAAAAGCTAACTGTGTAGTCTGTAATCATTTATGCATCTCAAGATCTTGTTCTTGATAAGGCTTCTAAATATCTCTCTGTCAAACTAAGAACAGAGTGTATCAGCTTTAATAATGTTATAGTTTAACCAAAGTAGAATATTTATTTAGCATTTACATTAGCTATCAACAAGACAAACACTTACCTGCAAGTCATTGTTCCTGTTTTGATGTATCATGCAAAACTTGTCTATCTCTTTAATATTCTTGTATCTTCTTCCAAACTAGTAGTTCTAATATTATTGAGGTTCTATTGCAGAATGAAGCTGTTCTAAAGGCGTGTGGTACATCAGATGCATCAAGTTCGCCGGGAGTTAGCAACACAGAAAGCTATACTAGTGCGGTAAAAAATGAGTAAGGCGGAAGATAAGCCTAGTCATTTATAATGGTAGATGAAGTCTCTGTCTTGACATGGTTTAACAACAAATAATGTTTGAAACATTGTGTTGTTGGGTTTATTGGTTTTACATGTTGAATCTGCTACGAGATTTACGAAAGAAGCTTTTGTTTCTGAAGCGTAATGATTTTTTTTTCTTTTGTTACTGTCCATTAAGAAACTTTTTTTTTGTCAGCTACTTTCGCCTTTCAACAAACACCAACTTGGTTAATCGTTAACCTCGTTATTTTTGTTTAGTTATATGACGCTATGATGAGTTAAATATAGCCGGCGCAAGTCATTGGTTTCAAAGTCACTAGCACTTACATTCTTATGGGCTTGATTCACCCCTGGTGATTTCTATGCTTGCTCGCTTAGCTACTTCCACGTTGAAGAAGTAGGACCTAGAGTCAAATCCACTGAAAGATAACACACTTCTAGTTTAAGACATAAATTAACGTTTTGATTTTGTGTTTGGCCCGTCATTACCGTTTACACACCACATGCAGCATTGCGGTAGTTTCAGTGGGTTCAGCTTGGGGTCGTTTAGTTGATATATTGTCTAAATATTATGGCATGTCATTACTGGAGTCCAGTTTGTAAAGGGAAGTAAACGGCGACTGCATATGATGCTAATAGATTTTCACCTTGGAGAACAAACAATAATTAAAAGAGTTGCATTTAATCACAAGATCACATCCCTCTTTGTTCCATTTTTCAGCTTGTGAGGTTATGATTTGCACATCATGATTTTCATTATTTCCTGGGCGTTAGCTCTCGTAGTCGCATTGTTTGAACTTCAGAGGGTATTTTTATGTTATACATTTTGGTTATAGGAACTGAGATTATGATTCAAACCAGTGGAGAAGAGAGAACATGCAAGACCCTGAGTCCATGCGTAGTCAGGGGAGATGATACGTTTTTAATTTGCGAGCTTTAATTGTTATGGCATTATAAAAAAACGTATCATAAAAAAATGTATGCTCTAGTTATATATATTCACAAAGTTCTTCCTATTTTTTTAAAAATGTATCATAAAAAAAGGTTACAAAATTATCTTTTAAAGAAATTGAATTAATTTATTTTATCATGTTTTTAATTTTTAATATTTATATATTTTATATATTTCATAAATAAATATTTAAAATTTACAAATGAAGATATAATTATCATTTAACCTTTTTTAGTAAATTTATTTTTGTAACTTTGACTTTAGTATTTAGATTGTTATTTTGGAAATAAAATTTAAAAGAAATATTTAAAGAGAATTACCCTTGAGTAAAACATCTACTTACTATAATTGTGAGATTTATAAGAACGCAAGTCACAAGATGATCTGATCAAATATTAGAAATGACAAGATTTACTTATTTATACATCCAACATTTAAAAAAAAACAAGATCACAAACCCACCCAAGACACCACAAAACAAACTAAAATCATATATATAATGCCACTTTTTTCTCTCTTTTTAAGCTATCCACGTCAGTATTTTTTAAATGATTATAGGGTCCACATAATTTTTGGTTCGAATTGATCGATTAAGTTTGGTCTGTTTTGTGTCTTCTGGTTTGGTTTGATAAGTGAAACTCTGCGTTTTGGCTTCACCCAATTAGGGCTTCATCGTTATCCTCTTTCCTAAACTCACCATCGCCTTCTCCGCTCATCTCTTCATCTCTCCCCTCTATCGTTCAAAGTATCTCTTTTAATTAACCAACTAGATTTTGACTCGCCCTAGGAAAGCGGATATATGTTTTGTTTTGTATGTTTTTTTAAATTGTATTTCTAAGCGTATGTTTTTTTGTTATTATATATATATTTTTGTATCAGATATGTGTGTTTTGGGCAAATCTTTATTTTTATTTCTAATTTTATTTGTGTATTTTTTTCTCAAAATGATTAGGCTTCTTATTTTGCACATTTAAATGAAATTATTATTGGACGAAAGCTTACAAAGAAATAAAAAAACCCCGAAAGAAAAATAGTAATTAAAAAAAAGGAGCATTATAAGCATATTCAAATGTTGGATACAAAACTCCATTAACAGTTCGTAAATCTGTGTAGTTGGTCGAGTTTTTGTTATGGTTTAAAAGAAAATACATATAATCCAATTCACTTTGTTTGGAGTTTGTAAACAGGTTACTCATTCTTTTATCTTTGTTCTCTCTATTAATTTCCATCCAATCTTGATATTGTGAAGTTTGATTTGACTTCTTTGTTGAGACATTACCAAGATGATGTTTTTTATGTGAAGCTTCTTTGTCACTTTTTTCCATATTTTTTCTCTTCATCTGTAACAAATATGATAAAAGACAATTTCAAAATTTGATCCGCCTTTCAGAGGGCGGATATAGTTTTTATTGAAAAACTATGGAAAAAAGTGACGGGTTAAGTTACAATTTCAGAGGGCGGATTAAGTTACATTTCAAAATTTAGTTTTCAATATTGACTTTTTCTTGATATTTAATTGTAATACTTGTGTTTTTTCTTAATAATATTTTTTTGTAGTCATATATGTGTATAAATCTTAATCAAAATCTATTTGATTTACTGTAGAAATAATAGTAATTTAAAGTTGGCCGGCATACACTCGTTTCTTTATAACTATAAATCCATTTTTTGTAATCATATTTATCTATTCAGATTAAACTTAGGCATCCAGTCCTCGGATCAGGTCTTATTGGGTCTGCATCCTTCGGTTCCTGAAAATTTAGATCCATATAGATATCTATAGTTTTTCAGGTCTGCTTGGCCCGGATCTTGTCGAACTATTGGCAGTTCAGGTATAGTTCTAATATCCGTAAAACATTCGTAATTTCAGTTTTATTTCGGATTCAGGTTGATTTGGGTATATAGGACCCGAAAAAGACCTGACATATCCAAACTGAATTTGAAAACTCGAAAAGTACCTGCAAATCCTAAAAATACCCGGAGAAAATATATCTGAAACTTACCCAAAATCAGATCCGAAAACCCGAAAGGTATCTCAACTTTTATCCGAACACCCAAATTATATTTTTGGAAATCTAAAATTTACCTGAAACCTGAGATTACAGCTAAAAACCTAAACCCGAAACTTAAAAAAATATCTGAAATATCCAAAATACACACAATCATCCATACCTAATATATAATAATTTTTGAGTATTACGAATACCCGATTGGGTCTCTTGTAGGACGTAGATCCAAACCGAGACTCGTGGGACCCCATAAAAAATCCAATAAATATTTTAGCATAGACACATATTTAAACATGTATTTTCGGATCCGTTCTAGTTTGGTTCTTCGGGTCTGGTAAAATGTTAGACCTATATTAGATCTTGATATGTGCTTGAAGCGCATATATAGTGTTGTTTTGTTTTTTTTTCTGTAAATATGTCTGAAATTAATTATTACTATTTTAATATTAACTTTCTAATCATAAATTTATGAATACAAATTGAAGATTTATTTTAAAATTTAAATATACTAATTTTTTTAGTTTATTAAAAATATTGCAGTAACTATAAATAATATATATATATATACAGTTATGCTAAATTATAACACATACCATAAAACAATAATTTTATAAAAGAATTGTAATAGCATATTTTTGTTTTAGTTTCATTAAAAATATATTTATATATTTGTGTTTAATACTAATTTAATAGAATAGATATTTTTGGTAATTATATTAAATATGTCAAATTGCATAACTATACACTTGTGCCATATGAATTTCAGAAATTATTCTTAACCGTTGTTGCTAAAGTTTACAAAATATTATATTTTTAGTAGGTACTTAACAGAATTAGTCAAGAATATTCATACCAAAAACCTGATTTGGAATCGACCTGAAATCTAAAGTCTCATACTCTATTAGATCTGGTTTATATACTCGAACGGTTTTTAAAGTGTTATATCAGAAAACTAAATATTTTTTTTTTGATTTTTTTTTAAAAATAATTCTTAATATATATTGGTTAAGTATTTGTATACATGTAAATGAGTTAACATTGTCTTCACTAATTTTAAGTAAAATCACACTTAATAAATATTTTTAATTGAATAATCTATTTAAATCCGTTAAACTAAAAGAATTTATATGAATATTTATTTCTTTTAAAATCCACTTAAACTCGTTATCAAAAATACAATGGTGAATATAATAGTGGACACGTCTAATATATGGTTGAAGATAAGAGCACACATGATTAAAATTCATGTGGAATTTTTTTTTGTAACTTAATTCATGTGGAAAGTTTATAAAAGAAAAAAAAAATTTGTTGATAATATCAACGATTATTAAAAGGGAGTTGAGATTATAACTCGTGGTTTTTATTTCTGATAGCCCACTAAGTCAAAAGTAGTTATAGGTATACTTTACCACACAAAGTAGTTACATATACATAAATTTTTTGGACATAACTTCATATCAATTGGTCATGCTGGAAAATTAATAGAATAGATAATTGTTATTCACGTTAAAATCAGTAACAATATGGAACTTTTTGTTTCCTTCACGTCAATCTATAAATAGAGTTGAGAGCATGATGGATCTTCATCTCAACTCCGCAAGCTCCCTACCCAACCTCTAACTCTCTCTTTCCCATCTCTTCTGGCGTCCCGTTGCAGTCCCGGAATATGAGCAGTCACAGAGGTATCCAAATCAACAATAACTCTTTTTCGTGTGTGAAACTTATCAGTGGGTTATTCTAAATGGATAGAACAAGATGATATGTATGTGCACTCCGTAAAGCTGTACCTTCCTCCGCTTCTACTTCCTCCAAGGTTTCTCTCTTTATCTGTTTTTGAATTTAATTCTCAGGAACAGTCATAGGTTGAATTCGAGCTCACGCTATTAGAAGCTCTTGAAATCTATCCTCTCGTTAAACTTCGTTAAACTCCGAGGCAAGTTCTCTTCTCTCACAAAAAAAAAATCATATCTTTTACATGTCCTGTCTCTGCAAATGGCTATTGATCAGAAAGCATAAACCTTTAGCCAAAAAGAAAGGGATCATTTTTCCTTGTAATTCAATTCATGACATTGAACAATTCAGTTCTCTGGCTTCTTGCTTTGTACTAATTGATTTTATGTTGTAATGTGGTGTGCAGGCATACATCAGTATTGTAACATCACCACTTTGTTCTTTCTGGTCTGATGGATTATCTGAGCAGAAGGTTTGTCTGACATTTCCCCATGCTTGCTTCTTTCCCTGAATTCCTATTGATTTATCTGGACCTTAAAAGAAGTCTTTTCACTATCATCACATAGCTTTGACCCGACAGTTCCCAACGGATGAGGTTCTGCAGCTACTGGATCGTTTCTGCAACATAGAGATGCTGGTGAGTAATCCTTACAGCCTAGATTTGACTATTGTGATGCTACATAGCTTTAGCTTCTAAGCTGGCTGCTATTAGAATTCTGCTGTGAATCTCTGTTGGTTTAATTTGTTGCTTCTGAATTTTTAACAGAAATCAGATGATGAGGACGTTGACATTCTTAACCACTAGGAAGACTTTACCTTGCCTCAGAATTTCTTTGATAAGGAAGATCAGTGACAGACGTGGTATTTGCTTCCTTTCCGCGCCTCCTTTTGTATATAGTTGGTTAGGTTTGTCCCTAGCTCTTACGAAAGGTCCTCTTGTATACTATTGAGTATTAATACAGAGAACCATCGGAGCATTACTGATCTTTTTTACCTTGTCAAAGAATTCAATAGAAACAACCTTTTTGTTCTCAGTTGTGTTTGTTTGTTTGGATGAAAAATTTTAATAATGCAGCTGATTGGTATGTATATTGGAAATGTAAAATAAATCTGATCAAATCAAATAACATAAATAGGATATTTGATATCGTGAGATTGGCAACAAAAGAAAAAACGAAAATCTGTAATTTGAAATAAAAAAAAATATCTGATTGACTTCAGTTGTCTCTGATCTCATCTTCCTTCAGATGAAACCAAGCTATGCAACTTAATAGAAATCTTTCATTCGGCTTCCAAAGCCTTTGAGCAGTTCTGAAAACAAATAAGCAAAACAAAACAACATGATCTTTTGACCCAAACAAGATCAGTTTATACTCCTTATTACATGTTTGATTACCTCAGCGGTTTCTGCAGACTTAGCCTCTTCTTTTTTGGGTAACATCGGTTTTGATGTTTTTATTGGAGAGAAGATCCCACATCTTATACTATAAAAGAGTGTTTGAATCACTCTCATGAAGCCACGTCAGCGCCAGCCTGGAAATTCGTGCTGCCACGTGTCTAATTAGTGAAACGCTGCGTCTCGGTTGTCTTGCGTTCGGGCTTTCCTTGGGCTTTCACTCCCAGTTCGTTTTGCAGCCCAGGGACCACACAACTTTACTCCGTGGTGATTTGTGTTCTTCGTTTGGAACGGCTGAGGCGACTATTGAGAGTCGTATCCATTTATGTAACTGAAATCGTTGTGTTTTCTACACCTTTACTCTCATTAATTCGGATGGCCACCACGAGGTATTTAATTCTGTTGTTCAGTCGGCGAATTCAGATATAAATAGGTTCGTATCTCACTTCTGATAGATCGCGATCTCCAAATCTTTCTGCTCCCGTCATTTATTATCTTCTCGAGAAAGTTTATGAAGGTTTGATTTTGATTCATCTTCATTGATGTTGAATTGTTTGTTTCGTTGTTTTTTTTGTTCTTCGATTTGATTTTGTTTTAAACAGAGGAAACGTATCTGTCGGAGGCGACGAGGGCTGAGTTGTGTGAGAAATTGGAGTTGTCAGATCGGCAGTTACATATGTAGTTTTGCCACAGGAGGTTAAAGGACAAGAAGGATGGCCAAGCCAAGAAACCGGTCCAACCGGCTGCTCCTGCTCCTGCTTTGTCGTCGGTTAACGAGTTACCGGCCGCTGATGATAGATCCGCCTCGGGTTCTGGCTCAGGCTGAAGCCCTTATTCTGAGTCTAGGAGGATTTTTGAGAGTCTCGAGATGATCTATTATTATAAAAAAAACAGTTTCATTTCGAAAACTGTACATCTCTATTGTTAAAAGAGCATCTTAATAGATGAGTCCTTCGATATTGATAGGCTGAATAACTTTTTAGGCTTTCATCATTTTTCTCACTACCAAGGATATTAAATCATGCCTTCTCTGCTTCTGTTGGTTTCAGGAGCCTTAAAATTATGATTAGTATTTGTTGATTCTGAAAATTCCAGAATCTGTGATCTGATATCTATAAAATTGATAAATTTAGTTTTGTAATTATGAGCTGTGTTTCATTGTTGCTTTTTCCAGATAAACAGTCTGTTTTTCCTCTGTTTGTTTGACATGAACAATATTTTACCGTACTGATTTGATTATTTTAATCAACTTTATGTTATCCTAGGAAGAAAAAGATAGTGTGGCGGGGATGAATCTTGAGGGATGAATCTAATTTAGAGTATACCAATATTATAACTGAGAAAACGTATGAAGAGTGGTTATAGATTAATGGTACTTACTCTGAAGAGATGAAGCTAAAGAAACCTGAAAATTTTCTGCTTGCCTGCGATGCAACAGCATGGAGACCAAGCTCTGTAACTACAACTGGTATGCAAGAAATGTCAGAGGTATTGGACAGCTGGTGAAACGTTCTGGTCAGTGCAGAGAGACGCAAGAACAAGAATCTGGCTTCTCATAATAACTGTAATGTAAGTATAATATCTGCAAAAGCTATTATGTGCATAAGGCCGCTGCAAAAAACACTGATCTTCAACATCGTAATGGCACCAATCTCCACACTATGGCTCTGCTTCAGTCCTGTGCGAATCAATGGCATCATGGTTGAATCTTTCTTACAAGTCAATGCTAAAGACATACACTAGGTTCCAAAACTATCACCAGCTTGGATGTACGTTTGGAATGGTGTTTCAGCAACGGTGGTACCGTTTTACCTTTCCCAGCATACTGAAGCTGTTCATGATTTCACAGGGAACATAGAACAGCTTAGCTGGATGCCAAAACCCACATTCCCATCCGGTGGGTACTCTATCCAAGAACCGAGTCACTTGGTAGATGTAAAAGCAAAGCAGAGAGATGCATGTGGGTCCCAAAACCTCGAGGATAGATGATCTAGAGGAAGGTACTAAAAGTTCGATTTGGGAAACACTATGGATCAAGAAAGATGAAAATGCAGACTTTCAGAGTCTTCAGGTCATCAAACAAAAACAATGTTCAAAGAAAGCAGACTGGAGTTGCAAGCTAATCCTACTGTGCTTTCTATGTCAGCAAACTACTAAGAAAGCTCATTAAAAGATGTGATTATTTTGGGTTCAGTCTCGCGTTCCAAAAAACTGTCAAATATACGATGGTTGACAAGGGAGAAGTTAGTTTTTGGGTTGCATAGTGAAAGTTTGTTACATCATAAATAGGAAAGACCCAAATTGTAGTTACATAAAACTTGGAAGATTTGCTTATAAAAAAAAAAAGGTAAGCTTTTTTTTTTTTTTTTTTTTTTTTTTTTTGATCAATAAAAAAAAAAAAAAAAAAAAAAAAAAAAAAAAAAAAAAAGGTAAGCTTAAAAATTTAAAACTAAGATATTTTAAGTAAGCTTAAAAATCACGACTTTTGATGAGTGCTCAGAATCAAAAGAACGCTGCTTTCTAATTAAGATGTTTATCTAAAATGCTCAGAACTTTGATTGTTTATATAAAGTTTGAAAAAAGTTTGCTTTCAAAGCGTTTTAAAAAAAATGACTTTCAATGGTTTTCATCATTTTCCTCAAAGAGATGTTCACTACGTTAAGTTTGAGTTTCTCTCTAATTCATTCCAAGTATATTAAATTCTATTTTTATTAATTTATTAATAAAAAAATCTTATTAAATTCAATTAACATTTTAAAATAATTATAAAAGTCTATTCAGTTATTATAAAAAATATTTTGTTTACTAAACCTATTAATTTATTTTAAGGCATGTATAAAAGTAATAAAATTAAATAACTATAAAATGGTTAAATTTTATTTAGCTTTTTTTCGTTTAAATTAGTTCATACATTTTTGAAATTAAGTATAATGAGTGCATCATAATCACACACATCTTTAGTATGTTGTGTAAAGTTTTATATATATAAAAAAAAAGAACATGTCCATTCACAATAACAAACCATGGTTGCTGAACTCAAAAAGAATTTTCAACATCTTTCCTACATGCTAAAAATTGATGATCAAATATCAATAGTAATCAACATCTTGGAAAAATAGATAAACTTTGGAAAAATAAAAAGATAGTTTCACAAATAAAATTCAAAAATATAAATATAAATTATGCCTTGAAAGAACCGAAATAGAGAAATAAATATTATTTCGAGATTTGTATTCTACTTAAGATCCAAACACATGCATAATCAAGCATATATTTTCAATATATTCTACTTAAAATATATGCTGCACAAAAAAGTACAAACATATAGTCAGACTTATAGGAAAACCCCGAACGTTTCAAATTATAAGAATAATACAAGTATTGGAAAATATAAAATAATTACATAATAAAGACGAAATTTCTTTTATTAGTTATGATTTTTGATAAAATAACAAAACCGAATAATAAATATTTTTAAAATAATTTTTACATATTTAGATGAAACTAAATATTATTTTCTCTTAGATCCCGCCCGTAGGGCGGGCCGATTCTAGTTGGAAATATGAATGGGACATTAGTAATATATAAGGGACTTGGGTGACTCCACTAATTGCCAATTGGTTTTAAGTGGAAGCCCAAGAAACTTAACATGGTATCAGAGCCGGCTCAATACCCTGACCCTTTAATTCGGCCCGGATAGTGGCCCGATCAGCCCATTAGCTGATGGCCCAGAGAAGGCTCAGTTCTCCGAGATCGCTAGAAGATAAAGCATGATTTCGGAGGGGTATGATGAATTCTGCGAGATTAATGGTTAGATCCACCATTATCTCGAGGGAGGGTATTGGAGAGAAGATCCCACATTGGAAATATGAATGGGACATTAGTAATATATAAGGGACTTGGGTGACTCCACTAATTGTCAATTGGTTTTAAGTGGAAGCCCAAGAAACTTAACAGTTTTCTCATGAAAATAAATCAAGATCCATTATAAACCATTTTTATATGAGATAGTAGGTACAAAGAACACACAGTCTCTACTAAGTAATACACTCGAACACCTTCACTTCTCTTTCAACTTCTGGTATTTTCTCTTTCTCATGAGTGTATACAAACAATAAGATTGAAAATCATATAAGCTAACTATTGCCAACAACCCCTCGCTTGCGCGGGGCCAAACCTCTAGTAGATTGTAACAAGAAAGAAAAGTGAATATGGATGATCATGTGAAGATTTATGGGCTAGCGCCTTCCTTATTGGACTGTTGATAGGCTTGGTGATTATTACGGTATTGTTAATTATCAGAAAGATAATTCAGATCATCAGGTTGTGTCGTAATCCTGTGATGGATTGAGCTTATTCAACTTATATTCTTTTCTGATCATTGTATTTTTCAGGAATAATAATCAATATGAATTCTTGAAAGGTAAATGTTATTTCTTCCAGATAAAATTTATGTATGCCTGTTAGTTCTTATGTTATGCACATCTTTTACTTTATCCCCTACATTATTTACTACTCATACTCATGTATGTTCATTTCTTTTGTTTTAATCGTATACAACATTAACTAAAAACAACCCATAAAAACCTGACATGTTAGCCGTAGAAAAAAAACAGTTGTGAATGATATAGAGTAATATGGAACGGTAATTCCGCACATGAATTAAGCCTAAAAAGCTATCAATAAGGATAAACTTAACTTAAACCAAACAAAAAGATAAAATCTATCTTGGATTTGACTGAACCAAACCAGACAAATTTGATTAAAGGATAACCAACAGTGGTTGTCGGTTTAGTCAAACCAAACCACTTGTTTAATAAATAATTCTCAGCTTGGGCCTCATTTCCTATACGCAGTATGCGCTCCACAAAAAAAAAACGAGTACACCACACTCGCACAACCTAGTAGAGCGCATGGATATAACTATACAAGGAGCGTGGATCCCAAAATTCAAAGTTAAATCATTTCATCCCGCCAAACTATAGTTTTAGTCGTTTACTAGAGATGCTTTCCATTCCCTTTGACCTACCAAGAAAAAAAAATATTAAAGACGCTTCTCTTGTTATCTTCAATATCTCAAACTCTTTGATCAGGTGCACAAAAAAAAAAAAAAAAAATCTCTGATCAGATTATGTTGTAATCTCTTGAGATGGATTTTCATGGAATGAATACGAAAAAATCTACAATACTTAGGCCAAGCGCAATGGGGGAGTTATGATGGGATTCACACAATTTCCTATACATGAAAAATATTATAATAATTGTATCTGGTGAATTCAGGCTCTCAACGCCTCTTCTCTATGAAGTAGTATCACAACTGTTTTGTGGGCCCCACGTTACGTGGCGGCCCGCTATTAGTCCGTAATTTCTTTTTTTTTTTTTTAAAGTTAAACGAAAAAAATATAAAAAAATAATAAAAAAAAACAAAATCTTGAACCCCATCACGGGTTTACTAATGCTCATGGCCTTATACTATGTTAAAAGCATGGGATCCCTGCAAATTTCAAAAATATCGAGATGGCTAATCGACTCGCTTTTCTTTTCCTCCAGGTGATTTTGCTAACGATCAATAATTTTTATTTTTAGTTTTGGTTTTTTGATTCTCATAATTTGTGATAATCTCTGGTAACATTTTTCAAAGGATCCAAACAATATAAAGGTCGATTGATTTGATTTGGGTGTTTTCATGTAGAAGGAAGATGAAGAAATTGTAACGGAAAAAAGATGATGTCACAATCTATTCATTTTATGTTTTTAATTTTTTTTATTATATTAAATAATGTATTTGTAATATGAAAATTTATAAATGGTCCATAAGTTCAAACTCATTTATAAATGATTTTTTGCCAATTTCAAAGGAATATCAAGTGAACTATATTGTAATATATATTTGGTATATAAACAAAAAAATATATTTGATTAGATCATGACATGTGTTTAGCATATTAGACATCTCTATTATTAAAATAGAAGTACAAAAATAAATTACCCCTTAAATTTTCAACTTATTTACATTAGAAAGCCACTGAAGTAATAAATTTAACTATATTTAATTAATGTTGTTTTTCCAGTTTATTAATGAATTTTCCTTATTCTAAATTTTACCAAAAAAAAATCGTTAACAATGATATAATAAAACAGTTCACTTGATATTTTTTATATTATTCACATCTTTGTTTTATTCACTTATTTTATATTGATTGTATACTAGATTCTGATCCACCTTTGAAATGACAGATATTTTTTTGTTGTTTTTTCAATATAAAAAATGATAATTATTCTTTTTAATTATATAAACTATGACATGATCAAGTTTCAATTATGCGGGTTTGTTATAGTGTATAATATGACGAAATTTAAAATGCGTCACACAACTGTTTTATGTTTGTAAATAAATTTGAAACTTGATCATTTCAAAGTTTATATAATCATGCCTACAGCAAACCTACTATTCGACCCAAAAAAAACCCGAAAGACTCATTAATTAAAATCATAAAGTCGACATCATCATTTTAGTAAATTGGTGTACGGAAGAAAGTCCATCTAAATGTTGAAATATGCCCACAAAATCGAAAGACAATAATGTCATTAATGAAATTTTTTAGTTAGTCATATCATTAAGGACATTTTAAAAAACTTTAACATTTCATTAAGGGAAAATTTAAAAAAAAATTGCGGGTATTATTTTTATCGTTTTATCTACAACTGGATCATAAATCTTTTGTTTTGCTTAAAAATGTGGATATATGAATTGTTGATTATTTCTATAAATTAAACATAAATCATATGATTTGATTATATATAATAAGAAATTTTATAGTGTGTGCAGTATGATTTTTTTTTACAATGTCCTACACAACCGTGTTATGTTTCTAAATAAGTTAAAAAATGATTGTATTTGAAATTTGTATTTGAATAAGATTTTATCTTTAACAATTATATTTTCCATAAAATGTTTCAAAACATATAAAGTGGCACAAAATATTTTCTTTTAGTTTTGTGATAAAGTCGTAAAATCATTTAGTTACAAAATCAATATGTAATATTACCTTTTTTAATTATTACAGTTTTTAATTTATTGTTATTATCAAAAATGTTTATGGGCTATGAAATGGATTATATATAAATAGAACTCATTTAAATGTAATATATGCCCGAAAACCAAAAGACAATAATGTCATTAATGAATTTTTTTAGTTAGTCATATCATTAAGAACATGTTTGGAAAATTTAAACATTTCATTAAGGGCATATAATGGGAATGGTCCTCTTTTAATGGTATTAACTAGAGTTTGATCCGCCTTTTCAAAGGGCAGACAAGATTTACTTTTGTCATCATCATATGTATTGATCTTCCGGATTTGTTAAATGTCTAAGATTATTATCAATTTTAAAAGTTTGTATTTTGACGATTTTCGTTGGGACATAAGATATTTATATATATTTTTTAACAAATTTATTTAACCCGTCATTTTATTCACCAATATGTTTAAATATGATGTTTGGTTTTGGTTTTAGGTTGTTTTTCTTTTTAGATTTTGGTTTCAGTTTAATTATGATTTTATTTTTATTTTTTTTGGTTCAAGAGATATATAAACCATTCAGTTATTTTTGAAATAACTTAATATATTTACTTGTGTTTACCCGAGGCGGATATACATAATCAGTTTTTTTTTTTAAAAAGAAATATTATGAACTGAAAATCAAAAATTTCATACATGTATTTTTATTAAAAAATTATATTTCTATATAATTAAATTAAAATTAATAAATATAATTTTATGAAACTAAGATAATTCATTAATATAACCCGTCCTTATTAATTTTACTGATATTTTAAAACTGTAAATTATAGTAAATATTTATATTTATATGTTGGTCAAATTTACTTTAATATTATATAAATTAACTATATTTCATTCAACCCATATCATAATATATTGAATTATTTTTAATATTCTAATTTAAATATGTAATTATTTATTATTTTATATATCTTAATTTACTTTTTATACGTTGAATTATTTGGTAAAATTCATGAATGTATGTTTTATAATTTATAAAATATTTAATTAATTAATTAATTTACTTTATATTTATTAGTTTATATTTGATAAAATTATTACATGTATGTTTGAATAACCCATTAAAAGTATACTCATAAAATACCAATAATAACATGTTTCATCATATATTAAATTTTAATAGTAGCTAATTATTAATATATATATATATATATATATATATATATTATTACTCTAAATATAAGAATTATATATTTTATGTATTTGGTGAGGCTTTGAAGAATTTGTTTTTTTTTGCATCTGGATTAATAAATAGTTGTATATATACGAATTAATAGACATATATAATTATTTATTACATTAATGAATAAATTATAATTTATTTTAATGAAATTTGGCATTTATATAAATTAAATTCATTAATTTAAAAAAATAATAGATTAGTTAGTTAGTTTCTTAATTTTAGGAATGATGTATATTTAATTGTAACTAAATTATATATATGATTATATGAATATAAATAATAGGGAAGATAATTAAATTAGATATATGAATAAAAATAATATGACCAACATAGACTTTTTTTATAGTCCAAAGCATAGTCGATAAAGAGTTTTCATGTTTTTAAAAGTATTGATAACATTAGTTATGTAAAGACATGACATGTTAGTCATGTAAAAAAAACAATTGTGTATATGTGTAATACACCTTTTCAAAAAAAAAAGAGAGTAATACATAATCGTAATTCCGCAAATAAATTAAAGATAACAACATGGTAATAAGGATAAATCTAACTTAAAACAAATGAAGACAAAATCTATCTAGACAGTCAAAAATTAAAAGAACCATTCAGTTTTGCTTGGATCCTCTCTCATGAGATTTCGATGCTAGTTTCTCCTGTCAGACTCTCCTTCCAGCTTGGTTTGAACATTTTAAGTTTTCTCCTTTTTGTAGGCCTTAGGATTCGTTTCCTTTTGTATATAGGCCCAAGGTGATTTGCTGGTTCTCATTATGTGTGCCGTTTGTGACCTTTTGAAATTTTTGGTTATCACACTGAGGCATCTCTCACCACAAGCACTGTCAGGATCTCCAAAATCAAACTTAAAATATCTTCTTCCTTCTGTTTCTTTTGTCTATTAAAAATCAACTTTAGGAAGAATGTAACCAAGAGCTATGTGCTTTAGAGAAAGGTTGTTACTTTCGATAAAAGAAGTAATTTTGATAGATATGTTCATATTGTGGCAGCTCGTCTCCCTCTCTATCCTTAAAATATTTTTTTTTAAAAAAAAGACATTCAATTTAGAGAAGACCCAAAATCGAAATCTCATTCATTCACTGAGAACTTATAAGATCACAAGAAAATTGCATTCTTCTCCAGTGAAGAACCGGTTATCTCCAAATCAGAGCAGGTTGGGGAGAGTGTGAGAATCGTGCCACTGCGTATTAACTAATTATTGCCACACAAGCTCCACAACCAAAGTTTACAATTACACCACTACCAAAAAGAATCATGTGAAATACTGGACCAACCAAACAAGAAGCAACCTAATAAACTTATAAACAAACTTTAAGAGTATATTATATCTTGACTTGCGGAATCAGGCATGTATTTATTTTTAATTTTATATCCACAGATATTTGCTTTAGATCATCAGTGGTATACATTTTTAATGTTAATTATATATTTAAATATTTATATAACTGTTTCAAATACAGTAATTTCATATGTTACATGTTATAATTAATCATTTTTTAAAAAACCTTCACATGTATTTGTCACTTCTTATTATATATTGTATTTTTATTTAATTATTAAACAAATTAATATAAATATGAAGTATAAAATTTAGTGAAAGCTCGGATCTGCCTTTAGTTATATATACTCACAAAGCTCTTTCTAATTCTTTTCAAAACATATAATAAAAACTGTTATGAATTCATCTTTTAACGAAACTAAATTTATTATTTTCGAAAATTTAATCTTTATATCTTTTATATATTTCATAAATAAATAACTAAAATGTACAAATGAAAATATAATTATCATTTAACCTTTCTAGTAAATCTATTTTGGTAACTTTGACTTTAAATTTGTTATTTTGGAAATAATTTTTAAAAGAGATTTACCCTTAAGTAAAAAGTCTACTTACTATAACTATGAGATTTGTACGAAAGCAATTCACAATCTATTTAATATCAGATATGTGCTAAACATATGTGATGATCTGATCGAATTGTAGACATTTACTTATTTATACATCCACCATTTTTAAAAACAAGATCACAAACCCCACAAGACACCACAAGACAAACTAAAAGAGATTGTAACAAGAAAGAAAAAGTAAATATGGATGGAGGTGTGCAGTTTTGTGTGATACTTGTCATTCTTTGCCTGGTGGTACTCTTTGTGGTGTTTGCGGGAGTGCATCTTATCAAAAAGATAATTGCAACAGTGTGATGGATTAAGCTAATTCAACTTGTATTCTTCTATGATCATTGTATTTTTTCAGGAATAATAATCAATATAAATTCTTGAAAGATTAAGAAATTGTCCTGTTTTATAGGTAACCTTCCTCAAATTAGATCCGCTGCTCGGACACTGAATTAGGACCTCTTGAAATAAGGATATTCCTGATCAAGAGCACTGTCGACTTGCTCCATTCGATATAGATTAAACGGGCCAGTTATTTTCTGTACATTTACTACATATACAATTTTACATTTCTGTTAACATGCAATAGTTTCATAGTTGTACGTACGTAAGAGAACAAAGAAAAGCACCAAATTAAAACTATATCCATTAATGACTCTCAAGAGATGGCTTCTTTTCATCTTTCAATATTCGTTAGTTTCCTCCTTATCATCACTAATACGTAGAGCTGGTCCTAATAAATATACGACTATGGCTAGAAGCAAAAATTAAAAAAATGTGGCCTATTCTCCTAAGGGAAATTGACCCCTAACGTTAAACCTCTGTGAGACATACCCAAATCACTAATGCTACTAAGAACTTTCTGTCAGAATCAGACCGCTAAATAAGATATTCTATAGTGGTCGGAAGCACAAGCTTCTTACAAGGGCCGGCCGGCTCTGCTAATACATCTAACATATTCTCAGTAGACTAGTGGGAGGCTAGTGAGCGTAGCGTATAGAGCTAATGGGACACCAAACAAATGGTGGCTTGCATTCGCCAAGAGGAAATTCATCAGCGTGGTTCTCCTCTAATCTACAGATCATCATCAAAGGTAAGTTGTGATAATTTGTAAAAGCTTGCTTCACCATAGTTTACTGGATATGGGTTACCTAGAAAACAGGTTAAATCCACCTTAATTTGTGTTTAAGACATACCAGTTAACGTACAGCCTCATGAGCCCTCTACGTTTCAAGCTTATAAAGTTCTTTTAATCTGAGTTTTGAATAATGTAACAGTTTTTATTTTTCCTCCCTTGCAGCCTAATACAAATGAAGGGTTCCCAAGCCACTCGAAATCATGAGCATTGCCGCCTTTAGTTGCTTCGTCTGCCTAGGTGCGCTTAGGCATCAGAACCAGGAATACGAAAATTTTATATTAGAGAAGAAAGCTTTCTCCCAGTCTTCTCATTAACTATTATCTTATCGCACCAAACAGTCGTATGAAATACTACACTGTCACACACTCTTTTGTTTATTACTTTAGATAGCAGAGTTCATGTCCTAAGTATTCGGAATATACACAACTTTGTGTGAACCTACCAGGCCCTGGCGCCCAAGTTTCCATTGCAACTAGATTTGCTCCCACCTTTCATATTTTCTTTTTTTTCAGAGCGATGAAGGTCAAAGTCTCATTTGTGGCAGTCAACCAAATTTACCCTTCATTCCTTCTTTTTAACAAGACAAACACTTACTTGCAAGTCACTGTTGCTTTTTTGATGTATCATGCAAAGCTTGTCTATCTCTTTAATATGCTTGTATCTTCTTCAACACACGTAGTTCTAATAGTTTTGAGGTTTCTCTTGCAGAATGAAGCTGCTCTAAGGGCGTCTGGTACATCAGATGCATCAAGTTCGCCTGGCACAGAATGCTATACCAGTGCGGTAAAAAATGAGCGAGGCGGAAGATAAGCTTAGTCATTTATAATGGTGAATGAAGTCTCTGTGTTGACATGGATAACAACAAATAATGTTGAAACATTGTGTTGTTGGGTTTATTGGTTTTACATGTTGAATCTGCTACAGAGTTTTACAAAAGAAGCTTTTGCTTCTTAATGATTCTTTTCTTTTGTTATTGTCCATTAAGAGTTTTTTTTTTCATCAGCTACTTTGGTCTTTGCAACAAACACCAAAAGGTTAAGTGGTAAATTACAAACCAAACATATAGGAATCATTGACAAAGTTGGGGGGGGGGGGGGGGGAGAATTGTGGCCAGACACACAGACTCACAGCTCCAAAACGTCACACACACACTAGAAAAAAGAATGAAGCCAAAGGGCAAATTCAGAACTTGATGAGAACGTTGAACACGTGATAACCAGATAGTTTAATCAGATCACAGTCACTCCACTTGGACCCTTCCTCTTCGTCAAAAACATTCATTATGGTCTTACCTACAGAACTCCGTAAAAACAGCAGAACTTTATTGTTCCATTGCCCTAACTTTGACTGGAAACCTCCTGGCTCCGTAGGCACAAACACCCTGGTCCATGAGTTCTCCTCTGGATCAAACACTCCCAGACGTCCAGGCCTTTCGCTGTCCAAGAAATACACTTTGTTCCTCACAACAGTGTAGGAATAAACAGCCGCTAACTCATCTGATTCAAACATTTCCCAAGTGTTCGTTTTGGTGTCATATATGTCAATTGTGGCCGTCCCATTATCTGAAAATATCATAATCAGTTATTTAAAATTAAATTAAAAAACTTAGTTTAACCAGTTGTTGGGATTTTCTACTACCTAAAACGTAGAGTTTGGACTTAAAGGAAAATGCGAAGCCAATGGCGACCTGGATGTTTGGACTATCCATAAGGCTCCATCGGTTAGTTTCCGGGTTGTATACTTCAGTGTTGAAAAGGCAATAACCATCATTGCTAAAGCCTTGGATCACATATAAAAGGCCGTCCACTTCAGCTAATGAAAAGCTGTAACGTGGTATGTTCATGTCTGCCAGTTTTCTCCAGCTGTTGATATCATTCCGACAAAGATATCAAGTTGAATATGTATGTATGTATGTCACATATTGATCAGATTGTTAAGAGAAGAGAGATTGAGATGGGTGACCTGTTAGTAGCAGGACTGTACTCGTAAACATCAGCAGAAGCAAGGGGAGTGCCAATACTCCCTGTAAATCCACCGATGAACAAGATCTTCTCACCACCAAGCTGTTAGACTTTGAATGTATTTTCGATGAATAACCGCCCAACCTCCCTCTCTTAGCTCCCTTAATCGGAGACTAAGCCAAAGTAACGTTACAAGAAACTAGCCCACTGGCCATCCAACTAACTGCGTATTATTTTCACTCATGGGTCCTCTTATATATCGAGGCCCATTAACATTCTTAAAATGAACTAAACACTTTCTTCATTAATGTTTCCCGCGTCTCTGGCCTCTTCTCTTCCTTCCTTCTTCCTTCTCGCATATACTCTCTTCAGCATATCAATACCCCCGGTCGCAAGCCTCAGCTTGTCCTCAAGTGAGAACTCAGGAAACTGCTGTTTAACCTCCCCCACTCGAAGCCATGACGATTCATGAGACGGCAGATTCTTCCACTTCAGTAACACCTCTAAGAATCCCGACTCATCATAACGAGTATCTAAAATCTCCTCCGGCTGCACCAATACCTCATCGTCTCTACTCATCACTTCTGGTAACTCCGATGTTATCACTGACTCCCCTATCACTGGTTTCAACTGGGAGACATGGAACACAGGGTGAACGCGAGACGACTCAGGTAACTTCAACCTGTATGCTACCTTCCCTACTCTAGCCACCACCTCATACGGACCATAATACTTAGCAGCCAGCTTCTGAAACAACCGTTTACTCACCGACTGCTGACGATACGGCCTGAGCTTCAAATATACTCTAGCTCCCACTTCGAACTCAAGCTCCCTACGATGCTTGTCTGCATTATTCTTCATCCTCTCCTGAGCCCGTAGTAAATTCTCCTTGATAGAACAAAGAAATTTCTCACGCTCCAACAACATCTGGTCCACTTCATTGTTTTGCGTCGAACCTAACTCATACGGAAGGACTGTAGGAGGTTCACGCCCATAGACTAATTGAAATGGAGTACATTTCAAGGCTGTATGGTATGATGTATTGTACCACAGTTCCGCCCAGGGAATGAACTTAGCCCACGTCTTTGGGTGTTGTGAAGCAAAACACCGCAAAAAAGTCTCCAAACACCTATTGAGTACCTCGGTTTGCCCATCTGTCTGTGGATGAAATGCAGTACTGAAGCGCAATCGAGTGCCTGACAAACGGAAACATTCCTTCCAAAAGGCGCTAAGAAAGATCTTATCACGATCCGAAATGATCGACTTGGGATACCCATGTAAGCGTATGATCTCCTTAACGAACTTCTGAGCTACATCCACAGCCGTAAACGGGTGTCGTAGAGTCACAAAGTGACTATACTTACTCAACCTATCCACTACCACTAAGATGACATTAGCGCCTTGAGATAGCGGCAAGCCTTCAACAAAATCCATGGCTATGTCTTCCCAAATACGTACCGGTATGTCGATAGGCTGCAGTAATCCTGCAGGAGAAAGGGTAGAATATTTATGTGTCTGACAAACTTCGCACGCCGACACATACTCCTGAATCCGTTTCCTCATCTTAGACCAATAGAAAATCGCTTTGATTCGTTGCAAAGTTCTTAACACCCCCGCATGTCCTCCTATCACTGTGTCGTGATATTCTGCTAATATCAATGGTATGTGCCTTGAAGTTGTCGGAATTACCAACCTTTGCTTGTAAAACAACTTCCCTTTAACCACAGAAAATCCGTTTTTAACCTGCTCCCCTCGTTGCAGCCTTCCCAACAGCTCTTGTATCTCAGGATCAGTATCAATTTCACCGTATAAGTCTCAGGATCAGTATCAATGTTGCCTTGACCATTTCTCATCACAAGTAAAACACAAACCCAAACGCTTCTTCTCTGCAATCTGAGCATCTGTGAGACGTAACTGAGGTCGTGGAGTACTGTTCTCGCCTTGTCTACTCTGTTGGGATTTGACGGTTCCTACTGAAGACGACTTAGACCCTGAAGACGATTGAAAACCACCAGCTTTCCAAGAACTCTTCTTTTCATTCTGCTTCTCTCTACAAACCACTCTATATAAAGCACTATCCTCCATTTGATACGCCGTCGAAATCATCTCATCCAAATCTATCGGTTTACACATTGTGACAACTTCTCTCATCTCTTCAGTCAATCCATTCATAAAGATTCCTTCCAGCTGTCCATCAGTTAACCCCGATACTTGTGTTGACAGATCCTCAAATTTGTGAATATATTGAGCCACTGTCCCAGTTTGTCGCACCGCGAAGAATGGCTGACTTGGATCTCTGAACTTAACTTTGCTGAACCTAGCAATTAGCTTCTCCTTAAACTCATTCCAGCTTCTCAGATGACGTCTATGAGTTTCACTATTGAACCAGCTGAGTACGTCTCCTGCTAAACTCACCGAAACAACTTCCATTCTCGCCCTGTCATCATATCCACCAAGACGAAAATATCTCTCCGCTAACGCTAACCACGCATACGCATCACCACCATCAAAGACTGGTAAATCAATTTTTTTAAGCAAACCATCTCTAGTCTTAACAACGTGACTACGATCAACCAAATCCTCATTTCTCATACTACGGCCCGGATCAGAGTGAGAAAGGTGGACCTGATGATTTGGATGACGATACGGTTGCGGTTGCTCCTCCACAAGATTGATCGAATGATTAGGATGACGATGATGTTGCGATTGTTCCCCCAACGGACTACTACTCTTCGATAATTTCTTCTCCATCATCGCACACATACGCTCATAACATTCCTCAATCTTCGATTCCAATCTCGATTCCATCTCTCGCGAGTTTTGCTCCAGCTCGCGAAATGTCTCCGTGAATCGTCGATCGGAAGCCGTTTGTGCTTCCATCTGTTTCTGTAACGACGTCGCTAACTTCTCCAACGTCGCCGACGGCTCCGCCTGCTCCTCCGGATTCGATCGCGTATTCTTCGTCATCGATTCCGATTCGCGATTGTTCGATCCAAGAACGCTCAAGACGCACCAATTTGTTAGACTTTGAATGTATTTTCGATGAATAACCGCCCAACCTCCCTCTCTTAGCTCCCTTAATCGGAGACTAAGCCAAAGTAACGTTACAAGAAACTAGCCCACTGGCCATCCAACTAACTGCGTATTATTTTCACTCATGGGTCCTCTTATATATCGAGGCCCATTAACATTCTTAAAATGAACTAAACACTTTCTTCATTAATGTTTCCCGCGTCTCTGGCCTCTTCTCTTCCTTCCTTCTTCCTTCTCGCATATACTCTCTTCAGCATATCACAAGCACCGTGACGCCGTATCCCCACTTCAGTGGCCCAGGGTCAGGGATGTTAGGAATCCGTCCCAAATTGTTCCCAGAGCTGTCGAAAACTTCCCAGTACACGCTTGTGCCAGGCATATCTTCCATCAGAACGCACATGAACTCCTCCATTCTTCCAGTCAGCTTTCGAACGGCGGTTAAATCCTCGCTCTTGAGGAACGTCTTCCATCGCCGGCATACCTGAGAAAGGAGACGAAAGTTTGAGCGCGGGATTCGTGAAAGGCAGAGCGCCGCAACGTCGTCCGTCAAACCGGGTATGATCAATGATGACGACTCCATTTTAGTTGCTTTTACAAATTGGATTTCAAAGCTTCATTGCATGCATTTATTATGTTCAGAAAGTACTATATGAGAAAACAGTAATCATCTTCAACTGTTGTAACGTAGACCATGTCACTTGGATTACATTGACCAAGTGTTATATCTTGCTAAACTAATCATAGTCAACTTTTTACTTTTCAAAGATATTGACTATGAGATTTGTTACGTTTTTAATATTGACACCATTCGCAACATGAGAACGATTGGTTATTTGTATTTTAATGTTTGCAAGACTCTAATCAAACCGAGCAAAGTTTCAAAATCAAATTCACGATTTTGTTAAATCAAACCGAGCAGCCCGAAACAGAGGACCATTAAAGTCAGAGCCATTGTTCAGTGGGATGTTGAAAAAGAGTAGTACTAGCAGCAGCATGAAGAAAGTGGCTGCATAGTCTTCTTCTGATCCAAGCAAATTTGATGGGAAGAAGAAAAAAAGGGAGGTAGCTTGATTTAGCTCTGCTCGGTTTCAAAGTTATTGGAATTACATAGAGATTAGTAGGGGCACATGCCTTTAATTTATAAGATATAAACATTATGAGTTCGATGAGAACTAACTAACAGTATAAGAGATTTGAACTAATCCATTTAGTCTCAAATAGTTATAAATTATAAGTCTACTAGTGGTATTCCTGGCGCGTAGCGCCGGATTGGTATGTTTTATTTTTTCATGAATTTTAAATTAGTTTTATTGTTTTAGTAAATAAAATATTTTCAAATAAATGAAGATGCAAATATGTTAAAAAAATGATAGAGAATAGTTGTTAAGGATGAATGTGATATGAATATTGGATTCACAGATGTATTCTTTACCGATGCATGATAGAGAGTAGTTGTTAAGGAACAAACGTCTCACTGTATTCATTGATACATGCGATAAGTGAAGGAAGTGTGGGAACATGCTTACGTTAAGAGTTGCAGTGAGTTTTGGGTATCCGAGTGTTTCAAACGTGGAGGCCTACTCCCTAGTTCGTTTGGTTTGCATTTGACGCGACCATCCTGAAACTGTTATTATACCACCATGTATGTACTTTTATGAAACAGTGTAGTTAGTGTGGAACTTATTGTACAACTGAGTTTTGAATATCATTGTTCTTGTCGTTGCTTGTGATACTATTAATATTCTGGTCTAATACTGTGGGGTCTAGTGGTTGCGATTTGGTTTACGTTAAGATAAGAAAATATTTACAGGCTGTTGGATAGCGGCTATTCGGTTAAATAATTATGATTAATGCAATATTTTGTTGATGATACTTATTTTAACACTTGAACTAACAAATTCCACACAAAAAAATACTTTTCTTGGTTTCATACTTTTGTAGTCTCTTTTTCTCTGTTTTACTTGTATATATAGTTTTTGAACTCTATATTCTGCATACTAAAACTATCAAAATAAGAAAAATAAGATGAAAGGATATCAAATTTTAGTTCTAAAAAGTTTCTTGAGCTAATCTCTAAGTAAATAAGCATAGACTACTTGTTGGGTAACTAATTTCAAGCAAACAAAATCATGTTTTAAAACAGGACAATGCACTCAAGTATGACTATTAGTGATGGGCCTAACTCACACCCAAAAACTAGCTTATGAGTGGAGGATTGTTCATACAGTTATATAATGCCCAAGGACACTTGAATTGTCAGATGTGGGACTCTAATAGCCCCTCTCGAGATGTGGGTGGGAAACGGTCCAACACGGAAACAGCCCAAGCCCAACATCTCGGACATACCACAGCAAGATGGGCCATGTTTATAGGCTACATAGGTGGACAACTATTTATATGGGAACTCATGTGCTGGGCTTTCACCATGAGCTCTGATACCATATTAGTGATGGGCCTAACTCACACCCAAAAGCTAGCTTATGAGTGGAGGATTGTCCATACACTTATATAATGCCCAAGGACACTTGAATTGTCCGATGTGGGACTCTAATAATGACTTATTAATGTCAAAACGAAATTTAAGAAAAACTGGATAGTAGAGATACGTCTGAAGTAGACAACAGTGACATGTATACATCAGTTTAACAATGCATGTCCTCGCATCCATCTTCATCAGCTTGAAACTCCCAGATTCTGTCTCAACCGGGAGATTAGTCAGTTATGGAACCTCTCCACGATGGCCTACAACTTACGATCAAATATGCGAGCTATGGTGAAAGACTGATGCTTTGATGTGAATTCTTAATGTGAAAGCTTAAGCTGGAAGCCTGGAATGTAATGGTCCTCCCCCACAATATCTATGAAGCGATGTGGAAGGGGCTAACTCTGTGGGTCTGCCCTCCTAGGCTCCGAGGACCCTATATGATGAAGACATTACAGAGAAGGAGGTTTTAAATTAAGCAACAATAAATCAACACTTATGGTATCAGCTATGTTACCATGGACGCTGAAACTGTTGCAGCAAGACCACTGGCCAACTTGTTCAGGTTTCAGGTATGTTATCTTGTGTGAGAAAATGAAGAACAAGAGAAATAAAGCTCAAGAACAAGAGAGAGAGAGAGAGAGAGAGAGAGAGAGAGAGAGAGAGAGAGAGAGAGAGAGAGAGAGAGAGAGAGTAAAGAAGGAGAAGTGTTTCTTTAGATTTATTTAGAATACATATCTATTGGCTTTATAGCCAGATTACAAGATATCTAAACATTAAAGACTTAGGAAAGAGAACCAAAAGATAAGGTTCTAGCAGCTATATTCCCAACAGCTCTATTTTGACTTTTAAACTTCTTTTGTACTGTAGTGAACAGTGCTCGCAAATTCCTTTATGTCTCCATATATGTCTTTGTCAATACTCCCCCTCAAGCTGAGCCATACAACATGGATGAGCTTGGAAGACCATGAACACATCCCTCATTAAAACATTTCAAGGAAAACCCAAAACCCAATGTGGTAAAAGGGAAACCAAGGAAAGGAAAAAGAGTAGATGTTTCATGGCAGAAGAGAACATGAACTTGACAAGTCTATGAGTCCTAGTCTTGGGTGTATGGACTCACAGACCTTGGTACTTGCTCCTTTGGTGAAGATATCAGCTAGTTGGTCTTCACTCCTAGTGTAGCAAGGTAAGATGATCTTCTGCTCCACAGCTTGTCTAACCTTGTGACAATCCACTTCAATGTGCTTTGTTCTCTCGTGGAAGACTGAGTTTGAAGCTATATGAATGGCAGCCTGATTATTACAGTGCATTGTGATTGGTGTTGTTGTCTCTATGCCCAAATCTCTTAGCAGGTTTCTGATCCAAATGAGTTCATTAGTCAGCTTCCTCATTGCTTTATATTCTGCCTCAGCACTTGAACATGATACCACCTTTTGCTTCTTGCTCTTCCAAGTAACCAGATTACCTCCTATGAAGGTGCAATAGCCTGTAGTGGACCTCCTGTCCACTCTATCACCAGCCCAATCTGCATCACAATATCCCACAATCTTTGTGCTCTTGTTGCAACACATCCAAACACCTTGACCAGGAGCCTCCCTTAGATACCTCATGATCCTTTCCACCATCCTCCAATGGTGAACCTTTGGTGCTTGCATATACTGCTTGCAAAACAGATGTCTGGCCTTGTAATGGTGAGGTAGATCAGCTTTCCAACCATCCTTCTATAGAATTTAAAGTCGCCAAATGCAGTATCTTCAAACTCCCCCTGACGCAATACTTTGTAGCCTTCTTCAAGTGGTGTTTTAGCTACTCTTGCTCCAAGCTCTTCTGCCTCATTTAATAGATCAAGTGTGTACTTTCTTTGGGATAAGAATAGCCCCTCTTTAGAGCGGCACATCTCAATTCCTAGAAAGTATTTTAGCTCACCCAAATCTTTAATATCAAATGTAGACTTAAGAAATGCTTTAGTAGAGATGATACCTTCCTTGTCACTTCATGTGATGATAATATCATCTACATAGATTAGTATCATCACCATTCCTTGCTGGTTTGTGAGGGTGAAGAGGGTGTGATCAGCTCTGATTTTACAAATCCTCTTCCATTGAGAGTTGTACTCAATTTGTGGTACCAAGCTCTTGGTGACTGTTTTAATCTGTAGATTGGTTTCTTCAATCTTAAAACATTTCCTGGCTTGACCATGTCTTCCATACCAGGTGGTGGTCTCATGTAGACCTCATCCTCTAGCTCTCCTTGAAGGAATGCGTTCTTGACATCCATCTGCCATAGATCCCATTCCAAGTTTACTGCCACTGAGAGAAGGATTCTTATGGTATGGAGCTTTGCTACTGGTGCAAAGGTGTCAAGGTAGTCTTCTCCATAGATCTGAGTGTATCCTCTTGCAACTAGTCTTGTCTTCTTCCTCTCTGGCTTTCCATTAGCCAAGTATTTTATGGTGTACAGCAGGCGACTTGTTACTGCCTTCTTTCCTTTGGGATGTTCAGCTTCATACCAAGTATCATTCTTGATTATGACTCCAATTTCATCTCCAACTGACTTTCTCCACTCATCATCAGCCATAGCCTCCTCATAGGTCTTTGGAATATACTCCTGATCCAGGTTGCTGATGAATGCTACATGATCTTGAGGATAACTTGCAAAGGAGCAGGTTGCTTGGATAGGATGAGCTACTGCATTGCTGTTGAAGTATACTTTGGTGTCAACCCACTTGGATGGTTTTCTGTCTCTGGTACTTCTTCTTAATGGTTGAATCTGCTCTTCTATCACTGCCTCTTCCTCTCCTTGATCACCCTCATACTGGTTGTCACTAGCATGATCATATTCAGTTCCATCTTGATCATGAACTGATGCTGAATCATCTTCTGGTGTTGATTCATTCTCATTGCCCTCCTCAGGATCAGGTTGGACTGAATCAATAATTGGTGCTGCTGCTTCATTGGTTGCAGCCACCGGTGGTGATGGTGATGCTGGTGGCGCCACACTGTTCGTAGGCTGGCTGATTCCCAAGCTCTCCAATATGATTCTCAGGTTGTTTGCCCTATCAGTTGGTCCATGTGAGAGATCTCTAAGGCTTTCCCAACTCTTCTCATCATAGTACCCCTTGGATTCCACAAACTTTACATCCCTTGAGACCATCACCCTTCTTGAATCTGGAATGTAACACTTGCACCCTTTCTGTGTGTGAGTGTATCCAATGAACATGCCCTTGATACTCTTGGCTTCCAGCTTGTTCCTTTTCTCTCATGGTATCAAGACATAGCACACACACCCAAACACACGCAAGTGATCTATTGGAAGTTTGATCTTGTTTAATACCTGAAAGGGAGAGACATTTTTGAGGATGTTGGTAGGGATTCTGTTGATCAGATAGCAAGCTGAGATGACAGCATCTCCCCAAAACCTCTTTGGAACATTTGTGTGGAACATCATGCTCCTTGCAACCTCCATAAGATGTCGATTCTTCCTCTCAGCAACTCCATTTTGTTGTGGTGTGTATAGACAGCTTGTTTGGTGAACAATTCCATGTTTTGCTAAGTGTTGTTTGAATGCATTGCAGGTATACTCTCCACCATTATCAGACCTGAAAATTTTGATCTTGGACTCAAAGTGATTAGTTACATAGTTTTGGAAGTTGATAAATGCCTCTAAAACTCTATCTTTACTTTTAATCAGTGTGAGTCAAGTGTATTTTGATTTCTCATCTATGAATGTCACAAAATATTTATGATTTTCTCTAGATCCACAAGGGGCAGTCCACACATCAGAATGAACTAGATCAAAACAATTCTCATAAATAATCATAGATTGAGGAAAAACATATTTGCAATGTTTACCAAGAATACAAGCCTCACAAGATTCATTAGTAAAAGACAGATTATGCAACATTAAACTTAGAGCTCTAGAATGGGGATGGCCCAATCTAGCATGCCACAACACATTACTAGCTAAAACAAAATTAAATGCATGAGATAAATTGGTGTCTTCAAGCAAATAGAGTTCTCTCTTGCTCACACCTTTTCCCAGCAGCTTACTGGTCTTAATATCCTGAAAGTAAACATCATTAGGACTAAAAATAACATTGCAATTTAGATCAGTAGCTGCCTTTTTAACAGATAATAAATTTGAGGTAAAGCTAGGCATATAGAAAGCTTGAGAATCTTTTTCAAACAGTTTCAAGTTTCCTACTCCCTCAATTGGAATTCTATCCCCATTAGCAATCACCACATTGCCTAGAGCTGGTTTAACATTACTAATCAGTCTAGCATCCCTAATCATATGATGAGAAGCTCATGAATCAATAATTAAGGGTCTAGCAATGTGAGCTGCATTTTGAATAGAATTTAAGGCATGAATACTTTGGTTACCAAAATTTGCATTGAGGGCTTTGATCAATGCCTCAATGTCTGACTTCCTGATGAATGCATCCTCATGAGATGGCTGAGATGTGGTGTAAGAGGTGGAGGCGCCAGTGTGAGTGGTAGAGATCATGGCTCTTCCATCATCTCTCATGCGCATGGAATCAGGTACATGTTGTTCCTGAGCTCTTGCTTCATGGGCTTTTGCCTGGTTGTACCTGTTGGCTGAGGGTGTCCTGAGATGGGGATGGAGAGTCCAGCAGTTGGTTTTGGAGTGTCCTTTGTACTTGCAATGTTCACAAGTTACTGATCTGTCTCCTCATCCTCTTGGCTTAAGGTAAGTCTTGCTAGCTGTTGCACTTTCCATCTTCTCAACCTTGTGTGCCAGAGACATTCCTCCTTTTCCACCTCCAAAGAGACCATCTGAGCCTATCTCCTTTTGTAGTCTAGCACACACTTCATCATAGCATGGAAGCTCTTTGTCTCTTAATATATGCTTCACCACATCATTGAAGCTTGAATTTTGAGTGAGAAGCAGTCCAAAGACCTTGTCTTGCTCACGCCTGGCTTCAAGTGTATCAGGGTCATTGGTGCTTGGCCTTAGCATCTCTAGCTCAGACCACAGCTAACTATACTTCCCAAGATGCTTGGTGAAGTCTCCTTCTTCCTGCTCCAAGTTGTTGATGGCTCCCTTCACTTCAAAGATTCTGGTGAGGTTTGAAGTGTTGCCAAAAACCTTGTGCAAAGTATCCCACAACTGTTTTGTGGTGGTACAGTGTGAATAAGAGTCCATCAATGGACCATCAAGAGAGCTTTGCAAGGTAGACAACACCATGAGATCTTCCTAAGCCCATTTGCCTTCATCTACCACTACAACCTTCTTGCCATCTTCTCCCTGGGTGATTTTCTTTGGGGCAGAGCCTGAAGTGACATGCTCCCAATATCCTCTACCTCCAAGGGCTGTCCTGGCCATTCTAGACCAGGTGATGTAGTTTCCTGGTTCCTTGAGTATACATGGAATCCTCGCTGGCCTGTAATCCTCCATCTTCTCCTTAAGGCTTCAAATAATTTTTTTTTTCAAGAATTTTCAAGACAGAAACAAGTGAATCACTCAGAACTGAGAGAAAAACAAGTTTAGAATCAAGAAAAACATTCAAGAAAATGAAATGTAGACAGAATAGAGAGAGCACAACCAAGAAAAAAGATTTAAAAATTTCCAGAAACTCAAGAACTCAGATCTATTATCTACATGATAAAAGAAATCTGAAGAGAAATTTGAAAAAGTAAATGGATGGATCAAGAGAAAAGACTATCAGAGTGAGATTTGCGGAATTGATTTAGGTTCTCAAGAGTTTTAACCTCTGATACCATGTGAGAAAATGAAGAACAAGAGAAATAAAGCTCAAGAACAAAAGAGAGAGAGAGAGAGAGAGAGAGAGAGAGAGAGAGAGAGAGAGAGAGTAAAGAAGGAGAATTGTTTCCTTAGATTTATTTAGAATACATATCTATTGGCTTTATAGCCAGATTACAAGATATCTAAACATTAAAGACTTAGAAAAGAGAACCAAGAGATAAGGTTCTAATAGCTATATTCCCAACAGCTCTATTTTGACTTTTAAACTTCTTTTGTACTGTAGTGAACAGTGCTCGCAAATTCCTTTATGTCTCCATATATGTCTTTGTCAATATCATGGACGCTGCTACAGCTGGACAACTGGGCAATTTGTTCATCTCACCATCAAAAGCTATGAACATGGCAGTGTTAGATACATCAGTAACTAACATCTCAACCCGGTACCTAGTAGTGAAAATCAGAGACCATTTGTTAGCTGTGAAGATAATTAGAGTCGTATTGGAACAAATTGCAAAGGATGGTGTAAATAGTGCATATCCACTTACCTTGCAACTCCAACCGCATTTTGATCATGGCAGGCCGCACACGTGCAGGATGAGAACTTGGAGCATGAGACTTAGCACCATCCATTTGCTCTTTCAATACTGGCGACATCCCTAGTACATAGGAACTCGGAAGTCTATATTTGTTTTAAGTTAGATAAAGGCAGATTTAATACAACATGAGCATGTTTTTAAGATGAAGTCTAACCTTGGGTGGTGAACTAAGGTCATGAGGATTCAGCTCAGATAGTGCCACGGAGTCAAACTTCTTCAGGCCGTCATAATTGAGAGTAGCTGAGGAGGAACTGTCATCGCTCCTTAGAACCCTCCGAGAACTCAATGTAACAGTACTGAAAACACATGACTCACACAAAACTGATGAATAGAGCCTAAACCTTTCAGGTAACCGTCGGCAGCAGTGCTCTCACTTTCAAAATAAAAATGGGTTCCTGAGGTAGTGTTAAGGAGACCTGTTAAGAAATAGCTGTTAGTATACATATATGTTAGTGTCTGCAAAATCAAATACATGAATCTTTGTTTCTACAACCAAACCTCTAACAATTTTTGGCTTGTGTTTGTTGCTACAAACTTTAGCTCCACACCATTTTCTCATTAAGCTGCATAGTGAAGCCATCAAAGATAGTCTCACAGACCGTGGTATCCCTGGAAGTGGGAAGATACGGATGCAAACTCATATCAATATAACGCCAATAGAAATTTTCTTAAAGAGATCATCAACATTAAAAGGATAAGTGGCTAAGACCTGTGAATGAGGATGTTTGCCATAATACGTTTACTGTTCTGTGTTTCTTCACTCTAAGCAGTAGTGATATCCATAACTTCTCTAACAACATCTATAAAACGTTAATAGCTTAGGAAGTCAAACGGAGATCCTGAAATGTTCGAGTAAAGGGTTTTGAAAACTGGTAAATGAAACACACATGCAGCCAAAGATTAAGTTATTGTCGTCTGCCAACTCTTCCAATTTTGTCTGATTCGTGAATCAAATAGGTACAGGGGCATCAGCGAATAACCAGGGTGGTGGTCACTTGACCCACATAAAAAAAATAATATTTGTATTTTGGAAAAAAAGTTTCTCAGCTACACAAGTTTACATTAATATGGTGAAAATTATCTAATGTATAAAAATGTGTTAATAACTACACGAACTATATGTTAATATATGCCACATGTACGAAGTAAATAAAAATATGGTGGCAACATCACAATCGGGTTTAATTGATCTTAACCACAATTAATGGGGTCAATCCTTAATTTGTGAAACTTAATAAACTTAATCGATTTTCTTATAAACTTACTAATTATTAAACTCAATAAAATTAATAATTATTAAAATTCATAAACTTAAATAATTTTTAAACTTAATAAAAAATTTAAACTTAAATTTATTAAACTAATTAAATTTATTAAAATTAATAATTTATTAAACCTAATAAATTTAATAACTATTAAACTAATAAAATCAATAATTTATTAAAATTAATAAACTTAATTAACACAAATAATTTTTTAAACTTACTTAAATTATTAAACATAATAAAATTATTAAACTTATTAAATTTATTAAAATTATTAAAATTAATAAATTTATTAAAGTTAATAAATTTGACTGATTTTATTAATGGACTTAATAATTATTTAAATTTTATAAAATTAATAATTTATTAAACTTAACTTAAGGAAAATTTTTAACCTTTTTATTAAATTATTTATCTATGAAAATTATTAAACTTAATAAACTTAAGGAAAAAAAGTTTTTGATAAATTTACTAAGGAAAATTTTTTAAGAAATTATTTATGAATTTTTTTTTAATGATTTTTGTAAAAACATTATTCATGTTAATTAAGTTTATTAATTTTAATAAGATTATTATTTTATTATGTTTAATAATTATTAAATTTATTAATAAAATAAATTAAATATATTAAGTTTAAGAAAATTATTAAGTTTATTAAATTTATTAATTTTAATAAATTTAATAAGTTTAAAAATTATTATGTTTATTAAGTTTATTAATTTTAATAAATTATTAATTTTACTAAGTTTAATAATTATTAAGTTTATTAATAAAATCAATTAAGTTTCATAAATTACAGATTGACCCCATTAACTTTGCTTAAGATCAGTTAAACTCGATTGTGATGTTGCCACCATATTATTATTTACTTCGTACATGTGACATGTATTAACATAAACTTCGTGTAGTTATTGACACATTTTTATATATTAGATAGTTTCCACCATATTAACGTAAGCTTCGTGTGGTGAAAAACTTTTTTCCTTGTATTGTCCTTCTAATTTTTTTGTTGAAATACTAAAGAATTAACTTATTGACCCTTCAAGACCAAAGTCTATCATCACACATCGTCTTTGCATAATACCATAAACTATCTCGTGCATAACACCGTTGGCTAACGAGTCTACCAAATGATCCATTTCAGTTATTTCCTTGTTTACCAGGTTGTAAAGAGTCAGAAAACAGACTTCTTGCACTAAAGTCAAGAATAGTAAACGAAAAAACAGTCAACTTGCATTCAACTTTTATTTCTTGCAAAACAACCGTGAAACACACACACGAGTTCAGTGGTCCATAACAAACCAAACATATATAAGAATCATTGACAAAGTTGAGGGGGGGGGGGGGGGGGGAGGGGGCATCGTGGCCAGACAGAAAGACTCGCAGCCCCAAAACGTTAAACACACACTATAAGGAAAATCAGAACTTGATGAGTACGTTGAACAGGTGATAACCAGATAGTTTAATCTGATTACAGTCTCTCCACCTGTACCCTTCCTCTGGTGTAAAAGCGTTCATTGTGGTCTTACCTACTGGATTCTGTAAAAACAGCAGAATTTTGTTGTTCCATTGCCCTAATTTAGACTGGAAGCCTCCCGGCGCCATAGGCACCTTCACTGGAAACCATGTGTTCGTCTCTGGATCCAACAATCCCAAACTTCCAGACAGTTCGCTGTCCAAGAAATACACTTTGTTCCTCACAACAGTGTAGGAATAAACACCCATTATTTCATCTGATTTTAACTTATCCCATGTATTCGTTTTGGTGTCATATATGTCGATTATGGGCGTTCCACTGTCTGAAAAGATCATCATCAATTATTTATAAAAAAACAAAAAAAAAAAATTATTTTAATCCATTGTTGGCATTTTCTTGTTTCTACCTACCAAAAACGTAGATTTTGGAGTTGAAGGAGAATGCAAAGCCAATGTCGACATGGGTCTTTGGACTATCCTCAAGGGTCCACTGGTTAGTTTCCGGGTTGTATACTTCATAGCTGGAGAGGGGAAAGCCATATTTGGTACAACCTCGGAACACATACAACAGGCCGTCCACTACGGCTGATGAAAAGCTGTAACGTGGTAGGTTCATGTCGGCCAGTTTTCTCCAGCTGTTTTTTTCATTCCGACAAAGATAATCAAGAACTTAATTGTAAACCCACAAGACACTAAACTCGTGTAAGAGACGAGGGATTCAGATAGAAAGACCTGTTAGTAGCAGGACTGAACTCGAAAACATCAGCGGAAGCAATGGGACAGCCAATGCCACCCATAAACCCACCGATGAACAAGATCTTCTCGTTAAGCACCGTGACGCCGTAACCCCACTTCTTTGGCCCAGGGTTAGGGACGTTAGGGATCCGTCCCAGTTTGTTCCCGCAGCTGTCGAAAACTTCCCAGTACACGATTGCGCCAGGCTTATCTTCCATCAGAACACACAAGAACTCCTCCATCGTCCCGGTCATCTTTCTAACGTCGTTGAAATATTCGCTCCTGAGGAATTTCTTCCATCGGCGGCAGACCTGAGAAAGGATGCCAAAGTGTGAGCGCGGGAATCGTGATAGGCAGACCGCCGCTACGTCGTCCGTCAAGCCGGGTATTATCCACGACTCCTCCTCCTCCTCTTCCATTTTTACCTGTTCTTCACGACTTGGATTATTAGCTCATTGCATCATTTTATTATGTTCAGGATTAATGTATAAAATAATAGGAAGCGTATTCAGCTGTTGTAATGTGGATCATGTCATGGATTACATTGACCCAGTGTTATCATGTTAAACTAATCATAGTCAACTGTTTACTTTTCAAAGATGACGACGGTGGGATTGGTAATATTGACGCCATCCGCAACATGAGAATAATTGATTACTATATTGCGGTGCATGCTATGCTAATGCATGGACATATATAGTAGTATTTAATACTATATCATTCTAAATTTGAAATATTTCTGTGATTTTGTAACAAAATTAGATTAGAATAGTAAACAAAACATTAATGAATGTGAATAGTATGAATATTAGTTTATATTAGTTTTGATAGATTATTAAAAAATCCAGCCTTTTTTCTATGATAAAAGTTCTGAAATTGTTGAATTTTTCATTAAAATAATACGGCCAACAATCTTGCATAAATTGCAAGAAAATGTAACTTATATTAATTTTGTTGGAAAAGAAAAACAAAATATTAATTTCATCGCTTGGTAATATACCAATTTCAATCATAAGACATTCTTTTTATTAATTTCAGAGTATTCTATGTCTATGAAATATCTGGAATAATTTCTAAGGGAAAATATAGTTCATTTTCTCCATATTCAAATGAGCCAAAAGTTAGAATATATATCCACATGGATGTTGAAAATAATGTGATTTAGTGCAGGTATATCTAACTTGAATCGTGTTGACGCCCGTCCCGTTACTTCGACCACAAGGTCATGGACAACGACATTTGTTCTCTCTTGCCTTTTTTTTATAGAATGGAACATAATTAAATACGCATACTTGATTTTACTTGCTTCTTTATCTGTACACTCTATTGAACTCTGATTAGATTCCTCATCCACATTTTTATAAACTTCTATCCAAAACCACACAGCGATTTTGATTTTCTTTCTTATTCTTCTAAAAGTTGACCCTTTTCATCCCAAATAAAAATAAAACTGAAATAAGTAAACAATAAGTAACGTATATACCAAGAAATGTATTAATTTGAGATGGATTGAAAAACAAAGAGACAGAACAATAATAACAAACCTGGTTGGAGAACAATGTCCACACTGATGAAATTGTAGTCATCTTAGTATTCATCTATTACGTGCAAATTTGGAAGACAGAATTGATATAAAGTATATAATCATTCATGTTGAACAGAAAAGAGTAAAAACATTACTTACCGAGAGTATAAAGTATATTTTCCCAGTTTAATTCACGATTTATTGAAATCAAACCGAGCAGCGGGAAACAGAGGGCCATTAACGTCAGAGGCATCGGTTCAGTGAGATGTTGAAGAAGACTAGTGTAACAATTCACTCTTGAATATTTTTGTTAATAAAAAATATGTCGGAAGAGGTTTTGATGTAATGTAACTTTATTTTTCTAAATGTTGAAACATTTGTAATTGTGTAAGAAATGAATAAGGAATACGATTTTTCTCTAAGTACTATCTTGTTGTCCATTTCAATTGTCCTTTCCCTATTTATTAGCATTGTTATAAGAGTGAGAAGAAAAACAGACACTTTGGACTATAATCAAGAATGGAAAATAGAAAATCAATGTTTAAAAAATTGGTAGGTGGTAACTAATTGATCTGTAGATGATCAGCGAGTAGACAGAGTATTCAGAGTATTCGGACCTATATAGAAGGCGTTAATGAATTATTGATTTGTTAAAGAAATATTATGTTTATATAAGATTTTAGTTTTAGGTTTAATCTATCTATACTATTATTTGAGAAGTGATTTGGCTTATGTGTCAACTTCTCCATATTTTTAGGTTTTTTGCTTATTTGTCATGTTCTCCATGATTTTAGGCTTAATCAATGATTTTCATAAATATTTTGAATATTTTTTAATAATAAAAATATTTGAAAACATGATAATTACAATTTTTCACTATACCAATATTTAATATTATCTTATTTATTCATTGAAGTTTTGATATATTTAGTGAATAATTCTTTATTTAACTGATTACAGATTAATATTATAAAATCATCTTGAAAAAATAATAAAAAGTGTTTGAAAAAGAAAATATAATCTCATATATTCATCTTGCGTTTATCTACAATTATTTTAAATTTTATATATGCATATAATAACTAAATTTATTATTATACTTATTAAAAATAGTTTTACAAAATATAAAATAAATTTATTTATATCTTGAAAAAATAATAAAAAGTGTTTGAAAAAGAGAAGATAATCTCATATATTCATATTGCGTTTATCTACAATTATATTAATTTTATATATGCATATAATAACTAGATTTATTATTATACTAAAATATTAAAAATAGTTTTACAAAATATAAAATAAATTTATTTATATTTTTAAACGTATATTCAAGCCAAATATTTTTATAAGCATATTAATTTTATTAACGAGGTTTATAAGCTATAACAAAAAATTGATTTATATTGTTTTGTTAATGTGACTTTTTGTAGTGTTTTTAATTATTATTACAGTTGAAAAATAACATTTATTTGTTACTTAAGTTGAAAAATAATATTTATTTTCTTTTAATTTTTTTAGGAGAATCATAAAGATAATATTTTCAAAATATTATTATTTTTATTTACAACTTGTACCTTATATTATAAAATTAATTATGTTTACTTTAAATTTCTTTCAAGAGTTTCACAGAGTTATGTCTTTGTTTTAATCAAAATTTCTTTAAAAGGCCATTATATAAAGAAAATCGTGATTCTATATATTTTTTAATAAAATATTTTCAAAATAATTTGTTTTAATTATATTTAATATAAAGTTAAATACCAATACTTGAAAATAAATAAAAATTATTATTTAACAATAAAGCAATATCATTTTATAGAAAGTAGCAATTTCTATTTTAGAGTTAAAAAATATAGATTGATTATAACTTATTTTTCTCTATTATAGCATATATAAATTGTGTTAAAAAAGCATATATAAATTAAAATAACAATAGATATAAAATGTTTTTTATCTTATACATTACATATTAATGTTTTGTTTGTCAATATGGCCTTTTGGTGTTTATTAAGCTATTATGAGATGTATTTTAAAATATAATTATAATCAATATTTTAATTAACAATGATTCATATCTTATTATATAAAGCGTAGTTTTCAAAGTTACTAATTAACATGATCGCGACACATGGCAATTAAAACTTTAAGATTGTGACATGTGTTAATCTAGCTTATAATTAAAAATCTTATTATAAATATTCTTAATAGTAATTTTCCATTTAAAAAATCTAAACAGAAGATAATTGTAAAATATTATTTATAGTAATTCTCCTTCTATTTTTTTACATGTGTTTAAATATATAATGATCTTATTATATAAAGTTTGGTTTTCAAAGTTAGTAATTAACACGATGACACATGTCAGTTCTATATTTTAGAATGCGACATGTGTTAAATACTAACTTTATAAAAATATTTATTTAATAATATTTTTCCTTTTTTATTTAATAGTATATTTGTTTTTTATATCCAAAACAAAGAAAATTGTAAAAGTTATATAAAAATAATTTTCCTTTTTTAGCTTGGTTTTTCAAAGGTATTGGATTAACATGATGGTGACACATAAAAATATATATATTTAGGATTGTGACATGAGTTAAATTATCTTATAATTAAAATATATATATAATAAGATAATGACAAAAACGAAATTTGTTAAAAAGTAATTACATATATTATTTAATAGTAATTTACCATTTTAAAACCCTAAAAAATATAATTTCAAAAGGTTATTTGGTAGTAATCCTCATTTTAATATTTTGACATGTATTTGAAAAGAATTTAGAAAAGTAACAAAACAAATATTTAATGGTAAAAAAGTAATTTTAATAGTAAAAAATAAACAAACATTTAATGGTAAAAAGTAATTTTAATAGAAAAAAATATATTGAAAGTTTCTTTTTTTTTCAATTCGTAAAAAATTTAAACATAATTGTTTAATACAACTTTCCTTTTCTAAAATTCTAAAAAGATATACATGTAAAATAGTATTTCATAGTATTTTTTCTTTTAAGATTTTAACCTGTGTAAGGATATCGTATTAATATGTAAAATATATATATATATATATATATATATATATATATATATATATATATATATATATATATATATATATATATATATATATATATATATATATATATATTTATGTGTGTGTGTGTAAAAGATAAGAATATAGATTTTTTTAAAAGATATTAAATTATTTAATAGTATTTTCTAAGGTCTTTTTAAAAAATTTAAACAAAGAAAATATTTCTAAAATAATTAATTTAATTTCTTTTTCTAAAATCCTTAAAACTTGAAAAAAACGATTTTATAGTGATTATTTGATAATAACTATGTCCTTTAAAAAATCTTAAACACAGAAAACTGTAAAAAAATATTAATATTAGCTTTCATTTCTTCCAATCCTAAAAATAATCATTTTTAGAATAATTGTTTCGAATAATGTTTATTAATAATCAAATTTCCTATTTAAATAGTTATTTTATATTTGAAAATCACAAATTAAAAAAAAGAACTACAATATTCACATCTATAAGATCAAGCAATCTCAAGAAAAAACAAGCGAAAATATTTAAAAACACATACTTGGGTTCTACTGATTTTTAATATATAAATTTTCCTTTTAAATAATTACAATTTTATAGTAATTATTTGATAGTAATTGTCCTTTTAAAAATTAAAGACAAGATAACTGTAAAGGAATTATTAGTAGTAACTTTCCTTTCTTCAAATCCTAAAATTAAACATTTGTAGAATAATTATTTCGAATAATTTTTGTTAATAATTAACTTTCCTATTTAAATAGTTATTTTATATTTGAAAATAAGAAATCAGAAAAGAACTACAGTATTCACATCTATATATAAGACCAAGCAATCTCAAGAAAAAATAAGCAAAAATATTTAGAAAACGCTTATTTGGATTCTATTGAGGGAAAATTTCTGTTCTACCACAAGTTTGTTTTTTAATATATAAATTTTAGGTTTTTCAATATTTTAATTAATTATTTTCATATTTGAGAACAATACTTACTTTGTTTAAAAATTCTGAATACAACTATTGTGTTTTTATAAAACTAGCTAACATAATAGAATACAGTAATCGAATAGTTGGAGATTCATAGTATTTGAGATTGTCGCTAAATATACTCAAATGTCCAATAAAATTTGATGATATTAAAAAAAGATGAGAATGTCAAGTACAAGTAATTCAAAGAAGCATATTATGCAAGAGGATTAGATTCATAATGGAAAGAAGTTATGGATGAAGTAGTACAATATACATATATTTCAAGCTCCACAATATTATGTAACATTGTTATTTTAGTGCAAGTTAAATAGTTTTCTTATTGTATGGGAGCATACCTAACATCCCTTATTCGAAGATATACCTAATAAGCAAATACATACATTCAACTTTAAAGACCAAAAATTCACTAATAAAGATCTACAAAGTTATATATATACTTTTTATAAATAGAGTTGATACTAGCACAAAATGATAAATCACTGGCCGATTTTGAAAACATGTCAAATTCGTACAGTAAATTGTTGAAGAAAATGAAAAACTCAATCTTTAAAGATGAAACATGTTAAATATGCTTGAACAAAAAGAAAAGAATATGAGGTTAATAGAAAATTAAATGACAAGCAAAAGAGAGTGTATGAAATTGTTGTTGACTTAATTAACTACAACTAATATTATTTTCAAAATAACTAAAAGCGAAGTATTTATAAAAAATAGACAAAACTATAAATTGTTTTAAAACACCATAATTATTGTAATAGAAATATTAATCAAAATTTATGTAAGAAAATATATTATTAATAAAATAAGTCTTACACCACCACATACTGAAAACTTTAAGAACTTATGTAAAAAAAAAATCATTTTTTATGTTTAACTGAAATTAAAATATCAAACAAACCCGTGCAACGCACGGGTCCACATCTAGTAATATGTAAAGTTGGATCGGTTTAACATTATTGCATTATTTTGAGATTTGATAACTTCAAATTTTTGGTTTGAAAACATCAATTTTTATTAACAATTATGAATTTGTTTATTTAATTAGATAAAGGTTTTTAAATTAATATAGTAAAACTGATTAAAGAAAACAATATATTTTAAAATAAATATTGTTTTGATATTTACCTATTAGTACATTTTCTAATAAATATCTATAAAAGAATTATGCCCGCAAATTCATATGATTATTTTTAATATCTATATAACTTTATTAGATTATGATGATGATATGTTTTACATGTGTAATAAAAAAATTATATCTTCTGATTAATTTAATATTTTAAAATAAATAAATAATTTAGATTTATTTTTTAAAAAATTGTTAAAATTAGAATTAGTTAGATATATATTAGTCCGCACAAGTGTGCGGGCCACCATCTAGTTATAATTATTTTGATAAATTCTCAAAATTATATAAACTAAACAAAATATTTGTTTTGGATTTGTACTAACATTATTGATTAGTTAACATATTTAGACTAATTTAATTCGATGTAAATGGATTTTAATCTATTAAACAATATGAATCGATTTGAGTTTGAATTAATCGTTTTTTCTATTAAAAAAACTCATTTAGGCTATTAAAACTATGGAAACACAGACAACTTGCATTCAATTTTTATTTCTCAGAATTAAAGCCATGCACATCGATCGTGAAAATACTTACGACACACAAGTTTAGTCGTACATTACAAACCAAACATATGTAAGAGTCATTGACAAAAGTTGAGGGCACTTGGCCAGACACAAGACACTGCCCCAAAACGTTATGCACACACACTAGGGAAAAGAATGAAGTCAAAGGGGGAAATCAGAAGTTGATGAGAACGCTGAACAAGTGAGAACCAGATGGTTTAATCTGATTACAATATCTCCACTTGGACCCTTTCCCTTTATCAAAATCATTCATTATGGTCTCACCTACAGAAAGCCTTGAAAACAGCAGAACCTTATTGTTCCATTCGCCTACTCCAAACCGGAAACCTCCCGCCACCGTAGGCACAAACACCGTGGTCCATGAATTCTCCTCGGGATCAAACACTCCCAGACGTCCAGATATGTTCTTGTCCAAGAAATACACTTTGTTCCTCACAACAGTGTAGGAATAGATCGACATTGATTTCTCCAACTCCAACTCTTCCCATGTCTTTGTTTTTGGGTCATAGATGTCGACGGTGCATGATCCATTGCCTGAAAAGAACATCATAGTGTATGTATGAATAAAGAAACTTAGTTTAACCAGAATCCAGTCTTGGCATTTTCTTGTTACTACCTATAGCGTAGAGTTTGGACTTGAAGGAGAATGTCAAGCCAATGATATTCCGGACTTTTGGACAATCCATAAGGGTCCACTGGTGAGTTTGCGGGTTGTATACATCAGAGTTGAGAAGGCAATAACCATCATTGGTATAGCCTCGAACCACATACAAAAGGCCGTCCACTTCAGCTAATGCAAAGTTGTAACGTGGTATGTTCATGTCCGGCAGTTTTCCCCAGCTGTTTATCATTCCGATAAAATATCAAGAAATCAGTTGAAAGCCATATCATTCCGACAAGATTTTAAGAAATCAGTTAAAGAAAATCTCTGTGTTTTCTTAGAGGATATGTATGTATGGATGTCACATTAATAGATGTAATGGAAGTGAGTCAGACAGAAGACCTGTTAGTAGCAGGATCAAACTCGTAAACATCAGCCGATGCAAGGGGAGTTTTTCGATTGGTCACACAGCCTCCGATCCCCGTATATCACCCGATGAACAAAATCTTCTCGCCACCGAGCACCGTGACGCCATATCCTCACTTCAGCGGCCCAGGGACGTTAGGTATCTGTCCAAGTTTGTTCCCAGAGCTGTCGAAAACTTCCCAGTACACTTTCTTGCCAGGCACGCTTTCCATCAAAGTACACATGAACTCCTCCATCGTTCCGGTCAACTTTCGAACGGCTGTGAAATGTTCGCTCCTGAAATGTCTCCCATCGCCAGCAAACTTGAGAAAGGACCGAAAGTTTGAGCGTGAGATTCGTGAGAAGCAGAGCGCTGCTACATCGTCGGTCAAGCCGGGTATGACTGATGACGATGATTCCATTTTTCTTGATTTTCACGACTTGGATTATTCGCTCATTGCATTATTTATTACCTTCAAAATTGCTACTCCAAGAATCATATTCAACAGTAGTAAAGTGTATCATTATTTTCGTAAGGATATTGGGAGCCTAATAAAAAAAATAATTAGTTGTCTGTATATTAATAAATTTGAAATGATAATCATATCGAGTTTGAAATTAACGATTTTGTATTGATTTGTAAATTAAGTCGACGCTTCTAGGATCGAAAACCCAATCACGATAACATTTTACAAAATCAGCTTCGTTGTCTCAGAGAAATAAAAGTAAACAAAATGTATCACACAACGTGATGACCACACGAAAGCTACAGTTTCTAGACTCAAGACGAGGCTCCTTTCTTTGACTTGGCAGCCAACTGAGTCTCCGGCTGCAATTCATAACCCGAAAGTGAGCACATGAGAAAAGCAGATAAATCAGTGAGGATTAAGAAAAGGGTTATAGAGATTAACAATTACCTCTTTCTTCACAGGCTCTTCCTTCTCTGACAATATCAACTCAATGTGGCATGGGTTTGACATGTAAGCTACAAATGATAAAGAGTAGTCAGCACAATGCGACAGAAACAAAAGGAGCAAGATAAAGGACATTACGATTGATTCTTCCATGAGCACGGTATGTCCTCCGCCTTTGCTTTGCTGCTTGGTTCACTTGGATATGAGAAATGAAAAGGGCATCTACATCCAAACCTTTGACCTGATAATATTCAAACAGTTTTTAGTAAACTTAAGCCAAACAAATCTGAAAAAAAAACAAAGAAGACAGTTAAGAGTCAAAAGCCACCTCAGCATTGCTCTCAGCATTCTTGAGGAGATCAAGAACGAACTGAGCAGACTTGGCAGGCCAACGACCTTGACCGTTTGAATGTCTGTTCTTTGCCTGAGCAGTACGCCCAACACCACGACAGAAACGAGTGAAGGGAATAGCTTGCTTGTGAGCTATCACATCTTCCAAGTACCTTTTCGCCTTGATCAATGGTAGCTTCCTTATGGCATGCGCTGTTTCCCTAGTGTTCTGTTCACAATTTACAACAATTAAATAATATCAGATTAACCCAAATAACCACATATCATGTATGTTCCCTTAAGAAAGTTACATGTATAATCAACTGGATAAACGAATGCGATATTACTCACTATTAATAGATTGATACTACCAATTCAAAATGGTTGCTACTTCAGCTAATGCAACCTTGGCCTAATCTACGATTCTGAATGATCAAAAAGCTAAAATTTACCATCATGAACTGAACCCATCAGATATAATAAGAAACGTAGGTTCACCCAAACACGATGACCAATTCAATTTTCCTGACATTTACGTGAACTCTGTTACGTACAAAAACAGATCCCCGCTTTTTGCTAATCAGGTTTAGTCCTAATCATCCCCAACTGAAACCCCTAATCTGATTCATTTCTAAGATTCAACAATAAGCACAAGAAATTTACCTTGAAGTGGACCCTGAGATCTGCTCCCCTTGCCTTGCAAGCTACAACAACATACCAAACCGAAACGATTACAACCACTGAATAACAGTTTGCAGCTAGATAAAGAGTTAAGAAAGTGTTCTTACATTTGGTGGAATTGTCCGGTTCTTGGGAGTACTTCACCTGAACAGAGTATAGAAAACCATAAGGGTAAGCATGGAATCAAGAATCATAAGTTAAGAACATGTTAGCTAGAGTGTTAGAAGCATTACCATGGCGGCCAACGAGAAGAGATTCAAAGGTAGAAGATGGTTTAGTTTTTAAATAGCTGGGACTGGGAGACATGAAACCCTAAACGACGAGGTGTGTATGGGCCTTCATGGGCCATCTTATTAATGGGCTTTTGTAGTTAGACGGTGATGTCATTAGCACAAAGGAGTATATAAAGAGAGAGGGTTAAGAGAAGAAACCTAGGGCTTCGTCTTGTAGAGAAAGAAAGAGAGAAAGAAAAGATGAGTGGAGAAAACGACAACGGCGGTGCTAAGCGCAGGGGCTCGGTCAAGTGGTTCTCGACCGAGAAGGGGTTCGGTTTCATCACTCCCGAAGACGGCGAAGATCTCTTCGTTCACCAGTCCTCCATCAAATCTGAGGGATACCGAAGCCTCGCCGAAGGAGAATCTGTCGAGTTCCTCGTTGAGACCGACAGCACTGGCCGTTCCAAGGCCATCGAGGTGTCCGGACCCGACGGCGCTCCTGTTCAAGGTAGCAGCCGTGGCTCATCCGGCGGACGCGGTGACGGATACGGAGGAAGAGGTGGAGGCCGTGGAGGAGGTTACGGAGGAAGAGGCGGTGGTGGCCGAGGAGGTGGAGGAGGAGGCGACTGCTACAAGTGTGGTGAGCCGGGTCACATGGCGAGAGATTGTTCCCAAGGTGGTGGAGGATACGGCGGAGGAGGCAGAGGTGGTGGCGGCGGTGGAGGAAGCTGCTACACCTGTGGCGAGTCTGGGCATTTCTCCAGGGAGTGCACTAGCGGTGGACGTTGAAACGGACTGCCTTCCGGCTGTTGGTAAGGCTTAGTCTGTTATGACCTGATGGACGAGTCTTGTCGCTGCCTACTATCTTTTTATTGTCCTTGGATCTTTGTCGTTTTCTATGTTTTGTTTTCGGTTAAACACTCGGATGGTTTAAAATTTATGAATTATGTTTATTTGTTTCTGCTATTTTATGGTATGATGGTGTTGCATGTGATGAATTCATTTCATATTTATGGCCGGTTTTAATCCATTTGTAGATCTATAATCGATTTGAAAGAATGGCGATTCACAAACTGTGACATTGATTTAGGTTTTGGAACTAAAAGAGATACCCAGAATGATTCGTTAATGTTTAATTTTCTTAGTCCAAACAGTTTTTGGATTAGGACTTTACCTTTGTTTCCTCAAGGGAAGTGGGGACCCACGACACGCTCCTTCTCAACTGCGTTTTTGTTTAACAGTCCAGTCTCATTAAATAGACTACCTTTTTTTTGTGAAACAAATAGACTACTATTCCTAGGAAAATATAAACTTACAAAATTTCTACAAGAGGTCAAAGTTGCAAAAAGAGATATCTACCAATACAAAACAATTGCTACAAGAGCTTACTTTATGGAGTATGAGAGAGACTTAGGAATTATGATACTCCAGCTCAAACATCAATTTTACAGCTCCATCTCACTGGATTTATGATAATTTTCGAGTATGTTTATGTAGTAATATATTCCAATCTCACATAACTCGTACATAACAAAATATTTTCATTTAGGATTAGTTGGATAGATGGGGTTCTTCCGAATTTAATAAATGGATTGTGGTGTAGTGTATCAAAAGGCCCAGTTGAACCCGAAAAGGCATTAAAAGAAAGTCCATTAAAAGCCCAATCATGTTACAAACATCCGGCTAAAACCCTCGGGAGAGTATATCGTTTCCAGGTCTTCTTCTTCTTCTTCCAACTTCCCCAAGCATTCAGAACAAAACCCTAGATTTGATTTCCCTTGCCCTGCATCTGACGATGGATTTATCTTCCGCCGATTTCGATAGGATTATGATGATGGACCTCGCTCGAAATGCTTGCGAGGAACAGTACATGAAGGATCCTCTCGATTCTGAGGTTTGTACTATTTGATTGTTTTTTTGCTTATCGTTTCGGAATCATTGTATGGAGATGTAAAACTTGAATTAGATTTAGGGAGATGGGATTGATTGATTGATTAATATAGTCTTCTCTGATTTGATTTTTGATAATACAGAACTTGCTCAAGTGGGGTGGAGCATTGCTTGAACTTTCTCAGTTCCAGAGTGTTGCTGATGCAAAGATCATGTTAGATGGTATATGAGTCCCTTGTTAGTCTTAGATAAAATATTGTTGCTAAGAGAATTAACAAAAAAAAGAATGCAATTGGTGTATTTATTATGTAGTTGCTCTTTCCAAGTTTGAAGAGGTATTGAAGATAGACCCAGGGAAGCATGAGGCGCTTTGGTTTCTTGGCAACGCCTACTCTTCCCAAGGGTTTCTTAATCCAGACTCCGATGTAGCCCAAGCTCTCTTTGATCAAGCCGCTGATTATTTCCAGAGAGCTGAAACTTTGGTATGCATCTCAAGACTCTTATAATTGAATATGATGATGTTTTGTGCTAATGGGACCATCTTCTTATTTTGTTTCTCAGAATCCAGGTAATGAGGTGTATCTCAAGTCCATGGAAGTTGCAACAGAGGTACCTATCCTCTTTCATACTTTTCCTTTTTCCTATGTCAAATCTTTGTTTTGTCATTGTTCATGGAGAGTATTGTTTTATATAGAAAGTAAAGGGGAGAACCGTTTGACATTTGGTTCAGTGATCTTTGTATTTGTTTGATTTCTTTATATCTTAATACTTTTTGTCTATGTGAGTAGGGGCCGAAGCTGCATAAGGAGATACATAAGCATGGTGGAATGATACAGCAAGCATTAGCTGGAGAAGGAGGAGGTCCCTCTGCTTCTTCAAATGCTAGCGTAAGTTATCACATCACTGGTCTGGAGTTTATGAGAAGCTTAAGCTGAAAGGTGAAAGAAATTGGTTCTTGCTTTTGCAGGGTGGTGGTAAGAAGAAGAATAATAAGAAGAAGAACAATGACTTCACTTACGATGTATGCGGTTGGATCATTCTCGCCTTTGGGATTGTTGCTTGGGTTGGCATGGCTAAATCCCTTGGCCCTCCACCTCCTGCTAGATAAAAAGCCTAGTAGTGAAACGACATTCCTTTGGGGAAAATAATGCTGCTGCCTGCCAGTTCGATTTCCCAAACAGAGCGGTTCTAAAGTTGAAGAGATCTTTAACGTTTATGGTGGCTATATAATATGGTTTTGTTTGCTGACGAGATCGTTTACACAGCCCCCTCAAACTGTTTTTGTTTACTTTTTTTTTTAATTATTTTTTTTTACCATTAGTATGTTTGTATTTCCGAGAAGAGATTAACTATGTTTCGGTTTTGTGGTACGGTTACACATCTTCTTCTTCTCTCTCTGTGTTTCACAGAATCAAATGAAACGTCTTGTAAGAATAAGCTCCAATGAAGCATTCTCGTGGCGATTGTGATCTTAAACTAGAAGCGGTTGCTCAAAAAAAAAAAAAATCTGGAAGCGGTTAGACAATTGATAAAAGCTTTAAGGGCATAATTGTCTTTAAACTTTATCATCCCTCGGTAATTTTTTTTTTGTTGAAACACTCATACCCCTCGGTAATCCAATGAACGATTTTGTTATAAAGAATCAAACGCAGCGTTTCATACTCATCGTCTCCAAAGCTCGAGAAAAATGGCTTGCAAAACGATTCTGCGCTCCGTCTTCCTCTCGGAATCACGCTGGACCTCCGCCGCAGGCAGATGCTTCTTCTTCCCTTCTTCTCCGACGTCTGTTCCGGTCCATGCTTTGTTCCCGGCGCCGAAGAGACTGAGTTTCAGTGGTTTCGCCTCTGTCCCCGACCGTCTCCCTCGTCTCAATTGCACCAATAGCGATCAATCCGAGCAAGGTCCGCCTCAAGAAGCTGTTCTCAAGGCGATTTCAGGTAGCGATTTCTTCAATAGTAACTCGTTTCCGAGTGATTTTGTTGGATTTGATATGATTGGATCTGTGATGAAGAGGAAACGAATTTGAGTACTAGTTTTATTGATACATGTTTTCTCATTCTGATGAGATGCAGAAGTGTCGAAGACTGATGGGAGAGTTGGGAAGACTACTAATGTGATTATTGGAGGCACTGTGGCTGATGACTCTGCTAAATCTTGGCTTGAACTTGACCAAAAGGTAAAAGTAAAACCCTTTATTACTTGTTTGTTCAGAGCTTTTTTGCCCTTCATATACTTTATCCTATGTGGGTGGTGTTTGTTTATGAATGCCCTGCAGATTCGAAAAGCACTTACTATTTTAAATTTAAGAAGATGTTTGCTGATTCTTGGCAGGTGAATACATACCCAACAGAGAGAGGGTTTACTGCAATAGGGACTGGTGGAGATGACTTTGTTCATGCTATGGTCGTTGCTGTCGAATCTGTTATTGAACGCCAAATTCCACTGGTTAACTTCTTTTCTTTATCTCTAACTAGTATCTCGTGTTCATTGATAAGAGATTTGTACATCATTTGATTTTGATTTTTGAATCTGGATATGGAAACCTGGTATCTCGACTAGAATCATGAGTCATGGTGTATGGAACTCATCGAACTTCTTAATATTACACCAGCTCTCTTTCTCTAGTATTGAAAGCATTATGCTTTCTTTCCCTTTAGTACGTGAAATCTTTAATATTGATCTGTTGGGGAATAGGATTATTGAGATTGGCTAAAATAGTTTTCTATACAGTATTGATTATTACGAGCATAACGTGTACATAAGTGAAAAACCGTTTGCACTCTGCTCTTTTTACTTTTGTTCTCTTGCTTTTGTCTATATACTTAGTCTGGTGCGATAAGACTATCTTTATATGCAATGTCTTTCAAACAATTTTATAATACTGAGAACACGAGAATCCTACTAATCCTTTGTCTCTCTTCTTTTTTTCCCGCATCAAAGGATTGTGTGAAGCAGACATTGTCAAGCAAAGGCAAATATGTATCGGTGAATATTGGTCCTATCCGAGTTGTCTCTAGCGAACAGGTTTGTCCCTCTTCCCTCTCTTTTACACGCATACATACACACACACAAAAGACCTACACATATGCATGCAATGTACGGTAAATAGGCACATATGCATGCAATGTAGGGTAAATAGGCATGAGCAGCGTAGAGTTTCAAACAACATTTACACAGGATGAAAGAGTTTGGAGTTGAAGATTGGTGTGATAATAAACTTTGTATTGATTGGTTTTGACAGGTTCAAGCTGTGTATAATGCAATGAGGAGAGACGAAAGAATGAAATACTTCTTATAGGCTTTAAGGTGTGGTGGTAGAATCATGGATCTTCCTTCTTCTCTATTCTCCATTGCGACTATGTAAATTAAGCGGGTGTAAGGCCATCATTTATTTTATTCGTGCTTACTTACACCAACTAAGTCTTACTTCTTCAGTTATTATATTAAAGATGGTTTCTATCCAAATGAATAGTTGGAGAAAAGTTTATTATTTCTCTAATCTTTTTTGATATAAAAAAAAAAGAATCTAGCGGACTGTACCAGAACCGAATACACAGCAAAACCCTACCGCTACTCACCTTTAAGTATAACTGGATTTGATCTGACCCGGTTTGTCATAGCTTTACCGGTTTGCAGGCTTGGTTAGCTTCATAAAGATGAACAAGTTGTTTTAAACCGAGTTACAGTAGGACGTAAGTCACGTAAAATCATCGTGGGGAAGCTTATCTATGATGTTGATTACATCTACGAAAAATGGATATTATTGGGTAATCCTGAATGTTTAATCCAGAAATTAGGTTAAGTGGCACTGTTGGCCAACCAAAAGCATCCCAAAATATACTCAATAATGACACTCTCCATCTGTCTAATCCTTTATTAGGTTAGCAATTACAAAATTCTTCAAGGTGTTAATGATTCTAACTTGCTTACAAAGCCATAAACAGACAAGATATTGCAAATAAAATCCATACTTAAATCCCCTCTTGTCTATCATTTCATACACTTGCACACACTAACATAAAAACATTACATACATTTCGAGGTTTGCCAGAAGCAGAGAAAAAAAATGAAAGATGGGATTGAGCGGTTTGTGGTATTGCCATTTTCATTGGGTTGTTCAACGCAATCCAGCGTATCTGTGGCTGATACTCATCATCAACACAAGAAACTAAAGCATTACAAATCGTTGGGTTGTTCAACGCAGTCCAGCGTCGACGTGGCTGATACTCATCATCAACACAAGAAACCAAACCACCTCATCAAGAGTACCTTCCTTCTCCTACACTTCTCCCAAACTTTGTCCCTTCATTTTTCGTTGCTTCTTTTTTGTCTTGATATTTTTTCTGACCTTTTTGGTTTTTAAAGGGAGAGAAGAAAGTGATGAAAATGGCTTGTTTCAAAAGGAAGACAACGGTGCTAATTGTGAGGAACAAGGTTTCACTTCTTAGATTTAGGTTAGGTTGAGAGATACTGAATAAGAATCGTGGGCTGAATCCCGTAAGTAAGCTCGATGAATGAATACGTTTTTATTGATGATCAAAGAATATTACAAAAGGTGTTTTTGACGATTACAAAGAGAATACGTAATGTGTTTAATCTAGTACAAAAATTGGTATCCGGAGAAGATCCTCTGGTTTTGATCTTTTCTGTCTTTATATAGTCTAGGTCTCGTCGATAGCTCCTTAACCGACCTTCGAAATACATGGCTTCAGTTACGTACTCGCTCCAGGTTCCTCTTGACCGAGTCTTCGAAGTATCAGCTCCCGTTATAACGTGACCTCCATTATGACGACTTCTAGGTTCAGTCTTTAGTTCAGCTTCCAGCTCTTATTAATGTGATGGGCTTTACGCGGCCCACTTAGCAGCTCACATTTTACCGGTACCTCACCTGAGGGTCATATTTGGGTCCAACAGTTGCCCCCAGCTTCCGAATAAAATCTTTTGTCTCGGAAGCTAGAATCCAGCTACCGACCTTATCTTTTCGTTAAAGGTAATGATTAGTTCTTATCTCGTTTAGATACGGTTTACTCGATCTAACGGTCCTTATCACGTTAAACAAAATCTACGGTTCAGATAGAGGAAGTTTGAAATGACGTTTCCGAATCTCGAGAGGTGATGGGATATAAAGCTGTGAGCATTAACTGCTACGCCTCCCACTTTCTCCACGCCTCCGTTCGGTTTTCCCAAGGTAACTTATCTCCTCTCTTATTTTTACTGCGATTTCTTTTTTTTTTTTTATATCTTCTTCGTCACTTTTCCTGCGAATTCTCTCCCAAACCTCGCAATCGACTTTCTCTTTATCTTTCCCATACTATGGATCATCCGAAAGAAGGTTCCGGTGAATCCGGAATGCCCCCCTCTGCTTCTGGAGCTAAACTACTGAAAGTTAAGCAAGAGGTCGGAGCCAAGATGAAGGGGAAAAAGAAAGCCAGAGAGGCAGTCGCAACCAGGGTCTCCAAGCGGAAGAAGAAAGACGATTCCGGTGGGTGCAACCTACACTCGCCGTCGTTGCTGGACAGTCAAGACGTTGTCAACCTCATGACTCAAGCTCTTGGCTCGAAGGAGCTTGGCCGTGCCTGTAGCTCCGACGAAACCCCTGAGACTGCTCCGGAGGGTTGGTTCTGTTGTCACGAGAAGTTCATCTCCAAGTCTCACTTGAGATTTCCTCTCCCGACTTTGCTGCTCGATCTACTAGATCATTACCGACTAGCCCTCCCACAGCTCTGTCCCTCGATTATCCGTGTGATTAACGGCTTCATCACTAGGTCCAAAGAGGAAGGAGTTAGCGTTGGTCTTACCGAGCTCATGAGCCTCTTCTCTTTGAAGGAGAGTGCTTCCAAAGAAGGCGGTTTCGGGACTTACTACCTCTCTAGTCGTCCCAATCACGTGATCTTTAGATTCTCCAGTAGCGATGATGACTGGAGGAAGAAATATTTTTATGTTAAAATTGATCCTTTGACGGTTCCCGCTGGTCGGAATCTCAGGGTCAATTGGACTAACCCATCTGGTTAGGAATTCTAGGAGTATCCTTTTTCCTGTTTTGTTTATTTACGGTTGATTAACCTTTTTCGGTTCTGATTTTTTCTTTTGCAGAGATTGAGGATCCTCCGAAGCTTTCTACCAAGCTTACCAGAGCTTTATACCGCAAGTTGCTTCAGACTCCTTGTTCCTGGACTGCTTATACCACATCTCGAATAGGTGCAGCCAGGTTCCCAGATATCTACAACGCCTCTTTTCAAGATCCCATTCCTGCTGAGAACCTTGAGGGTAAGTTCAAGCTTGAACCTTTTCATCAATAATCTTGTCGATTTTGAAGTTTTCCACTCTTATAAGAACTTCCGTTGTTCCAGTTTCCGCAGGGGACTCAGTTGTTTCAATCTCAACCGGTGCTAGTGCTTCAGGTACCGAAAAGACTAAGTCAGGTGACATGACTCTCAGGCCATCTTTTCGTTCTAGGGGTAACCCTTCGAAGGCTGCCAGTGTTTCCCGTGGGGGAGATAGGAGCCAAGGAGGGTCTTTCCTTAACTCGGTGAAGGACGTTTTGGATGATGGAGTATCCAAACCTGTTGCTGAGGCTACTCCTGCCGAGGTCACAACTCAGGATGCCACTCTTCTTCCTGAGGTCCCTGCGCCGGAGGCTGATCACCCGGCTCCCAAGGGTACCTGTGAAGTTGAGCCGTCGAGACACAAGAGGCCTAGGACTGACCAAGGCGGAGCTCCCACTCGATCCTCCTCCTCATCTTCTAGGGGAGGAACTGTTGGGTGGAGCTTTACTCATTCAAAGCCTGGGTCGATTCTGGACGATTCGTGGGGCTTAGCCGCGATACTGAGGCACCTGAAGAGGGTAGGATGTCCCCTTCCAGCGCTCAAAGACTTGACTAACCGGGATGAGTATCTCGACATTGCCCATTGTATGGGTCAGGTGCGTGATCTCTACCCGTTCTTTATTTGCACTTGTTGGAAATAATATTCATTCGTTTTTTTGATGTTGTCGTAGTTGGCCGGGGCTGTTAACAGGGCCCAGCTCGGGTTTGAGAATGCTCTACGTGATGCCCCCAATGCTGGTGAGCTTGCTGAGGTTACCGAGGTGGTTAAGGCAGCCAAGGCTGATCTTGATCAGGCCCGGGTTCGAATCTCCGAACTCGAAGCCGAAGTGACGAGGCTAGGCTCGAAGGCTGATGCTCAACAAGGAAAGATCGAGAGCCAAGAGCTCGATATACAGGTGAAGAGCAGGAGGATTAGTGACTTGGATTCTGCTCGAAGGATAGCTGAGCGCCAAGTCCGTGAGCTCGTTGCCTCATCCCAGGACAGCCAGAAGAACAAGGAGGCCGAAGTCAAGCTGGCAGTCAGGAAAGGGAAGAAAGAGGTCGCTGAGGCTTATGGCAAGATCCTAGCCTGCGTTCAGGAGAAGTTTGCTAAGAAGAAGGAAGAGGTCAGTGCATTGGTGTACGCTCAGGAGCTCCAAGCCAACGTTGATCTCTTGAAGGACATGTTGAACAACAAGATCCAGAGTGTTGAAGAGGAATACAGCCAGTTGGTGGCTTTGTTGCCTGGTGCGACGACTGCGTATGAAAAGGCTCAAGTGTCTGACTTTTCAGTCAGCAAGCTTCCTCTTCCCCAGATCTCGGACAGCTCAGGTACTTTTGAGATTAACATGTTTAATCCGTCCTTTTCTGGGGAGTATGGTTCTAATCTGGATTTAATGGCTCCTGATTCAGTTCCGATCGAGGCAGCTCAAGGAGGCAACGATAACGTGGTTGAAGGAGAGGTTCCAGTGGGTGATGGTGAACCGATCCAAGATGAGAAAGAAGATTGAGAGCTATGGCTCTTTTAAGTTTATGTTTCGTGTTTTTCAAAACTTTGGCTTAAGTTTCGTTTAAGTTCTACGACTTTAGTGCCTGAGGAGGCCTTTAAACCTTTATCCGTGTTTAGGATCTTAGTAGCCTGGGGAGGCTTTTAAACCCTTTTATCGTATTTAAGACTCGCTTGTTTCAAGCTTTTGAGCTTAATCGTGCCCTGCTTAGACGTAGTGATTGTCAATCTCGGATGAGTTGTTTATTGAATCGAATTAGGACCTTTAGTCTTGATTCGTTGTAAACGTTTTTGCTTAGTTAACATTCGGTCATGAGGGCTTCGAGGAGAGGTCCTTGACGTTGTTTCGGAAAATCTGGGGACCTGAGTCCAATTTGGAAGTTCTGAGACCTGGCATCCAGGTCTGTCGGGACCTGAGTTAGACTCATAGGGACCTGAGTTAGTCCGAAGGATCTCGAGACCTTTGGAATGCAGCGAATGGAATCGAGGAATTTTTGAGATTTTGTTGATTCTTTAGGATTTTAAGACCTTTTGATTTTTATAAGGATTTTAAGACCTTATTGATTTGTCAAGGATTTTAAGACCTTGGTTGTTGTTAAGGATTTTGAGATCTTATTGATTTGTCAAGGATTTTAAGACCTTGGTTGTCGTTAAGGATTTTAAGACCTTATTGATTTGTTAAGGTTTTTAAGACCTTAGCTTATGTCAAGGATTTTAAGACCTTTGTGGGTGTTAAGGATTTTAAGACCTTAGGTTATGTTAAGGATTTTAAGACCTTAGGTCCAGGTTTTCAGGGACCTGAATGTGTTCGAGATAATTGAGCTTAGGTCACGATTTAATGGGACCTGAATTTTCTTAGAGGGTTTTAAGACCTTTGATGCTTATGAAACTGAATTAATCGTCTTATTAATGTCAGATATCAAAGAGTACATGATTCAGATTGTTTACATAGTAACTTATTTTTGGGCTAAGCATTCTTGGTGACACATGCCGCTTTGGCTTAAATGATGAGATTGGTGAGAAGAGGTTGGGGCTGCACTCATGACGGAGTTGCCTACGTACCCAGTCAAGGGATCAAGCCAAACGTAGTTCAGGGAATTTGGGTACCTAATGATAATATCTTTTGAGGTTCGTGGCGTTCCACGATCGGATTTCAGGTACCCCGGTTCGTACCTTCTGGAGTTTATAAACTCCGGGTCGTACTATGTGGATAATTCGGTAGGGTCCTTCCCAGTTGGTTCCTAACTTTCCAGCTCCCGGTTCCTTAGTTCCTTCGAACACCTTTCTGAGTACCAGGTCTCCTACAGCGAACTGCCGGGGCCTTACTTTGGAGTTATAGTGCCGAGCCATTGCTTGCTGGTAATTTTGAATGCGGAGCAAAGCTTGGTCTCGTCTTTCCTCGATTAAGTCGAGGCTATCCATCAGGAGCTGGTTGTTAGCTGCGGGGTTTGAGGTGCAGAGCTCCCGTCGGAGGCTGCCTGCGGTGGTTTCTGCTGGGACGACAGCTTCCATCCCATAGGCTAAGGAGAAAGGAGTTTCCTCTGTAGCTTTTCATGGGGTGGTTCTGCAAGCCCATAGTACTTCGGGTAGTTTTTCTGACCAGAGTTCTTTCTGAGCTCCTAGGCGTTTCTTGAGGTTTGCTAAGATCGACTTGTTAGCAGCCTCCGCCTGGCTGTTACCTTGAGGTCGCCGAGGTGATGAAAATGTGAGACGGATGTTCCACTTATCGCAGAACTTTTTGAAATCATGGGATATGAACTGTCCTCCGTTGTCGGTTACGATTTCGTATGGGACACTGTGCCTACATACGATATTTTTCCATACAAATCCCTCGACGTTGAATCTGTTAATTTGTTGAAAGGCTTCAGCTTCGATCCATTTCGTGAAGTAATCGGTTAGGACCAGGAGGTTCAGTAATTTCTTTCCTTTGCCTGATGGTACTAATGGACCTACGATATCCATGGACCACCTCATGAACGGGTAGGGAGCTGATATGTTAGATAGCTTTTCCGCTGGTTTGTGTATGATCGGTGCATGCCTTTGACATTTGTCGCATGATGAGGAGTAGACCTCACAATCCGCGATAATAGTAGGCCAGAAGTAGCCTTGCCTTTTAATTCGGATAGCTAGAGCTCTGCCCCCGGAATGGTTACCGCAGGAACCGTCGTGCATTTCCTTAATGAGTTTCATAGCTACTAGACCATGAACGCATTTTAGGTAAGGTCCGGAGACACTTCGTTTGTGGAGGGTTGACTCGATTATGCAATACCTTGCTGCTAAGGCTTTGAGTTTTCGAGCCTCCCACTTATTGGGTGGGACTTTTCCCTCGAGGATGTAATCCATGATTGGTATCCTCCAGTCTTCTCTTCCTACAACTTTGTTGTGAAGAGAGGAGGGAGGTTCCTGTTCGGGACCTGGTGTAGTGGTGCCCTCGGGGATATTCGTTGGGACAAGCTCCAAGAGGTCTGGGTGAAGAATATCTCCAATTCCTTCATTGTCCCCGGTGGTTTGTGTAGTGTTTCTAGACGTGTTTTTACGAGCTGCGCGGCTTCTTGTCTGTACCTTAAGGACGAGTGGTTCCGAGGTTTCGGTGGTGCCCCCGGGGGTATTCGTTAAGTTAGGCTCAGGGGAGTTCGAACTTCGGTGAATACCCTCACTTTGGTTATGGTCCTCTAAGTTTTTGGTTGCATTGTTAAAAGAGTGCTTTCTGAAGCTGCGTGCTCTGGTTTTAGGGAACCAGAATGTCGTTAAGATTTGGGTAGCTTCCGTGGGAAGGCTGTTATCCTCAACTTTTGCTTTTGACTTGTTATCTAGCTCAGCTTTGGTAGCTATGTCGATACTCGGCTTTTCGATTCCTTCCACGGGTATAATTCGTTTTACGAGAGGGTCGGACGTGGAGGCTAACGCAGCGAGCGCGTTTGCTGAAGAGTTCTCTCCTCGTGGGATTCTCGTTAGCTCGAACTTATTGAACTGTTTTGTCAGGCTTAGGACTACTTCGAGGTATGCCCCCATCCTTTCGTCTCTCGTTTCGTATTCTCCGTGAAACTGGCTAGCTACTAGCTGTGAGTCACAGTAGGCGCTCAGCTCTCGGATTCCGAGGCTAAGGGCTAGTTTTAAGCCGGCGATTAATGCTTCATACTCAGCTTCGTTGTTGGAGGCGTTAAATCCAAGTCTATAGGATTGTTCGATGGTTTCTCCAGCTGAGGAGGTTAATCTTAGACCGACGCCGGAGCCCTGTTTTGACGAGGCTCCGTCCACGTATAGGCTCCATTTTGGGACCTCTATTTCTTGGTCTAAATGTTCGGACGTTAGCTCGATAACGAAGTCGGCAAGGACCTGAGCTTTTGCTGCTGCTCGAGGTCTGTATTCGATATCGTATTCGCTGAGCTCGATAGCCCATTTAGCTAATCGTCCGGACTGGCTAGGACTATGCAAAATCGTTCGTAATGGCTGTGAGGTCATTACGATGATTGAGTGTGATTGGAAATATGGTCGTAGCTTCCTAGCAGCTGTTACGACTGCTAGGGCTAGTTTTTCCATGGTAGGGTACCTCGTCTCGGCGTCTATTAGGCTTTTACTAGTATAATAGACAGGTCTTTGTTCGTTTTGCTCTTCTCGTACTAGCACCCCACTAACTGCGGCTGCCGATACGGCCAGGTACAGGTACAGTGGTTCTCCAGTTACAGGTTTGGACAGTATCGGAGGTTCCGAGAGGTATGCTTTCAGCTGTTTGAAGGCTTCCTCGCATTTTTCGTCCCATAGGAACTTCTTATTATTTTTCAGGAGTTTGTAGAATGGGAGGCACTTGTCAGTGGACATGGAGATGAATCTATTTAGTGCTGCGATCCGTCCAGTCAATCTTTGTACCTCTCTGGTCGTTCTAGGTGACGACATTTCTAGGAATGTCGCTATCTGTTTCGGGTTGGCTTAGATGCCTCTTTCGGTTACGAGGTAACCTAGAAATTCGCCGGAGGGTACTCCGAAGGTACATTTAACTGGGTTTAGCTTCATGTCATATTTGTTGAGGATGTCGAAGCATTCCCTTAGATGGGAGATATGGTCCTCTCCCATTGAAGATTTGACTAACATGTCGTCGATGTAGACTTCCATGGTTTTTCCAAGTTGTCCAGCGAACATTTTATTTACTAACCTTTGGTAGGTAGCTCCCGCGTTTTTCAAGCCAAATGGCATGACCTTATAACAATAGGTTCCTCGTTCGGTTATGAACGCGGTTTTCTCTTGATCCTCAGGCTCCATCATAATCTGGTTATATCCAGAAAAGGCATCCATAAAGGACATGAGCTGGTGACCAGCCGTTGCTTCGACTAAGCGATCGATGTGAGGTAACGGGAAGCTGTCTTTAGGACAGGCCTTGTTTAGGTCGGTGAAGTCTACGCAGATTCTCCATTTCCCGTTCTTCTTTTTTACTACCACTGGGTTGGCTAACCAGTCGGGGTATTGAACTTCTCGGATTGATCCGGCCTTTGTTAGTCGATAAACCTCGTCGTTGACAGCCTGGGCTTTTTCAAGACCTAGCTTACGACGCTTCTGTTTGATCGGTTTGAAGGTGGGATCTACATTGAGCTTATGTGTGGTGACGTTGGGGTCTATGCCCTTCATGTCACTGGTGGCCCATGCGAAGGTTTTGACATTTTGTTTTAGGAATTCGATGAGCTCCTTTTTAGTTTCGGGAGGCAGCTCAGATCCGATGCTTACTTGTTTTTCAGGGTTCGAGTCGTCAATGCTAACTTTTTCGATGAGGTTCTTGGGAGGACCTCGGATATTTTGTTGCATTTCGCGACTCTCCTGGACCTGTAATTGCTATTGGGGGGAATCTTTTATGATCTCGAATCCTCCCAGGTAACAGATCCTTGAAATCTTTTGGCTACCATGTACGGTAACTGTGAGGGACAAGGTTTCACTTCTTAGATTTAGGTTAGGTTGAGAGATGATGAATAAGAATCGTGGGCTGAATCCCGTAAGTAAGCTCGATGAATGAATACGTTTTTATTGATGATCAAAGAATACTACAAAAGGTGTTTTTGATGATTACAAAGAGAATATGTAATGTGTTTAATCTAGTACAAAAGTTGGTATCCGGAGAAGATCCCCTTGTTTTGGATCTTCTCTGTCTTTATATAGTCTAGGTCTTGTCGATAGCTCCTTAACCGACCTCCGAAATACATGGCTTCAGTTACGTACTCGCTCCAGGTTCCTCTTGACCGAGTCTTCGAATTATCAGCTCCCGTTATAACGTGACCTCCATTATGACGACTTCTAGGTTCAGTCTTTAGTTCAGCTTCCAGCTCTTATTAATGTGATGGGCTTTACGCGGCCCACTTAGCAGCTCACATTTTACCGGTACCTCACCTGAGGGTCATATTTGGGTCCAACAGTTGCCCCCAGCTTCCGAATAAAATCTTTTGTCTCGGAAGCTAGAATCCAGCTACCGACCTTATCTTTTTGTTAAAGGTAATGATTAGTTCTTATCTCGTTTAGATACGGTTTACTCGATCTAACGGTCCTTATCACGTTAAACAAAATCTACGGTTCAGATAGAGGAAGTTTGAAATGACGTTTCCGAATCTCGAGAGGTGATGGGATATAAAGCTGTGAGCATTAACTGCTACGCCTCCCACTTTCTCCACGCCTCCGTTCGGTTTTCCCAAGGTAACTTCTCTCCTCTCTTATTTTTACTGCGATTTCTTTTTTTTTTATATCTTCTTCGTCACTTTTCCTGCGAATTCTCTCCCAAACCTCGCAATCGACTTTCTCTTTATCTTTCCCATACTATGAATCATCCGAAAGAAGGTTCCGGTGAATCCGGAATGCCCCCCTCTGCTTCTGGAGCTAAACTACTGAAAGTTAAGCAAGAGGTCGGAGCCAAGATGAAGGGAAAAAGAAAGCCAGAGAGACAGTCGCAACCAGGGTCTCCAAGCGGAAGAAGAAAGACGATTCCGGTGGGTGCAACCTACACTCGCCGTCGTTGCTGGACAGTCAAGACGTTGTCAACCTCATGACTCAAGCTCTTGGCTCGAAGGAGCTTGGCCGTGCCTGTAGCTCCGACGAAACCCCTGAGACTGCTCCGGAGGGTTGGTTTTGTTGTCACGAGAAGTTCATCTCCAAGTCTCACTTGAGATTTCCTCTCCCGACTTTGCTGCTCGATCTACTAGATCATTACCGACTAGCCCTCCCACAGCTCTGTCCCTCGATTATCCGTGTGATTAACAGCTTCATCACTAGGTCCAAAGAGGAAGGAGTTAGCGTTGGTCTTACCGAGCTCATGAGCCTCTTCTCTTTGAAGGAGAGTGCTTCCAAAGAAGGCGGTTTCGGGACTTACTACCTCTCTAGTCGTCCCAATCACGTGATCTTTAGATTCTCCAGTAGCGATGATGACTGGAGGAAGAAATACTTTTATGTTAAAATTGATCCTTTGACGGTTCCCGCTGGTCGGAATCTCAGGGTCAATTGGACTAACCCATCTGGTTAGGAATTCTAGGAGTATCCTTTTTCCTGTTTTGTTTATTTACGGTTGATTAACCTTTTTCGGTTCTGATTTTTTCTTTTGCAGAGATTGAGGATCCTCCGAAGCTTTCTACCAAGCTTACCAGAGCTTTATACCGCAAGTTGCTTCAGACTCCTTGTTCCTGGACTGCTTATACCACATCTCGAATAGGTGCAGCCAGGTTCCCAGATATCTACAACGCCTCTTTTCAAGATCCCATTCCTGCTGAGAACCTTGAGGGTAAGTTCAAGCTTGAACCTTTTCATCAATAATCTTGTCGATTTTGAAGTTTTCCACTCTTATAAGAACTTCCGTTGTTCCAGTTTCCGCAGGGGACTCAGTTGTTTCAATCTCAACCGGTGCTAGTGCTTCAGGTACCGAAAAGACTAAGTCAGGTGACATGACTCTCAGGCCATCTTTTCGTTCTAGGGGTAACCCTTCGAAGGCTGCCAGTGTTTCCCGTGGGGGAGATAGGAGCCAAGGAGGGTCTTTCCTTAACTCGGTGAAGGACGTTTTGGATGATGGAGTATCCAAACCTGTTGCTGAGGCTACTCCTGCCGAGGTCACAACTCAGGATGCCACTCTTCTTCCTGAGGTCCCTGCGCCGGAGGCTGATCACCCGGCTCCCAAGGGTACCTGTGAAGTTGAGCCGTCGAGACACAAGAGGCCTAGGACTGACCAAGGCGGAGCTCCCACTCGATCCTCCTCCTCATCTTCTAGGGGAGGAACTGTTGGGTGGAGCTTTACTCATTCAAAGCCTGGGTCGATTCTGGACGATTCGTGGGGCTTAGCCGCGATACTGAGGCACCTGAAGAGGGTAGGATGTCCCCTTCCAGCGCTCAAAGACTTGACTAACCGGGATGAGTATCTCGACATTGCCCATTGTATGGGTCAGGTGCGTGATCTCTACCCGTTCTTTATTTGCACTTGTTGGAAATAATATTCATTCGTTTTTTTGATGTTGTCGTAGTTGGCCGGGGCTGTTAACAGGGCCCAGCTCGGGTTTGAGAATGCTCTACGTGATGCCCCCAATGCTGGTGAGCTTGCTGAGGTTACCGAGGTGGTTAAGGCAGCCAAGGCTGATCTTGATCAGGCCCGGGTTCGAATCTCCGAACTCGAAGCCGAAGTGACGAGGCTAGGCTCGAAGGCTGATGCTCAACAAGGAAAGATCGAGAGCCAAGAGCTCGATATCCAGGTGAAGAGCAGGAGGATTAGTGACTTGGATTCTGCTCGAAGGATAGCTGAGCGCCAAGTCCGTGAGCTCGTTGCCTCATCCCAGGACAGCCAGAAGAACAAGGAGGCCGAAGTCAAGCTGGCAGTCAGGGAAGGGAAGAAAGAGGTCGCTGAGGCTTATGGCAAGATCCTAGCCTGCGTTCAGGAGAAGTTTGCTAAGAAGAAGGAAGAGGTCAGTGCATTGGTGTACGCTCAGGAGCTCCAAGCCAACGTTGATCTCTTGAAGGACATGTTGAACAACAAGATCCAGAGTGTTGAAGAGGAATACAGCCAGTTGGTGGCTTTGTTGCCTGACTTTTCAGTCAGCAAGCTTCCTCTTCCCCAGATCTCGGACAGCTCAGGTACTTTTGAGATTAACATGTTTAATCCGTCCTTTTCTGGGGAGTATGGTTCTAATCTAGATTTAATGGCTCCTGATTCAGTTCCGATCGAGGCAGCTCAAGGAGGCAACGATAACGTGGTTGAAGGAGAGGTTCCAGTGGGTGATGGTGAACCGATCCAAGATGAGAAAGAAGATTGAGAGCTATGACTCTTTTAAGTTTATGTTTCGTGTTTTTCAAAACTTTGGCTTAAGTTTCGTTTAAGTTCTACGACTTTAGTGCCTGAGGAGGCCTTTAAACTTTTATCCGTGTTTAGGATCTTAGTAGCCTGGGGAGGCTTTTAAACCCTTTTATCGTATTTAAGACTCGCTTGTTTCAAGCTTTTGAGCTTAATCGTGCCCTGCTTAGACGTAGTGATTGTCAATCTCGGATGAGTTGTTTATTGAATCGAATTAGGACCTTTAGTCTTGATTCGTTGTAAACGTTTTTGCTTAGTTAGCATTCGGTCATGAGGGCTTCGAGGAGAGGTCCTTGACGTTGTTTCGGAAAATCTGGGGACCTGAGTCCAATTTGGAAGTTCTAAGACCTGGCATCCAGGTCTGTCGGGACCTGAGTTAGACTCATAGGGACCTGAGTTAGTCCGAAGGGTCTCGAGACCTTTGGAATGCAGCGAATGGAATCGAGGAATTTTTGAGATTTTGTTGATTCTTTAGGATTTTAAGACCTTTTGATTTTTATAAGGATTTTAAGACTTTATTGATTTGTCAAGGATTTTAAGACCTTGGTTGTTGTTAAGGATTTTGAGATCTTATTGATTTGTCAAGGATTTTAAAACCTTGGTTGTCGTTAAGGATTTTAAGACCTTATTGATTTATTAAGGTTTTTAAGACCTTAGCTTATGTCAAGGATTTTAAGACCTTTGTGGGTGTTAAGGATTTTAAGACCTTAGGTTATGTTAAGGATTTTAAGACCTTAGGTCCAGGTATTCAGGGACCTGAATGTGTTCGAGATAATTGAGCTTAGGTCACGATTTAATGGGACCTGAATTTTCTTAGAGGGTTTTAAGACTTTTGATGCTCATGAAACTGAATTAATCGTCTTATTAATGTCAGATATCAAAGAGTACATGATTCAGATTGTTTACTTAGTAACTTATTTTTGGGCTAAGCGTTCTTGGTGACACATGCCGCTTTGGCTTAAATGATGAGATTGGTGAGAAGAGGTTGGGGCTGCACTCATGACGGAGTTGCCTACGTATCCAGTCAAGGGATCAAGCCAAACGTAGTTCAGGGAATTTGGGTACCTAATGATAATATCTTTTGAGGTTCGTGGCGTTCCACGATCGGATTTCAGGTACCCCGGTTCGTACCTTCTGGAGTTTATAAACTCCGTGTCGTACTATGTGGATAATTCGGTAGGATCCTTCCCAGTTGGTTCCTAACTTTCCAGCTCCCGGTTCCTTAGTTCCTTCGAACACCTTTCTGAGTACCAGGTCTCCTACAGCGAACTGCCGGGGCCTTACTTTGGAGTTATAGTGCCGAGCCATTGCTTGCTGGTAATTTTGAATGCGGAGCAAAGCTTGGTCTCGTCTTTCCTCGATTAAGTCGAGGCTATCCATCAGGAGCTGGTTGTTAGCTGCGGGGTTTGAGGTGCAGAGCTCCCGTCGGAGGCTGCCTGCGGTGGTTTCTGCTGGGACGACAGCTTCCATCCCATAGGCTAAGGAGAAAGGAGTTTCCTCTGTAGCTTTTCATGAGGTGGTTCTGCAAGCCCATAGTACTTCGGGTAGTTTTTCTGACCAGAGTTCTTTCTGAGCTCCTAGGCATTTCTTGAGGTTTGCTAAGATCGACTTGTTAGCAGCCTCCGCCTGGCCGTTACCTTGAGGTCGCCGAGGTGATGAAAATGTGAGACGGATGTTCCACTTATCGCAGAACTTTTTGAAATCATGGGATATGAACTGTCCTCCGTTGTCGGTTACGATTTCGTATGGGACACCGTGCCTACATACGATATTTTTCCATACAAATCCCTCGACGTTGAATCTGTTAATTTGTTGAAAGGCTTCAGCTTCGATCCATTTCGTGAAGTAATCGGTTAGGACCAGGAGGTTCAGTAATTTCTTTCCTTTGCCTGATGGTACTAATGGACCTACGATATCCATGGACCACCTCATGAACGGGTAGGGAGCTGATATGTTAGATAACTTTTCCGCTGGTTGGTGTATAATCGGTGCATGCCTTTGGTATTTGTCGCATGATGAGGAGTAGACCTCACAATCCGCGATAATAGTAGGCCAGAAGTAGCCTTGCCTTTTAATTCGGATAGCTAGAGCTCTGCCCCCGGAATGGTTACCGCAGGAACCGTCGTGCATTTCCTTCATGAGTTTCATAGCTACTAGACCATGAACGCATTTTAGGTAAGGTCCGGAGACACTTCGTTTGTGGAGGGTTGACTCGATTATGCAATACCTTGCTGCTAAGGCTTTGAGTTTTCGAGCCTCCCACTTATTGGGTGGGACTTTTCCCTCGAGGATGTAATCCATGATTGGTATCCTCCAGTCTTCTCTTCCTACAACTTTGTTGTGAAGAGAGGGGGGAGGTTCCTGTTCGGGAACTGGTGTAGTGGTGCCCCCGGGGATATTCGTTGGAACAGGCTCCAAGAGGTCTGGGTTCTGAAGAATATCTCCAATTCCTTCATTGTCCCCGGTGGTTTGTGTAGTGTTTCTAGACGTGTTTTTACGAGCTGCGCAGCTTCTTGTCTGTACCTTAAGGACGAGTGGTTCCGAGGTTTCGGTGGTGCCCCCGGGGGTATTCGTTAAGTTAGGCTCAGGGGAGTTCGAACTTCGGTGAATACCCTCACTTTGGTTATGGTCCTCTAAGTTTTTGGTTGCATTGTTAAAAGAGTGCTTTCTGAAGCTGCGTGCTCTGGTTTTAGGGAACCAGAATGTCGTGAAGATTTGGGTAGCTTCCGTGGGAAGGCTGTTATCCTCAACTTTTGCTTTTGACTTGTTATCTAGCTCAGCTTTGGTAGCTATGTCGATACTCGGCTTTTCGATTCCTTCCACGGGTATAATTCATTTTACGAGAGGGTCGGACGTGGAGGCTAACGCAGCGAGCGCGTCTGCTGAAGAGTTATCTCCTCGTGGGATTCTCGTTAGCTCGAACTTATTGAACTGTTTTGTCAGGCTTAGGACTACTTCGAGGTATGCCCCCATCCTTTCGTCTCTCGTTTCGTATTCTCCGTGAAACTGGCTAGCTACTAGTTGTGAGTCACAGTAGGCGCTCAGCTCTCGGATTTCGAGGCTAAGGGCTAGTTTTAAGCCGGCGATTAATGCTTCATACTCAGCTTCGTTGTTTGAGGCGTTAAATCCAAGTCTATAGGATTGTTCGATGGTTTCTCCAGCTGAGAATGTCCTTTTCGATCATGATAGGAGCAATGTTTGCTCTCGTCGTAGCCTTTGGACCAGGGGGCTTTGGCTGTCGCGGCGACAGGTTTTTCTTCCTTGTCCTTGCGCGAGGCGTTTGGAAAGCAGGTTCCTGACCGTCCGCTCCAGAGCTATCAGGGGAGAAGTTCAGACGCTCTCGAGGAAAGGAAGGGTCAGCTAACCGTTCATGGAACGTGATCCCTCTTCCCTGGTGGACGGACGGTTGGGTTGTTGCGGATTGAGATCTGGTTATCTCTTCGAATTGTTGCTGCCGTTCGGCTAGCTGTTGCACCGTTCGCTCGGTTTGTTGAGCTTTGTCCACTAACTAGAGCTTCATCTGCCGGATCTCAGAAAGCTGAGCTTTCGTTTGGTTCGGAGCGGATTGATGCGATGTGTTATTGAGGGCTGAGGACCCAGAGTTGGTCCCTCCGGAGGCTCTCGGGTTATTTGCCCCCGGAGCAGTGCGATTCGGTGAGCTATTGCTCAGGTTCAATTGATCGGGGTTAGATGGATTAGTTCCATCGAGCGGATTCATCTTTAAGCTTTGGAGAAAGGGATTCGATTAATTGTCCCCACAGACGGCGCCAATTGTGAGGGACAAGGTTTCACTTCTTAGATTTAGGTTAGGTTGAGAGATGATGAATAAGAATCGTGGGCTGAATCCCGTAAGTAAGCTCGATGAATGAATACGTTTTTATTGATGATCAAAGAATACTACAAAAGGTGTTTTTGATGATTACAAAGAGAATATGTAATGTGTTTAATCTAGTACAAAAGTTGGTATCCGGAGAAGATCCCCTTGTTTTGGATCTTCTCTGTCTTTATATAGTCTAGGTCTTGTCGATAGCTCCTTAACCGACCTCCGAAATACATGGCTTCAGTTACGTACTCGCTCCAGGTTACTCTTGACCGAGTCTTCGAAGTATCAGCTCCCGTTATAACGTGACCTCCATTATGACGACTTTTAGGTTCAGTCTTTAGTTCAGCTTCCAGCTCTTATTAATGTGATGGGCTTTACGCGGCCCACTTAGCAGCTCACATTTTACCGGTACCTCACCTGAGGGTCATATTTGGGTCCAACAGTAACTATCCCATCGGTTGCTGGAAACTTCACGCATTGGTGATAAGTTGAAGCTACTGCTTTCATCTTATGAATCCAAGGTCTTCCAAGGATTGCGTGGAAGGGAGACGGTTTGTCGACAACTATAAAGTTGGCCATTTTCATGACTCTGCCAGCTATGACTGGGAGCTTGATGGTTCCCAATGAGGTAGCTGTTTCTCCTGAGAAGCCCACAAGGTTGGATTTCTGGTCGACAATTTCGTAATCGTCTATTTCCATTCCCTTTAATGCGTTATAGAAAATGAGATCAACGGAGCTTCCGGTGTCGATCATGAGCTTAGGTACCTCGTAGCCTGCTATATTTAACGTTACGACGAGGGCATCTTCGTGAGGCCTGTCAAGGTTTGATGTCTCACTTTCCCAAAAAGAGATTTTAGTGTTAGACTCGGGTTTGGTCGGTTTAGACTGAGTATTGGACACAGCTTTCCGTACGTGACCTTTAATAGAGTTAACGGAGTCTTGACACATATCGGACCCTCCAAGGATATAGTCGACCCTTGAGTCGGGGCTCGATTGGGGAGGTGCTTTATTAAAGAGAGCTTCGATTTGAAGGCTTTTTCCTTGGGGGAATTTACCAAGGATCATATCGACTCTCTTCTTGGGAGCGGGAGGTGGCGAATCTGTTTCCTTTTCAGGTGACCTTTCGCGTTTCGGGGAGTTATCACGGGGACCTCTCTTTTGATAAGGCTGTGGTTTTTTGAGATCCACGTCTTTTATTTCTCCGGCTGCAAATTTGGCAGCCAGTTGTCGTTGGAGGTCCCAACATTCTTCGGTTGAATGTCCTTTTCGATCATGATAGGAGCAATGTTTGCTCTCGTCGTAGCCTTTGGACCAGGGGGCTTTGGCTGTCGCGGCGACAGGTTTTTCTTCCTTGTCATCCTCGATTACGTAAGAATGCTCTCCCTGAGTCTGGTTATTTCGGGAGCTTCCTCTTTTGTGAGGTCCCTTCCCGTCGGAGGCTTCGCCTTTCGGGTGATTCTGGGATTTTCTATAGAGCTTATCTAACGCTGCAGTTTCTTCTTCCAAGGTAATGTATCTAAAGGCCCTGTGGAGGGCGTCGTCGATAGTTGGAGGAGGATTTAGCGTTAGCTCCGAGAAGAGGCCTGATTTGTACCAGAGGCCTCTCCTAAGAGCTTCAATAGCTGCGTGATCGTTAGGGTTCGAGAGTTTAGTTCTTACTGCCCTGAATTTTTCGATGTAGACTCGCAATGAATCTCCCAATCCTTGTCTGATCTTCCAGAGGTCAGCTTCGGAGGCTTGTTTCAGGATGTGGGTTGAATATTGTTTTATAAAGGCGTTAGCTAGCTGATCAAAGCTGTCTATAGAGTTTGGTTCGAGACTAGAGAACCATTCTAGAGCTGTTCCGGTCAGGTTTTCAGCAAATGTTCTGCAATATCCTGCATCGCATTCTTCCTTCGTGAAGTGAGCTTTAACGATCGCTAGCTGGAAGGCTCTTAAATAAGCCTTTGGGTCTGTGTTTCCATCGTACTCAGGGATCTTGATTTTTCGAGTGTCTCTTATGTAAGAGTTAGCAATTCTATCGGTAAACGGAGTTCCACGAGTCTCTTCGATTAGGCTCTCGATTTCGGGAGCTGAGCTCGTTGCTTTGTGAACCTGAGCTCCCAATTTCTGGAGAGCTGCGTGGGTTCGCTCCATGTATCTGCGAATCGCGTCAGGTCCCTCGAAGGGAAGGATATTTGGATCATTTTCAGGTGTTCGGTGCACAGGTTCCTGGCGGAATCTAACTCGATCATTTTCCCAGTTAGCTGGCGAAACAGATCGTTCGTTCGTCCTCAGGTTCCGAGCGAGATTAGTACGAAGAGCTGCAGGATCAGCATCCGTTCTTTGAAATCCGTCGGTATTTGGGGTTAAAACCCTAGTTTGAAACACCGGAGCTGATGTTCTGCCCCCGGACGGAATGTTGGTTCCTGCTCCAGACCCCGGAGGAGGTGGCGGTGGAGGCAATCGTGTGCTCCCAGCGGTGTTTCGATCAGGCGCGGAGCTCGTTGTCGCTACGTTGCTCCCCATGGTGCTGATGACTGGTGGGACAAACGCAGGAGCTGTCCTTGCGCGAGGCGTTTGGAAAGCAGGTTCCTGACCGTCCGCTCCAGAGCTATCAGGGGAGAAGTTCAGACGCTCTCGAGGAAAGGAAGGGTCAGCTAACCGTTCATGGAACGTGATCCCTCTTCCCTGGTGGACGGACGGTTGGGTTGTTGCGGATTGAGATCTGGTTATCTCTTCGAATTGTTGCTGCCGTTCGGCTAGCTGTTGCACCGTTCGCTCGGTTTGTTGAGCTTTGTCCACTAACTGGAGCATCATCTGCCGGATCTCAGAAAGCTGAGCTTCCGTTTGGTTCGGAGCGGATTGATGCGATGTGTTATTGAGGGCTGAGGACCCAGAGTTGGTCCCTCCAGAGGCTCTCGGGTTATTTGCCCCCGGAGCAGTGCGATTCGGTGAGCTATTGCTCAGGTTCGATTGATCGGGGTTAGATGGATTAGTTCCATCGAGCGGATTCATCTTTAAGCTTTGGAGAAAGGGATTCGATTAATTGTCCCCACAGACGGCGCCAATTGTGAGGGACAAGGTTTCACTTCTTAGATTTAGGTTAGGTTGAGAGATACTGAATAAGAATCGTGGGCTGAATCTCGTAAGTAAGCTCGATGAATGAATACGTTTTTATTGATGATCAAAGAATATTACAAAAGGTGTTTTTGACGATTACAAAGAGAATACGTAATGTGTTTAATCTAGTACAAAAGTTGGTATCCGGAGAAGATCCTCTGTTTTTGATCTTCTCTGTCTTTATATAGTCTAGGTCTCGTCGATAGCTCCTTAACCGACCTCCGAAATACATGGCTTCAGTTACGTACTCGCTCCAGGTTCCTCTTGACCGAGTCTTCGAAGTATCAGCTCCCGTTATAACGTGACCTCCATTATGACGACTTCTAGGTTCAGTTTTTAGTTCAGCTTCCAGCTCTTATTAATGTGATGGGCTTTACGCGTACAACTATGAAACTATTGCATGATAACAGAAATGTAAAATAGTAAAGAAGGGGGTGCTGAAGGCAGTTCTAATCACTGGAAGTTTCTGTTTGTTGTATTGCATTTCAGGAAGTATATATTGTATTCCCTCCGTTTTCTTTTATAAATCGTTATAGAGGAATTTTTTTGTTCCAAATTATATAACGTTTTTGATTTTCTATGTAAAATTTATTAACAGTTAATGTTGTATGACCAATGATGATATGTATTCTATTCTTTCATTGGTTGATTTATGGTTGTGTAAATAATCAATGATGTTTTTGTCTAAACAATATAAGAAATTTATGTTTTTCTTAATCTTTTTTTTAACTCTTTCGAGTTTCAGACAAAAGAACAAGAAAATTCACAAGCTGCTCGAGCTTGAACACAAAGGAAATAGAAACACCAAAAAACAAAGGAAAAGCTCGACGCCTAAAACATCGAAACTCTGCACCAACATCCTTCCTTCAAGATAAACACCAAAACCCCGCTCATAGCCTTGGACTGCTCCATTCGTTGTTCCTTCCTCCATAAGTAACCTCCTCAACCATGATGGGCCACCCTGCGCCACATAAGATTGTAATCTCCTCTCCTTAGTTACACTCCATCCAATCAAGAAGGCTACTTGGTTTGCACCTCTCTTTACCGATCTCACTTCTCACCCTGCAATCTTAGCCATTAATTCTTTTATCTCCACACCATAAGCTCGATAGGCGGGCCAAGCTTTTGGTCTGTTCACCGAACCAACCAGATCCTCTGCTTCCAGCTCAAAAGAGACTTGATGCAAGTTATGAGTAGCCATACTCTCGGCTGCCCATATCAAGCCCAAACGTCTAGCTTCTATTAGCGACGTAACACCATTAAAAGCTCTTCTACTGTGTATCATCGTCACACCTTCTTTATTCCGAACAATCCATCCCATTCCAGCCAAACCGGTTTTTTTAACCCAAGAGATTCCAATATTGCATTTTATCCTCTCACTTTCCGGTGCCTTCCATACCTTCCCTTCCTTTAATTTCCGATTTGCCTCCCTTTCTACATCTTTTGCCAACTCCAGAACCTCAAACCATTGCCTAGCTTCTTCTTGACATTTTCTAACTGTCTCCTCAGCCTCATATTCTTTGCCCTCAAAGATAAAAGAATTTTTGTTCTTCCATATCATCCATAAGATCCACGGGAAACATCTATTGATCTCTTTTGAAACTCTATAATGTTTTCTTAATCTATGTGCAAGATTTTGAAACGACTTATAAAAGAAAACGGAGTGAGTAATAAATAACAATTTGATTATCTTCTACAAAATGAAAGGATGCCTTCAAATCACCGCTGGATGAAAAGTGTTCATTTACCTGAATAGAGAGAAAGAAGGGATCATTTGATTAAACGAGATGTCAAATATTTGTAAGTGTATACAGTGTAAACATTAGCAAGATGTTAACTTATACATGTGATGATGTTATTCTTCATTCCTTGTAGCCATCTCCAGTATACAGTGGCAGAGCAAAAAAAATTTTACCATGGTCAAATTTTCTTTTGAAAAATTATAGCATAAGACAAAATTTATTCATATTTAGATATTTTAACCTCAACTTTTATTATAATTTAAATTTATTTAATCAAATAAATAATAAATTGAGGCACTATCTAATAAACTGAAAATTAAACTATAAATATAAAAGATAAATTTATCTGTGAATTTACATTTTTGTACTTTAATATATGCTGATTTTAGGGATCAAGTTATATTAGAAAACCTTTTTTTTTGTTTTAGTGAGCAATAAAACATGAAAGCAAGATTACATTAGCCAAAACTGAGCCCAAAAGTGAAGCTTAATGTTTTTATTATGTTTGTGTTTCACTTTTTTTTCTCAATGGTCACAAAATAATTTTAATAATAAACACATTATTTTTAAAAATAGGTGGAGTCAACTGACTCCACTCCCACTATAGTGGCTCTCCAGTACATATATATTACTCTAACTTAATACTTGCATTTTTTCCTCTAAATGGATTTTCATTAAACAACAAAACGGATACATGATTTAGCGGTTACCGTATGAGTATCTCAAATGTGAAACTCTATTTTTCCTTTAAAATAGAGTAAAAATAGATATGAAGTAAAATTGCTCCAATTCTACTTCATTTCTCACTCCATAACAGAGTGATAAACTAAAAAAAAAAGATTACTCCATTTATAGAGTAAACTCATGGAGTAAGATATGAAGTTACGTTATAAATCATTGGTTATCCCCTAGACTATATTTGCGAAGTGATTTTGCCACATGTCCTCTTTACGATCCGTTTCACCAAAAAAATGGTGACATGTCTATTAAAATTGATGACATGTCCTATAATTAAATATGACATAGACAAAAATGGTGACATGTCTACTAAAATTGATGACATGACCTATGATTAAATATGACATAGACAATTATATTTAATGTAAATATATATATTTTTGGAAATCTTTATAGAATATGGTAATAAATCATATATTACATTTAGTGTCGATCTTTATTTTTGGAAATATTTTTAAAATATGGTAATAACTCATAAATCATCATTAAAATAAATATATTCAAATATGACATTAAAAATTTCGAAAATATCATTTAATTATATAATTTAAAATTATACAATTTTATTACAATTTTTTTTCAAAAATGTATTTTTTTTTTGAAAATTAATAAAATTTAATCGTAAAATCATTAATTTTTGATATATTTAAAAATTTAATAAATATTGTCTAATTTTAATTTTTTTATAATTATAAAATTTTCTACTAATTTTTTTAAATATATATATAATTAATAAATAGAGAGAAAAATCAATCTGAGATTATAATTTTAAATATATACATGCATATTCTTAAATATAATTTAAAATAAACAAAAATAGTTTTATATTAATTTTTATGTTCAATTAAAAAAAATTATTAAAATAGTGATAAGAAAAATATAGTTTTAGTTTTAAACATAATTTATACCGTATCTATTAAAAATATATATTAAATTTTTTTACTGCACATGGTGCTGGAGAACACCTAGTATATAATATATGAATATATCTAGTGAAAAAAAAGAAACTTAGTCACAATATTCCTGAATTCTTGCGGTTATATTCATTAGAATTATATTGTGTAAAATGTATGTTTAGACATTAAAACACTTAAACTATTTACACGTTGGAAATTTGAAAACATAATCATGGACTATTGATTTTACGAAATATCACTTCCACATGAAATGTAAAGTTTTTTTTATGCATAAAAAGAAAGGAACGTTTTCGAGAGATGATATGGTTTCCTTTTCACCATTTTTTGGATTCGCTTGGTTCCCTTTTGAGCACAATAGCATCATAAGAGCGAGCAGCAATAACAAAAAGGTATAAATCCAACTTCTCCAAGGCACGCGGTATCAGAATAACTGATCTCCACGCAACTCTTCTTGCAATCGTCAATGGTGACGCAAGGACCGCTTATGAAGTAAAGGTTAGCGAGGTCACACTCCCCCTCCACTTCTGACCAATCCATACAAAACACACACACACATTTGTAAACATGTCTGTACGTGATTAGGTATTGAGAAAACAGTTTGATTTACGTTACCTGGAGCAGATAAGAGGAGGATAGAGAGACAAACAACTACAGCAACAACAACAACTCTGCTCAATCTTAAGCTCCCCGTTGCTCTTCTTCTTTTTCTTTCTTTTTCCATTTTTTTCTGTTATTACAACCCAAACGGGTTTCAATATATAGCTCTGAAGGTTAGAGGCTAGGAGTGGGCAAACGGGTTTCAATATATAGCTCTGAAGGTCAGTGACCCACTTTATTTTATCATTTGTTCTTCACTACTGGCACCGTATTAAAACTTAATTTGATTTCTCAATAAGACTCTCCACTCCAGTCTCCATGTCATCCACCTCGCCATCTCCAATACATATGTATATTTTACACAGTCCCAAACAAAATCCACTTCCACAAATGATAGACTACATAAAGTTTTATTTTTCTTAATAAAAAGGAAAGGGACTAATTAAACTTGAGGCTCCATGTTTTGAGAATCGTTGGAGAGATAATAATTAATGATCACATGGTTCTCCTCAGAAGCTTGGACACACTTATAGTAACAGCGAAACAGCGATGGCCATATCGGGATCGCATATGCTACAAAACTACAACTAATCCTTTTCCATTTTAAGACACTCAACATGATGTGTATGTTTTAAAATATAGTATACCCCCATGCACACAGAGGCGGTCAACGAAGTGATCAAATTTGTTTTATGACTCCCCAATTTTATTTTTAAAAAGTATTACACAGAAAAAACTTCCAAATTTGTTTAATTTTTTTTATTAAATCTTTATTGAAATACTTATAAACCCCCGATATTGCACGGACGTTCTTGTAGTCCTACTTAAACAATAACTATTTATATCTCTTTTGTTGCTAGCCAATAGTTACCCATATGGTCTAACAAAAATGAATGTTATTCTCATTATTAGACCAAGCAAAGACTGAGTGAACTGTTTGCGACTAGGCATTTATTTTCCATAACCTTAATTACCAAAAGAAAACTATAACCAAAGCTTAACAACTCAAGAAAACCACTTTTTGTCCGAATAATAATAAGGAAAAAATGGTTAAATATGACACATCCAACTTGATTTTGCCTCTTTAAGATTTTTTCACGATTAGTTGGAAAAATAGGATTTTGATTAATTTTAATACCACCCTTAGATTAATAAAAATTAAACTAATTAAATTATTTATTATCAATTTTATATTATAAAATAATAAAGAAAAGCACAAAAATCAAAATTCACAAAACCTAATCTGTTCCTTTTATCTTTGGACGAAAACTTTATTTTTTTTTTTTTGCTCTTCAATGGCAGTTGTTCTCTTCTCCTTCCTTGTTTTTTCCTTCCAGATCTCTTACTTTGATCTTGATTCACAGAAGGCCTTTGCAAGTCATGAGGGAGACCATCGATGAGTTATCTTAGCTCTCAGATTCGATGAAACGAGCGTCTCTGCTCGCCGACGAAGATCTCGATGATACCTCTTCTTCTAGACGCCGACAGTTTCCTAAACGTTGTAGCCTTAGGAAATGTGGTGAGTTCCTTACTCCAAGATTTGGTTGTGTTTAGGCCTGTGTTCGAGTGTTGTAAATATTGAATGCGTTATCATGGATGTCGATTAGGTTTTCCAAATTGTCCTGAAACAATTTGATAGTTTTTTTCGTTGTTTAGAGCTTGAGCGACTTGTCTAGAGAAATAAGCTTTGAGAAAACTGACGTGTTATGATATGTCTTCAGATTTGCTTGTCGGGTACTCCTCCTTTAGTTTCTGTTCAAATTTGTTTGTGTTGCTTTGATGAGTGAGGAGCTTTGAGTTGCATTGCATTGCTTGGTAAGCTTGGCTGCTTACCTTGGAGTTGGTCATGGTTTCTGTGGGTAAGTCAGAATTCTAGTAGAAACATGTGTGTTGTGTAGAGCTTAGTTTGAAGTTCATTTTTTTGTTCTTGCAGAATATTGACTCCAAGACGTGATGCTGCTGTCCAATATGTCACATTAATACCACGAGGCCAAAAGCGAGAGGTCTATTGGCAAGAAACACCAGCTTCTGTCTGTGTAAAGAGATCTTGAATCTCTTTGTATAGCTTTGAGATTGTACTTAAACAAGTAAATATTAATTTGCCTAGTTGAAAATCTATATATAAAGAACTTTTTCAAACTCATGCATTAATAGCTTAACAAAATCTGTATCTGCAAGTGTGTTCAAAAGTTGTCTCAGACTCAGAAGCACTGAACCATAGTCACTATTTGCCTAGAATATGTAAATTACCTACGTAAAACACCGTATAGAAGGTATGAAACATATTCTTCGTTGAGACGTCATATAAGTTAAAAGGCAGAACAAGTTATGGCATGTAATGTAGCTCGAGCTATATCATTGAGTTGTGGCTATATGTCGTTTTCAAACTGTAGGTAGATGGAAGACATCTTTTTTTATTATAACGTAACTGATTGTATATTTGTCAGAATATACAAGAAATGTTAGATTACAGTATATATCTTTGGTATATCTATATTTAAAACTTAGAATCCGATTTATAAACTAAGTAGATTAACCGAATGAGTATTCTAACTGTAGCTAGAAGATTAAATAAAATATGATTTCAATTTTTTTTAAAAACAATTTAAACATATATATTGTCATACTTAAGTTTACAACAACTTTCATATTTTTTTATATTTTTTAAATTAAATTTACTATTTTTCTCATTACAGAATGGTAAAACATATCCAAAAAATGTCAAAATATGAAAAATCTTATTTTGACAAATAAAAGTTCAAAATGTCTCATTTCTCTAATTCTCCCTAATAATAATATCTCATCAGCTTTTGTATACCCGGTTTACAAAACTGACCAAAGCCTCCACTTGCACAAGGAATCCAGAGTTTCCCGGCTCTCTGCAAATGTATGTTGCAATTTCTCCATACCGCGTGTTCCGCTTGTTGACATGATTGTCTAAGGTTGCATACATCCATAAATAAGTTTAAGACTGGCTAAAATTGTCTAATAACGCACAACTCTATAGATAAAAAAAATAGGTGGAAGCGGTCAAAGTGTTTGCCATTTCATGATTAATTAGGACAGTGCACAGCATAGCATTTGGAAGAATAAAATAGACAACCACATGACTTGGGAGTTACGCAATCCTCTCGGATGATTTCACTAGCCGGAATATGAATCAGAAACTTCAACTAAGAGTAGCAACACTCAGGCCCTCTTTATAGGTAACTATACGTTCTCACAGAAAACTTATACAACTTTTTTCTCCTTCTAAACTTTTTTACATGCATCAAGACTCTCAGTTTGCAGAACTAATCCTTTTATTTATCAACAAGACCTGATTGCGGTGATTCCCTTAGTCCACTTTATGGCTCTTCACCGGGAAAACGGTCAATTCCACCATGAACTTTACGTCTCCATTGTTTTCATACACGAACTATTGGATCAAGCCAAAACCACCACGAACTAATATTTTTTTTGAATTTCAACCATAAACTTTTTCAATCTGGTTAATTGCTACATAACCAAATCTGATTTCGGTTTACCTAGCTTCGGGTGATCATATGGCACACACGAACCTGTAAGAGGTTTGGTCGGTTTAATGTCAAACCAATTTTTAAAAAAAAAAATTAAAACAACGTAGTTTTGTCATCTTTAACACATATTTTGAAAAAAAATATTAGGGTTTGTCGTGATTTACAGAAACAACGAAGAAGAAGAAGAAGGAGGAGAAAAAGTGAAACTACATGGGAGACTAAAATCGAAAAGCAGAAGAGTAATCTTAGGAGAGTTTGAGTTAGAGTGGGCTTGAAGAACCGAGGAATGTTTTCTGTGACTAGGAGTCTGAAGCTTGTCATGTTTTTTTCTGTCAAGAGTTTGTCTTTGTTAAGAGATTATCAATATCACGTTCTGATAATCACAATTTTCTGATAATCACAATTTTCACTTGTGAAAATCATTATTACGGTGCTCTGTTTTGTGAGAGAAAAACAGAGCATGCTCTGTTTTATGAGAGAAAAACAGAGTATAACTCAAACAAAATTTTATTAATTTTCTTATGTTTTCTGCATGAGAGTTCAAGTTATCGTAGGAGAGTTAGAATTATGAAGCTTGTATTGTGTCATATTTTATGTAGTAAGAAGATGATCTTGTAATGTATGAAACCTGTTTGCTTTTATTTTAAACACTAAAAACAATGGCTTTTGCATAAATAAAACAACTACCATCATACAAAAAAAGTCTTGGAGATGATACAAATGAGTTTCAAAACACATCAAACATAACCATAGTCTAGCAAACATAATAGATAATAAAAAAAGACAGAAAAAAATCACATAAACTAAAGATTTTAGTCAATCACTTGGCTAAGCATTGGTTGGGAGCTTGTCTTGTTTTTCTTGGGTGGACGTTGAATCTGAACACCCACGGTACTGCAGCTTCGTGTGTTGTGTCCAGCTGTTCCACATTTTCCACAACGAATGGTTCTTTTTGCTCTAGAAACTTTTGTTGGAGACTCTTGTGTAACCTATGATTTCTTCTTGCTCGGTGACTCGTTCTTCCCCTTTATCCTCTTAGGAATCTTCTTTCTTCCTAATGCTGAATCTGTATCTCCTGTCATTGGAGGCACAATCACAGCCGCATCAGTTTTGTTCCAAAAATTCACACCATGAACAGCCTCAATCGGCGTTTGGTATTGCATTCTCCACTTCGAAGTGAGATAGCAATCACCAATATAATCCTCTTTCTTCCGCTTCTTCTCTACAATAACTTTCAGCGCATGACGGCAAGGCAACCCAGACATATCCCATTTCCTACACGTACACCTACGCTCCAACATATTTACTTTGTATGCTGAGTTTTTCTCCTTAACTTCAAATCTTTCATGACCACAAGGATATACCTGACACGGCCTGATCTTTGTCTGCTCTAGTTCCACTTTCTCCACTGCTTTAATACTAAACTTTCCTTTGTGTTTCATTGATAGAAGCTTTCTTGCCTCTATCCGGAGCATAGCTCTTCGGCGTATTGTCTCTAACATCTCCACAAATGGCATATATCTTGCAGGGTCTATGGCATGGTTAAAGGATTCAGATATGTTGTTACTTACGTCATCACATGAAGATGTTGGTGAAAAGTAAGCAAGGCTGCAGTTTTTGGGATTCTTCATCATCATTGAGTTATAGACATCCATGTCATATGCCTTAACTTCATCCACCCTTTTGTTGTATTGAGCTGTATTGTAACTCTTTGCAACGTTCCAAAACAATCCTTTCATGTCAGCTCTGTTAGGATATGCCTTCTTTAGGTTTGCATAGATGTGCCTTGCGCACATCCTATGCTCCACTCGTGGTAATAAATCTTCTACAGCATTTAACAACCCCTTTTGTCTGTCAGAAATCACAGTAAATCCATTACCATCTTGCAGGTTTAAGTCGATTTGCAGCTTCTCAATAAACCATCTCCAGTTGGGCTCATTCTCAATATCAACGACAGCCCAAGCAATGGGGAACATCTGGTTGTTGGCGTCTCTCCCGACTGCTGCTAACAATTGACCTTTTGTTGTGCATTTTAGAAAGCATCCATCAAGACCAAAGATGGGTCTACAGTGGGAGGTCCATGTCTTCTTCAATGCAGCAAAACAGACATAGAATCTGTAAAATACATCACTACCATCGTCACCTTGTACTGTCTCTAGATGGACTGATGAGTCCTTATTCGACTCTAATAACTCAACTCTGTAATCTCTAAGCCGTGAGAACTGTAAGTCTTGCTCCTCTTTGATAATTTCCAATGCCCTTTTCTTTGCGTTACTGCACTGATCTATGGTTGCAGTCAACTCCCAACGCTTCTGAATCTCTACTAAAATCTCTTTTGGCTTTAATTTTGGATTTTCCCTTATGTCATCAACGAACAATCCAGCAATAACCTCTTGTGTAAGCAGTCTTGAACGTCCACTCCTCATGCAAGTGTGCTCTTTCATTAACACTTTAACTAGCCACTTCTGTAACGGTTCTTCATAAGAGCAGTAAATCTTCCACATACACTGTTTCTCTCCTTCTTCAGCTTCACTAGCACATTTCAATTCTGATTTGTCTTTCTCCCAACGCACATACTTAATATTCCATCTATGCTTTAGCACATAGTCAACCATAGCTTTTTTGAAAGCCTCCAAACTGTCAAAAGCTTGTCTTAATTTCAGATCACCACTGCCTTTTATGTACCTCAAGTACCCATCTTTCTCAACACCATCTTCATCATCTTCTGAACATACAGGTGTAGCATACTCATCAATATCTTCATCAACAAAATCAGCCACATTCCTTTCTACTCTTGCTTCTTCGTCAAGTTGTTGCTCATTCCTCTCAGGCTCATACCTCTCTGCCTCATACCTCTCTGTTTCATCCCTCTCTGTTTCCTCTCTCTCATTCACAGCTCTTGATGACTCATCTCTTTCTGTCTCTGGCTCAACAAAGATATCGATTGAATTTACACATACTGACGCCCTACACATCTTGTTGAACTCGTTGTCACCATTTCTTATCAAGTGCCGTTCTTCCATACCTTCATACGGGAACTTGTACCACACTCTTTGACCATGGAGACTTATTGGTAGCTGGTTCATGAGCTCTGGAAATAATCGATTTGAACAAGCTTCTATAAGCCTATAACCACCACCATTGTAAAGATCTTTACCATCAACTTCTTCAAATTTCCCACCATAGTAGCAGCCAAAGGTGATCAGTTTGTTTACCTCAGAACTATAATTCACATGGCACCAAAAGGTTAGATAATCAAATCATATACAACATCTTACTAATATGTATTAAAATTCCAAATTTTTCATTGAAATATCTCGACGTACCTCATCTTTCGGACTCGCTAGTCACAGAAAACACTCTTTGATTCTTCAAGCCCACTCTAACTCGAACTCTCTTATGATTAATCCTCTGTTTTTTCGATTTCAGTCTCCCATGTGGCTTCTCTTTTCCTCCTTTTTCGTTTTGTTTCTGTGAATCACGACAAACCCTAATTTTTTTCATATGTGTTAAAGATGACAAAACTACGTTGTTTTAATTTTTTTTTTAAAAAAAATTGGTTTGACATTAAACCGACCAAACCTCTTACAGGTTCGTGTGTGCCATATCATCACCCGAAGCTAGGTAAACCGAAATCAGATTTGGTTATGTAGCAATTAACCAGATTGAAAAAGTTTATGGTTGAAATTCAAAAAAAAATATTAGTTCGTGGTGGTTTTGGCTTGATCCAATAGTTCGTGTATGAAAACAATGGAGACGTAAAGTTCATGGTGGAATTGGCCGTTTTCCCGCTCTTCACCAGTACAATTCTTTATGGAGAAGAAATCAACACGTGTGCGGTCAAGATTAGTAATGTGAAGATATATCGACGGTTTATGTTAATACTTGGAGCTGAACAGCTTTTAAGGATCGCCTGGTCTCTTGCTCATTACCAAATCAAATCGTATCTTCTGCCAAAGCAAAAACTTGGATCGTTCTGTCATGTATTTTTTCTTGAATTTTCAAGGCTGGGGAAAAAGGAAATTACCGAAACAGAGACTAAATGGTAATTTGAGCTAGTGAAAAATGGAAACCGAAAACGACTATATTTGTAGGATTTTGATTTGATTGCAACAAACCTGATACAACTATTTAGTGTAAACATACACAATCATTCCTTCCTCTCACTTTCTCTTCTCATACTCAATTCTAAAACTCTCTCGCTCGCTCTTCTACCTCACGCTTTTTTCTCTCTCTCTCAGAACTTGATTTTTTTCCATCTCCGATCACAATGAATACGTATTACGGTGATCTCACGGAGACGTGGTCGAATTTCTCTCTTTTGGTGGATACTGCGGCTTTGCTTCACGAACAAGAATAAAATCAAACATCTCAAAAAGAAAAGAAGACGAACAGAGAATGAAGAGAATTTTCCATCTTTTCCAAAGAAAACCAAGATCATCGTCGGTAAAGAAACCTCTTCAAAACCCTAATGGTGCTTCTACTTCTTCTTCACAACTATTCGATCTTAACAAGATTCCTTCAGATACCGAGACTAAAAACCCACAAAACCCTAGTTCCCTATCGTCTTCCTCCTCTTCTTCGTGCCTAACAGAGAACAACACAAGCGGCCGCCGCAAGAGATGTGCCGCTCAAGAAGGAAAGCGCAGTTTCAAGAAAGCAAAGGTGTCACCTTTATCCACATGGGAGAGGAAAGATACTCCTGATTGGATGCTTCAGTTGATGATAAACACGAAAGGAGCAGCGCATGAACCAATGCTAATCTTCGAGAAGACTCTGTTCGAGACAGATGTCAAACCAAGCCAGAGCCGTCTCTCGATCCCTTTCCACAAACTGATCCGGAACGACTTCTTGACGCCCGCTGAGTCGAGAATCATCGAGGGAGACATCAGCAACAGAGAAAAGATGGGTTTGGGAGCGGTTCTTGTTGATCAAGGCGCTAAGAAGTGGGGTGTGTTTCTCAAGAGATGGGAGATGAACGGTTCTTGGAACTACACTTTGGTTTGTGGGTGGAACGATGTCGTGAAGGCTAATGGATTGAAAGATGGAGACAGCATTAGTCTTTGGTCTTTCAGGTGCCGAGGAGTCCTCTGTTTTGCTCTTGTTCCTCTTCCCATTTGACAAGAGTTTAGCTCTCTTCCTTTGCTTTCTCTCACTGTGATTAACTTCTTTTACTTGAGGCGATTCTGTAGGTTTTTTTGTCTTAGTGCCTACTCAGAATTCTAATTATCAAGGTTTAGGGTTTTAGTACAGTTGTGTTTAATCTTACAACACCTTGTTGGGTTTATCTCAAGTAATTTTTTAGTTGTTTCTGATTCTGTACTATGAATTAATGAATGTGTTTGACATGAATGAATACGTTTTGTCTTAAGAGTTTCAGTTTATTGATAGTTTCAGTTTATCAGACATGATTCTTGATGAATTAAATGAATTTTATCCCAGTTTAGTTGTATAGAGAGCAAGAACAATACAAAACAAGGAACAAAAATGTGTTGCCAAGACAAGTTTCTGTTTTTGGCAAGTATATATAATCTCAAATACAAATTGAATCGTCAAACAACCAAGTGTCAGAGTTGAATTATAAATCTTTACAGTCTTCGGCCCTTAAAGTCGTGCCTCTGTAGTTTTACCAATTATTTCTTCTGTGGCTCTATCTGCTGCATTCAGTTCTTTGAGGATTTGAAGAATGTTTTGGTTGGTTTTCTCAAACTTGATGCAAAATTTTGTTCCTCTTCACGCTTGTTCCTGATAGGCTCCGTCTTGATTGTGTCATTTTTCTTCTTCTTCTTCTTCTTCTTCTTCTTGCTGATCGTTGTGCAAACATTTGTTCCTCTTCACGTTTGAGTTCTGGAATTGTGCTCTCACTAGACCTTGGGATACGTTTCTGTCATGATTATCATTCAGAATAAGCTTTCTGATAAACCCGTCTCTGAGCTATAAGTTTCTTGTCTGGAAAAATTGTGCTCTCACATGAATCTTGGCGTGTGCAGATTTTAAGAGTGTTATGGATATCAAGGCAGCAACCATCTCAAATCCGATTATTCTCTTGGCGACTGAGGCGTTTGCCGCGTTTCCGTGTACTTGGAAGGTACATACGTGCTCTTCACATGTCTCTTCCCATTTCTCTTGCTTCAGAGACTATATCAACTTCAGCTAGGAGACGAGTGGGACTAGCTCCTTACAGTGCCGTCTTAACCTATTTAATAGCCTTAGGCCAAACACAAAAAAATAGGCCCTGTTTTAAACATCTTTTTCAACTGTTTTTAATTGCATTTTTTTAAGTTCAACCAAAAAAAAAAATTAGTAACCTGAAACAAATAAAAAAAGAGGTATGAGTTCTTTTAAATATGAAAGACAATATATGAAATATTTTTGTTATATAGGTAAATTAGGTTTATTTATTATAAGCATTTTCTATAAGGTTACTAGCTAATTGTTGCTTGGTAAATTAACATTGACTTTTTAATATATGGGGACTTAGGCAGAAACACAAAAAATTTAGGGAAATTAAGAATATACCATCAACAGGAAAACATAGCCCAAACAGTAAACTGGCAGTCACGAATTGACATGTATAACCTTTTCGAAAGGTAAAGATAAGTGATGCCTATATCCATGTAGGATCCTTACGTGTATATCTAAGATTTGGTATAGATTCACAAAATATATTATTAGATTTGTTTCTTCATCCAATGTTGTGTAACAGGAAACATATCAGAAGAAAAAAATTGTGAACCATATATTTTCTGACGAATACGGCGCACATTAAAGAACGTATCCACAATTAAGATTTTTCTGAATTTACTTAAAGACACGCTCAAAAGCACGGGTTTTGTTTTTCTTACTAAAATCGAACAAAAATTATATATCGACTGACGATGCATTGAAATTGTTTCGGATTCGAACCAAAGATAAAATACCTATTAAATATTTTCTTTGACTAACGGTCTCTATTAATCTGGATCTTACTTGAGATCGATAGAATACTCAAATTATCTAAAATGTTTGTATATATTAGATATATTTTACTATTTTGAATATGATTTCGTACTACGAATATAATTTAATTTTTGTTTTTAAGTTATAGTTTCAGGCTTCAGGTAAAATTTAAAAATTTAGTAATATATTTTGGGTATTTTAATGAAATTTTAGATACTTTGGTTTATCGGATTAAATTTCATGTAAAATTCGGATCATTTTGAGTATTTGAGTATTTGTTTTTGTGTGTTTATGTATTTTTAATGTTTTTGGGTAATTCAGACCCGTTAGGTATCCAAAAATTACATAAGTAAAATAGTATACAAAAAGGTAATTTGATTAGTCTATTTTGTATATTTTAAAATTGATCCAAGAAGATTGTTTTTATAGTATAATAGACTACCAATTTTTATTAATAACATACGCCATTATTTTTTTTCTCCTTGACATACTTTTATCCATGTTTCTTTTAAAAAAAAATATGTTATTACTTGAGATCGATAGAATACTCAAATTATCTAAAATGTTTGTATATATTAGATATATTTTAATATTTTGAATATCATTTCGTACTACGAATATAATTTAAGTTTTGGTTTTCGGTTATAGTTTCAGGCTTCAGGTAAAATTTAAAAATTTAGTAATATATTTTGGGTATTTTAATGAAATTTTAGATACTTTGGTTTATCGGATTAAATTTCTTGTCAAATTCGGATCATTTTGAGTATTTGAGTATTTTTGAGTATTTGTTTTTGTGTGTTTATGTATTTTTAATGTTTTTGGGTAATTCAGACCCGTTAGATATCCAAAAATTACACAAGTATAATAGTATACAAAAAGGTAATTTGATTAGTCTATTTTGTATATTTTAAAACTGATCCAAGAAAATAGTTTTTATAGTATAATAGATTACCAATTTTTATTAATAACATAAGCCATTATTTTTTTTCTCCTTGACATACTTTTATCCATGTTTCAAAATTTTAATTTTTTTGCATTAGTTTTCTATAAAATATTATTAATTTTATGTTTTTTTTAAACTAAACTTGAAATTTATTCTTAGTATCCTTGTTTCCAAACAATCTAATTGTGTACTTCAACTTTAATATAGTCCAGTTGGGCGGGTTTTTATTTTTATTATATATAGAATTTCAAAACTTTAAACTAATTGAACAAAATTGTATTAGTTTAATTTACTGTTTAAACTTTGTATGTCTTCACAGTATTGTGTAATTTATCTGAATAATTCCGCAGTCTGATACTGAATGACTGTTTTTGATTCAATAATTCAAAACGTGATTGAATTAACATATTTTTTTTAAAAAAAAAAATCAAGGATTATAAAGTGCAAACAAATCACCAAATAAGTAAATGTTCCTTTGGCTTAAATACTTATCTAAATAAATAAATGTTGCTAAGAAACGAAACAAAAGAATGTTTACTTTATTGCAACATACACATCAATGTTAATCATTTTATTTTATAGAACACCATATGCCATCAAAATCTTGGAGATGGAGCTAACTTAAATCTAACTCCAGTCTTCTACCTGCTTCGTAGTCATTTTATTCTCGTTATTTCCATCAAAAACAGCAAGAGGAAGGTCTTCTTGGAGCAGTCTGTAAGCAAAATTTGTTAAATAGAATGTGTGATTCTAAACGACTATATAATTATAATAATTTTCTACTTACTGTTGCGTAAAATCAATAGCTTCCTGAATGGTTGGGTTGAGAGACACAACACAAGCATCGAATGCATTGGTTAGATCCTATTTGGTTCTATCTTACTAAAATATTATGTAAGACTTTTTCATAATATATATAGATTATATATTCTATCTTACTAAAACATTATGACCCTTTTAAGGATCAGAGGAATTATATAGATAAAACATTATATAAATCATATATTCTTTCTTACTAAAACAATAACGCTTCCTCTTAATTTATCTGTATAAGACTTTTTTATTTATCAAAATTTATTTTATCAAGTATACCTCTGAAAACGCTGATTTTAGCAAACCAAATCAAACATATTAACGCTTCCTCATTTCCAGATTGAATATAAGCTTCACAGTGTTCAGCGTAATTTCCTCATAGCACACAACATCAAGACCCTGTTAAGGATCATAGGTATCGTTTAGATAAAACCATAAAATTAGATATAGTTTTGCAAAACAAATAAAAACACAATACAACCGTAAAATTAGATATAGTTTTACAACTCTGGACTGTTTGTACTCTTCAAAGCTCAAAGACTTGACCAATGATCTAAAATCTGAGACAAACAAATTATGAGATTCTTACCAACAAAACACGAAATATATTCATTGTAAAATAAGTATAAGCGAGAGACATACCAATTAGAAAGTATGTTTTTGCTTTACCATTACCAATATCTTCATAATTTGCGACAGTAAGGAAAGGATTCTCTTGTTGAAAATCTGATCTTGCATAAACGGTGTTACCAGCTAAATGCACCTTGTATGGAGGGGGTGTTGATCGCTATTTACATCCAGCACCTTTATCGCCAAAGTTGCTCAATAAATCTCCATTCTCCAATAGGAAGATTGTGTAGTGCACGATAATATGATTTTTTTTGGCAGTAGCATGAAGTTTTCCATCCTAAACATCAAGAACAAAACGCATATCAGTATATTTTGATTATACAACAACAAATCTATTGAGTATTAAATTAATACAGGACTACAAACACACACGCACATACATATATATATATATATATATATGTTGAGTTTTACAACTTACACTTTCATCCGCGAGAGTGAATTCCTGAGATACGCCGAAGCTATTATCTATCTTCCACAAGGGAAGACACTTCACGTGTACTCGCCAATTGTACTTGAAGGGTCTCACTTTCTAGAGAAAAACATATCTTTCTTGTTTGACATTTTTTTCTTCTATTTGCGTGTTCCGAGTATGAAAAGATGAAGGGAAGAGTGAACTATATATATATATATATATATATTGGGTTATGAGTAACAATAGGGGATATTAATATTTTGTATTTAATATTTAGATTTTGTGGAGTCAATCACGCTTGAGATCAAAACAATAGTGGTATATAAGTTAATTAGTTATGATCGATGAAAATATTCTCTTTTTGAACTTCACAATTTCCTGAAAAGAATTTAAGCTTGATATTATAAGGAAGGTGTTAATAAAAGTGTAATGTAGTTAGGCGAGATGGAAGATATGCAAGTTATTAGGATGATGATATAATTGGGAGTAAATGTTAATAACTTTTTGTTTTATGAAGCGTAGATTTTGTCAAGTAATATAAAAGATATGTAACTTGGAGAATGAAACAACGTGGAAAAAAGCTAAGCAATAAATAATTAGGTAAAATTAAGAAATAAAATATTTTATAAATATATATGAGCATAAGAAATTAAAAACATTCCTTCTCTCAGCTAGTGGTCGGATAAAACAACTTACGGATCCGATATCAAAGGGCCACGACAATTAGAAAAAATGGTTAAAGGGTTATTGTGATGAATTTACTAAAAGGACTATACTTATACTTGTTTCCAAACAAATTAAACTAAAGATACTAAACTTATATCCAAACATGTTTAAAATGTACTTGGACTTTAATAATATAGATGTGAGCAGGAGAGAGGTTTAAGCTACTTTGTCTTTCACTCTATAAAATCAAGTAACCAGAACATCTTTATCAGATCCATAAACTGAGACGGTGGGTCTTTAAGAACCATAAAGAAAAAAAGACAACATAGCTTATGGAAAGGTAGCTGAAGTACAAAGGTATGTTTCCTTATTTCGCTGGATTGAACTGGGCTGGATATTTTCCACAATTCATACCGGTGACTATGGCGAATTCCCTTAATGAAAATCGGATAGGTTTTCCTGCAAACAAGAACCATGCTTCATGTTTCTTCCTCACCTTCAACTGCCTCGATATAATATACCTCCCAAAACGTCCTGAAAATGTTTGTTTCTCTGCAGTTTCCACTAGCTTCCCAAATGTAGATCGCCGAAGATCTTCAACTTCATCTTCGTCCAGTGCCTGGAGTATTTTACTAATTGCAAAGGGTTTCTGATAAGGGGTAACTCTGACACCAACAGGTTCCTCGCCTACTGCAAACATCTTCTTTGGGATTCTTTGTGAAGGCTCAGCTTCTGTTCGATTTTCCATTTTCAGTCTCCTTATTAATCTTTTCTGGAGATTTGGAACTACGCTGCAATTTTCGCTTAAGAGAGAGATTTCTAGAATTGATAAAGCTTTTGGTAGAGATATGATTGCAGCGTAGAGAGAGGATTGCAGCAGATTTCGAAATTCAAAGACCAAATCTGGAAGAGATTTTTTCTAAGATTTTATTCATCTGCCAAAAGATACAAAAGATATGCATATCTTTCATAATCTTTCTCTATAGATTACAAAATCTTCTAGGTCGTACTCTTCGGTAGGGGTAGAATTGTCATGGTATAATGGTGAACAGTTAGAAAAGGTATGAAATAGCAGATAGCTAAATATGAGGTCTTCTTAGTGTATACGCTGCAATTTCCCTTAATATATCACACTAAAAAAATATTTGGACCCATGGACTCAGGGCTATTGCCCCTCTCACCATAGTCAAGAGCCGGCACTAGCTCCTTACCGGATAAACCGGATCGATGGTGATGAGGGAAGGATTCGGAGTTGCGCCCACAACTTGGATGAGTGTCTGATGACTCAAATCTATCAATCTAATGGTTGTACCATATTTTGCTTAATTCCTAGTTTGATCATAAACGTGTGGTGCCCCATTGGGAAGTTCAATGAAATTAATATCTCGGTATGAAAAAAAATATCTCTGTAAGCGTTTTTTAGCAAATCCTAAATCAATGTTTTCTTGCTAACTGCACACACTTACTCATTACTACACATACTCATTACTTCTCCGTAAACTAAATATTGTCGACAAAAACAAAGTCTTACCTTGCATTAAATTTCAGCCACTGAAACGAACGACCCTTAATACTAGTCTTCACTGAAAACTTGATCCAATGTTTTGTGCCTCTGAAGAGTCCTAAACATTGAATAAAATATGATAGTCCCATACTTAATTATATCCTGAAAACTTCAACAAAATTAGAGTCAAAGTCCTGGACAGCTTTTTGAAATAAGTTGCGTTTCCTTGTCCTTCTTTTAAATTGGTATGAAGCCAAATTAAAATTATAGTTCAATTTTTATATTTGTCTTTTCTATTTAAAGAGAGATTAGCTATGAGTTTTTGAAACATTTTCTTGTTTTCTTTTGTTCACCATTATTGTATATGTATATTGATTGTGAATTTGTAATAGATAAAATATTTGGCTTGATATAGTTCCCTTTAATATAAATTATTTAGGGGAAATTGTGTTGATAAAATGTTATGTTACTGTTAAAAAGGAGAATCCTAGCTTGACTACAAATATCATACCAATTTTCAAATTTATCTGTAAATGATAACTATTTTCATAAATACTTTAAGTTTACGATGAAAAAGAAAAAAATAACCCTCGTAAAACCAATACGATTAAAAGGGGATCATTTCCAAATTATACCCTTAATGAAATGTTCAAATTTTACAAAAATACCTTTAATGAGAACTAAATGGACTATTAGTTATCTTCGGGAGATATGGCATCAATACAAACCAGATTTTCTATTCTTATCAAAAACAAAACAAGATCTTGCTTTTGTTCAAGGATTCCAATCACATTTCGTATATGATAATCTAATGATGGTGGATCCAAATGGAACAAGTGGAGGGCTGGCATTATTCTACAATAATGAGTTTCAGGTTAATATTTTACACTCAAGTAACAGGATGATAGACGTGGAAGCATAGGAAGAGGATATTTATGACGTTTGTATATGGGGACCCAATCCAGAAACTAAGAGATCAAGTTTGGAAAAGGTTAACAAGATATGGCATTTCTAGAGATGATCCATGGTTTATCATTGGTGACCGAAGCGAAATCACTGAAAATCATGAGAAAGAAGGAGGACCGTAACGAGTCACAGACTCTTTCGTATCGTTCAATAATATGATCCGTAATAGTGGACTCATAAAATTTCCGGCACGGGGAAACAAGTTATCCTGGCAGGAAAGACGAAAAGTAAACGGTAAAGCGACAATGATAAGGTGTCGATTGGATAGAGCTTTAGCAAATGAAGAATGACATACAATGTTTCCATAATCGTATACATAATATTTGAAAATGGTGGGATCGGACCATCGACCGATAGTGGCTTTTCTAGAGGACAAAGTTACTCGGCGCAAGGGACAGTTTTGATTTGATAAAAGATGGATAGGACGAGATGGCTTTTTGGAATCCCTTGCCAGAGGCTGGACAAAAGAAATGAGGAATACAACTTGTAAGACCCGATCCTGGATTCCTTAATCCAACCAGACCGGAGCCTTACCTAATTCATTTCCAGTTTGTTTTCCAGTTTTCATTCTTATTTTTCTAAGTGTTTTACATTGTTTCGAGGTTCATTCATTTCACAGATCAATACACAACGGATTAAGGCAAACGATTTCATATATATATATATATATATATATATATATATATATATATATATATATATATATAAGTCAATGTGGTTCATACAAAGTATTCATTCGTTCATCATTCATTGCACACTAGGCTAGATCATAATAACTAAGGTTGCACAATAGGCTACATAAATCCAATGCTACAAAAGACTTGTCTTCCACACACGCATCCCATCCGCGGCTTGGTTCCTCACGGTTCATTGGCTTTCCCACGATCACCTTTGCTATCTGGATCCATCACAAAACACACACAAGCACTTGATTAGATTTATCATCAACAATAACAATAAATTGCATGGATGGATCCGATCCTAAGCTATCAAACCGTATCAGGCCAGAAAATGACCATCTCAAATATTACATAGAATAATTCAGTAAAATTCATGTAAACTCATGATAATTCACAATTAAGAGATTGGCCAAGTCGGATCCCACAGAACCGGTCTCGATCATACTGATCTCGACACTGATTCACCAAACCGGTCACGACTCAATCTCCCTAAATCAATTCGATCAATACCATTTCTAATCATGATAATTCCTTACAAATAACCATTAAAAAGAATCAATCATCGGATCCCCTCAAGTCCTTCAGAAACTATGAGATCCGATCATACCTCCCAAACCACGGCCATGGAGGATTTCTCCAAACCGGCCAAGGCCGAGGTTTGTCTTAGTTGAGTCTGAACCCACAAACTCGATCAGAATAGAGATGAAGTAAGATAAATACAAAGACAAGACATAAAGGATGCTTTCAACACAATCGTCCCACACACCGGTCCGGCTGTGGCGCGGTGATGGACAATGAACCATGGATAGCATCACTGACCTTTGGAGTTCGTTCTTCAGGAGCCAGTGTCTTCTCCTTCTCCTTATCCTTCTCCAGATCCCTCTGACGAGTTTCCATGCTTTGCCACCGGTTAGTCTTACTACGGCAACCCCTTGATCGGATACTTCCTTCACACGGACCTTCTCTCTCTTTCTCTTTGTTTCTATCTGTTACAATTTTGCCAGGGCTTCGCCTCTGTTTTCTGATGCAAATATCGAAGTCAGAGTCTCTCTATTTATAAAGAAACTCGTCGCCAACTCCCAATAGGCGAACCGGTACGAGTGAGAGAGAGAGAATGGACCGAACGGATGTCTTTGGCACCGTTTCGCCAATATCCGACTAACTGTCCCTTTGGGACAGTTCTTAGGCGCGGAGGGAAACATTCCCTTACTCTGTGGGACGTCCCAGACTAATGGGCAAGCCTTGGTCCCATCGTCACATATTTCACATATGCACGGACGGTCGGTCCAGTCCGGGTAACCGTTCAGCTCGTCTAGATCCGAACCCGAACACTCCGCCGAGGTGAGATGAGCTTCCCCCTAGCTGCCCCAGCTGACCTAACTAGTCCATCAGCTCCAGTGAGCTGGACAACCTCAGGTGAGCTAGTCACACTCTTTATCCAGCTGGATCAGCTTGACCCGGACCACGTCCAGCTGTCGGTTCACTCGTCCAGCTCTCCTTTACTTCCTTCCTTCTTATGATGATCAAGTATCCATGCCATGAATCACTTAACCATCTCTTTGGACCATGATATACCTGATTTCAGGTCAGACGACCTGACTTGGTGTGTCTCTATGTACCATGGTCCGTCCCGCGGTCCTATCGAGGATCGGGAACATGACACAACTGGCAATATGGGGGATGTTGTGTCAAAGATCACCAATTGTCGACACAAACTCTCAACTTGGCGCAAGAATAATCCTCCATATGGAAAAGAGAAAATAGCAGAATTACAAAAAGCATTGAAAGAGGTACAAACTGATGAGAATAGATCTCAAGAGGATATTCTGGAGGTGTCTCGGAAACTTCAAGAGGCTTATAAAGACGAGGAGGAATACTGGAAACAGAAAAGTTGAAATACGTGGAATACAGCGGGAGATCTGAGTACCAATTTCTTTCATGCCTTGACGAAACAACGAAGAACTTGTAATCGGCTAGTGGGGTTTTATGACACAAATGGAAATTTGGTGGTTAAAGATGAAGGGATGGAGAAAGTTGCAGTGGATTATTTTGAGGATCTTTTTAGTACTACTTCGCCTAGAGAATTTGATGATTTTCTAGATGAAATTAAACCAACTATCTCTCAACAAACGAATCAGCTGTTAATAAGGATTGCCACAGAGGGAGAGGTGCGGCAAGCACTGTTCATGATGCATCCAGAGAAGGCACCGGGTCCAGATAGAATGACGACACTCTTTTTCCAATACTCTTGGCATATTATCAAGCAAGATATAGTGGAAATGGTCAATAATTTTTTGACTACAGCGAAATTGGATGCGCGACTAAATGTTACAAATATATGTTTGATTCCCAAGACGGAGAGACCGACAAGGATGACAGAACTCAGACCTATAAGTCTTTGTAATGTCGGTTATAAAATTATTTCAAAAGTTTTGTGCCAGCGGTTAAAGGCTTGCCTACCGGCTCTGATTTCGGAAACACAGTCGGCTTAATTGCTCAAGAGATGTTTCATGGATTGAGGAAAAATAAGGCTTGTCAAAATAAGTTTATGGCTATAAAATGGATACGAGTAAGGCTTATGATAGAGTATAATGGAATTTTATTCAAGCATTACTTCGGAAAATGGGATTTGATCACCATTGGGTCCAGTTAATAATGGAATGTATTACCTCGGCTCAATACAGAGTCTTATTAAATGGACATCCACGAGGACAAATTGTGCCAAATAGAGGTCTACGTCAGGGGGATCCTTTATCTCCTTATTTGTTCATTATGTGCACTGAAGCCTTAATAACAAATATCAAAAAGGCTGAAAACGGAAAAAGGTTGATGGGAATAAAAGTGGCAAGGGCATATCCTTTAATATCTCATTTGCTTTTCGTAGATGATAGTATTTTTTTTCTGTAGAGCGCAGAAAGAGGAATGCGAGACTATTTTGGTAACTCTTAAAGAGTATGAAAAGGTTTTAGGACAGAAAATTAACTTTCAAAAATCGTCGATTCAATTTGGCCATAAAATTGATGAAGTTACTCGCCAAGAACTTCAGGATATTTTGGAAATTCCAAATATGGGAGGAATGGGAACATACTTGGGAATTTCAGAAAGTTTGGGAGGCTCAAAGGTACAAGTATTTGAATTTGTTCAGGAAAGGCTAAATAACAGGATCAATGGATGGACTTTTGGGTTTTTTTCTAAAGGAGGAAAGGAAGTTATTATAAAATCGGTGGTAACAGTTCTGCCTAATCATATTATGACTTATTACCAGATACCAAAGACATTGGCGAAAAAGCTTACTAGTGCGGTAGCACAATTCTGGTGGAGCCCTAGTGGTGACACAAAAGGGCTACACTGGAAGTCATGGGATAAGGTCTGTGCGAATACAGATGATGGAGGGCTCGGTTTTAGGGATTTTACGGATTTTAACACAGCTATGCTTGGTAAGCAGCTATGTAGATTAATAGAGAAAGCCAATACTCTATTTTTTCGGGTCTTCAAAGGTCGATATTTCAGGAATGCTTCACCCCTGGAACCGATCAGATCGTATGCATCCTCCTATGGGTGGCGTAGTATAATCTCTGCTAGATCTCTGGTTAGCAAAGGACTAATCAAAAGGGTGGGATCAGGGACATCCATATTAGTATTGAATGATCCCTGGCTCCCAACCACTCGCCCGAGACCAGCAAATAAAAAACAAAATGTTCTCTTACCGGATCTTACGGTTGATTTTCTCATTGATGAAACCTCGCGAACATGGAACTCACAGGCTCTCCAGGAAATAATGGACCCCGAGGATGTTAAAATTGTCGACACTATTCCCCTAAGCAGAACAAAAACAACTGATAGAGATGGCTGGCATTTTACAAAAAATGGAAAATACACGGTTAAATCAGGATATCAAGTGGAGAGAAAATATCCAGATAAAGAACGCGGGACAGTAGAATTCGGACCCACAGTTACTGATCTTAAAGCTAATTGCTGGAAAGTACGTTGTCCACCAAATATGAAGCACTTTCTATGGCAACTATTGTCGGGCTGTATAGCAATAAAGAAAAATCTCAAGACAAGGGGTATTCACGGAGATATACGGTGTGATAGATGTGGAGCATCAGAGGAATATATAAATCATGTTTGATTTGAATGTCCACCGGCAGTCCAGGTTTGGCACTATCAATGATTCCAACGCATCCATATCAATTTTCAGGACAATTTTTATTTGCAAACATGAACTATTTATTCTGAAGGGTTAAGCTAACAATGGAGCATCAACAAAGTATTTAGTAATTTTGATATGGATCTGCGGGAGACTCTTCAAAGAGCTATGACCCTTGTTCGAGAACTCGCTAGGCGCAATGCGTGCGGCTGACCAGCGCCTAGCGATTTATCAAGAAATCGGAAATAAATCGGGGAGTACTCGGGGATTTTTAATAGGTTTCTAATGTTCAATAATAGATTTTTAATTTTCAATAATATATATAATACATTTGCGGGTTCAAAATAATTTTTATAGCTTAGGTTAATGATTCCCTTAATCCATTTGGGCCTGTCAAAATATGGTTCGACCCAAGAATGGTCATATTTATAGTTTTTTTGTTTATTTTGTTTTGTGAATTACAAAAGAAATAGAGATGTCGTCATCTTCTTCTCTCTTTACTTGGTTCTGCAATCAAACGCATGCATCCATGGTTCTGATTTTATTTTTTCTTTTGTATTCACTTGCTTTTCTTGCTTTGTACACTATAATTATATCAGATTTTCAAATATAAACAATTTTCAGAGAACTTTTTGCATTCCGAAAACAACATTACGCGGCCGCGTAACTGTACATCACATTCTCGGCGGTCAAAACACAGGCTAGCGTAGAATGCATCCGAACTGACCAAACTCGCCACGGTGACAACACGATTCACGAGTTTACGGACGAGTAATCGGCAACTCGGCCGCTTTTTAGAACAGGAGCTATGACTGAGTCTTTACTTTGGACGGAAGCTCAACAGGAACTAGTTCAGACGCAAAATCAGGTTACAGACACGGCTGATACAGTTTTGCCGATTAGATCGAGACGATGGTGTTTCACGGATAGATCATGGAAAACGAACGATATATTTTCAGGGCAAGGATGGTATAGTACCTTGAAAGGCTTTGAAAGGTTATTGGGAGCAAGGAATACAAGGGCTAGTCAATCCCCGTTACATACGGAAATCGAAGCCTTTATATGGACAATGTAATGCATGAGGAACTTAAGGGAATATAGTGTTAAATTTGCAACGGATTGTTCTCAATTGGTGAAGATAGTTTCGGAACCAGAAGAATGGCCGGCTTTCGCAAGCTATTTAAACAAAAATATTATTGACCACTTTATATGTTTAACACTATTTTATATAATTTATATTTTTTAAAAAAATTATATAATATTCCAAGTACGAATTTTTGATACAACCATTATTTAACTAATTTATAGACATAAAACGACTGTGTGACGCATTTTAAATTTTGTCATACTGTACACACTATAAAAAATTTGAATAATTGAAACTTGATCATGTCACAGTTTATATAATTAAAACGAAGTATTATCAATATTTATATTTAAAAAAAAACAACAAAAAAAGTTTTGTCCTTTCAAAAACGGGTAAGAATCTAGTTATTTATTAATGTACAATTACTTATATAAATTTTTAAATTCAATTTCACTTCTTAAATATTAAACTTTAAACAATAATCAATATACCTTACATTCAACTGTTAGAATATTTTTGATTTAATATATTTTTAAGAATTCAAGTTATTATTTCATTCAGTTTAAAAAATATGGGAGTTTTGATTTGCAGCAGAGATACTTTAAGATGGCATACACATAAACATCCACACATGCACATAAATTTCTACTTAAGAAAATATGTAGTTATCATATTACCATATAAAGTAAAAATCTATAAATTAAATGCTGAAACTTTAATTCTTTTTTTTAATTTATAAACTTATTAATTTACAGAGATTTTGTTTTCTAAATTTATATATTTTAAAGTATGTTTTATGATAAACTGAAGAATACCAGAATTTTCAGTATACAAATCAATTAAATTTTATTGATACAAATTTTTTGTTGTTTTTCGATTATTTAGTGTATACCGTAAATATAAATATAATTTAGGTGTAAAATAAAAAAAAATATCAAGGTATTTATAAATATTAATGAAAATTAAAGATATACTTCACTATAAATATAGACCCAACTATGCAATATATTAGTTATATTTATATAAATTTTGTAAACCTTAATTATTAATTTAGATTTATATAAAGATCATAAGAGTTTGTAAAAATTTATTATTTTATCAAATTATGTCGTATTTTATATTGGTCTAATTTGGGACCAGCAAATTTAATAGTTTATAGTGTCATTAATTTATCTAATATTAATTTATATAATTTTACTGTAATTACCAGAAATATCAAAATAATATACCAATCTCTAAAATGAAAGCAAACAAAAAAAGAAAGCAATTGAAAAAAGAAAGAAAGAAAAGTTTTAAAACGCAAAACAGTAACGGTAAAAAAGGGGTGAGAAGAATAAAGCAAAAGGAACAAAAAAAAATATAAAAAAATAAAGAAGACTGGTGAGGAGGACTGAGGAGAGGATGGAAGTTATTCTGCTATGATGTCTCCTCCTCTCATCCCTCACTGTCTCTCTTAGTCAACAACACGATTTGTTCTTCAATCGGTGTCTCCGGAGACGACGGTCTCTTATTATTACTTGAGGTTACTTCTCTTTACTTTCTCCCTCCGGAAACCAAATTTGTATTGTATTCTCTGAGAGATTTAGGGGTTTCTATATTAATTAAAATTTAGCTTTATGATTCTTAGTTGAATTAATCAAAAATGGTGTTAGGTATAGAGAGAACTCGTTGCAATGAAGAAGAAGAATCGTGTTATTTACTGTAAAGTCTTTAATTTGATTGTAGCATCCATAACTATTTTTTGGTCCATCCCTTTGGTTAGATAGATGAATGGGAGGGAGGGGGACCATTAGTTAAGAGAAGAGGGGGACCTTGATTGATTGGGATCGAAACCTAACTCATTGTTACCTTTTCTCTTTATTTACTTAAGAGTCTTTAATTGTTTGTTGCAGATAGATAGATCATAGATGCATTCATTCATGGCTCTGCCGTTTTCTTTTCTTTTGAGATAGCTTCTTAGCCTTGGGTTTAAGTTAGGAATCTTCTGGAAAGTACACACTACATAGGAGGAATGGGTTAGGGAGAAAGGATGTTGTGCTATATAGTATTATTCCGTTTTACATTTTCTGTTTATTTGACAAGTTGCTCATATTTTCAGCACTGTGGGTCCTCTTTATTAAATGCCACTTAGTGTTTTTTTCTTTCGTGTGTGTGAATTGTGATGGAGAGGAGACGAGAGACGAGGGAGCTTAGAAAAGTCATAAACTTTCTCTTGTCCTCTTTGCTGGTCTGGGTGAAACATAGAAAGTTCTTCTCTTGCTCTGATGGTCTTTGAGAGTGAAAAACGTGGATGAGCTGTGTCTGGTCCTTGAAATTCACAAGTTTTTTTTTAGTTTCTTTCTTGTGGTATTGATATAGTTGATAGGAGTTCCTCTATAAAGCTAGCTGAGAGATTCAGCTTTCTCTAATTTCTTTTTTCCTTTCATTTTACTATCTCTAGTTTTCTGCAACCTTGCAGGAGGCTTTGGTGTTGGTGGTAGGTCTATGAAATCAACCCACTTCTCTAATGGAATGCAACATGGTATCTCCGTCGTGGGACTGGGATCATTTGATCATCCCCAACCTGTCAAAGACTGAAAGTGACAAAAAACAGCCATCTTCTGATTGGGATATTGAGAAAGGTGAAGGGATTGAATCTATATTTCCCTCTTTTGCTTCCTCCACCACCACCGGTTTCCTCCACACTCCTGTATCCAAAAACTCACAGTTGACCTCCACCAACTCATCATCTCCCAAACTCAAACGAAGCTCCTGTGGAGATTTTGACCAAGTCAAGGCATCATCCACAGCTCTCGAGGTATCTGCTGGATCAGACCTTTGTTTAAAACTAGGAAAGCGGAGTTACTCTGATGAAGAGTTTTGGGGAGGTAGAAACGACAATAGTGACGTTTCAGCCGTTTCTGTGAAGCTCTTGACTCCTCCACCTGTTGTTGCTCAGAAGAAATCCAAACCATCATGTGGTCAGAGCATGCAAGTCCCGCGCTGTCAGATTGATGGCTGTGAACTGGATCTCTCGTCTGCTAAGGATTATCATCGTAAGCATAGAGTCTGCGAAAACCATTCCAAGTGCCCTGTAGTTACTGTTGGTGGCATGGAACGTCGATTCTGCCAACAGTGTAGCAGGTAATAAAAACCGTGATTATGGTTTTTACTTGTGTTTATGTCTTTACTTGTCCATAAATAGCTTTTGTCTCCTGTAATATTATACGTTAAGAGAATTGATTTATATTATAATTTACAGGTTGCATGCTGTCTCTGAATTTGATGAGAAGAAACGTAGCTGCCGTAAGCGTCTTTCGCACCATAATGCTAGGCGTCGCAAGCCACAAGGAGTGTTTCCTTTGCATCCTGAGAGGGTGTACAGTAAGAACCTATAACTCAGGATCTTTCTATTTTATCTCTCTATCAGGTAACTAACTCTATTGCGATACGTTTACTCCTACCAGATCGAAGACAGCATACGAATAAGTTGTGGAATGAGTTGTCCCTTAACACGAGGTCTGAAGAAAAGTACGCATGGGGTACCTCTTACGATTCAAAGCCTACACAGAGGGGAAGTGGTTTTACTCTGAGCTTCCAGAGAGGTAATGGCGCTGAGGAGCAGGTGTTTGCTAGTAGCAACCTCTCTTTCTCTGCGTACCAAACCTCAGGAGGGTTCTCGACAGGGAAGTCGAACTTTCAACTCCCCGGCAAAGGTTTGATATATTCATTCACTTCTTGACTGGTTCATCTTGTATATTTGTAGATTTTTCTGAAGTTGAAACTAAGTTATATATCTTTTGGCAGGTGTAGAAGAATACTCAGGAGGCCTCCATGAAACGCAAGATTTCTACAGTGCTCTCTCTCTTCTGTCAACGTCTTCGGATTCACATGGTACCAAACACCATCCCATGGTTGAATCACTGCCAGTACATGGCACTTTCCCTTCTCATTTCATATGAATTGAGTAGTGAATGCGAAGTCACTCCGATATAAGTAAGTCAGTTTACATCCTTATGGGAGTTTCTTTTCGAATAAGATTATAAAACGTGTAACGTTTCATTGCTCTAGTTGTCTCCACTTTTCCAAACCTATAATTAAGTCAACTTCTCTTCTTGGATCATGTTGTGTTGAATGTCTTCTTGGATTCTGTTGTATGTCAAACTTTGTTACTCTCTCAGACATGTGTAGTGTTTCATAAACATATATCAACTGTTTTCATTACATGAGGCCTTTGTGACAGAGTTTTGAGGTTTCTAAGCGCTATAAATAGAGAAACCAACCATCAAACACACTATAGCCCATGGCTAGTTTTAGTAATTCTAGTAATATTTATGAGCTAACAGAAGCATCACTTGCAACATCTTCCCGTACCGACCAACTGTCTATGTTGACTGAGGTTTTAACATGAATGTAGATTCTAGATCAGTAGCTTGATACTTTGTTACGATTGTTACGATAGCTTGATACCTTGGGGAAGATCTTTCTACATTTTCAATTTGAGGACAAATATGCAACTCTAGATAAGAAGAATAACAGCAGACGTCATTACTCTACAAATAAAGACAGATGCTTTGCAAAGTCTTACCATATATTCACTGTTTAGTGTTTTGCCAACAATTAACTTTGTTACTAAATTAGTAACGAAGCAAGGTTAAAGATACAAAATGCAGACAGTGTGAAAGCTGTTCTGATAGTATACCACTAACAGAAGCTAAACTGGTTTTACAAAGTTCACATTACTAACTCATCTATTTTGGTACACCATCATATGAGAAGAGCAGAGGAAGAGGCTGCGCATGTGGTTGGACCAGGTGATCAGAAGAAGTTGACAGAAGAGAGAGAGCACGGTGGAAATCTTGAGATTCATGGAGGACTCCCGAGTATTCTCCCACACCTACCAAAAACATTTCACCTTATTTCAAAGAAAGGACTAGAGATAACAAAACAACATATATCTTTCTACTACTTTCAAAGAACTAGTAATATAAAAAAAAACAAGAACAACATATAGTGAAGAAGTGCAGAAACTAACCTTGGCCATGAAGTTGAAACTTAGGCTTCCCTGCTGAGAACCCGCCTGAGGTTTGGTACGCAGAGAAAGAGTGGCTGCTACTAGCATACAACTGCTTCTCAGAGCCATTACCTCTCTGGAAGCTCAGAGTAAAGCCGCTCTCTGTCTGTGTAGGCTTTGTATCGTAAGTGGTTTCCCACGCAAACTTTTCTTCAGTCTTTAGAGACAAACCATTCCACAACATATTTGTATGCTGTCTTCGATCTGCAGGAGTAAACAGCTCACATTAGATTTCACTGAAATGAAGTTGTGTGTGTGACAGAGACAGAGACCCTATCTGAGGAAACATAAGATTCTGTCAAGCTGTGATGTCGGGTGGGTTATTACCGTAGACCCTATCTGGATTAAATGGAAATACTCCTTGGGGCTTGCGACGCCTCGCATTATGATGAGAAAGACGTTTGCGGCAGCTTCTTTTCGTCTCATCAAATTCAGACACAGCATGGAACCTGTTAATTACAATAGATATCAGTTCTTAACCGTGAGTGCAATGTAAAGTTACTTCACGGTAAAAAAAACAATGGAGGTAGAACATAACCACAGGTCTGAACCATAATTGTAGGTTTTGTACCTGCTACACTGTTGGCAGAATCGACGTTCCACGCCACTCACAGTAACTTTGGGGCACTTCGAATGCTTTTCGCAGACTCTGTGCTTACGATGATAATCCTTAGCAGAAGAGAGATCCAGTTCACAGCCGTCAATCTGACAACGCGGAACTTGCATGCTCTGACCACACGATGATTTGGATTTCTTCCGAGTAACAACAGCTGGAGGAGTCACAGAAACGGCTGAAATGTCATTATTGTTGTTTCTACCTCCCCAAAACTCTTCATCAGAGTAAATCCGCTTCCCTAGTTTTAAACAAAGGTCTGATCCAGTAGATGCCTCGAGAGCTGTGGGTGCCTTCTTCACCTGGATGCTGCAAGAATCCCCTGGGGAACTTTCTGATGCAAGGTTGCATTGTTTAGCTCCGGGAGATGAAGAGTTGGTAGAGGTGGACTGTGAGCTTTTCGATACAGGAGTGTGCCAGGTAGAGCAATTACTGACCCTCTCGAGGCCATTGAAACAGGGAAATATAGATTCAATTCCTTCACCCTTGTCAGTCTCCCACTCGGTAGTTGCTGTGAACTGGTGGTCTCTGTCGTTTTCAGTCTTTGACGAGTTGGGCAAGATCAAACTCTCCAACTCCCACAGAAACGGAGATCTCATGTTGCAGTCCATAGATAGATATCATAGACCTCTACCACCAACACTGCAGAAGAAGAAGAAGAAGAAAATACATGAAAAATATAGAGATTAGTAGACAAACTTGTGGAATCTAAACAACTCAGACAAGCCAAATAGATACCTAATAGAAGACACTTTACAACTAGCAATACATACGCAAGAAGAAAACGGTTTTGTCAATTTTCAAGCACTCAGATTCTTATTTATTTATTGGTAAAACTCACTCAAGCAGAGAAAGTTTTGTATGTTTCAACCATGAGAAGAAAGTGTATTCCTTTTCTCAGTATATAACAGACAAAAACTAAGTGGCATTTATTAAACTTGTCCCAGAGAGTATCAACCTAGCAACTTGACAACGGGAATCCTATAAGCCCCATCTTAACTGCAAACTTGTTTTTGTTTCCTAACTAAATTCCCAACCAAACCAAATGGGTAAAAAGCTAAAAGCTTTTAATCAAAAGGGGTCTACAAAGTCGACACATTGAATGAAAGTGTTATGATGTCAAAGAAAACGGCAGAGACAAGACAATAAGTGGATCTGTGTAGAGTGAATGAAAGATGATGATAGTAAAAGAGAGTGACAGTAAGTTAGGTTTGGATCCCGATCAAGCTTAGGGTTTTATAAAGTGGTCCCCTGAAGTCAATTAAAATTCAATCTAACTAACCAACAGACAAATGGATTTAAATAAAAATTAAACAAAATGTTTTACAATCAAAATAGACCTAAAGAAAGGCTATTAATTCAAACTGTGAGAAGAAAAAAAAAGATATAAATCCCAAATCTCAGGATAAAAGAAGAGAATCTAACCGTCGTATAAGAGAAAGGAAACTCAAACTCGTATAAGAAGACAGAGTAAGAGACAGTCGCCGGAGGTAACCGATCGGAGAAGGAATAATCGTGTTGACTAATAGCGACAAGTAGTGAAGAATGGGTTAGGAGGGAGGAGGGAGGAAGACAGAATCGCCTGGGGGAAATAGTATAATAAGCTTCCTCAGGAGTCCTTTCTATTTCTTTCTTCCCTTTTTCTTTTCTTATTTTCTTAACTGTTTTGCTTTGCCTTTGCTTTTCTTTCTTTTTGTCGGCATTTCTTTTTCTTTCTTTTTTTCTCCATTCTTGTGGCCTTAAATTTTTTGCTAAAACAACTTATATGTATCCTTGCTAATTCAAATTTGCGGTAAGTTTTTTTAAACAAAATTCTAGACAACCGTACTTGGACGTAGATTTTATAAAATTTTAACAATTCTTTTAAACCTTGTTTTTTTCAACAACAATTCTTTTAAACCATTTAAACAATTAAACTATTTTAACAAGGAATAATATATGGCTTAATATAAATTTATTATTTCTGAATAATAATTTTTAATATAAAACTATATATTTAGTATATTATTATAATTTTAAAAATGTCTAAGCATAGTTGATACTTTAGTCGTTCTATACATTGGACAAAACATATATTTATATTTAGTCACCGTTTATTTAGTTTCTAACACTTTTTTAATATTAATTTCTATTAACATATATTTTATTTTAGTTATGTGCTAACAAAACATTATTGACATAAGATTCAACTGTACATTATTTGGTTGGTTGTATGAATTTGTATATATACAATCGAATCATTTAAAATTGATTCACACAACCAAACCAATTAATATAAAGTTGAATCTCTGTTGGTAATGTATCCTAGTATTATTATTAGATTGTTATTCTAAATAAAAAGAATGAATATGTTGATGTTACACGTTCTCAAGATTTTCAGTATTTGACATGACACGTCTGATATGTGTCCAACGAGACTTGAATCTCGAGCTTTGTCAATTCTTCGAAAACCGTCCACTTATTTACGCCCACGTAGATATGACACGTCTTTCTACCCAATCAGAGAAAGCTGTGCCGATCTATGCTGTGAGAATAGCAAACGCTGATTCCTTTTTAAGGTGGTGGTAAAATTGAATACGATGACATAGATAGTAATAATAAATAATAGTAGTTGGGAAAACAAAAAAAAATTGTTTTTTTTCTTCAGCTCGAGATCAAGCGTTTTCTTCTCCGGCGTAATCATGGTATCATTCGATCTTCGCATGTGACTTAGCATTTACGGTTTTATTCTACGTGATCTAATTCAGGATGTAGACTGCTGTGTTAGGAGGTAGAATGTAATGAATATACTCTTCTGTTTGGTAATGATCTATGAATTATATCAAAAAAAAATGATCTCTTAAATCTGTTAATCGTATTCAATTAGCTAATTATCAATCTCGATTATGACAGACATACGTTGATCCGTATCGGATTAGCACTATTGTTGTTTGATTGTTAGATGCATGGCCAAATCCTATCCAATTTGGGATTCTTTTTTTGGTTGTATGTAGAAGAGATTTTGATTTGGAATATGGCTTGATCCTGAAAGAATTTTTAGTAAATGGGGGCAATAATGTATGAAGACTGATTGATTTTGATAACTGCAGACAACTTCAAAGAGACTGGCAGACAGGAAGATAGAGAAGTTTGACAAGAACATTACAAAAAGAGGTTTTGTTCCTGAGACCACCACCAAGAAGGGCAAGGATTACCCTGTCGGACCCATCCTCCTCGGTTTCTTTGTCTTCGTTGTCATTGGCTCTTGTGAGCTTTCCCAAACCTCCCTTTTAGTTTTAGTCTTCTTGATTATGTTTGAAGCCTCTCTGTATGTGTGTCTTTTTCATATGTTGACTAACCTTGGTGCTTGATTTCAGCTCTCTTCCAGATCATCAGGACTGCAACCAGCGGAGGCATGGCTTAAAAACCGAATCACACCATTCAAGCTATAGAGGAAGCAGTTTTCAAAATGAATTTCTCTTTTCTGTCTTGTCTCTTTTTCCCTTGTTAAACTGTACAATCTACAATGTACTAAAACTTTCTGTTTACTACAATACTAATGTTATTTAGAATGTTTAAGTTATTATATCCCATGTTCAATGTTTTCTTAAAATTTAGATGCCCTTATGCTTTTAGTTCATGTAGTTTATACTAAATACAAAAAGGGTTAAACTTAAACTGTATCACCTACCGAGCAGTTTATCACACAACCCAAGTTAATTACTAATTTCAATACCAAATGTTTTGTCTATTACAATTACAGTCTCCGTAATCAAAACAAACAAATCAACCGAGTGTGAACCGTATGTTATAGATGATCAAGCCCTAGCCGTAGGGGAAGGTTGAAACGCTGTTCCGCAAGCGATCCAAAGTCTCTTTCTCCCACGAGGAACGGTAGATCCAGGGACCTTGCCCCATTCCCTAGTAACCGCATTGTACGTTACCAGACGGTTCATATGTCTAGACCTCAAGGACAACAACATCAGACAACCTTTGTTGCCTAGACAATTCATCCTAATGTGCTTTCCGTAAAACTCCAAGCACCATACGTTTGGCATTCTGTCGACCTCCTTCCACAGCAGCGTCATCTTCTGCAGCTCCCACACGCAGACGCACGTGGCCGCGTTTTTACTCACAAGACCCACCAGCATCAACCTCCCTCCGCACTCGGCTAGCGTGTGATCATCGCTCAGGTGCGGTGGACACGGTATGATGTACTGCTTCCATCTCCCAGAGACCATGTCGTAGGACAGTATCCCTTCCGGATCCGTTAACATGAAGTGAAGCGTGCTGTGGATAGACACAGGCTGTGACTTGAAGTTGAGCAGTACTGGGAGCTTAATGCTGGACGGTATGGTCCCACGTTTGGTCCATACGTTTCTCAAGGAATCATAAACTTCATACTCTCCTTCGCAACCAACCCACAAGACCTTATAACCATCAATTGTGGAGTTTCCATTTAGAGTCATCCCTACTGCAACGCGAGACCATACCTTAAACGACCTAGCTGGCAACTCTCTGAACGACTTGGTCAGCGGGTTGCTAACGTAGAAGTTGCGATGACCAATGTCGAGGAAGCAGACTAGACCTCCCGCAGAAGCCACTGGCAGAACAACACTCTTCTTGGGCAAGGCAGGGATAACCGGATGTCGCCATTTCTTGGAAAAAGGGTCGTAGACTTGTCCGGAGTTGACATTCTCGTGGGTTATGGTGTAGAACCATGGGATGGTCTCGGTGCAGTAGTATCTGGAGAAGCTGTTTGAATCGATGAGAGCGTTCCAACTGCGGCAAACGGAACGGAACTGGAAGAGTGTAGCAACAGGGAGTCTGGAGAGAACAGATTCAAAGAGATCTTGGGGAAACTCCTGCCAGAGTTCTTGATCCATGTCTCCACTAATCCCTTGAAGCTTTTGTTTTCGAGAAGGCTTGACGGTATCTAACATCTTGAAGATCCGGGGCCTCTTTCCAGCAGCCACTAGAGTAGAAGTGTCGTCAAATAAGGGTAACCACCATCTGCCATTATGGTGAAAAAGAAGAAGAATATCTGTCAGGAAAAAGACAACACATTCTCCTTTTTTATAGAAATGATTCATTACACTGGAAACAAAGACTTGACCTCAAATAAGTACACCAACAGGGGAGGGGGCTATAAACCAGCTAAAAGAATAACCTCACAGCTTAATTCAAAAGCAAATAATAAAAAGGGAATAATTAGAGGTCGCATGAGCAATTGATTGGAAGCATAAGCCCTAAACGAAACACATTACGAGGATCTAGGCCTGAGAGAATAAGAGTATGGCTCACTCACTTGTTCTGATACTGAGGGTTTTGTAGAACCAAAAACGACGATGAGCGAGGTGAAGGAGGAGGAGGAGAGCCGTTGTTTGAGAGCTTTTGAAGCTGGCCAATGAGCTGTCTGATGAGCATGACAAGCTCTTCTTCCATGCCCCCGACAAAAGAGAGTGTTGCGAGGGAATAAGAATAAGCTTTTAAGCTCCACCCACCATTTCCGCCTCTCTCCCTCTTCTTAAAAACATCTTCTTCGTCTTCATCTTCTGTTGTCGTGAAATGTCTCTGTCTCTCTCTTTTGCATCTTCTTTTTCCATGTCAGTTGGGCCCCCTTATTATTATATTTCTTCCTCTTTTTCACCCTTACTTTCTTAATTTTTCTTTTTCTACCCCCGAACTTTATTCTTCTGTGCGTTTTATGTTTTTGTTTGTTTTTTGTTTTATATATAACATGTTGTAACTGTATGTGGAACAAACACTTCAAAATGCTTTGATTGATTGTGTATAAAACTCCCATAAGGAATCACATGTTTATTTATTGTATGTAAAACTCCCATAAGGAATCACATATCAATTTAAAAAAAAAACAAAAACAAAACAAAAAGGAATCACATGTTGAAGGTTATATGTTCCAACAGCATCCACTGGATCTGGAAGATATATTTGTTGCTGCAATGTATACTGAAAAAGAAAAGAATATTATTATTATGTGTCATTGTTAGAAGAAGGCTGCAAACAACTTGATTCCAAAAGTTATACTATTTTTTTCGTTGCTGTAAGGAAGTCATTGATGTGCATGAAAAAAAAATAAGCATGGAATGTAATTAAACTACATTTGCACTATTTGCCATGGGTTATATTTTTCTTTTGGTGTGATAATTAGGTTTTTCAAAACCATTCCACACGGTATGTAAAGTAGTCGTAAAGCGTGGGGGTTCATTTTTGTCGTCCCATCAATATGATGATGCTTTGCTCAATCATGTCACCTCCATTTAACCATACCAATTACCAATTTATTACAAGAAAAAAATGATGAAACTTACTCATGATAACCTCTCGATGCTTTATTTTTCTTCTCCATCTATTCTCCTAATATTTTTATACCGTCCAATTGATATATAAGGGGTAAAAGAAAAATTACTAGCAATGATTTGTTTTGTCCTTCATCTGTTTGTTTCATATTCAACCTTTGAATATTGAATAAGCAGTTATGTTTTTCAAAAGCATTCTTGATTCTCTTGACTAGACTTGTTCACGACAACTTTTGACTTTTCTGTAGTGGATTGGATTCAAAAACTTGTTCGTGTGAATGAGACTGTATTGCGATTCAAAGTAGCTGTGCACTTTGGCGTGTCGAAGCCTTGGACTGTTAGTTCACCGAACTGTTTGGCTGACTCAAAGTAACCCGATCCGATTTGATTTTAAAGTATTTTCATTAATCGCGGGAAATAGTTTAACTGTATCTGTATTTATTAGTATTTGGAGAACCAACAAGAATACAAAAGTATAACTTCAAGGGTACGGCATTAAAGATTTGATATTTTATAGAAAAAGAACTCGCACAATTCTTCATAACATCTACTAGTAAACAAAATTAACTCACTTTAATTACAGTATAAAGGAAAAGGAGACAAGTCAGAAAAGATGAGAATCATTATGAAAACTGCTTCGTCCAGCCTGAATTTGACTCGATTATTCCATGCCTCCACAAAGCATGTAAGAAGGTTAGTAAAAGTAATCGAATGATTTAGACTTCAAGCTCATGTTCGTTATTGGTGTTATATAAAAGTGAATTTTGAAACCATAGTCATCACTAAAAGGGGTTTCAAACATAATCAAGGAGCATGAAGCTATTTGGTACCCTCATAGAGTAACTTAAACCAAAAATTATGTTAAAAGAAATTGGAAAAAACTCACATGAGCCAATGACAAGAAGACAAAGAAACCGAGGAGGATGGGTCCAACAGGGTAGTCCTTGCCCTTCGTGGTGGTGATCTTAGGAACAAAACCTCTTTTAGTGATGTTCTTGTCAAACTTCTCTATTTTCTTCTCTGCCAGTCTCTTTGAAGTTGTGTGCACTTATCAAAATCAACGTAAAGAATCGATAATCATTAATATACATTGCTTGTTGATGTCTGACTATAGATAGTAATGGTTTTATACGGATCAAGAAATATATTCAGAATCAGAATCTCTTCATTACACTCATCAAAATTTGAAATTTGGGTACGTAGCCGCACAATTTAGACCTCTATGCAAATCAAAAGAGAAATTGGGAACACTGGTCGGTCCTAGACATAGCAAAATGATATATTTGTTTTGGACTCCCAAAATTTGTTAGTGATCAATATGTATATCAGATCATTTGGTCTTTAAACCGATTAAAGAAAATCTATAAATTTTGAGAATGGCTTTTGATTGGGAAATGGCATATGAGATTTAGACAATTTCTAACTCATCTATGTGTTTTTCCTCAGAAATGGAGAAAAAACTCACTTCCAGTGTATTCCCTATATAAGCAATCGGATCCATGAAAGTGACCATTTTTAATCTACAATGACAACAAATCGATCCAAAAATCTCTTTGTTCAAAAAAAAACTGAGAACGAACTGCTTTTCATTCTCTTGTTCTGTTTCTTTGCATCTGTTTTTTTCTGGCGGGAATTTATGACCGTTGCATTTCGACGGTTCTGATGTGTTTGATATGAAGATTCAGATATCGTCACGTGGTAGTTTGACCATCAATCATTGGCTCGCGTTCTTATTTGGATTCATAAAGAGACAATTCATCATACATATTACATAGTGGTATTGAGGCAAGATCCGTAGCAAATCAAAATACATTACAATCAAGACTCCAAAACACAGCCACATTTTTTTTCAGATAAAATGTTAAATTTATAGATCATCAAGAAAAAAGGTTATGCACAATTATAAATAGTTGCTATCTGAAACTTTTCAAGGAAATCAACAAAGGGAACACAACCACATTACGTCTGAAGGCTCAATACCACTATGTATATACAGGCTTAAACATATTATAATTGCTTATTAATGTAATCATTACTAACTAAAAAAATCATAATTATAAAATATTTACGTTTAAATATATATATATATATATATATATATTCATTTAAGAATTCATATGTACAAATTTTAAAAAAAAACATTTTGTACATATGTACTTCATTAAAAAGAAATCTTAAAAATCACTCAATATTCTCTTTTCAATTTTTATAAACTAAAAAGTTTACTTGATTAATATTTAATTATGTATTTTATGTTTATTTTTAACTATTTTCTTAAAACATATTTTTAAGATATCAACAGTATATATAGGAATTCTATTTTATTTTATTTTTTAGAAATGCAACGGCCGCCAAAAAAAGGAATTCTATTTTTATTATAATATATCTTTTTATATTTTGGATAATTATTATTAAATATTTAATAATTGCTTATTAAATTAATCTATACTATTATTTTTGAAGTGATTTTTCGCAATAGAACTTTAAAAATTAGAGTGGTTAATGTCGTTGATACCCGTAATGAATAATTATGCATATCTATTGTTATATAATTGTACATTTTAACTAATAAATAATTATAATAATAACACTCTTAACGAATAAAAATTATAAATTATCTACAAAAACAATAAATTTAAATTATTTTGATTATATAAATAATCAAAATAATAATAAGAAGAATTATCAAAAACCTAAAAAAATATATACAATAAAAAGATAATTCCTATATATATGTACTATGATTTTATCTAGACATAGGACTAAGTCGGTTTCTGATAAAATATAAAAAAAATCTGAAACTTACAAGTTTGATACTGTATGAAATGCACTCTTAAGTAATGTTTGTCTAACATATCATGAGATTGAAGTGAAGAAGAGGATGTAGTGAGAGAGGACTTATCCGGGAAGTAAATGATCAGTGATCACCAAGTGCAGGACCAAGTTGCAGAAGAAAAAAAAACAGTGAAAGCTAAGCTTTGAAGTTAATTTCAGACTGTACAATGAGAAAACGACACCAAAATTTATGTATCCAAACATTTCCAAAGCTACAAGGAGGTGGTGGTTAGATAGAAACTTGTATGTAAGAAGTGTAAACACACAAAACTCTCACTAGCAAGAACTGCTGTTCTGTTCTGATACATGCTGATTAAACATATGATTGTGGGCCAGAAGCCCCTACACAAGTCAAACGATGTTTCAATTATTACCATTTGTCTGGGCAAATATAGGATTAAAGCCTTGGGCCAAACTATGATATGATAACTAAAACCCCCACACCGTTAATCATCAAAAGTCTGATTTAATATATAAAGGTGTAGATTCATCTCTCTGATTGGCAATTGATGGTAGTAGTTCTCTCGGCTAACCCCCTGGGTTATTCTACTACACTCATCAATTGACCTTTTGTCGACGCAAGACAATTATAGTTTCTTGTATATTACCATTCCATATAAAACAAGTTAAATAGATAAACTTGAAAATTAGAATAAAAATATACAATATAAAAAATGGTCATATTATATTTTTATTGTTTTTAAATATCAATTTTATATCTTAATAACAGGGAAGACTACTTTTGTAGTAAGTAGTAAGTATGAAACTTGTGTTTGTTAATAACTTTACTGTTTCCTTGATTAGTTCTTGCATGATTTATTTTCTTTCTAAATATAATATGTTGAAGATGAGAATCAAGGTTTCATGGAGATTGCTGGACTAAATTTGATGGACAAAACAATGGATTAATTAATTAATCAAATAAAACGATGGATTTTATTTAGAATGCTAGTAAAGATTCAGTAGCATCTTGTTCATGTTTGATCTAACCAGTCGTTTTACTCTTAAACAGGTTTGTAATTTTTTTTTCCTTTTTCATACTATTATCGTGTTTTTTTTAAACCACATCTATTATCGTGTTAATGTTTTTGTTTGGTTATATAATATAACTTATATCTATATTATTAAAATTGAAATATACATTGAAATTGTTTGAAAACTTGAATAGTAGTTTTATAGAAAATTTGTTTGGAAATATAGATAGTAATTTTAATGAAAAAAAATTGTTTGTAAAGATGAATAGCACTGTAGAGCTGGGAATTATTATCCGAGATCCGGATCCGCTCGGAAAATAGGATATCTGGAACGTCCGGATCCGAATAGTAAAATGTCGGATCCATCAAATCCGAATCCGGATATCAGGATTTTTAAGTCCAGATATCCGGATCCGAATCTGATTTTTAAAAATACATTAAATTTTAAATTTTATTAATAATTATAGTTGATTTTTTTTAATATTTATACATAAAAATTAGTCTTATAATATTACATTTAATTTTAATAATATTATATGCATAATTACATTAATGAATTTTGTAAAAATAATTAATTTATGTAATGTTTATAGATTATTTAAATTCAATTTGTATTTTATTTTTATTATTCTTAAATTATTTTGACGGATCCGAATCCGAATCCAAATACTCGTGGGTATCATAATATTTAGACAGATATCCGAAATTCAAATATCTGGAAAATATAAATCCGAATCCGAATACTAAAATCACAAATTCTACGAATCTAGATCCGAATTCGGATACACCGGGATATTCAGATCGGTCTCAAGCCTAACAATCTTGTTCATTGTTTGATTTACGCGTCTTCTTCAAAAACTCCATCCCCACATCGATAAATATCGGGCCGAAAATTAGGAGGTTAAAGGCCCACTAAAAGGTATCTTGAGAGCCCTTTTCACATTCAGTATCTGTTTGTCGTCGATCGATCTCTATAAGAAATATTCAGTTTTATCTCACCCTCTCGGCTTCATTCTTTGTTGACGATCGATAGAGAGAGATGGATCCAGACGCAGTAGCCAAGGCCTTCGTGGAGCACTACTACACCACCTTCGATTCGAATCGCGCGGGGCTGGTCTCTCTCTACCAGGAAGGATCCATGTTGAGTTTCGAAGGGCAGAAGATCCAGGGCTCTCAGAACATCGTCGCCAAGCTCACCTCTCTCCCTTTCCAGCAGTGCAAACACAACATCACCACCGTCGATTGCCAGCCCTCTGGTCCCGCCAACGGCATGCTCGTCTTCGTCTCCGGTAACCTTCAGCTCGCTGGCGAACAGCACGCTCTCAAGTTCAGCCAGGTTTGTTTTTCCCTGAAATCTCCTTTCCCCCTCTTTGATTTGAGTGTTTTCTCGTAATCCTGGTTGTTAGGGTTTTAGATCGATATGCTATTAGGGCCCTAGAATCTTGATTTTAATCTTGAATTGAGACGACGTTTCGGACCCCTAGGTTGCATTGAGTGATAGATGATCTGTGATTAGGTCTTCTGAGGTAAAGAGGTTTTCCCCAATTGATTGCGTTAACTCTATAGTGTGTGTATCACCTGCTGCTCTGTGTCTGTAAGTGATGCCTCTGCATCATTCTACTCTTAGGTCTTCACTCAAGGTGTTACTTGAGTCTTTGTTATCAGTTTTGTGTGAACATAACATCAGCTTAGTAGAATGTAAATATTATGCATCATGAAGCCAAGTGGGATGCTTTCATGGCAATTTTACATACTCGTTGTGACCGACATTTGTATTTCTCATGTGGATATTGTTTCCTTGCCTATACCATACATCTGATAACTGCACGTTGTTCTGATCAGACTTGTTCTTGACATAGCTTTCTTTTGTGCCCCACAGATGTTCCATTTGGTATCAAACCAGGGAAACTACTACGTGTTCAACGACATATTCAGGTTGAACTATGCCTGAGGAATAATGTGGTGCGCGTGAACCATTGTTTCAAGCTAAAAGAGACTGATGGGAAAGTTTGAGGGTTGAATTCATGTTGGTTTTAGATTTGGGAACTTAAGCTTTTAACTTCTTGTCTTTATTTTCAGTCAATGGAGCTCTCTTGTTACTTTGGTTGATATGACTCCACGGGCATTGATCCATGATTTTAAAGAACAAAAGGATTTGTTTTGAATGAAATATGGTTCTCTGTTGGAACCCCTTTTTCTTATTGAGAATTTTCTTACAAGTAGCAAATAATGAGTGTAAAAAAACCCCTTGTTTCCAGATTGCAAATGTTTAATACAAACAGGCACAAAAGAAAGCTATTATCATTTATCATCATCGTCGAAACCAAAGTCTCGCAACAGCTCGGGCACCTGGATTTGAGCACTGGAGTTTGTTCCATTCCCATTGTGATGACTGTCTTCTTCCTTGGCGTTGGAGAGTTTGTCCTTGATTGGACGTAACTTACCTTTAAACATCCCAGAAAACATACCTCCGATGGACTTGATTGGGTGGGTTAATCTCTCTTTCATCATGTAAATCATTGAGTACTCGGAGAGCTGCCAAGTCAACGTCAGGATGATCAAAGCAGAGAGTAGTATGTGGGTTACTTTGTTCTGCCTCTTCACCTCCTTGATGTCTTTAGCTATTTCTTCTATACTCTCTTCCAACTCCCTCTGGTCCACGCCTTTTCCTTTGGATAGTGAAGAAGCTAGCGATGATTCCTCTTCTTCTTCTTTGGTAGTCTCAACTACTTTTTGGTATGGATTCGGTGATTCCAACTGAGTTTATTATATAAACAAAAACTTAGCATCAGCCTTGACATGTGCCAGTACATTCTTCTGGCCATCAAAAAGTTACAAAAACACAAAAGTTACTTTATGAGAATGGTGCTTTGACAAGATAAGCTCACTATTACATCGGAACAACCAAGTGGTTCAACTAAGAATAGGAGACACTTAAAAAAAAATCAAGTTCATCTACTTTTTGTTAATGATCCAGCCACAGCTAGTAGGAGCTTTGTTTTGGTAACAAAACTGCTCATTACAGCACAACAATTATTATACAGACTTTTGTCACAAAAGTCAATGATTCAAACATGATCATATTCAATCTGGTACTCAGAAAAGTTGATCGCTGGGTAACATCAGATTAATCAATTTAAATAAAAAAAAAGATGATGGAGGAAAAGGGGTACGTACCTGAGAGATGATCCTAGACAGCAAAAGCTGATCGTCATCGTCTTCAATAAAGGATTCACCAGCAGCTTCTCTATTCCTCTTCTCATCAAGAAGCTTCTCGATGGTTCTGGTCATAACCTCCACATCCTCACTCGACTCCATTCAGAAAAACTTTGCTTCTCTACCCTCACCGCCGCTCTCTCTATTCTATATCCCCCCTCAAAGATGTTAGTTGCTTATACTTCTCTTTTTATTTATTTTATGTAGCTGGGACACGTAACTACGAAGTCTACGATTGACCGCTTCTTGAATAACTCACATCACCTCCAACCATTTATTTTTGGTTCGTCCATCACAGAAAATTGATCGAGCCGGGTAAAATCCAAATTTAGGTTATATTTGTATCAATTCTTATCAACCAAATTCATTTTGATTTTATACGGTTTAGTTCTGTAAAATCCAAGCTAGCAAATTGAAGCTTCTTGACAATTGCATATTTCGAGGTTATGATGGGGGGACCTGCAACTTTTATCAACTACAAACAAATGTTTTACGGCTAGTTGGGTAAAAGAAACAAAATCGAAAACAAATGTTAGATACTATAATCCTTTGTATGCTTTCTATAAGAAGAAATCCACGTTACATAATGATAATAAAATCATCCATGAAAATAGCACAAAATAAGAAGGCTTCTCGATCTCTAACAGACAAATCTTTTTGAAAGGTAAAAAAAATAAAATATAGAACTCCTCAATGTCCACATGATTTTGCCCAACCAAAACAGAGATAAAAGAAGACAGATAAACTCTAAATCTGGATTATCCTTTTTTCTTTGTGCTCTGCTCGCTCAGCTTCAGGGATGATGATAGGCATCACTTCATAACAGCTTCCATTCTACAATTGGATAATATCGAAAATCAAACATTGTAATTTGTAACCATGAACATAGTTGGGCTAAGCTTTAATTTTTCATGAAAAATGAATGATGGCACAAAAAAGACTAAAATCTGATTTAGCGTTTGTTGAGAATTTCAAGAAAAGCGGTCACACAGTTACATTTGATCCTAATTCTCTAAAAGCCCTAAATTCAATTCTCTAACAACAACGAGATGTGGATAGAACTACTAAACCAAGTGCCATCATTTAGAGCTTGTTTCAATGAAAATTTACCAGAAACCTCCTTTCTTGGGGGCGAAGGCGGCGGCAAGACGTAGCAGAGGATAGCTCTCCCGACCATGGAAACGGCGGAAACGATCCCGGCGACGTAGAATACGACGATCAGAGCGAGAACCCAAGGAAGCAGGAGGAAGCCGATGAAGAAAGTAACGGATCCACAGAGCATAAGAGCCACGGATACGCCGAGAAGCATCGACGCGAATCCCGACGGAGATATGTGTGCCATGGAAAGCGACGACGACGAAAACCGAGGAGGCCGATGACTTCTTCTCACCGGTGATTCCGGGAAGTGATCGGGGAGAGAAATGGGCATCGGGGGAGAACGGAGGAGAGACAGAACAAGAGCCGATAGATCGTAGAAAGCTCTATTAGACTCTTCATCTCGTTGTCTTCTCATCATTGTAGATAGATCCGCCGATTGTTTTGGGAGAAAGAAAGGTTTAATGTCAGCTGAGGAGGAGTAATGGAGACGATAACGTTCCCTAGAGACAAGCGAATTGAATCTTCTCTGCAAATGGATCACTTTTTTATATATTTTATATTAAAATCTTTTATAGAATCTCAGAATTTCTTGTGTTTGGATAACGAGAAAAATAATGAAAACTAGATTTTGATCCGCCTTAAGAGGACGGGTATATGTTTTGTTTTGTATATTTTTTTTAAATTGCATTTCTAAATGTATGTTTTTTTTGTTATTATATATTTTTTTGTATCAGATATGTGTGTTTTGGGCAAATCTTTATTTTTATTTCTAATTTTACTTGTGTATTTTTTTTTTCTCAAAATGATTAGGCTTCTTATTTTGAACATTGAAATAAACTTATTATTGGACGAAAGCTTACAAAGAAATAAAAAAAGCCCTAAATAAAAAAATAGTAGTTAAAAAAAGACCATTGTAAGCATCTTCAAAAGTTGGATACAAAACTCCATTACCGTCCTAAGAGGGCGGGTATATGTTTTGTTTTGTATGTTTTTTTTAAAAATTGCATATCTAAACGTATGCTTTTTTGTTATTATATATATATATTTTTGTATCAGATATGTGTGTTTTGGGCAAATCTTTATTTTTATTTCTAATTTTACTTGTGTATTTTTTTTCTCAAAATGATTAGACTTCTTATTTTGAACATTGAAATGAAATTATTATTGGACGAAAACTTACAAAGAAATAAAAAAAAACCCTAAAGAAAAAATAGTAGTTCAAAAAAAAAAGCATTATAAGCATCTTCAAAAGTTGGATACAAAACTCCATTACCAGTTCGTAAATCTTTGTAGTTGGTCGAGTTTTTGTTATGGTTTAAAAGAAAATGCATATAATCTAATTCACTTTGTTTGGAATTTGTAAACATGTTACTCATTCTTTTATCTTTGTTTTCTCTATTAATTTTCATCCAATCTTGATATTGTGAAGTTTGATTTGCTTTCTTTGTTAAGGCATTACCAAAATGATGTTCTTTATGTGAAGCTTCTTTGTAACATTTTTCCATATTTTTTCTCTTCATTTGTAACAAATATGATAAAAAACAATTTCAAAATTTGACCCGCCCTTCAGAGGGCGGATATATTTTTTATTGAAAAAATTAATTTTATGTCATGAATATTTTTATCCTTAATAAATTATATTTTGTTAAGAATTTTATGAAATTTATCTAAAATTATTGTATGAATTATTTTTGTTATTTTAAATATGACCAAAATTTTGAAGACTCTAAATAATTCTGACTCGTATTATGATTTTTTTTATTAACTTGCTGTTAAACTTGTGAATTATTTCACAGTGATTTTTATTTTTAGTATTTTAATTTATTAAACTATTGTTTTTTTTGTCATAGACTCGTTATGTATTGATAAAATCTGCTTTTGTGTATTTTAAAAAGTTTATATGATTTTTTATTTTAAATGAAACTATTTTTTTTTAATATTTGAGAACATTCGGGTCTTCAGAATCTAGATTCTGATCCGCCCTTTCAAAAGGACATGTATATTTCTTGTTTAACTCTTTCTAGATATTTAATTGTAATACTTGTGTTTTTTTCTTAATCATATTTTTGTGTAGTCATATATGTGTATAAATCTTAATCAAAATGTATTTGATTTAATGTAGAAATAATAATAATTTAAAGTTGGCCGGCATACGCTCGTTTCTTTATAATTATAAATCCATTTTTTCCAATCATATTTACCTATTTAGATTAGGCTTAGGCATCGGATCTTCAGATCGGGTTTTATTGGGTCATCATCCTTCGGTTCCTGAAAATTTAGATCCATTTAGATATCTATAGTTTTTCAGGTCTGTTCGGCTCGGATCTTGTCGAACTCTTGTCGGTTCAGGTATATAATTCTAATATCCATAAAACACTCGTAATTTCAGTTTTATTTTCGGATTCGGTTTGATTTGGGTATATAGGACCTGAAAAATACCTGACATATCCAAACTGAATTTGAAAAATCGGAAAATACCTGTAAATCCTAAAAATGCCTGGAGAAAATATATCTGAAAATATATCTGAAACTTAACCAAAATCAGATCCGAAAATCCGAAGGTATCTCAAATTTTACCCGAACACCCAAATTATATTTTTTGGAAATATAAATTTACCGAAACCTGAAATTATACCTAAAAGCCTGAAATTATATTAATCGAAATTGATATATTTGGTTTTGTGAAAAATTAGAGTAGTTTATATTTAGGACATTAGTGGTTATGCAAGTGGTTTGTTTTATGTGTTCAAAGGGCGGGTAAACGAGAAGGATATCAACGAAACCAATAAAAATCTTATAAATGGGTTATGGAAGTGGTTGTTCCTTATAGACGTATTTTTTGGTTAAAGAGCAGTTATATTGATATCAATATAAGCAGTTATATAATGCTTCATTATTGCTGTATGTTTTTTTTAAATTGGACTCAACTATTATCAATAGGACTGGAAAATTAATTGATGAATAGAGAGGCGCGCGTGTGAAGACGCGGCGGTGAGGCGAGTATTTGGATTCAGAAGAATGGAGGTGGAAGACAATTTGAGGGGGAAGAGTGGGTCCTTTGGTGACGTGTAGTGCCTTATCTTCCACCACATAATCTTATCTCACTTCTTTTTTCTTTCTTTTCTTAAATTTTATTTCAATCACGCCAGGGAAGTCGTTTTCATCTTCGTGCTTTTTCTTCATTTTATTTTATGCTAAGTTATTTGACTTCTACGACTAGTTTTAATTTTAGATCAAATAAGAAGAGTTTTAAAGGAGAAAAACGTGCTGTGTCTTCAACTTGTTACATCACATAAGAAAAGTTAATAATGACTGCATCTGAAAAACAACAAATTTGTGATAGTTAAATTAATTAAGGTGATTAACAACGTTCTTGAGAGGTTGTTAATAAACAATACTGCAATATTTTAATGACGTTCTTTTTTTTTTGTAACTGGCTTACTTATACTAAAATCAAAAGGCAAATGTTTACAAAAACACAAATGCTCTAGGTAAGGAACAAAACCCAATAAAACTCATAAATTAGAACACATCTAACCCCATTTAGTGATCCAGCTCTAGTGAGAGACCCAGTTGTTGTCTTCCTTACGGGGAGGGAAGTTTGTCGTTTGTATCGAGAGGATACCGAATAGTGATAGAACCGTATTTTATAAATTACGAGATATTGAATATTGGAAAAATAAAATTGATAAAACTATACCAAAGATTAAAAAATTGATGTTACAACTGCAGATGCGAGATATTATCTATTTTCTTAACTTAAAATACGTCCCGTAGTGCGACATTCGATAACGTAATGAGTCCCATGATACAATTGCAAACAATCTTCTGAATTTGTGTCACTCTATCAGAAGCCTGGCGAAACTAATTTTGTGTGTATTCTCAGACTAAAAAAAATAATCAAAGAGAAAGAGAGGAAAATGATAATATGAAGAATTGTTGAACAAATGATTTCTATCAATATTACATCAAATGAGCTTTCACGTATTGTTATATAACTTCAAAAGCTAACGTTACGTTACTTAATGGAGTGAGCCAACGTTCGAGAACTGAAGTGCAGTAATGGAATTGATTCTCCATGACTCACCCATGTTGACTAAATATTGCTTTTTGACCAAATAAATTCAAAGCCAATAAATTATTTTTCTTTTATGGATTTGCATTTTTATGTTTTAAATAAAACATAAAAATCATCATAAATAAAATTTTAAAGATTAAGTTATTGACATATTGTCCAACTAACAAAATCAATCTCAAATTCAAACCCATATATCTGAAGTGATTCATTTGCTAAATATTTTATATTTAGCCCAATTTAAAGCTTTGTAAGTAATTAAGTATAGTATAAAAATATTAGAAAATGGCGATGGCGACGGCGATCAAGTGCTAGGGTTTTGATGGAGCTTCGATGGCGAGATCCGGGGGATCGAAGAGATTTTATGGATCACAGATGGTCGGATTACACTCATTCGCATGCCATGGGTAAAAAAAGGGATCAATTAATTGTTGTTTGGAGGAGAGATCTTACAGATTCTCAAAGGTTTCACGGGGAAAAGGGGAAGTCAGAGATGATACGATATTGGAGATCTGCAATATCTTTGAGTCAGATAAGATCGTGGAATTATTATTTGTCCAACATCCGCGATCAAGATTTCTGTGGTACGATTTTCGTTCTCATTAAAATGAAAGTCGATTTGGTTTATGACAAAATTCTTGTCATGGAGGAGAATGAAGGATTTACTATTCAGGAGAATGATCTCCAAGACCTCACGGATGGTGAAACTGAGGAGATGGTCACTTTGCAGGACCTGAATGTGGTAAAGGATGCTGAATCACAAACAGAGGAAGTAGAGGAGAAAGAATTAGGTGTTGGTGATGTGGACAAAAAGAAGGGCACAAGTAAGGTGCTTTTCAAGCAAACGGCACTAATAAGAGGAACTTTAAAAAAGATGATGGTCCAGGCTTTTGTTTCTCAGGGCGAGCGTATTTACAAGACAGGATCTCACCAAACAGAGGGTACCAAGCAAGCTGAGACTAAAGGTCCTTCAAAACCTACGCCAAGCTCTTACAATATGATTTATCGAGACTATGGAGATTCAAGGAGTGAGCAGTTAGAGGTTTATGGTTTCTTAATTATCATTGTTTTAATAAGCTTTATGATCTTTGTTTCTTCTTTGTTATCATTTGGTGTACTGGTGTCTGTAAGTTTTTACTTCAAGGTTCATATATGGAATAACACTGGTTCATTTGGGTTGTGTGGATTTTACTTGGTTCGGTGGGATGCATTCATATGGGTGTGTTTCGCGTCATCGCATGTGTGGTTGGTCTCTTTAAACCAAACGCAAGGTCTTTCCAAGAGTTCTGAGAAGATAGCAAACAAAAACAAGGTTTCGTTGACCTATGGGAGGCAACGATGTAAAGCTTTCTCAAGACTGTTTTGTTGGTCTCAGACAGAACACAGAGTGTTCTCACCTTGTTCGTTTGTATGGTCTCTTGCATTGTGGTCGTTTATGTTTAATGAAAGAAATAAAACTGGTTTATCTTCTTTTTGGTCTGGATGTGTCCTGGGGACTGTAAGAGTAATATTTTGGGAATTTTTATCTGCGGAGTTCGAGAATATCAAGGTTACACATGTGGTTTTGTGGCTGTTTTTGTTTGAAGTTTGTTTGGGGATAAGGTTAGAAAGGAGTCGACCGTGTGATCAGGGGATGTGTGGGGTCTCATTAAACCCAACACAACACAAGGAAAAAAGGAGATTGGTTGGAAGACGAGATGGTCATGGGTGGAGAAAGATTGGGTCTAGACAGATATGGCTGAGAGATATACAAATCATGAGGTGGAAAGTGGATTATGGTTCCTGGTTACGGACCGGTTTAACACTGAAACGAGGGCATAGCAAAACTTGCTATTTTCACGGGAATGCAAAGTTGAAAAGTTTTTTAAGTTATATAGATGGCAATTTTGGCATTTATAGGAGGACACGAGATGAAATATATAGTGACCACATTAACATTGCTCATCACAGTGTTCCGACGGAAAAGTATACAGTTGTATATACATTCTGGGCTTCATCACACCCAATTTTTAATGGCTCGAAAGAGCAAGATTAATCATTTTTTTAATGAAAATATTAAGTTGGAATTGTAGAGGTATGGGAAGCAAATGGACAATTAGTTATTTACGGGAGATATGGCATCAATATAAACCAGACTTTCTTTTTTTATCAGAAACAAAGCAAGATTTTGCCATTGTTCAATGATTTCAATCACATTTTGGATATGATAATCTAATAACGATAGATCCGAATGGAACAAGCGGAGGGTTAGCATTATATTACAATAATGAGCATCATGTTAATGTTTTATACTCCAGTAACAGGATGATAGATGTGGAGGCAGAGGCTTTGGGGAAGAAAATATATTTGACATTTGTATATGGAGACCCCATCCAGAGATTGAGAGACCAAGTATGGGAGAGATTAACAAGATACGGCATTTCAAGAGATGATCCTTGGTTTATTATTGGAGACCTAAATGAAATTACTGGGAACCATGAAAAAGAGGGCGGACCGTTACGGAGCCCAGAAACATTCGTATCGTTTAATAATATGATCCGTAATAGTGGGCTCCTGGAATTTTTGGCAAGAGGAAACAAATTATCTTGGCAAGGAAAGAGGAAAGTAAATGGAAAATCGACAATGATTCGGTGGGATGGATAAAGCTTTAGCAAACGAAGAATGGCATACAATGTTTCCACAATCGTATACAGAATATTTGAAACTGGTGGGATCGGACCATCGACCGATAGTGGCTTTTTTAGAGGATAAAGTTACTAAACGCAAAAGACAATTTCGATTTGATAAACGATGGATAGGACGGGAAGGTTTTTTGGAATCTATTGCCAGAGGCTGGACAAAAGAAATGAGGAATACAACTGGCAATATGGGAGATGTTGTGTCAAAGATTACTAATTGCCAACATGAACTCTCAACTTGGCGTAAGAATAACCCACCATATGGAAAAGAAAAAATAGCGGAATTACAAAAAGCATTGGAGGAGGTTCAAACAGATGATAATAGATCTCAAGAGGATATTTTGGAAGTGTCTCGGAAACTACAAGAGGCTTATAAAGACGAGGAGGAATACTGGCAACAGAAAAGTCGAAATACGTGGAATACGGCGGGAGATCGCAGTACCAATTTTTTTCATGCCTTGACGAAACAGCGAAGAGCGCGTAACCGGTTAGTGGGCTTATATGATACAAACGGACACTGGGTGGTTAAGGATGAAGGAATTGAGAAGGTTGCTGTGGATTATTTTGAGGATCTTTTTAGTACTACGTCGTCTAGGAAATTTGATGATTTCCTAGAAGAAATTAAACCAACTATCTCTCAGCAAACGAATCAGCGGCTAATAAGGCTCGCCACAGAGGAAGAGGTGCGGCAAGCACTGTTCATGATGCATCCAGAGAAGGCACCAGGACCAGATGGAATGACGACACTCTTTTTCCAACACACTTGGAACCTTATCAAGCAGGATATATTGGAAATGGTCAATAATTTTTTGACTACATGGAAATTGGATGCGCGACTAAACGTTACAAATATATGCTTGATTCCTAAGACGGAAAGACCTACAAGGATGACAGAGCTTAGGCCAATAAGTCTCTGTTATGTCGGTTATAAAATTATATCAAAAGTTTTGTGTCAAAGGCTAAAGGCTTGCCTACCGGCTCGGATTTCGGAAACACAGTCGGCTTTTGTGGCTGGAAGACTGATTTCAGACAATATCCTGATTGCCCAAGAGATGTTTCACGGGTTGAGGACAAATAAGGCTTGCCAAAACAAGTTTATGGCTATAAAAACGGATATGAGTAAGGCTTATGATAGAGTTGAATGGGATTTTATTCAAGCATTACTTCAGAAAATGGGGTTTGATCACCATTGGGTTCAATTGATGATGGAGTGTATAACCTCGGTACAATACATAGTATTATTAAATGGACAACCACGAGGACAAATTATTCCAAATAGAGGCTTACGCCAAGGGGATCCGCTATCTCCGTATTTGTTCATTATGTGCACTGAAGCCTTAATAGCAAATATTAAAAAGGCTGAAAATGAAAAAAAGGATGACAGGAATAAAAGTGGCAAGGGCATGTCCTTCAATTTCTCATTTGCTTTTCGCAGATGATAGTATTTTTTTCTGTAGAGCACATAAAGAGGAATGCCAGACCATTTTGGTTGTTCTTAAAGAATATGAAAAGGTTTCGGGACAGCAGATAAATTTTCAAAAACATCGATCCAGTTTGGCCATAAAGTTGATGACGATACTCGCCAAGAACTTAGGAACATTTTGGGAATACAAAACATGGGAGGAATGGGAACATATTTGGGAATCCCAGAAAGTCTGGGAGGCTCAAAGGTACAAGTATTTGGCTTTGTTCAGGAAAGGTTAAACAACAGAATCAATGGATGGACTTTTAAATTTTTTTCTAAAGGAGGAAAAGAAGTAATTATAAAATCGGTGGTAACGGCTCTGCCCAATCATATTATGTCCTGTTACCGAATACCAAAGACGGTGGTGAAAAAGCTTACCAGTGCGGTAGCACAATTCTGGTGGAGCCCCAGTGGTAATACAAAAGGATTACACTGGAAATCATGGGATAAGGTTTGTGAGCATAAGGATGATGGAGGACTCGGTTTTCGGGATTTTACGGACTTCAACACAGCCATGCTTGGCAAGCAGCTATGTAGATTAATAGAGTAACCAAATACTCTATTTTCTCGTGTCTTTAAAGGTCGATATTTCAGGAACGCTTCACCCCTGGAACCGATCAGATCGTACTCGTCCTCCTATGGATGGCGCAGTATAATCTCTGCTAGATCTCTGGTTAGCAAAGGACTAATCAAAAGGGTGGGATCAGGAACATCCATATCAGTATGGAATGATCCCTGGCTCCCAACCAATCGCCCGAGACCAGCAAATAAAAAACAAAATGTTCTTTTACCAGATCTTACGGTTGACTCCTTCATTAATGAAGCGTCACGAACATGGAACTCACAGGCTCTTCAGGAAATACTGAACCTCGAGGATGTTAAAATTGTTGAGAGTACCTCTAAGCAGGACACAAACAATTGATCGGGATGGCTGGCATTTTACAAAAAATGGAAAATATACAGTTAAATCAGGATATCAAGTGGAGAGAACATATCCGTACAAAGGAAGAGGGGCGGTGGAGTTTGGACCCACGGTTACTGATCTTAAAGCTAATTGTTGGAAAGTGCGTTGTCCACCAAAGATGAAACATTTTCTATGGCAACTAGTGTTGGGATGTATACCAGTAAAGAAAAATCTAAAGGCAAGGGGTATTCGAGGAGATATCCAGTGTGACAGATGTGGAGCATCAAAGAAATCAATAAATCACGTTTTCTTTGAATGCCCACCGGCAGTCCAGGTTTGGGCACTATCAAGAATCCCAACGCATCCAGATCACTTTCCAGGACAATCTTTGTTTACGAATATGGATTACTTATTCTGGAGGATCAAGCCAACAATGGAAGATCATCATTTCGCATGGATACTTTGGTACATATGGAAAGGACGAAATAACAAAGTATTTAGTAATTTGGATTTGGATCCGAGGGATACTCTTCAAAAGGCTATGACGGAGTCTTTACTTTGGACGGAAGCTCAACAGGAAATAGTTCAGAAACAGATTCCGGTTACACACACGGCTGATACAGTATTGCCGATTAGATCGGGACGTTGGTGTTTCACGGATGGATCATGGAAAGCAGAGGATACTTTTTCAGGACAAGGATGGTATAGTACATTGGAAGGCTTTGAAGGGTTATTGGGAGCTAGAAATACAAGAGCTAGTCAATCCCCGTTATATACGGAAATCGATGCCCTTATATGGGCGATGGAATGCATGAGGAACTTAAGGCAATATAATGTTACATTTGCAACGGATTGTTCTCAATTGGTGAAGATGGTTTCGGAACCAGAAGAATGGCCTGCTTTCGCAAGTTACTTAGAAGACATCAAGAGTCTGAAGAGAAGCTTCCACAGCTCAAAGATTCATATACCACGGACGCATAACAACATGGCGGATAGCCTAGCACGCAGTGTGAGGCAACATACGTCGTTTACTGTCCATATGGATACAGAGCACCCAGTTTGGTTTACAGAGTCCACATGAGTCTGTAAAATGGTCGACAAAAAAAAAAAGCTTTGCATATCATCTATTTTGGACCTCCATTTCTCATTCAACATAACTCCGATTTTCACAAGCAAATACACTAACTCATAGTGTTCACGGTGACAATTATATCGAACCCAAATTCCAATCTTTCCGACAGACGTATCCGTCGAAAAATCCAACGGAAAATGGTCCACACCACTTTGTCAAAAACGAGTTCCAACAAATAATTTGCTCTTCTTTGTGATTATGGAGATTTTATATTTAAATTATGTGTTGTGATCTAATTTAATCTTTTTAGTTTAGTTAATATTAAAATTAAATATATAATTTGTAAATAAATAAATTTAAAATAGTAAAATAAGAAAAGAGCGAAGATTTATGTTGTTTTTAGTTGTGAATGAATTATATAGTTCAAATAAATTTAGATTATTTTACTTATTTTTTAATTCATCATGTATTTGTGTGACTAATAAAATCGATTATAACATTTCAAATGATGATAATTATTGTGAGAATGATTAAATAGTGCATAATTAGAAAGTGGTGAACCAAATTGTAGTAATATAAAAAGGGAAATCGATCAAAAAACACATAACTTTTCAGGAATTGCCAAAAGAAACCTAGACATATGAGCTGGCCAAACAAAACACAAACTTTTCATTGACTTAAGAATTAATTAAGAACTAGATTTTGACCCACCCTTAAAAAGGGCGGGTATTTTTTTTGTTGGAAAAAATTATTTTACATAATAAAAATTATTTTTTTGATAAATTATATATTTTCACTTTTTATGATTTATTTTTGTTATTTAAATATGAATAAATTTTTGAAGACTTTAGATAAATATAATCCAAAATATGATTTTATTTATTTATTAAACCCGAGATAAACTTTTTTTATATTTTTTTAATTTAAATAAAATATTTTATATCTTCAACACTCTCTGTATTGAAAGAATTATTTGTGCGTTTCAAAATATTTTCTAATTTTTTTAATTTATTTTATGTGATTTAGTTTTTATTTTAAATGAATCTATTTTTTAAGAAGTTAAGATAATTCAGACTCGTATTATGATTTTGTTGATTTAATTATTTGTTATTTTAACTTATTTTGAGGTTTCATTTAATAAATACTTTCAAATAATTAATTACGTGAAATATTTTTTGGAAAGATATGGCGTAATATTTAAGAAACAAAAATTTTAAAAAGTCTAAAAACTGAATTATTAAATACTTTTTAATGTAATTGCAAAATAATAACTCTTTATTAGTTGCAAATACTGCCGGCAAAAAATTACATACAATATTTTTAATGAATTGGAAAAGTCATAACCATATTCATAAGAAGTATTCTGCTTTAATAATATAAATGTTCATGTCTAACTGATTTTATAAACTGCTAAAAGGCTGTTTTTAGTAAAATAATTATATTAAATGAAAAATTAAGTGATAATAAATGTAACACATTTTTATTTTTTATATAAGTTATTATTTTATTCATAAAAACATGGATTTGAATAATGTTTTTTGTTACGTTATTTTCCACCGATTGAAACTAAAATAATTTGTTTTACTAAATCGAACATTTAACCATATATAAAAATTATTATTTACATTTTTGATTTTATAATTGGCACAAAATCTATATTGATTAACAAATAATTAAAAATCTGCACTATTATTATTATAATAATATAATTAATGATGTGTATTATCGTTAAGGTAATATAATTTATAAAATTATTAAGCTAACTGAAATATAGAAAATACAATTAATGTAATACTATTATTCATGTTTCCAAACAACCTTTATTTATAATACTATACTTGTTTCCAAACATCTCTAAAATGTACTTCAACTTTAATAATATAGATAATATAGATAGATGTTTTCGCTGTTTTAACAGAAAAAATGACATTGACGTCGTTTTACATGATTTGAAAATAAAATAAAGTCAATATCTGAGTTTGAACCCATGTTGTTTGGAATAAATGACAAGATATTTTACCACTCGGCTAGTGGCTTAAACAATGAAGTTACTATTACATTTATTTATATGTGGTACTGATTGAATATAAAAAAATTATCTAAAAAACTTAAAAAGATCTCTAAAATTTCTAAAAACTGAAAATTTAATTCCAAAAAAGAAAATTTTCATTTTTCAGATTATAAAAAAAAATTGAAAAAAAATTAAAAAAAAATCCAAAAAGTTATAAATATTTTGAATCTGAAAACATATAATCAGAAACTATAAAAAATATTTTTTATAGTATCTGACTATATGTTTTCAGATTCGAAAATTTTTATCACTTTTTTTTGAATCTTTTTTCGAATTATTTTATTTTTTTCAATTTTTCTTTTAATAATTTAAAATAATGAAAATTTTATTTCTTTTACATTTTTTATAAAAAATAAAAAAAATAAAAAAATAATTTTTGATAGATTCTGATTATTTTCAGATTTGAATTTTTTTACTAACTTTTTTTTGTTATTTTTCAATTTTTTTTATTTATTTTCAATTTTTTTTAATCCTAAAGTGAAAATTCTCTCTTTTTGGATTTTTTTTTTAAATGAAAATTTTGGAAGATTTTTGATTTTTTAAAGGAAAAATATAATTTTATTTTTAATTTCAGTTTCAAAATTAATTTTATAAAAAATTTCTTTATTTTTCAATTTTTTGTAATTTTAAAGACCGTTTAAATTTTTCGAGAATTTTTTATATTCAAAATCAATACCAGATAATAGTAAAATTGTTTGTTCTTTCATTGAATGTGCCACTAGCCAGGTGGTAAAATACATTGTCATTTGATCCAAACAACTTGTGTTCGAACCCTGGTATCTATCTATTTTTATTTTTAAATCATGTAAAACAAAACTACGTCGTTTCACTTAACGCTAACAGTTAACGTTGGATTAACGCTGTCTTAACTCTCGTTTAACGATGTGCTAATTTGGTTAGTCAATTGTAAGTTTCTTAATAATCCAAATAAGTTAACAAAAGTTCAGGGTTTTATTGGCCAGACAAATGTACATGTTTTTTGGCAATTTTTGAAAAGTTCAGTGTTTTTTTGGCCGATTTCCACTATTAAAAATAAATGAACAAAAATATAAAAGAAAAGAAATGGGGACACATGTTAACAAATCTTATTTCCACATGTCATAGATAAAAGTCTATTTTATATCCTTTTATTATTATTTGAGGAGCATTTTAGGAGACTAACCTTATATTCATGTGTTATTAATAAGAATGTCATTTCCTATGTGGCATCACCATATGCCTTCTCAGCCCCTTTATGTAAAAATCTTCTACTTACTAAACTAATTACATTCTTTGCCATTACTCATTAAATGTTGCTTAATATAATGTTTTAATCATATTAATTGGTTACATGGACTGTTATTGATGATAATATCAATGGTTATGTGTGAATGTAAAATGATTAATGGTTTGTATGTTTCCGTCACTACATGGTCGACGGTTCATAATTTAGGTCAATGTCGTATGAAATATAATGATATCTTATGTGATATAAAAATGATTAACAAATCAAAACCTAGTGTTAATTAACGTTTTTTATTTCTTTGTAATGTTGCTTTATATATCATCTAAATGTTACGTTGATATCAAATCAGATTATTGTAAACATGTTTTATATCATTATAAAATGGTATGTTTTCGTAAGTTCATATCCATTTTTTAAAGACATCTTAATAAATGTAATATAACATAGTGATCCTTTGCAACGTTTAGTATGTTTTGAATTGACATAAACGATCAACTATATTAATTTAAATGGGTTGACAAGTCGACATCGAATATTGTAACATATGGAAACTTAAAATTGAAAAAAAGTAATGTGTGATTGACAATTAATTTTGGATATATGATCAATTATGGATTCTAGAAAACTGAGTATTATCAAATATCAATCAGGTGACTGCAAAATAGAAAATCTTTTTAGGTCCTGATTGGTAAAGCAGATGAAAAAGCAGTATGCTGCAGAAGCTGTATGCTTTTGCTAAACAACTTAAAAGATTGATTGGTAGAGCAGTATGAACATGGTATTAAAATTTATTATTAAAACTCATATATAATATATTTATTTATAATGAATATATATATATATATATATATATATATATATATATATATATATATATATATATATATATATATATATATATATATATATATATTATTTTATATATTAATATATGTATATAATTAGTTATTTATTTACTAATTTTAAAATTATGTTTACAATTAAAAATGTTATTTTAAAATATAAATTATAAATTAAAATATCTATTTTAAAAATAATATTTTGCATTTGAAATATAATTTAATGTATATAATTTATTTAATTATATAAATTATATTATATTTTAAAATATAATTTAATTTGAAAAAAAAATATAATTTAATTTATATAATTATCTAAAATATAATATATATATATATATATATATATATATATATAATATAATTTAGATAATTAATTTATTAAATATATATAATTAAATTATTAAATTTATATAATTAATTTATATAATTAATTTATCTAATTTATATAATTAATTTAAACTATAAGTTATATATTAATTTAATTAAATATAATGTGTTTGTGTAAGAAGTAACAACTTTCTGGGTCAGAAAACAGTTTCATACAAGCTTGATCTGCAATGTTTCTTCACTCCAAAAAAACAAGATTTGAGTTTAAATCTTTTTGAAGGGAGAGAGGATGGTATGATCTTGAGTAGCTGCAGTAAAAATAGAGGAGAAACATGAGGTAATACGTCCTTGATCAGTCCTATAACTGATCTGAACCAGCTGAGAAGAGATAAACAGGAACTGGTGGTAGTTAAAGAGCAGCCAGAACTGGAGGATGAGTATGGGGACAAAACCACACGACCTCCTGACCAGAAAAAGGTTAAACTGAGAGTACATGGTCTCATGTTAATGTGCAGGACGTGTGTAGCATCATCCTGGAGAGAAGCAGACAGCTTTAAACTTAACAAAGTGGAGGAATCATCTACCTTAGAAGCTACATGCCTTGAGAAAAGTTCCAAGATGTTATTGAGACATGAGAAAGGATTGCAGAGCTTTGTATTTGACCCTGGAAATATTGGAGAAGTGAGGATATATCTGAAGGCCATATCATGCAATCTGGTGTTGAGTGATCAAGGTTCTATCATCATACAGAGCTTGGATTTGAGGACAAATCCTTTTAAAGGAGGAGGGGATGGTGTAGCCATGACCAGATACCTTGAGGAGGAGCTAAGTGACACTGATGAGGAGGCTACTGATGAGGAGAACCAATAACAGGAGCATAATCAAAAAGAGACACCAGGAGAGCCAGCAAGTGTGTGGATTGGACCAATGACTAGATCAAGGCTGAGAGCACAAGAGGAGAGGCTTCTACACTTAGCCAAATTCGTGGATGATGCTTTCAAGGAAGATAACCAAGACAAACCAGCCTGTTGGTTCAATTTGATTCAATTGTAATGTTTCTGGTTAATGGGCTTTTCATTTAATTTAAACCAGAAACAATTAAACCAGGTTTTGGGTAGATTAGGACTTTAAATCAAACCAATTTCGTGGCTTATTAGTATTAGGATTAGGATTAAACCATCTGGTTTAATCCTAGGGTTTATTTTCTTCATCTTTGTCGTTTTCTTTTTAGACTGCAAGCAGCTTGCTTGAAAACTCATTCAACTTTCAATCTAAAAACTTTCAAACAAAGTTGTTTCAATCTTTAAGCTTTCTCTGTTCAGCTCAAGAACATTGATCTCACTAAGGGAAGGAATTCCTAGTGAACCATCTTAGACAATACAAGGTGATCTTGTGTCTTTGAGTAGCAAAACAGCTTCTGAGCAATCCATAGCTCTTTAGCAAAGTCCACCATCATCATATATCATCTATCCACACGCCTTGAAGCAGATTGAGTCTTTGATTCTCCGTTTGCAAGGATTATCAAAGCATTAACTCCACCTACAAGAGATCCAGGGAGAGATAGCCATTCCAGGGCTACACCAATATATTTCTTAAATTTATATATTATAAATGCAAATGCTCTTTGAAAATCTTTATATGAGAGAATTTGCTAGAGAGCATTAGTATTTAGTAAATGCTCTTCTAAATGCTTTTGTAACAAATGTTGATTAGATAATGTAGAGCATAATGCTAATGCTAATGCTCTAACAATCAAAGCCTTAATGTTTGATCTCTCTTTTTGTTTTTTTATATATTAATCGAGATATGATCTGATTTAATTTTAAACATTGATGGTCGACTACATATACTTTTTAATGGGAAGTCTAATGTTCAAGTTTCCAAATTTATCACGTTTAACTAATTTGTGCTAACGATATTGTATTGATTTTTGCATGGTTTAGTTTTTGAAATATAAATTTGGAGATCATGCACAACTAGTGATTCTAGACATCAATGATCGTCTATTAATACCAATGAATCGAGATATGATCTGAATTTATTTTTATACATTGATGGTCGACTACTATGAATAACTTTATTTTATGGAAAGTCGAATGTTTAGATTTCCAAATTTATTTTGGTAGACTAATTTGAGCAATAATACAATTTTGATTCTTGACTTGATTACTTTTTGCCATATAAATTCGGAGAACATGCACCATTACGGATTCTAGACATAAATATTATCAATAAGGGAACATAAATTAATGCAAGCATAAATAATTAATTTCCAATGAAAAAAAGCCACAATTATGGATTGTATACAAGACTTTTGGCGTAAAAATTTAATTGCCTAGACAATTTTCACCGGCTACAATTTACATTCCATGCAATATATACCTCCATCACAACCCAAATGATTCAAAATGCAAGGCTTGAATTTCATCTCTGATTTTAAACCAAAGAATTCTCTATGCAAGATTAGGGTGAAAGTCATTAGACTTTGAAAGCAATATCCAACACTCAGCTGCTGGTGGAGAGACCATATAAATGGTTATAAATTTTGATGCATAGTACATCTTCAACTTATTATTTCTTTGTTATCTGATGTTTTTTATTTATAGGAAATGGTATTTACTATATGATATCACCAAACAATGTAAGTCTTACAATTATGGGAGAATTGCTAACACTAACCTAAATATTGAAGTCAAATGCATTGGTGTACCACAATTTCAGTCAAATGCAGAACCAACTTAAAGGAGAGATGAAAATACTATTTAGTCCTTATGACTAAACAAAAAAACGGAGTCTACATATTGAAGACTGAAGTCTACAAAGTTTTAGACGTCCAGCGAAGTCTGATATGTAGACTTGATGTTTAGTCTGCACTAAAATTTAATCTACTAAATTAATTTTAAAATTGTATAAAAATAATTATTGTGATAGATTTAAACTAATCATCAATATAATAGATAATATGAAGTAACTATAATAAAATTGTATATAATTGAACAATTTTAAGGAATATATACTAAATTGATAACCATGTGTTAACAATGTTCATAGTTTAGAAACAAAATGTTGTAACATGTTATGTCTCTTAGTGGTAGATTTTTAGGGTTAGACTTTAGATTTTGATTTTTTTTGTTTTATTGATTTAAATATGCTTATTAATGTTTTGTAATTTATATTTTGTGTAATTTTGATATTTGACACAGTAAATGAAACGTTTTGATTATCAAACAAACTATTTAGAGTTTGAGATTTGTGGTTTAGGATTTTGTAGACCTATAATAAAGTCTATACATCTATAGACGTCTTCATCAGTCTACTTTGTTTGTGTTTATCTTTAATTTTAAATTAAATGTTCCAAAATACTAAATTTGTGTTAAAAATTATAGGAAAAAGTTAGTAAATTATATACTAAATTTACGAATTTTTAAAATAATTAAACAAGTTATTAAATTATATACTAAATTTTGAAAAAAATATAGGAAAAGAGAAAAAAAATCGTTGTAGATTGACGAAGAACTCTACACACAAAATTTAACTTAACCGGATTTAACCAAAATAATTTTAACCTAACTGAAGTAAACCAAACCTAACCATTTAACCTAACCAGAAAAGTTACCCAGCATATAAATACCCTTTTTCAAGCATGTCGGGTAAAAAACCCTAATCGAAGCCGTTGTCTCTCTGATGGCGATTTCCGGTGAACTTGGATGTTTTCTTGTTTCCGCCGCTTAATATCTCTCACCGTTGTTCCTCCTCTCCGTCGCTCAGGTAAGCTAAACATCTCTCTCGGATTCTACCCCTCCATCGCTAAAAAGTAACCTCCAACCTTCACCTCTAAACTTCCTTTGCCTTTTTCTTTTCCAGATCTGAGCCGGCGACTTCCAACCAATGGTGCTTCTTATCCAAATTTCTGCTTCCGGTCAGTCTCACGGACGGTACTTCATCTCTCTCTGTCTTCTCCTGTTTAACTACTAAAGTAACTTGTTGACTTGTCTCAATATGCATGTAACCTCTCTCTTAGATTGTTTACTAACTTTTTAGTTTCTTTTGTTTCAGATCTGTGTCGGCCAGTCTCAGATCCATTTCTCTTAGGGCGCATCTTCTCTAATCCATCTCTGCTTCCGGTCAGTCTACTCTTAAGGTAGACATCATTGTCGCATGTAGACTTCATTTATGAAATTGTAGACTTCTCCCGTAGACTGCAAATTGAAATTGTAGACTTCTCTCGTAGACTTCAAATTGAAGTTGTAGACTTCTTGCGTAGACTTCATTTTTCAAATTGTAGATTTCTCCCGTAGACTTCATTTTTGATATTGTAGACTTCTCCCGTAGATTTCATTTTGAAATTGTAGACTTCTCCCGTAGACTTCATTTTAAAATTGTAGACTTCTCCCGTGGACTTCATTTTGAAATTGTTGACTTCTCGTGTAGACTTCTTTTCAAATTATAGACTTCTATCGTAGACTGCATTTCAAATTGTAGACTTTTCGAGTATAAGTTTAATCTCGTTTGTTTGTCTTTTTGCTGCAGATTTCAAAATGGATAACCTTGAATTCCCACTGAGGATGTATACTCTAGGGCAGGAACCTGTTCCGGGTAAAATCATTGCCTACTACAGTGATAACAGCAAGCTCTTCCCTGCTCTTAAACACGCACTCAACGAAGATGAATGGGAGGAGCTCAAGAACTCCACAGTAGGAGTGTTCTTGAAGTTCCACGAATTGGATTTTGGATGGGCTACAAGGTTGGTGCACTATATACTGAGTTTTCAGCTTGATTGCAAGAAGAAGAACGATTTGTGGAGTCTAGTGGGTGTTCGACCAGTGAGGTTTTCTCTGAATAAATTTGAAGCGATAACATGCCTGAACTGTGAGTATGTGAAGAATCTCGAGAATCCGATGGTTGAGGTAACAGATGACATGAGAGCATTTTGGGGGCGGATGGGAGTGCGTTTCGACCGGGGGCCAAGTATTGAGGAATTAACCACAGCGTGTCAGATGTGTGGAACATGGTTTCGAGATGATTGGCTGCGTTTAGGGTATCTAGCCATTTTCGCTGGCTTCATCCAAGCACCAAGAAGCTCGTCACCTTCATGTGCTAGCTTGGCTAGGTTGGTGATGGATCTAGATGCTTTTAAAGCTTATCTGTGGGAAAGGGTAGTGTTTAAATTCTTGATGGATACAATGAAGGGAAAAGACTTGGCCAACCTTTGGAAGGCTTTGTTCAGGTGCTTCAAGTCTGGGTCTTTTGGTGTCTCCCTGAATTCGCAGCAGGGTTTGGTGACCCTATAGAAGGTACTCCGACCCCACTTCTACTTGCCTACGCTGGTACTAGAGGCAAGATAAATCTGAAAGAAAATATTGTTAAACATGTATATGATTCATATATTTTTTTTTCAACAACACAATATTATTTTCTTCATATGGTTTTATACTAACAATATTATTTTCTTCCGCAGACTAGGGGTAACAACTTTGCTGTGAAGGAGCTCTCTGAAATGTTTCCTCTCTGGGATGGTGATCGGGAAGACTAAAAAGCTGATAATATAGTGAAGGCAATGTTTTCTTCACACTGGGTGTGGGAAGAAAGTCATTGGCCTCTTGTCGGAACAAAACTGTGGACAAATGTGAAGGTGGAGATTCATCCAATGAAGACAGAGGCTGGTCAGATGGAGCAAAGCAAGAAGGCATTATTCCCGTCTCCCACTGAGTCTGAGGGAGTATCACGCAAGAACGCTCGTCAGTCCCCTGGCCTGGATCTGGAGACCATGAAAGCAGAAATAGCTCAGTGGCTTACTGGCCTTACCTCTACCATAGTTGAGGGGCTGAGCAGATGTGAGAACACTCTGAAGATACAATCCGGCATGCTTGAGGGCCTTACTGCGAAGATGAGACATCTTGAAAAGATTGTGCATGAAGGTTGGAAGGAAGATCACATAAATGTTGGTTCATCTGCTGATGTACCTGAGGCTAATGGAGACAAGGATAAGGACGACATCAGTGAAGAAAGCAGAGCTGAGGAAGCATCTCCTAAACCCGCCAGAATGACAACAAGAGCCAAAGCCAAAGCCAAAGACGCCCAAGCCACTGTGGTTAGTACCAAAACATCTACCAAACCACTCAGTCTAAAAGAGGTAAAAAATCAGTGAAAAAGAAATAACTTGTTTGCTCTTGAATTTGGAACCTTGGAATATTAGCTTGTTTGGTTTGAAAAACGTATGCATTTGACTCTTCTCTTTTGGTTTGTACTGGATATTATATATGTTTTTAATGGCTGCTATTTGAATGTTCTCTTTTGGTTATTAATGTGGGTGTTTTGACTGAAAACAAATGCAGAGTGAGAATGAGAATGGAGACATAAGTGTTGTTGTAGTAGAAAAAGATCAAACAGGCATTGATTTTGGTTCTGTGAAAAAAAACTGAAACAAGTAAAAAAAGTGAGAGCTGCTTGCATTGTGGCCCGTGCTAGGAGTGATAGGCAACGTAGGCTTGCTGCAACTCAACAATCTCCTTTAGCTGGAAACAGCACAGCAAAGGTTATCATACATAACCAGCGGCACCGAGGCCTGGGTTATAACCCATTTGCTGGTGTTGATAAACCAAAGCTCTCTGTTCTTATCGATTGGCTGAAACTTGACCCGTAAGTCATCCAACCAAAGCTCTCTGCTCTTTATTTAAAAGACTTGGTAGTGTTTTAATTTCATGATTTGATTATTGATAGCAAATGGCGACAGAGGGTGAAAGGTTCCTCAAGTTTTTGGTTCTACACACTATTAACTCCTACAAAATGGTTGAGTGACACGGTATGTAGCCTTCTCTCGCTTGTAGAAGTCTTCCTTTGTTGTAGCCTTCTCTTCTTTGTTGTAGCCTTCTCTTATTTGTAGAGTTTTCGTTTGATGTAGCCTGCCTCTCATTTTGAAATTCAAATTATGTAAATGCAGCACATGGATGCTGGAATTAATCTCTTAAGACTCTAATACACAAAGCACCCAGAATGGTTTAGGTCAGACAGAGTTTGCTTCCTGGATGCTACGTTTTCTCAGATTTGGACATCAGGTTACTCAGAGTTTCTTGACTCTCCTGCCAGTCCTGACGGATCCGGTAAACTACTCCCTTCTAGGGCCTTAAACTACTACACTGGCGAGAAACCAGCATATTGCAGATCAGATAAGACATGGGCGCAGGAGATTGATGATATATATGCTCCATTATTTGTCAAGGGTGATCATTGGATAGCTTGCTGGATATCAATTCCGAGAAGGCACATAGTGATTTGGGATAGTGATGTTTCTTGCGCTAAGGATGAAGAGATTAAGCCTTTTGCACAGATGGTGACGTACATGCTGCATATGATGTCTCGTGGTGAAGAGAGAGAGTTGTACACAGTTGATTTCACACATGAGCGGGTCTCAGCATCTGAGGTACGACAAAACCATCAGAGTGGGGAATGTGGAGTGTACTGCTTGAAGTATATAGAATGTCATGCACTTGGCGTGGCATTCTCACCTCATGACCTGTGTGATAACAAAATCAAGACAATCAGGAGTCAATTGGCGAGTGAGATATTTGATGAGACCAGCATCAACGGCACAGAGAAACGTGTTTACAAGCATCTCGGTGTCTTTGACTAAGGTAAGGATGAAGTTTGGGTCGAATAGGAGGAAAGGATGAAGGTTTTTTGGTGACTTTCCTCATCGGATATATTAGGTTGATATAGTGATTTAGTACCTGACTATTGTGAGGAAAGGACGAAGGTTTTTTGGTGACTTTCCTCAGCGGATATATGTAGGTTGATGTAGTAGGATTTGGTATCTGACTTTTGTATTGTGCTGTGAGACACAGACTGATGTAGCAGGCTTTTGGTTGTAACAAACTTATGTAATTTTCGTGTAGCAGACTTAAGTATTAGTCTTCTTTTACAGAAGACTTTTACAGAATTCTGCTACTTGACTATCTATCAAAAGATATCATCTTTTGTGTTAAACTCATATTCAACTCATATGCCATAGACTGCAAACGAAGTCTACTATTAGTAAAAGAAGACTAACTAGTTGGTCTACACGACAAAAGAAGTCTCAAAGAGTAACATTAAGACATAAGATAACATCCAAAACAATAAGACAACATCCATAGCATCAATACAACTGATAAACACATAAGACAACATCCATAGCATCCAAAACAACAAATACAACTGATAGTTTCAACAACAAAAGACATAAGGCATAGACAAACAACATCTAAAGAAGCAATACAACTGATAAATTCAACATAATAGACATAAGACACCATAGGTTTAACCTGGACAGTGTGGACGAGTGTGACCCGGTTGTTTGCATTGGGAGCAACTATAATCCTTGTGCAGTTTTCGCGGTTGCTTTCCCCTCATCCTAGATATTTTTAGCCAAGACTGCCACCTCGACTTCTTTTGCCTACCTCGACCACGCTTGACTTCCGGAGGTAGGCATTTGTCTTTAGTGGTAGCTCCTGCATCATCACTTTTGTCCTCTGCGGTAGCTTCTTCATCACCACTTCTGTCCTTAGTGGTAGCTCATGCATCATCACTTTTGTCCTCTGTGGGAGCTTCCAAAACGTCACTTTTGGAAAAGATATTGGCCGTGTATGCTGCATAAAGATAATTCTTTGAATATGATGGACAGACCAGCGTAGAGACATGAATATTCACATCCTTTGCAGCTGCAATGGCATGTGAACAAGGTATCTTCCCAATATCAAAAACACCACATTGACACCTCCGAAATTGTAAATCAACAACACAATCTCGATATCCTCCCTTCACAAGAAACTGCCAACCATCAATTCATTCTACACTCATCATATCTGCATACTCTTCACGAATAGCCAACAAATTTTCAACTCCCCGACTAAGTAGTGATGTGAGTCTCAAAGCATCTTCTCTCCTTTTATAGAACCACCTTCTTAGCTTCTCTCATATGAATTCTAGAAGGAATGAGATGAGAAATCCTTTGGCTGGCTTCAGTGCTGAGTTGATCGATTCTGCAATGTTGCTAGTCTTTATGTTGTATCTGTCACCTTGAAAGTGAACTCGTGACCATAACGAGACGCCAGCATTCTCCAAATATGTTGCAAGAGCAGGGTTTATACTCCTTATCTCATCCATGTAGCGATCAAAATCGAATAGCGTGTGTGCATAAGCAGCGCCTTTGACCAAGTACAACATGTGCTTTCCCTTGAATTGTTGGACTATGTTTTGTTGTAGATGATAATAGCATATCCCTCGCTTTGCCCAAGGGAAAACTTTCTCACAGGCCTTCTTAATGGAATTGTGCCTGTCAGAAACTATCACCAAAGGATAAACATCTGAAACAAACCTCCGTAAGTTGGTAAAAAACCATTCCCATGACTCATCAGTCTCTGCATCCACAATCCCAAAAGCCAATGGAAATATCTGAAAGTTACCGTCTTGAGCAGCCGCAACTAGCAAGGTACCTTCATACTTTCCACATAGATGAGTCCCATCCACCACAATAACCCTCCTAATATAGGTAAAACCAGCTATTGAAGCTGCAAAAGATATGAATAAATACTTGAACTTGTTTTCCCCATCTTTTACAAGAGATGTGACAGTTCCAAGATTCGACATCTCGATCTGACTCAAATAAGAAGGCATATTATCATATCCATCTTCTGTTGTTCCTCTCACAAGAACTTGGGCAGCTAACAGAGCTCGGTACGAAGTGTTGTAATCTAGGCTCATCCCAAACATGTTCCTCATCGCGTCTTTGATATGCTTCGGTGTAAGCCCATCTATAATCCCAATCCGATCTATGAACAATCTTGCAACATATTTTGGAGTATAATGTTTCCGCTGAGCCATTCGATCCGCCACTAAACAAGTATGAGTTTTCAGATATTTTGTCACCCAAAGTGTCTTTGGTCCATGCTTCACACTCGCTCTAAGTTTGCAACCACATCCTTGAACAATACACTTAGCCACATACAGATATTTCGTTGTTTTATATGTTGTGAATATAAATTTACCCTTCACAACGATCGACTTTAGCTTTGAAACAAGCGCATCCTTACTAGCAAAACTCTGACCGACATATATATTGTCATTAAGAGACAAGGATCTTCTCTCACCACCAGAGCATTGTGCTCTTTATGGCCACCATACAACGTTTCATTTGCATCCTCTTCAGATTCCTCACCTTTCATTTTCCCATAATCACTGTAGTTTACACCATCGTCAACATCAACATCAACATTGTCAGCAGCATTACTATCTTCATCAATATCTTCATCAGCATCTTCATCAATATCTTCATCAGCATCTCCATCAGCATCTTCACCATCAGACACATCAGCATCGTCTCCAACTTCAGCTTTTCTTTGGCTCTGGCTTGATACACAAAGACGTACAAAGTGTGTCTTGGATAACTCAATCAAATTCCGCACTTGTCTATCATTCATGATATGCATAGGAGGAGTATCCAGAGCCATCTGCTTTAAAATGACGTCTGGTAAAGAATACGTTAGCACCACCTTCTCGATTCTCTTGTCTAGATCAAAATCTTCTTGTACCATTTCAAGAAGTTCACCATGTGTACAACCATCTTTCAACGGGAACATTCTCCCTCCTTTTTTATTATTGGCGACAAACTTCCACAATGAGCCTTTCTCCACTTATTCTCCGTATACGGCCGGTAATTGAGTCATTGCCTGCAAAAAAATTACAGTTTCACATAATTAGAAAATAAATATTTTCAAGTTTCATAAAACTACAAACGTAGACCTACAAATATGTCTACATGTTAACACCTAACTACATTGTAAAATCAAAAATATTATAATTTCATAACTACAACAGTTTTTCTTTTCAAAATCACTCAAACCCATTAGGATTAACTAACACATACTTTCAAACAAAAACATCTAGCAAAAAATTTATGAATAAAACATAAATTCAGTTTTAATTTATTTTCCTATGTAGACTGTGAAATCGGTCTACGACACATTGGTGTAGACGTTCCCTTTAGTTTACATCCGTAGACGGTCAGATAGGTCTACTCGGGTTGGTTTTTGCAATTGAAAATTTTACGGGTTACCTTTTTTATTTGACCAGAATTAATCCAAGTTTTGACTTTATACATTTAGACTTATTTTTTCAGTCTACCACATTAAAAATGTTAGTTTTTCCCATTGACCAGAACTTATCCAAGTTTTGACTTTATAATGTAGATTTCATATGTAGTCTACATGTTTTATTTTTTTTGAAAAATGTTAGTTTTGCAATTGACCATTGTTTGACTTTATAAGTGTAGATTAAAATGCACGTCTACAGCTTCGTAGACTTCGCGTAAAGTCTAACTTCAAAACCCATGGGTTGGTTTTGTATTTGACCAAAATAAATCTGTAGACTTCATAAACAGTCTCAATTTTTTTTGTCCAAGAAGAGAAAACTGCATTTCAAGTCTACAATTTTAATAGTATTTAATTTATTTAAAAACATTTTAGTCAAATACAAAACTAACCTATTCAACGAAGTCAATGTTTTGGTCAAATGCAAAACTGACCTAAAGTAGACTTCTTTGGCAGCCTACAGTTCGTAGACTTCCAGTGAAGTCTACTTTATAAAGTCAAAATTTCGGTCAAATGTATAACTAACCTCTTCTCCGTAGCTGTCTTGGTAGGTCTACGTAACCTTTTGTTTTTGTTGTCAAAGGTAAGGACGTAGACTGTTGTGGAAGTCTACGTTGCAAAAAAACATTCGAAAGGTCAATTGCAAAACTGACTTGTGCGTTGACAAATAGACTGACTCGTACGTCTACATACTGGTGTAGACATATAAAACAGTGTACCGTCGCGATACAGACTGAAGAAAATGGTGAAAACCATGTAAACAATTACCTTTTTTTGGTGTGAACCTCGATTCCAACCCTTTCAACCGTCCAAACACCAAAATGAGCAAAAAGAGGCATCTTTTACGATTTGTTGATGAAGAAATTCGAAAATATGAAGTTTGAGATTATGAAAGTAAGAGTTATATGAGTTTTTTAGATAGAAATGTAGAGGAAACAAGAGGAAATGAAGAATTGTTTTCTTAGAAAGAGAAACAAAAGGTTATAAATTTAGATCTTGAGCTTTTATGAACTCAAAAAATAGTGGTTCAATGGTGGTTGTAATATTGATGATGATGACATTGTTGTAAATAAGAAGAAATATTTAGGGTGTTATGGGTTTTTTTGTCATTTTCGAAATTAATAAATAATTAGATAATAATGGTAATTTTGTAAATAATTCAAAAACATAAGGATGGCTTGGAAATTTTAAAGGTGAATAGTATTGACAAAAAAGGTGGTTGATTTTGCATTTGACTTTAAATTGTGGGTTGTTCTTGAAAAAAGCCCTACAATTATTTACTATTCTTTTTTTTTGTCAACAAGATTACAGACTCATATGGACTCTATAAACCAAACTGGGCGCTCTGTATCCATATGGACAGTAAACGACGTCTGTTGCCTCACACCACGTGCTAAGCTATCCGCCTTTTTGTTTTGTGTCCTCGATATATGAATAATCTCCGAGCTGTGAAAACTTCTCTTGAGGTTGCTGATATCCTCCAAATAATTTGCGAACGCCGGCCATTCTTCAGGTTCCGAAACCATCTTCACCAATTGAGAACAATCCGTTGCAAAAGTGACATTATACTACCTTAAGTTCCTCATACATTCCATTCCCCATATGAGAGCCTCCACCTCTGTATGTAAAGGTGATTGACTTGCCCTCGTATTCCTGGCTCCCATCAAGCCTTCAAATCCTTCTAATGTACTATACCATCCCTGTCCAGAGAAGTTATCTTCCTGTTTCCAAGAACCATCTATAAAACACCATCGTCCTGATCTAATTGGCAGTGAAGGTGCCAATGACCCTAAAACCTGCGCCTGCTGCACTTTTGTTTGTTGCGCATCGGACCAAAGCAAAGATTCCGCTATAGCCAACTTAAGAGTATCTCTAGGATCCACATCCATATTACTAAATACCTTATTATTTCTACTTTTCCATATATACCAAAGTATCCAAGCAAAATGATGATCCTCTAAATCCGGTTTAATTCTCTAAAATAAGTAATTCATATTTGTAAATAGGGATTGACCTGGAAAGTTATCCGGATGAGAAGGAATACTGGATAAAGCCCAAACTTGAACTGCTGGAGGGCATTCAAAAAATACATGATTTATAGATTCATCAGCTGCCCCACATTTATCACATCCAATATCTCCCTTCAGACCCCGAGCCTTTAGATTTTTCTTTACAGCTATACATCATGATAACAACTGCCACAAGAAATGTTTCATCTTGGGCGGACATATCACTTTCCAACAATGTGCTTTGAGATCTGTAACTGTTGGACCATATTCCATCAGTCCTTTTCCTCTATCTGGATAGGCGCGCTCTATCTGATATCCCGATTTAACTGTATATTTTCCATTTTTTGTAAAATGCCAACCATCTCTATCAGCCATTGGAATCCTGCTCAATGGGATGCTTTCCACAATCTTAATATCATCAGGATCCATTATTTCCCTTAAAGCCATTGTGTTCCAAGTACGAGACGAACTATCAATGAGAGAGTCGACTGTAATATCTGGGAAGAGAACATTTTCTTTTTTGTTTGCTGGTCTCGGGCGGTTGGTTGGGAGCCAGGGATCATTCCATACTGATATAGAAGACCATGTTCCTACCCTTTTGATTAGTCCTTTGCTAACCAGAGATCTAGCAAAAATCATACTACGCCATCCATAGGAAGACGCATATGATATGGCCGGTTCTAGAGGTAAAGTATTCCTAAAATATCGACCCTTAAAAACTCTTGCAAATAGAGAATTTGGCTTCTCTATAAGTCTCTAGACTTGCTTACCAAGCATAGCCGTATTGACATCTGTTATATCTCTAAATTCCAGTCCTCCCTCATCCTTATGGAGACACACTTTATCCCAGGATTTCCAATGGAGTCCTCTAGTGTTACCACTCGAGCTCCACCAAAATTGAGATACTGCACTCGTCAATTTCTTTATAATCGTATTCGGTATGCGATAGCATGACATAATATGATTAGGTAAGGCAGTTACGACCGATTTTATTAATACCTTCTTTCTTCCTTTCGAAAAAAATTTGAAATTCTATCCATTTACCTTCTTATTTAAATGTTCCTGAACAAAACCAAAAACTTGGGTCTTCGATCCTCCTAGACTCTCTGGTATTCCTAAAAATTTGAAAGTCCATCCAATTATTTACTATTCTATAGGATCAATTCAAGAGCCACTCTTCTTCTCATGGTGTATGACTATAATACCGTATTGGTTATATATATATATATTAAAAATGACTTCTTGAATGTATCATACAATTTCACATGTTGCACATAATAGATTTATTAACTGTTAGGTGTAGTTTTATTTTCGTTAAGGTTACTGACCGTGTATTCTTGAAAGGAGCCTACAGTATGTTCTTAAACAGCGTGTTGTCTTGGGTTTTTTTTTGGAAGTTCGAAATTGGTATGTTAGTTATCATTTTTTTTAATGAATTGATATTTGGGGTCTTTTGATATTTTTGGATAAATGCTCTAACAAAAAAGGAAATTATTGAAATCATAAAATGTGATGTGCAATCTTTTTTGTTTGATTGAAAAGTCAAATTAGATTATTAATGTAACAAATCTTTTGCAACTGTATGTATATTCGGTATTCAAACCGAAGTTTACCTATCTTATTCATTTAATTTATAAAATTTATTTTTCACATAAAAATGGACTAGATATCGAAACTACTATTATCTTTTTCAACCCTAAGTTTATTTTCCTTAATCTCTTGGACTATGATAAAGTTTATTCAAACCTAAGTTTCATTTCCTTAATTTCTTTTGTTTTGTTTTGGGTGATGTCAATAAAATTAAAGAACTTAACTTGTGGGTTAGTAACACTTGAGACATTCATTTAGTTAACTAGACATGTATGGTGATTTTTATTCTTTTTTTTTATGTTTAATTGTGAGAAAATATTTTTTTTCATTTTGTTTTTGCATGTTTTTCATTTACATTAAGAAAGCTGACCATATTATTTTCAACAATTAATGATTTGGTAAATTAATACTATGTTTAATTGTGAGAAATATTATTTTCCGGTTTATTATAACTAATACTATGTTTATATATGTTTAGGTGGCCACCACGTACATCAAACTAATCTCATATATCATTAAAATTAAGTATTTTTTAAAATAAAAACAGTTTTTATATAAGTCTTTGCTTATTCTTATAGATCTACTTTTATAAAATATACTTCAGTTACACAAGCTTTTTTTTAAATGAAGCTTACTTTATATAAACTTATGTGCACATTTTTGTTCAGTATATCATTATATAATATATAAGATTTGTCAATGTGACTTTTAATTTTCTAATATCTATAAATTAAATGTTACAATTTATTTTATTTTATTCACCTTGCGCCTTGCGCAGGTTACCACCTAGTATATATATATATATATATATATATATATATATATATATATATATAGATACATAAAAAGCAGCCCAAACGAATATTAGGTATGGGCCTAAGATAACAACCCTTATGGATTTCTCCTTCACAGATAGATAAAAGCTTCTTTCTGTTGGTTTGCATAAAAACAAGCAAGAACCCTCTGGATAAGCTAGTGTGAGTTATCTTTTCTAGCCACTATATAGTTCATTGTTAAATTATATGTTTACACAGAAGTATCACCCTTACGACATAACAAAAAAGGGGAATTAAACAATTTTGGAGCTGGAAGCATACTCTACTTAATACAACAGTGTAACTATAGAAGCAAGAGGTGAACACATATATACATGTACCGAGGTACGCAACATTTTAGTGTGACAGTGTTGGAGACATTGGGATTAATGTGTCTCAAAAATTATTTAATTATAGGGGCAGCATAATAAATATTTCATACACAAATGCACACAAGAGAGAGATATAGAGAGCGAGGTAATCATCATGTAGCCGAAGAGGGGGAAGAGGTTTTATATAAAATGTCAAAAATTTGAAGAAAGATTCAAATAGAGTTGGTGTCATAAGGTAACCAACCCAACATGTAATTATTCGCACTTGGTCCTGCTTCCATTCCATGATCTTGCTGCCCCTGATACCTGCTACACCGTTACGGACAGTTTTACTTAAGAGATGTCGAAAAATATATAGTTTACGACACAGAACAAACTAGAGATAAAAATTGATTAATCACATAAAGAGTGAGTCAGTTACCCCATTTGAAGAATTGGTTCACATTCCAAAGGCTGGAAGAAAGCATGATGAGAGTGTTGTTGTTGTTGATCATGACGACCGTAGTCAACATGATGATCTTCTTGGTTCGGGTTGAGTTGGAGTGGCATTTGATATCCATCAGCTAACTGTCACGTACACAGACTTGTTAGTGGATTAATTAATACCTCAGTAATTACCAAAGCAATACGAATTATTGATTTATTGTGGATGAATAGTATATTACCCTTAGCCTGAGAGTTTTATTTGTCTCATTCAACATGCGTTCCTGCTCCAAATATCCATATATAAGAGAGTGAGCTATCTAGCTAGTGTTTTTAGTGTATATATGTCGTTTGTTCATTCAATTCCTTTTTGTTACCTTACTCTGGAGATCATTGAGCTGGTCGAGCATGAACTGTGTCTGCAAATTTGATATATAGCTTAATTAAGATAGACCTCATAGTGTGACACTGTGATATATAATGAGAGAAATGAAAGTAGTACCCGGAGAGCTCTGATCTGCTTCAAAGAAGAGTCAAGCTGCCTCTCAAGTAACTCAAGCTCCTTTGTACTAAGAGGTCCAAGATCTTCTCCCAATAGATTCCTATAATTTCAAGACAAAATTCATCACAAATCTGTAAGAAGAAAATAAAATCTACTACCAGTAGCTTAAGGAGTTGATAGTTGTACCTTTGGGTTCTTTGTAAGGCTTCGTAACGCTCCTTAAGCTTGATATACTCTTGTTGGCTACTAAGTTCCTGCTTACCAAAAGGTTACCATTACTGGATTTGAATTAACCAAAGGAATTCTTGACTTTGACTAAGCAGAAAAATGGTAAGAAAGAAATAAGAAATAAGAAAGAGAAGGAGGGGGGGGGGGGGGGGGGGGGGTACAACTGCTAAGGCCTCTCTTGAAGGTACATTGGGCTCAGGAGGTCCATAGTTGCACTTTTGGTATCTCTCCAGTGTCCGGATCATGCTGTATCACACCAACAAATTAGGTTCATTAATTAGTCATCAATTATCAAATCCAACTTTGGTGATCTGAAAATAATATTCTAAATCAAGTCAGTGAAAGAAAATTTGGTGATTAATAGGGTTTACAAATAATTCTGAGAGTCATTTCAGAGATGTTATATATTAATTAAGAATCCAGAATTTAAAAGAGGGATTAAGTAAGGATTCAATGGATATAAGATGAATTTGACATTGTAATCCCTAAGACTTACTAAATTGGGTAGCCCTAGCTAGCTAGTTGAATCACCCCCAAAATTTTCCGAATTTGACTGCAAATTTGATGAACGATTTAATTGGATTGGAGAATCAAAATGTGTCAGAACTCTTTAAGACCTGAAGAAATTATTAAATATAAAACCATAATCAACTAATATCACTAGCAGAGAAATTAACTCTAATTTCCTCTAAGACTATCAAATGCCTCTTCTGAGATACATCTAAAGCTCAATGTATCAAAAAATTATAGCAGATGTCAAAAAAAACATATATAACAAAGCTATTTTTGCTAAAAATAATATAAATAGCTACTTAATTGATCTTTTAAAATGATCAGAAATGGGTATTCAGTTCCTATTTGCTTTTCTCTTAAAGGATGAAAGAAAACGTACAACACAACAACACATCAGATGACACTACAACATATTTAACTTCTTTTGTTTACAAACAAAAATCAAACCAATAGATAAAATGGATATATTAAAATACCTGGAACTACTGCAAAACTCGTACAGTTTTCCTCGATTAGAGAAGATGATGAGAGCAACCTCTGCATCACATAGAACCGAAAGCTCGTATGCTTTCTTCAAAAGACCATTCCTTCTCTTTGCAAACGTCACTTGCCTATTGATCTTGTTCTCTATCCTCTTCAACTCTACTCTCCCTCTTCCCATTTTTACTTTCCTTCTCTCCTGTTTCTCTCTCTCCCTTTGCAATTCCTCCTATATATATGAATTAGCCTCTCTTTTTTCATGTGACAAAAAAAAGCCTCTTTTTTTTTTCTTATTCTCTTTCTATTTTTTTCTCTTACTTTCTAGCTATTTAAATGTGTGCATGTATGTATATCTTTGTACATTGTACCTATAAATCTCAAGTACATTAACATGTCAACTTCACCAGTTGAATCTTTTCATTATATTCTCTTTATCGATACCCCCTCAATTATTGTACTACTATTACTCACAAGTTATAAAATACCACATATATAGGATTTATGCAAATCTTGCAAAACATATAATTTAATTGCTCTATCGTTGCTTATATATCTTCAAACTTTAGAAAATCAGGACTTTTCTTTGTTTATACATAAATGGTAAGAGAAAGTGTTCCACTAATCTCACGAAACACTAGTAGTGGTTTCAGTTTAAATCTTTAGTTTAGACAAATGTGATTTTGGCCCAGTTAAAGAAAGTTGCATTCTTTTTTACTTTGATCACGAGTTATTAAAGATTAATTATAATTCGTACATAAGAACCCTAACATTTAAAAGCCATTAAATTAAAGCTATAATTAATATGTTGAGTGAGACAGAGACATTTAATTGGATGAGTGAATGTTGAAAATGAGAGATTAAATCAACGGTGGAGAGCCAGTGTTGAGAGGAGAGAGAGCGCGTGGATATGAGTTGATGGCAACCCTAAACCGATAGTGTAGGGCAATGAATGATATTCAATACGTGTCGATTTCTGGATGGTAAACTTTGATAAATCCACCTGACTTTTGTTATTTATTTTAATTGTTTTACTTTTCTAATGGAATTCATGGAATCATGCGACCCGACCTTAACTAGGTGAAGCCTCGTATTGATTTTCTCTACTTACTGAACTACCCTTGCAATTGGTGAAAATGTCAAGTAAAACGTACATTTTTGTGTTTCATTCATGTTGTGATGATATCTAAAGTCTTACTGCTAGATTTGTTATCTTTTTACGATTTATGATGCTTTGTATTTTTGATATTATAGTACTTCTATAAAAATTGATATCAGTCTCATAATTTAATATTTGTTGTTTTAGTTTGCGAAGCACTACCATGTTGATAACTTTAGTTTGGTATAAGATCGTCTAAGACAAAAATAACTGAAGAAAACAAAAATGGGATAAATTAACATAGTTCTGAATATAGGTTATAGTATATTTTGGTTAGCTTAGGTGTTCCTCCGATGTAAGAAATCATGTCTGACCAAAATCTCTTAGTGCTTTTTGTTTCCAAACGTAATTGCTTTATTTTGACCCGTAAGATGGTGATGGAGACAAAGGTCTGATTCAATTAGAAAAACTAGACATAGCATTATTATTCTGTTTGGTTACAAAAGCTTCCTCTCGCTGATTTGCAAGTTGATCAATAATCACTATTGTGATCTTAGAAGTATTTCAAGCAAATTTGTATGTGTTCCAAGTATTTCAAGCAAATTTGTATGTGTTCCTTGAGCCCTAATTAAATATATAAGGCTCCAGGTTATGATAGTTTGTTTTGATTTAATTTAGGTAAAACAAAAAATTACTGGTTAACTTAGGACATCAAATTAGTCAGAATAGGGTATCTAGAGGACAAGAGAGTAAGCGCCAACTACGTATTCACTTCTTATGAGATCTGGTCATACATTTTAATGTAAGATACTAGATGAGGACAATTGATAAAGATGTTGTGCACTAAACCAGAGAAACTAAAGTATATTCAACTATTTAATTATTTACTGATGTCATACCAATAATTAAATATTCCTTCGTGTTTATTTTAGAAATTAAAATACCCGGATTTTTTTTTTTCACCCAGAAAACATCAAAATTTACAAGATATGAGACAAAACACTAATGTCATTCTGAGAGTTTCTCGAATGCCTTTTATCCGGAGGAAAACAAAAAATCTGTAAGGCATAATATATTTTAATGATAAGACGTATAAGGTCTTGCAAGATATACAATCTCGTATCCCCGAATAGATTTCAACGTCTAAAGCGTAGACGACGGAATAGATTTTCAGGCAATTTGACAGATTCATTCGGGACGCAATCTTGGGCAATAGACGACGGAAAAAGTAATATCGTCTTATGCAACTTTTGCTTCGAAACGAGTAACACGTTGGTGGCGTTCCACTTCGATTATAATTCGAGTTTCAACCTTGTTTTTATTTATTTCTGCCTACGTGATCCTTCCGTTTAAACCATTTTTTTATATTTACAAACTCTTTCTCATATTTTATGAAATTCACATATTTAGCAAAATAAAATTCTATGTCTAGAGAATATGAAAGAGAGAAGCACTTGGAATACTCTTTATCGCTTTGGGATCTTACGCCCTGGAGCACACACAGGACCCAACAAGGGTAGATATAAATTGATTAGATCCAACGGTTATATTGAGTTCTCAGAACTAAAAATGATATATTCTTCGATGATGCTAAAGATACGATTATGATTAATGGGGACCAAACATCAACTTGCAAATTTGCGATACAAACTGTAGAACAAATAAATGCCACGTGAAACCCTACACGACAGTAAGTTGCGAAGTAGTATTAGTGATGTGGTCCATCAGGCTTGAGTTTAGATCGGACGGTTATAAGACGGTGCAGTGTCACGGAGGGGAATAAGAATAGCAACCTTCGGATTAAGCTTCTAAAAATAGACAGACATGGTCCATGTCAAGACGTAATTCGAATGGGACCTCATTTCCAAAAATAGAAAGATGGGGTTATATTCAAATAGGTCACGTCTTGGGTTCATTGAGTGGGGGTTTTAAGTTTTTGGGGACCAGTCTTCTGTACTTTTCACCATCGCATAAAAGGTTTCAGCTTCCAATAAAAATAGTTCACACTTATTTAACTAATCTCGATTTGGTTTTAATAACAACATGACTAATTAATTAACAGCTTTATTTACAAACGAATACATGTTTTTAAAATTATTTTTTTTATCTAGTATTGCTGTGTTACTTACATTTACTAATAAATTCCAGAAACAAACACCATTAAACATGTGGCACTAATGTTGTGAATGATTTAAGTCATCAAAGATAAAATTCGTCAATCTATGTAAAACGTCATCAGAATCTCCATAAGTTCGTGTATGTTTTATATTGTGAAGTCAGGTCTGAATGCAAGAGTAAAAGCATATAATGAGAAATGTGAACTGAGATTTACATTCAAACATGCTTGCATTCTCCATATCAATTGATCATGGTTTATAAAACCAGCTAATGAACTCCAAGGCTTCCTATAAGACTTAGAGCTAAAACCACGTTCTAAGCTAGTGGAACATTGTGTTCAAAAAAAAAAAAAAACTAGTGGAACAGATGTATGGATCTTTCTGTCATTACATTTGTGAAACGGGAGGCAACATGGAAAGCTGTCGTCTTTGATAGCCACAAATGAGAAGAACATCTTGTTTCCTTCTTGAAAAAGGGTCAAAGTATCAACGAGGATCAAGTTTCATGTATGCTCATTGCTGACTCCTTAAACAGTAGTCATGTGTTTCAACATGCTCTATAAACCCCCAACTAGTCAAAGCGGTGAGTTATGTAGAGAATTGTGCTTTTGTCTTTGAGTCTCTCATTTGGCGGCTCTGCATGATCATCACTAGTTTCTATTCAGATTTTCAAAATATTTAGCTTGGAAAATTGGCTCTGCACCAGAAACAAATTTTTTTTTGTGGTAAAACAACCAAACAATATATATTCATGGATATGTCATTTAATATAAAAAGACACAAACAAAAATAATATTTTAACCACTTGGAGCTTCTTATCCTTTGAACACGTTCCAAATATAGACAAATCCACTTAATATCTCGCAAATTCTTGCTCCTCAACCTAGTGGCGGATCCGGACCAACTATTAGATGAGGGCACATTAATAAATATATAGAATAATATAAAATTAATAAGATATATATATATATATATATATTATAAAATATTAATTATAGAATTTTATCATTTATAATCTGTAGCAATTAGTAATAAACATATTTTTAAACCATAATATATATTTTATAAAATAGTTTACAGTTTATTAAATACAAATGTTACCAAGCACAAGATTATATTATTGCCGAAAACATTTATTAAAATATATAGAAATAAAATAGTGGAATTAAAATATGCTTAAGAAAATATTGAAATTTTAGATGAAAATATTAAAAAAGGACAAATAAACAAAACAAAAAGTATGTTAACAAAGAAAAAAATTGTTAACAAGAAAAAGAAAAGAAAATGAATTTATATTGACAATAAAACAAAAATGGAAACCTAATAAAGATTGATAAGGTAGTAAAACGTCTGACGTGTCAGAATGAGAAAACATTAAATGTATAGCGACATAGTAAAAAAACAAAAAAGAATACATACTGAACTCGTAAGATGGGTTTTACTTGGGGCATCTTTACCAATTTTTCTACAAAACCTAAACTTCTCCGTGTAACTAAATAAACAAAGTAGTAGGGGGCACGTGCCCCCGTTGCTATCACTGTAGATCTGCCCCTGCCTCAACCTGCAAAAGCAATAGAAGCTTATTAATCAATCACTATTCACTACATAATAGGTCACGAGAAAAAAAAAACAAAACTGATGATGTTGTATCTAAACCTTACCGTAATACCATGTAGAATCTTTTTCTATCGTTGAAAGTATCCTCAACAGACATTCAAACAATGGTTTTGTACCATAAATTCTCCTAGTCTTTAATTGGGGAAGGGATTACAATCTGAGTCTATGTATATGTAACGACGATGTTTAAATTGTTTTTATGTTGGAATTATATAAATGCTCGACTTTTAAATTATATTTTGAGTCTTTGAAAACAGAGATCACTGATCCAGCATCCCTTAAGAACCAGGCAATGAGTTATCACACGTTTTTTGGTTTTGTTTTGTATTGTCTTCAGCAAGAATCAGAAAAAGAAAGATAAAAATATTTAGATGATATAGAAGACGGTTCTGTTAAAAACAAATGTAATTGACAAAATGGACCAGCCTTATGTTCAATATAGGGGGCGGCCTAACAAAATCTATGGGTCTGTTCGATATACTCGTGTTTTCGTATTTTTCATGTTCCACGTTGTGTCCTTCCGTCACCTATATTCCATCTGTTACGTACATGCATAAAGCATGATTAACCCCGATCTCTTAGCCGGAGGTTTTATCTCATAATTTGACATTTTTTTACACTTTTTGAATAAAAGATGACTCTTATATAAAATATGGTTTTTAGCTTTTTTTAGTTAAAATCTAAGAAAATTTTAAAGTCTGCCTTTTAGTCGAAATTAAAAACCCCAGCTAAGAAACTGGGATTAATCATGGTCTTAGAACATTTTTACGGTTCTTTTTTTAGTCTTCTACGTCGGCGTGATGGGTTGGGTTTCTATTCGTCTTCTTCCTCCCCTGATTTTTACCAGTTTCACATTCTTCTTCTTAAAGTCCTCCTTGATTCCATCATTCACAATCTACATTTATTGTACGCTTCGCTCTTGCAAAGCGGTGGAAACCTCAGTATATAAATGTTAGCATCCCTATTCTGGAAATCATCTTGCCAATCTATTCAAACGATAAATCCATTTAGTTTCTGGAAAGTGACTATCTCTCAAGTTTTTCTTTTCTGGAAGATGTTCTTCCACGATTGAGATGAGGTTGCTTCGTTTCTGGAGGATGGCGAGCTTATGGGCATCTACATACTCCACCTCGGCGTTAAGGAAATCCCAGGGAAAGTAAAAACCAGTCTCTTTCCTTTTCAATGAAGATATTTGAGCTTTACAATTTACGATACCAAACATTTGACAATTACATGCTCTTTGATTTTATTTCTGGGTTATATTTTTTGTTATGCTTACGTTTTTTTTTTGTTTTAGTCTATATCCATTGAAGAAAAAATTCGATTATGCTCTTCACACTCCAGAGTCTGAACCTTGGCACTTGATTCTTCTTATGGCTTGCTTTTCCATCCGTTGAGTTAACAAAACATGTAGAAGGGGAGATGATGTCATACCATAAGAAGCTGATTATGGGGGCTCGGTTGGTTTGTAGGCTATGCTCCACCTTTTGAGTTTAATTAAAGAAGATGAGAAGAAGAGGGGTTGTAGGTGATTAATGTATAAGTATAAAACTTAATATATGTGTGTAACATCTATACTTAACAATAATTTATATGCAGCAGACAACCACATTTTATTAAATAATAAAGCCCAAGTACAATAAATCAAACATAACTCAATGAACATGATTTTCATTTTCAGTCGTCCATCCATCTATTCAGTTGCAAACCAACCGTCCCATTAGATTTGCATATTAACAATCATATATTTGTAATGAAAAATACAAATCCCGTCTGTAGGGCGGGCTGATCCTAGTACTATATAAAATAAGGTTTACTCTCCTTACAGAGTGCCACGTCATCAAGTCAAATAGGAGAAATCAACAAGTGTCCTCTATTCTAAAACTCATCAATTCATTAAAGGTTAATGTGGACTGTTGCGTTCAGGGTCTTTTGTTTACGTTATTCAGCCCAGATACCAGCCACTAGAACTTTAGGGTTTCGTGTTCTTCTTCAACGATAGCTTTCTTTTTCAATCGCTGATACATCTATGAAATTTCAGTGTCTCAATCCACATCTTCAGTCTGGTGTTCTGTGTTTCCCTCTGCTCCTTCTCGGGATATGCAACAGTTTTTAAGAATGAGCCAAACAAAACAAAAAAAACAGTTTTTTGAGGTCTCTTACGTTTCTCATCAACAAACATGAACTCCTACGTTTCTGGAACTGAATCAAAGGTCAGGAACCCCTTCGCAATGCTCTGATCTCTCTGTAATGGTGAGTCATCGAATCCAAGACACATCAAAAGATGAAACATGAATTATCGAAGGTTTTGATCTACCAGGTAATTCAAACACACTGCTTTCGCGTTTTGATGTGATCAAATTTACATTTTGTTCGTTTTCTCTTTTGAACCTTGGTGGGTTTTATGATTCCTAGCTCACTGTCTAGAGCAAAGCTATTGGCGCTTGGTTTGACCGGTTTAGTCTGGCCATCGATCTGGCCTAAGTTCATATCACCAGTAGAACGTTAAAGTTTTAGACCCCCATCTTCCTGCGTCAATAGTTTCCGAGTTGTAGAAAAAGATAAGTAGCCATTGAATCTGATATTTAATATGTTTCCCAGGGCTTGGAAAGCTTTATAGTTAGATTAAACTATTTTGCAGTATAATCTCAACGTTATCAAGGGTTTGAATTTAGATCTTTGTTAGGTGTTCGTAAGCTCATGTTAATAATGTTCTTTAATATTTTTCTGCACTCCTCGCCCTCTTTCTTGGAATATTTTTCTTACATTCATGGATTTTATGTTATTTATGAATTCGTAGGTGTACTCTGAAAAGTTTGTTTTTTTCATGGAAGCGGTTACCTTTTCTTAAGAATCGATTGCTTAAACATTCTAGCAATTAAAAAATCAATCTATTACCAAGACGAATCAAATTTTAAATAATGATTCCTCCTTTTCAGGCCTTGAAAGACAGCCAAGAAGAGTTCAAGAAAATTATCAGAGCGATGTTTGAAGCAAAATACAGATACAGTAAGTAATCTATTCACTTAGGTGTCGAACATCATCAAAACCTTTAAACTTTTTTGCCACTCACTTTATAGTTACAATCTAGATACATCAAAATCTGATTAAGCTGCTGAATCTGTTTGTTATTTAAGCATTGAAAGCTCAAGGTTTGTGATAGAATTCTAAAACCTTGAAAAGTTAAAAAAACACATATAATAGAATGGGCCTTTGTCTTTTAAATGTTTTTTTTCTACTGTTAATATCATTAAAACAAAGCAATATTTAAATCAAGATAATCTAAATTAGTGTCTATCTTAAGAGCTTTTTGTTCTTCCTCTTGTAGAGATAGTGTTCTTAATCCCACGATCAATAGTGTGGAAAATGGTTAAGTGGTAAGTGAGGTGTTGTTGTGAATAACACTATTGTCACAACAGGAAGAAGATAATCTCTGTTTCTGGATCCCGAGAATAGAGGCAGCTTCATGTGAAAATGTTTACATTCATATGTAGACATACATAATTGGTCCTATAAGCTATATATTTTGTTATGTGTTGATACATTTTAATTAATTATACAAAGAAGGGTTTATTTTGTTGAACCTAACATGTGGATTTATATAACACAGCCATCTTTAATATACTGTCCCTCCATGGTTTGTAGATGTCTTATGCAGAGATTTTTAAATTATCGTTTTTATCGAAACAATATACCTTAAATTGAACTCTTTTTTGTCAATAATATTGTATCATAAGATCAGGGCCGGTCTTGAGGGGAAGCCACCCAAGCCAAAGATTGGGGCATCCAAATTAATGGGGCATATTTTTCAAAAAAAAAAATTTGTTAGTATTGATAAATATATAAAATTGGTAGGTTCCTTTGTGAAAATATTAGTTATTAGACATTCTTAGTTACAATAAGATTTGTTGGACTTTTCAGCAATATTTATAGATTTGTTAAAAATTAAATATATTAGTAAATTTCTATTTTAATGATAATTAAAACCCTAATTAAGATTAGAAACAAAACAATTTTTCCTTTTGTTCCAATTTCTTCGTCGTCTTGCTGCAACACTTTTATTTTACACAGATTTTTTTTTTGTCCTCTTGCTCTTGATTGCATAATTTGGTTCTCTTGTGATCGGTTGTTTCAGTTCATCCAGTAAAAAGTATGTTTCTTACTTCTTAGTTAATTGTGATAAAAGCTTGATGCATTGAGTCATTGACTTTGTTACGACAATCTCTTATATTTATACTTCTTATTTTTATTTGATAACAGGATGGCACCGCCTGGGACAAGCAAACCATGTGGAATAAAAAAAAATCAACCATCAGGAGCTCAAAACAGAAATAAAAAGAAGAAACAAGAAGCACTCATAAAGTCACTACAAGGTTCTATGTCCAAGTTTGTGACGAAAGCTAATACTACTGAAATTGGGAATTCATCCACTCAAAGAGAAGAAGAAAAAGATGAAGATGTCGATGATATTGGTCAGAATAGCGAGCTTAAAATTTCAGAGGAATGTAAAGAAATTCATCAAGATGAAACTGAAAAGCAAGATGAAAAGACAAACGAACAACAACATAAAGATGTCTCTGATCCAGGGAATTGGGAAAACATTGATTTGGGATTGAGAGACTTGTTGGTTAAGAAGGGTCCTACGGCAAGATTATCAAGTCATCATCAGTTTCCTAAAGACAGTATTGGCAGATATTTTTCTCATGTATTCTATACAAGAGATATGGTAAACGGAGAAAAAAAGGATAGACGATGGTTGGTATATTCAAAAGCTTTAGATAAAGCTTTTTGTTTTTGCTGCAAATTGTTCAGACACGACAAAGGTGGTGGTAACTTGGCAACTACAGGATATAATGATTGGAGAAACTTTTCAGCAAGGCTAAAAGAACATGAAGTTTCTCATGATCATGTTATATCCATGACACGTTGGAGAGAATTGGAGTTGAGATTTAAAGAAAATCAGACAATTGATAAACATGCTCAAGAAGAATTAAACAGGGAGAAAATCCATTGGAGAGAAGTATTGTTGAGATTATTTGCAGTGGTGAAAACTCTAGCTCAAAGAAATTTGGCGTTTCGTGGAGATAATGAAAAACTTGGTGAAGCGAATAATGGAAATTTTTTGGGTCTTATTGAGATGATTGCAGAGTTTGATGCAGTGATGAGAGAGCATGTTAGACGCATTGAGAAAAAGGAAATCTATACGCATTATCTCAGTCACAGGATTCAGAATGAAATGATTGAGATGCTGGCTAAGGAGATCAAAGTTATGATCATACAAAAGATCCGTGATTCGAAGTATTTCTCCATTATACTTGATTGTACTCCAGACATCAGCCACAAAGAGCAAATGACTTTGATTATTCGATGTGTGGATGTTTCTACAATGTCAACCAAGGTTGAGGAATTCTTTTTGACATTTTTGATTGTCAAAGATAAATCAGGAGAAGGGATTTTTGCTTCGCTCCAAGATGCATTAGTTGAGCTAGAGTTAGACATTGGCGATGTGAGAGGACAAGGCTATGACAATGGATCTAATATGAAAGGAAAGAATAAAGAAGTTCAAAAGAGGTTGCTAGAAATCAATCCAAGGGCATTCTTTACACCATGTGGTTGTTACAGTCTTAATCTGGTCTTATGCGATATAACATCTTCTTCCACAAAAGCTGTGTCTTTCTTCGGAATTGTTCAACGAATGTATTGCTTATTTTCTTCTTCAACAAACAGGTGGGACATATTGACAGAGATGGTTAAAGGACTGACCCTTAAGTCTTTGTCTCAAACACGCTGGGAAAATCATGTTGAAAGTGTCAAAGCAATACGGTTTCAAGCTCCAGAAATCAGAGAAGCCCTGCTTTGCTTGGCTGAAAGTACTGACGACCCAGCAACACGAAGTAGTGCCGAGTCCCTTGCTTTAAGTGAAACACATGGAATTGGAGGTTTCGAGTTCTTGTTTGGTATGGTTGTTTGGTATGAACTTTTTTGTGTTGTCAACATAGTAAGTAAGATTTTACAGTCAGAAAACATTGATATTGATGCTGCAATTCAACAACTGAAAGCGCTTGTGTCATATTTTAAAAAATACCGAGAGACAGGTTTTGAGGATGCAAAGACTAAGGCTAGGCAAATTGCAACTGATATGGAGATTGAAGCTGAATTTCCTGTGAAACAAAAACGTATCGTTAGAAGGAAAAAGCACTATGATGAAGACCCCGAGATTCTTGATGAATATGTGTTATTATCACCAGAGGAGGGCTTCAGGATATATTACTTCAACACAATCATGGATCAAGCTCTAGTTTCTCTTGAGTCCAGATTTGAACAATTCCAAAGGTATGAAAAAACTTTTGGATTTTTGTTTGATTTGAAAAAGCTAACAGATGCAAGTGAGGATACATTGAGAGCTTCATGTTTGAATCTGGAGGCTTCTTTACGGAGTGGTTCTCATTCAGACATAGTTGGTGACGATTTGTTTATGGAGCTAAAAATTCTTCGAGAATCAATACCTGAAGAAGTTCGAAAGCCTATTGAAGTGCTTGACTTTTTGAAAAGAATGGAGGATTGTTATCAAAACACAGAAATTTCCTATCGCATATTGTTGACCATTCCAGTGTCGGTTGCCACAGCTGAAAGAATTTTTTCGAAGTTGAAGCTGATAAAGAATTATCTGCGGTCTACCATGTCACAAGAAAGGTTAAATGGATTGGCTATGTTATCAATTGAGACTGCTATGGTAGAAAGACTTGACTACAGGAGTCTAATGGATGATTTCGCAGGAAAAAATGCAAGAAGATCTATATTTCAATAATCAGTATTTTTACTATCGTTGTTTTTTAGTAGACTATGGAATTTTATTTTCTTAATGAATATTTAAGTTGTTTTCTATACTGTTTTGTGATCTTGATAAGTTATGTATAAGGGTATAATTTTAAATTTTGATTGGGGTAGTATAAAAGGTTAGTCCGGCACTGCATAAAATCCTACAAGTTCAAACGACAAATGATCAATTGTGGCACCAAGAGTTTATCAAACATATATATCACACTCATTTGTTTCTGTCCTCGGTGGTGGGAATCCATATTCATACTAATATATATAAAACTTGTTTTTTTCCTCTGGCGGCAAAACAATTTGACAAGAACAAGATTTTAACTGGATAATACAAAAGAAGCAAATAGATCACAATACTGAAACTATCAAAATAATTTAGACCATAGTCCATTATAACCATTTCAACAGACGAAAATGAAATATAATTGCAACAACAAAGACATTAATGATTAAAATATAATATGATCAAATCCTTTAAAATAAAAAAATATTAAGCAAAATACATAAATTCCCGCGCAAAAGTTGACTAAACATAGGATACATAAACAAGTAAACTATAATAAAATGGGTCATCCAAATTTTGACAACAAAAACATCTTGGTACCTGATCTCGAAAGAAACATAGAAACAATTATAATTTTTTCCTCCAGAATCTGATATCCTATGCATGAGAGTTAACAACAAGTAATAAATGATCTAGAGATGCTCATATTTGTTCATAACAAACGTTTATTTTACTAAAACCGAGTAAACTTAAGAAATGAAACTGATGAACACCGGTAACAACATTCCCAATTCAGAAACACAATTTCCAATCTAACTAGGTGTCTAATGTTTTGATTGCCGGTTTTTCACCAAAGTGGAGATTTACTTTTTGAAAAATTATGCAAAAGTCTTATGGATGGCGAGAACCTCCAAGGGAGTCATATACATTAGTTGCTAGAAACAAATTATTTATTCACTGAAAATAACATAACAATTCAATCATGATCATATCATAGAAGCAAAAATAAAAAAATAAATTATTCACAAACAAACTAATCAACAACTTAAATTAATAAAAAGTATATCTTATACACATTTTTTGTAAATATAAATTTAACACAAACCACAAAATCATATACAATAATAATTTAGATTATAAGTAAAGTATATTTCGCCCGTATGGCATGCCGACTTTAGTAAATACTAATAATAGAGATATTACATATAAATATTACTCCCTCCATTTCTTAACATAAGCCGTTTTAAAGAATTTTTTTGTTCCAAATTATAAGACGTTTTTGATTTCCTATGTAAAATTTATTAATAGTTAATGCAGTATAACCAATGATAAAATATATTCTATTTTTGTATTGGTTGAATTTTGGTTACGTAAACAGTTAATGATGTTTTTGTTTCGAAAATCTAAGAAATGAATGATTTTCTTAATCTCCGTGCATAGTTCTAAAATGACTTATAATATAAAACGGAGGGAGTAGTAATAGAAAATAACATTAAAGCATACTTTTATTCAAAAAAAAACAATAAGGAAACGATTCTTAGAATAGCACTAATTAAAAAAATCAAAACAGAAATTTATTTTTATTATTTGTTTGGATTTAGTGATTATAGTTTACTGTTTAGTATTTATGAGTTGAGACTCTGGCAGATGTTTATAACTTTCAGTAAATTAACCATTTTGTATTTTAATTAATGCTATTTTAATAATTTTTATTTATGCGCTATTTTGTCATAATATGTTTGTGTTATTAGGATGGTCGATAAACAGACCAAACAATAAACACCAAAAGTTACACCTCTACTCTTACTCATCTAACAAAAAAGATAATAACTTAGCGTGATAATAAATGGGAAATCGATAAAAAAACACTGAACTTTTTAGAAATTGAAAGAAACCTCGACACATAGGTTTGCCAAACAAAACACAAACTTTTCATTGACTTTATAATTAATTAACAATATTTTCGTTGACTTGCCAATTTAACACGCCGTCAACAAATTTAACAGAAAAAATGACATCGTTAAATATTAGTGTTAAGTGAAACGACGTCGTTTTGAAATACGATGAAACGACGTTGTTTTACATGATTTGAAATTAAAAACATGTCAACCGCTGGGTTCGAACCCAAGTTGTTTGGATCAAATGGTAAGATACTTTACCACTGGACTAGTGGTTCAATCAATAAAATTACTAACACATTTAATTATATTGGTACTAATTGTATATAAAAAAATTATCTTAAAACTTACAAAGATCTTTAAAATTTCTAAAAACTGAAAAATTAATTCCAAAAAAAAGAAAATTTTTATTTTTTGGATTATAAAAAATGAAAGAAAAATCGAAAAAATTCCAAAAAGGTTATAAATATTTGGAATCTGAAAACATATAATCAGAAACTATAAAAAATAATTATTTTTTATTATTGTTATTTTTTATCTTTTATATTTTCTTATTTTATGTTTTCAGATCTGAATTTTATCACTTTTTGAAATGTTTCTCGAATTATTATTTTTTTTTCGATTTTTATTTTAATAATTCGAAAAATAAATATTTTTTAGCATACTTTTATAAAAAATAATAAAAAAAAATATTTTTTATATATTCTGATTATTTTTTAAATTCGAATTGTTTTGTAATTTTTTTTTCGATTTTTTATTTATTTTTCAAAATTAATTTTTAAAAAAAAAAGTATTTATTTTTCAAATTTTTGAAATTTCAAAGACCTTTTAAATTTTTAGACAATTTTTTATATTCAAAATAAAATTAAATGTGTTAGTTCCTACGTTGAATGTGCCGCTAGCCTAATGGTAAAATACCTAGACATTTGATCTAAATAACCCGGGTTCGAACCCCGGTGTCTACCTATTTTTATTTTTAAATCGTGTAAAACGAAAACGACGTCGTTTCACTTAACACCAACAGTTAACGTTGGGTTAACGCTGTTTTAACTTCGTTTAACGGTGTGCTAATTTGGTCAGTCTTTTTTTTTTTTTTTTTTTTTTGTCGACAAGATTACAGACTCATGTGGACTCTGTAAACCAAACTGGTTGCTCTGTATCCATATGGACAATAAACGACGTTTGTTGCCTCACACCACGTGCTAAGCTATCCGCCTTTTTGTTTTGCGTCCTTGATATATGAATAATCTCCGAGCTGTGAAAATTCCTCTTGAGACTTCTGATGTCCTCTAAGTAGTTTGCAAAAGCCGGCCATTCTTCTGGTTCCGAAACCATCTTCACCAATTGAGAACAATCCGTTGCAAAAGTAACATTATACTGCCTTAAGTTCCTCATACATTCCATTGCCCATATGAGAGCCTCAACCTCCGTGTGTAAGGGTGATTGACTTGCCCTTGTATTTCTAGCTCCCAGTAAACCTTCAAATCCATCTAAAGTGCTATACCATCCCTGGCCTGAGAATGTACTTTCTGATTTCCAAGATCCATCCGTAAAACACCAACGTCCCGGTCTAGTCGGTAAAACAGGCTCTGAAATCGCTGCGGCATGATTTTTCTGTATTATAGCTTGTTGTGCATCCGACCAAAGTAAAGATTCGGTCATAGCCCGTTGAAGAGTATCCCTAGGGTCTATATCCAAATTACTAAAAACCTTATTATTTCTTCCTTTCCATATGTACCAAAGTATCCACGCAAAATGATGATCTTCCATTGCTGGCTTGATTCTCCAGAATAAGTAATCCATATTCGTAAACAAGGATTGTCCTGGAAAATAATCCGGGTGCGAAAGGATCCTCGATTAGAGCCCAAACCTGTACTGCTGGTGGGCATTCAAAAAATACATGATTAATAGATTCTTCAGCTGCTCCACATCTGTCACATCCAATATCTCCCTTGAGTCCCCGGGCTTTTAGGTTTTTCCTAACAGCGATACAACCTGACAACAGCTGCCATAGAAAGTGTTTTATCTTTGGTGGACAACGCACTTTCCAGCAAAATGCTTTTAGATCCGTAATTGTTGGACCAAACTCTATTGTCTCATTTCCTCTATCTGGATATGCTCTTTCTATTTGATATCCTGATTTGACAGTATATTTACCATTTTTCGTAAAGTGCCAGCCATCCCGATCTGGTGTTAGTATCCTACTCAAAGGTATACTTACAATAATCTTTACATCCGCAGGTTCCATTATTTCCTGTAAAGCCAATAAGTTCCAAGTACGTGACGAGTTATCAATGAGAGAGTCAACCGTAAAATCTGGTAAGAGAACATTTTTTTTTTATTTGCTGGTCTCGGGCGGCTGGTTGGGATCCAGGGATCATTCCATACTGATATGGAAGACCCTGTTCCCACCCTTTTGATTAGTCCTTTGCTAACCAGAGATCTAGCAGAGATTATACTGCGCCATCCATAGGAGGACGAGTACGATCTGGCCGGTTCTAGGGGTGAAGTGTTCCTAAAATACCGACCCTTAAAGACACGTGAAAATAGAGAATTTGGTTTCTCTATGAATCTCCAAAGTTGCTTTCCAAGCATGGCTGTGTTGACATCCGTGAGATCCCTAAACCCCAGCCCTCCATCATCCTTATGTAGGCAAACCTTGTCCCATGATTTTCAGTGTAACCCTTTTGTATTGCCACTAGGACTCCACCAAATTGAGATACCGCACTCGTAAGTTTCTTCATTACCGTTTTCGGGATTCGATAACAAGACATAATATGATTAGGAAGAGCCGTTACCACCGATTTTATAATTACCTCTTTTCCTCCTTTAGTAAAGAATCTAAAGGTCCATCCATTTACTCTGTTATTTAAACGTTCCTGTACAAAGCCGAATACCTGAACCTTAGATCCTCCTAAACTTTCTGGGATTCCTAAGTAAGTTTCCATGCCTCCCCGGTTTTGAATGCCCAAGATATCCCTGAGTTCCTGACGGGTATCCTCATCAATCTTGTGACCAAACTGGATTGATGACTTCTCAAAGTTAATCTGCTGTCCTGAAATCTTTTCATACTCCTTAAGAATTACCAAAATGGCCTGACACTCCTCCTTCTGTGCTAATTTGGTCAGTCAACCGTAAGTTTCTTAATAATCTAAATAAATCAACAACTGTTCAGAATTTTATTAGCCAGACAAATGTACATATTTCTTTTGGCAATTCTTGAAAAGTTCAGTGTTTTTTTGGCCGATTTCCCGATAATAAATAGCAAATACCCATCCAAAATAACTTCGTTAACATAAATCATATATGCTTTTTTACCTTTGTAGGACAAGTATACACTTCAACATGTGTTAAAAATTCACGATAAAAGCAAATTACATGCTAATGGGTAAAACTTAATTTCATGTAATGTTTCTTTCAGTGTCTCAATGATGCGAATTCCTACTATTCTCAAGTTTTTTTTTTTTTTTTGAATTATACAGAGGTATCATGGCTCCACATAAGTGGTCCAGACTAGTCACGTATTACCACGTGTCGGTCCTGTGTCTCTGGTGATGCCGAAATGTTAATTCCTCAGTGGCCGAGATTGAACCGAGGTGGCAGTACTCACAGCTGTGAATCATTTACCACTGGAGCTAGAAGGCCTGGTTTTCTATTATTCTCAAGTTGACCCTTGATGTTTCATCAAATGGAGCTAATGTGGGTCTTTCAAGTTTCAATCCAAAGAAATTCACTTAATGGTTGTTCCAGTTTCGACTTATCACGTAGTCACAGTTTTCAGTGTATTGTAAGGTATACAGAAAGATGTATCAGTAGCACACATGACCATTACGAGCATTCTTCTCTTATCCCAAAAGGGTAGGGTTACAACACAAACACAAGTGCCATGGAGAAAAATGGACAATAAAATATTTTCCAACGATGAACAGCAATATGACTAATCAGTCGACACCAACCACGAGTATAAATGTTTTTTTAGATTTCAATATAATGTACTTTCCTTTTCGCAAAGAAAATGAAAATGAGTTAACAAAATAGAAATCTACTAATGTCTTTATCTAATGTACATTTAACTAAATGAAAATACGTTAAATAAAAATCTATTCGTTATTAAATGGAGTAAAATATAGATCAAATATATGAACACATTGTAAATGTTGTATTACATTTAAAAAATACCAAATGACATTTTTTTATGAAATAGAGAGAGTAATAATTTTTTATATGTTTTCGATTTTATTTAATCTTTAAAGATTAATTGTGTATTTTTGGTTATATATCTTCCAAATTTATTATGTTTTATTTATTTTGAAAATTTTATCATATTAAAATTGATAATTCTGACTACATTAAATATTTTATTGTATTTCTATAGACAGCTATAGAAAATTTAGGTTATCAATTTTTTTAACTTTATACAATTTCTTAATTACTAAGTGGTATACAATACTAAAAATTTAGTTTTATTTTGATATCTATATTTGTCAGAGTTTTTAGAAGTGAATTATATATTGGTTTGCAACAAAAACATAAGAAAAGTAGTTAGATTCTAAGTGTACTTGTACGATGAGCAGAAGCTCAACTTGAACTTAGCTCAAGACTAACAATCTCGAATATGTTTTTTACATCATATTGACTCTGAGGATCTAATACATCGACGTGATCTACCGGAATCAGGTTTCCATTTGTTTCTGCAAATCGAAGAAATAGCATGTGGCATTTCAGTAGTGGTAAACATGTTAAGAAGATTTAGAGAACTAAGAGACGATTGAAATCTACCTTGCTCTTCCACCAACAGTTCATGCCATTTTTTCTTTTTTTTTTCTTTCAGATTTTGGCAAAACGCTTCCGTAGATTCCACCTTGAATTTGGTTTAGATCTCTTTCCAACACAACCTTTTTCTAGAGCGACAAATGCTTCTTTTAGTCTGTTCTCCATATATCTCAGATTACAACAGCAATTGCATTATTTGTTAATTGTCTCAAAGAGCCTAAGAGTAGTACATGCCTTCTCTGTGGCAGAAGATGATTATTTTACTCTTCAGGGGCATTCACTTACATGAAGTAGAAGTAAGTGTTCAGTTGATTCAGTCTCACCACCGTTTTCATTAATTTACTGAACCAACTCTAGGAGGTCATTTTCTCCACTTCCAACTGCATGCTTCACTGGCCACTCACATCATCAATGACAAATCTTTTTGTAATACAAGATAACTTCTTGTTTCGGTTGATTTGCATTTCCAAACAATACCTCTGGAAAATCTGGTGTGAGTTATACTTTCTATGCGCTATACACTATTGATCATTGTTAAATTACATATTCACAGAAGTCTTTTACCCTACTACATAACACAAACTAGCTAGGAGTTAAAAAAGATTTTGGAACAGGAAGTATATACTCACTACAAGAAAACAGCGACATTCCGAGAGAATTCCGAGGGCAAATGATTGTCCTCGGAATTTTCTGAGGAAAAACCGAGGACATTTCGAGGAAACCCGATTTCTGGGTTTCCTCGGAATGTCCTCGGAAATTTCTGAGGAAATTCCGAGGAAACACCATTTCCTCGGAAATTTCCGAGGACATTCTGAGGAAGTGGTGTCCGTGGGAAAAAACCGACGGATATTTCTTCAATTCCGAGGACATTTTGTAGCCGTTAGAGAGCCGTTGGGAGAGCCGTTGTGTGATTTCAAAAATTTCGAGGAAATACCGAGGATATGTGAACTTTCCTCGGAATTTCCACGGAATTCCGTCAGTATGTCGGTAGGAATTCTTCTATAAATACAGCCATCCCTCCTCCTCTTCATTCACCCCATTTCTTCTTCTTCTCTCCTAGTATCACGAATTTTAGATCAAAAAAACATGTCTTCTTCAAATTATTTTCGTTCTTGGATCGATCGACCTCATTTGGATCCGGAGACGAGATTGCTTACGAAAGAATACCAACAAGGTTTAACCGAATTCATGGCGTTATATCGCCGACAACCGGAAGCAGAAACATGTAAGTTAAGATGTCCTTGCTCTAATTGTAAAAATAGAAAAGTTATTAAAGAGTGGGATGTTTGGACTCATTTATTTTTGAATGGGTTTACACGAAGTTACAAAATTTGGTATCATCATGGGGAAACTGGTTATGAACTTGGTAGTACTAGCGAACCTCATCCGGTGGTTAGATTAGAAGAACCAATTAGAACGGATTTAGATTATGGTGTAGGTACTGAGCAGATGGTAAATGATCATTTTAGAGGGGAAGATTTACCCAATGCAGAAGCTAGGAGATTTTATGATATGTTGGATGCTGGAAAGCAACCTTTGTATGAAGGTTGCAGAGATGGTCATTCAGCTTTATCATCTGCTACAAGACTGATGGGCATTAAGACCGATTATAACTTGGCTGAAGTCTGTGTGGATGCGATAGCTGATTTTGTAAAAGGTATTCTACCTGAGGATAATGTAGCTCCAGGTTCATACTACGAGGTGCAGAAACTCGTATCCGGTGTTAGTTTACCGTATGAAGTAATAGATGTATGCAGCGATAACTGCATGATTTATTGGAGGGCGGATGAGCAGCGGATTACATGCAAATTTTGTGGGAAGCCTCGTTACAAAGATACGAGTGGAAGAGTTCCAGTGCCATATAAGAAGATGTGGTATTTGCCTTTGAAGGAAAGGTTGCAGAGGTTGTATCTTTCGGAACGCACAGCGCAACGAATGAGATGGCATGCGGAGCACTCAACAGATGGTGAGATTAGACATCCTTCAGATGCAAAAGCGTGGAAGCATTTCCAATCATTGTATCCCGACTTTGCATATGAGAGAAGAAATGTCTACCTTGGATTATGTACTGATGGTTTCAGCCCGTATGGGAAGAGTGGAAGACAATATTCTCTATGGCCAGTCATTGTCTGTTCAATAGATGATAAGTGCTTTCAAAGAACTATTACCACGAAAAGTTCATGAAGCAGTTGCAGGGATAAGTGCTTTCTTCCGCGATTTATGCAGCAGATCAGTGACTCTTGAAGGTATTACAAATTTGAAGACTAACATAGCCGTGATTCAGTGCAACCTTGAGAAGATATTTCCTCCCTCATTTTTTGATGTTATGGAGCATCTTGTTATTCACCTGGCAAGAGAATTGGAACTTGGTGGTCCTGTGCAATATAGATGGATGTATCTGTATGAACGGTATATGTTTCATTTGAAGAAGATGGTGAAAAATTTTAGTAGGGTGGAAGGTTCTATAGTCGCACAGATGATCAATGAAGAGATTTCAAACTTTGTCGAGTACTACTTTCCAGCAGAAGTTCATACCAAAAACAGAAGACCTGCTCGGCATGATGATAGAGGCGAACGGGCAACATATCATGTTAAGGTTCCAGACATTTTCACAGATGTTGGACGACTTAGCGGAAAACCAAAGGACCGTCGACTTACTGACCAGGAGCGTAGTCATTTGCAAACATATTTGCTCACCAACTGCGAAGATGTTCTTCCATATGAGAGGTAAGTTTATTATGTTAAAAATAATTTTTTTTAACAAATAGACATTTAAATTTTAATTAATTATATTATTGTTATCATATGTACAGGATTTTCATGGCAGAAAAGCGGTTCGAACATAGATACGCCACAGAGACGGAACTTGAAGAAATGAAGCAGAGAGAATTTGCTGGATGGATGTTTATTTATGTGAGTGCTTTAAACTTCATAAAATTTAATTTTTCAGATTTTTATGCTAATTCATATGTGCTATTACACATGTGTCTGCTGGTTTGGCCAGAGGTGAAATATTTGACGATTGGATACGCGATATGGTGGTTGGCCCAATATGTGTTGTGAAGTCATATCCGAGATTTTGTACTCGAGGATATTCATTCACAACTGAAAAGAGGAGACGTTCGCGTACGACCTATGATGTTGGTGTTTGTTCTGCATCAAGAGATGATGTATACTACGGACACATACAAGAGATTATGGAAATCAAGTATTTGGGCATGCTTGGATTGCGATGTACTGTTTTCTATTGTGATTGGCACGACAACACTCCAGATCGAGGTGTGACAACAGATGCATTTGGTGTTACATCAGTACATTCGAGGCGGAAGCTGCAATATTATGATCCTTTCATTCTTGCTTTTCAGGCCGATCAGGTAAGTGAATGTAAATTATTCAGAATGATTGATCATAATTTATACTTTTACTAATAATTTTTTTAATGTTACAGGTTTGTTATATCAAGTACCCCCGGGTAAGAAACAGAGATGATCCATGGGTTACAGTAACAATAGTTAACCCGAGAGGCCGAGTTCAGGGAAGTTCTGAGCTGGAAGACCCACTACAACCAATCACAGCCGGTAACTTAGGTGCAGGAGAAGATGTAGCAGAAGGTGTTCTTGTAGTCGATTTGACCGACTTCGCAGAAGAAGCCGTCGTTCATGCAGAAGATGAACCGGTTATTGGAGAGTTTCACCAAGATCCAGATTCCGATTCATCTGGTGATGATGGCTCGGAATCAGAGTAGTTTTTTTTTTTTTTTTTTTTTTAATTTTGAAAAACCGAGGAAATTCCGAGGGCCACTAGGGTTTCCTCGGTATTTACCTCTAGATTTAGGGATTTGATTATTTTGTGTTGTTCCTCGGTATTTCCTCGGTATTTTCCGAGGAAATACCGAGGAAATTCTGTATTTTCTCGCAAAATACCGAGGAAATACCGAGGAAGGCAATGATTTTCAATAGTTTCCTCGGTATTTCCTCAGTATTTTCCGAGGAAATACCGAGGAACTGGGTTTAGGGAACCGTAAACAACGTTTTACGGATTGAATAACACGTATATAGCCTTCATTAAGTGTCTTAACCATATTATGAAGTCATACTTAGGTGTTTTACACAATAAAAAACACTTTTTACGATTGCTTGAACGAAAACCACACAACATAAGATAAACACTTATACACTTTAACAAACGTTAAACGAGATACTTACAATCATTTCTGATATTTTGTTTTTTTATGGTTTATGTTCATCTATACAAAGAATCCTCAATGGTATGCATTAAATTTGAATAAGAAATGAAAATCGGAAAAAAAATTAGAATTTGAAACCCCAAATACTTGTTTCCTCGGAATTTCCTCTGTATTTTCTGAGGATATTCCGAGGAACTAGTGGTCCTCGGAATGTTTTATTTACCCGGGAAATCCCTAACTGCCAAACAATTCGTGAAATATCGAATATACCCATACCGAGGGAATTCCGAGGACCCTTTAAAATATTCCGAGGGAATTCCGACGGAAACTGTCCGTCGGACCCCTCATAAATTAGGGTAAATCGATTTTCTTCTTCCCCATTTCTCTCTTCCTCTCCTCTCTTCCTCTACGCGGCTCCTCTTTCTCTTCCGACGATTTCCGGCGTTTCCCACCGTTTATTTCCTCCTTTTCTTTGCCAAATCTCTCCCAAATTATGTAACAACTCTATATCTCTCTCTTTTGTTCGAAAATTGTGATTGATTAGGAATGATGAGATTAGAATTTCGGATTTTAGGGTGTTAGATGATAGTTTAGGATTGCATGAGTTGTTTAAGTTAGGATTGTGGGTTTGATTGTTGTTTTTCATTGATTTGGAATGGTTTTTTTTTGGTTAAAATTCTAAACTTTTTTCTATTTTTAAAACGTTTTTTGATTTTTTTAAAAACAATTTTCTAATTTTAAAAACGTTTTTTAAGTTTCCAGTAATAATAAAACGTTTTTAAATTTTTTTTAAAATTTTTTTAAAACTTATTTCTATTTTTTTAAGCAATTTATTAATTTTTTATACTCATATATATATATATATATATATATATATATATATATATATATATATATATATATATATATATATATATATAAATCATGTAATCTAATAAATTTTAAATTTTTCTTAATTTTAAATATATTAAAACTATTTTTCTTATATTAAAACTTTTTTAAATATATTAAAAAAAATTTTAAATATATTAAAACTTTTTTTAAAAAATTTTTCAAACTTATTTCTATTTTTTTAAACAATTTATTAATTTTTTATACTCATATATATATATATATATATATATATATATATAAATCATGTAATCTAATAAATTATAAATTTTTCTTAATTTTAAATATATTAAAACTATTTTTCTTATATTAAAACTTTTTTAAATATATTAAAACATTTTTTAAATATATTAAAACTTTTTTAAAAAAATTTTTTCAAACTTATTTCTATTTTTTTAAACAATTTATTAATTTTTTATACTCATTTATATATATATATATATATATATATATATATATATATATGTAAATCATGTAATCTAATAAATTATAAATTTGTCTTAATTTTAAATATATTAAAACTATTTTTCTTATATTAAAACTTTTTTAAATATATTAAAACTTTTTTTAAAATTTTTTTCAAACTTATTTCTATTTTTTTAAACAATTTATTAATTTTTTATACTCATATATATATATATATATATATATAAAATTTCTCAGGTCTTATGACGATGATCAGACCCGGCCTCCTCGACAGCGTCGTGGTCGTGGCTCGGGGAGTGTCTCCGTTCAGGATTCCCAATCGCCCCGCAGCTCGTTCCAAACATCTCCCTCTCCATTTCCCGACGCTCCTACTGGCTCCGGTGCTGCACCCTCTATTCCTCCGACTTATGTGGGTCCTCCGGAACTGGTGAGGGTTGCAGAGTATGTTCGACAGCCGGGTCGTGAGCGGCTGCCGTTTCTCACTCCGTATCCATCTGGATGGCATCAAACATGGTTCGACCGATCCTCGAACGGGATCAGCACATGGCTCAACGGTATGATGTACTCGTCTTTGGACGAGGGACATCCGACTTTCTCGGACTTCCCTACCTGGAAGAAAATCCTGTGGTTTCAACAATTTGCGGTAAATTTCTCAATTCTTTTTTTTTATATTCTTATTCTTAATCTAATTTTTCTACTAATTATGTATTTTTTGCAGCAAGAGTTCAACTGGAATCCCGAACTTACGACGTTCATCTATTACCACTTCGTCCATAAAGTCATGACGAACTACTCGTATCAAATGCATGAGTGGAAGAATAAGTGGCAAAAAGACAAGGTTTTTTTAGTATTTTAAAAATTTCTTAAATTTATTATTAAAATTTTTAACTTATCTAACAATTTTTTTTATAAAGGTCCCAAAGTCGATGAATATGACGGTCTGGGCGGATTTCTGTGTTCATTGGAGTAAGGATGAGACGAAAGCTACTTCTTCCACCAACTCCACGAACCGCAAAAGCGAGCGTAAAGGGAAGGGCGTCTTCAAGCACAACTTGGGTGCTCAGTCTCAAGCAACTCTCAGGGATCGCATGGTAATTTCATTCGTTTCTTTTTCAAATTTTAAAAGTTTCAAATTTTTATTAATTTCTTCTAATTACTAATTTTTGTTTAATTTATATTGATATCAAGGTGGAAGAAAATGAGGGTCAGCCGGTTGATGATTTCGCCCTAATGAAGAGGGCGTATACCAACAAGAAGACCGGCGAGATTGATGATGGTCTTGCGAGAGATGTGGTCGACCTCATCAGCACTCAGTTGGAAGAAGCAGCGTCTCAGCTTCCCACCGACGACGACGATTTGACGGGTACCCAGTTGCCTCAGGCTCGGATCAACGAAATCGTTCAATCGGTAAGTTTTTTTTTAAAAAAAATTTCATTTCATGCATCTTAGCTATTGTTTAACTTTGTCATATTCTATTTCAGACGGTTCCAAAGAGTAAGGGACGTTTGTTCGGTTTGTCTCGTCGGGCCCAGTCAGTTGCATCTTCAGCCGCACCACCGCCCTATGTTGATACCGAAGTACTCCTTGGTCAGCTGCAAGACAAGAATACTCGCATATCTGCGTTGGAGAACAAAATGGCGACTCAACAAGAGAGGTTCGAGGCTCAACAAGCGAACTTCGAGGCACAGAAGAAGCTGAACGAGCAGATGATGGAGATGATGAGGACGTTGCACCCGAACGTGAACTTCCCGACTCTGCAGAACCCGAACACCCAAAACCCAAACCCCCACAACCAGTAGTTTTTTTTCTTACAACTTTGGAATGTTTTTTTATTTGTACTAATTTGAATTTGAATTTGAATTTTATATTTTCGAGATTAAATTTTAGAATTTTAATTTTCTATTTTCGAAATTTAATTTTTTAATTTTATATTTTCGATTTTAAATTTCTAATTTTCATTTTTTTTAAAAAATTATTTTTTTCCAAAATTCCGAGGAAATAGTCCCTCGGAATATTCCGAGGAAACAATCCCTCGGAATATTCCGTCGGACTTTTCCGAGGGACGTTTCCGACGAAATGAGTCCTCGGAAAATTTCGACGACATGCTTTCCTCGGAATTTTCCGAGGACCAGGTTCCTCGGAATGTTTCTCGGTTTCTAATCCGCAATCCGATGATATGTTTCATCGGAAAGTCCTCGGTATATACCGACGGAAGCGTCCTCGGTATTTTCCGACGACCCGCCCGACGAAAGGTTGTACTCAGTATGTCCTCGGAATTATTGTTCCTCGGAAATTTCCGAGGACATTCCGAGGACTTGCTAAATACCGAGGACTTTATTCCGAGGGAAATTATGCTCGGTATGTCGTCGGAATACCGTTATTCCTAGGACATTCCGACGATATTGGCCCTCGGTATTGGCCTGTTTTCTTGTAGTGACTGTACGCTGTGTTTAAAATGGCGCTCGCCTTTTGCGCCATGGCGCGAGGCGCACTCAGGCGACGGCTTCACCGCCATGTACCTCCTAGGCGAGGGTGGCTTCCGTAAGGCGAGCGCCTTTGACAGAAGGCGAGCATATCAAAGGCGAGTGTAAGGCGCGCCATGGAAACTATATGCAAACCGGACTAAACCAGGTATGAAACCAAACCTTAATTAAGAATTAAACCTTAGACTTCTCAAATACTTGAGCGTCACAACTTAACCGTTAACTATGAAAGCCCTAGCTTCCTCTTTATAAAAGACAAGTTACATAACTAAACCTAAACATAGTTGTCAAGGTTTTTTTGCGTAAGGTTTGAACTCTCTAGTCTCTGGCTCTACTACTCTTTCCAATCTCGTTTGTGTTTATTCTTCTTATAGATTCATGTGTTCCTTTGTCACAGATTAGAACGTACTGCGGTTGGTCGGAGACTCAGAGTTAACAACACACGGTTAGTCTATTACTCTGTGCACTTTCTTTTTTTGTCCTGTTTTTTTTTTGTCTTCATTCTGTCTCATCTTTGGTCAGTGATCATATACTAGTTAAGTTCAATCTGGTTTTTGTCTCATGCTATTTATTATGTGTAATTTACGTTCTGGTTTTTGTCTCATGCTATTTATTATGTGTAATTTACGTTCTTATTTTTTTCCCTTTGATCACAGTTTTAATGTCTGCGGATGGGGCTGAGGCTGAGGCTGGGTCGTCTAGACGTCGTGAAGTTGATCCAGGAAGAAAATATGGACTCATGTTGAAAAACAATTCCAACGCTTGGAAGTGTATCTTTTGTAAGAAAGACTTGAATGGTGGAGTTTCACGTCTCAAGCAACACTTGAGAGGGGATCATAGGAATGCCAAAGCTTGTAATTTATGTCCAGTACATGTGAGAGAGGAGTTAATCAAACACAAGCAGATGAAGGAAGACGAGCTAGCTGCTCGTAACTTGGCTCTCCAAGAAGAAGAAGAATGGCTTGACGAGTATGATGAAGAGTGCGAGATGGAAAGTCAGCCGCGACGGTCTCTCCATGCTAAGAAGAGAGTTAGAGGTCCACTGGACAGGTATGTGACTACCCCTCCTCCTGATATTTTGCAAGGAAGGAAAGATAGAAAGGGTTCTCTTGGAGCTGCTTGTGATAAAGAGATAAGGGCTATTGTATGTGGAAGTACATCTAGGTGGTTCTTGGATGCTGGTCTTGCGTTCAATGCAGTCAACTATCCTAGTTTTGACAAGATGTATGAGGTAATTGCTCAACATGGCTTAGGATTAAAGCCACCAAGCATGTATAAATTAAGGGTTCTGCTGCTTAAAAAAGAAGTGGAGAACACTCTTGTTTAAATTTAGGAGAACAAGAAGGAGTGGGCTAGTAAAGGATGTTCATTAATGTCTGATGGTTGGAGAGATTCAGTGGCCAAGAAAGACATTGTGAACTTCCTAGTTAACAGCCCTAAAGGTTCTGTTTTCTTGAAGTCCAAAGATGTTTCTGAAGTGGTACGTGATCTTCACTAGAATTTATTTCCAACGTTTATAATTATTTGTTTTAAGTTTTAACACTTTATTTTTTTAGGTCAAAGATGCAAAATTGTTGTTTAACTTGCTAGATGATATGGTTGAGGAGATTGGAGAACATAATGTAGTTCAAGTCATCACAGACAATGCAAAGAACTACATAAAAGCTGGTATGTATGATCTGAAGATTCTGAACCAGTATTTATTTTCAATTGTTTTAACACTAATAGAAAATATTTAAATGCAGGAAGAATGCTTGAAGCACAACGACCTCATCTCTATTGGACTCCATGTGCTGCACATTGCATTGATCTAATGTTGGAGGACATTGGAGAAATCCCAGCATTGAAGAATGCAATGAAGAAATGTATGTTCATGAATGGGTATATCTACAGCCATGTCCCTCTTGTGAACATGATGAGAAGATTCACAAAGCAAAGGAATCTGCACAGGCCGGCTATAACAAGGTTTGCTACTTCTTGCATAACCATGACTCAGTTTCTCAAACAGCAGAAGCCTTTAAGGGATATGGTCAATTCTGCTGAATGGAGTGAGTCTAAATGGCCCAAAGAAGCTGGAGCAAGAAAAGTTAGACTGTATCTTATGCAAGCGAGTTTTTGGAAGAACATTCGACATGCTCTGAAGCTGTTAACTCCTCTTGTCAAAGTACTTAGGATGGTTGATGGAGAGAAAAAACCAGCTATGGGATACATTTATGCAGCCATGGACAGGGCAAAAGAGGCAATCGCAAAGGCTTTCAACTGGAATAAAGAGAAGTATGAAAAAGCCTTTGAGATCATTGACAAAAGGTGGGAGTGTCAGCTTCACCATCCTTTGCATGCTGCTGGGTATTTCCTAAACCCTTCAATCCATTACAAATATCACGATGATGTACGTTGCGCTGAAGTGGAAGCGGGCTTGTACAATTGCATTACTAGGTTGGTCTTTTAAATTGTGTTTTTGTTTTGCATTACTAGGTTGGTACACCATTTTCAAATGATAATTTTGTTTGTGTTGCATTAATAGGCTGGTTCCAAATACAAAAACTCAAGACAAGATAATGATGGAGTTGGATGCTTTCAAGGAGGCTACTGGCATCTTCGGCCACGAGATGGCCATTAGGCAAAGAGATATCAAAACACCAGGTAACACAAATTTGAATTACTTTTAGACAATTGATCTAAATTAACACTAACAATCTTTTTATTTTAATAGCTGAATGGTGGTCTTGTTATGGATCTTCTGCTCCAAATCTCAAAAGCTTTGCTGTTAAGATCCTTAGTCTGACTTGTAGTGCTACTGGCTGTGAAAGAAATTGGAGTGTTTTCCAACTTGTAAGTCTTTTTAATCACTTTTATTGTATATTTTTAGGTGATTTCGTTTAACTTATCATTTTTATACTTGATTTGCAACAGCTTCATACGAAGAAGAGAAATCGCCTAGCACAACATCGGCTGAACAACATAGTTTTTGTGAAGTTCAACAGATCTCTAAAGCGCAGAAGCTTGAGAAGTGACACTGCTACCAGAGATCCTATTCTTTTGGATGAAATTGATGAAAGCAATGAGTGGTTGATTGGAAGAATGGATGGAGATTCATCTGATAATGATGATTTTGTGTGGGGAGATGATGATTTCCCGTGGAGCCAAGCTATGGGTGCTGAAGAACACAGCTATTCTACTAGAGGAGCTGGAGCAAAAGGTGTAAGTTCATCTAAAACAGATAAAGGGAAAGGTGTTCCTAGCTCAAATCAGAAGCAACGCTCATCTGCCCCTGCTATGACATTGGTTGATGAGGAGGATGAGTTGGAAGAAGATTTAGATGAAGATGATCTTGGGTATGAAGATATTGAGTTCGATGATGAAAATGAGAATGATGGCGTTTCTGAAGATGAATTTTAGTTATTGGTTTTTAAATTATTTATTATGATATTATTTTTGGTTTCCTACATTTGAGACTTTGTTTTTGGGTTTTCGTTTTGATTAATTTTGTTTTGGTTTAACTATCTTCAAATAATAAAGCTTGCATTTTATTTAAATTAAGTGTTGTACGTGAATCAATGTGATTTCTACTTTTCTTCTCCAATACAAGACATACTAATAACAATGATCTTCAAGGCGAGCGCCTTATTGCACCGTAACGTAAGGCGCAAGGCTCGGACCGGCTCGCCTTGGTGCGCCATGCGCCATCTTAAACACAAACTGTACGTAACACAAACTGCAACTATAGAAGCTCATAAGGGAATATGTAGATGTCTATATGTACTAAAGATTTTAATGTGACAGTGTTTTGGAGATAAGGCGAGTAAAATTTTGTTCAAAATGTCATTGCATTATAAAAGCGTATAATAAACAACACACACACAAATGCACGCAAGGCATAAATTTAGAAAGATAGAGAGGTACTCATATCATGTAGTCTAAGAGGGGAAGAGAAAGTTTTAGTCTAAAACTGTTAACAAAAACTTGAAGAAACATCAAATAGAGTTGGCGTCATATGGTAACCAATCCCACATGTTATTCACACTTGGTCCTGCTTCCATTCCATGATCTTGCTGCCACTGATACCTGCAGCTCCATCATTACATAAAATTTTACGTACTATGTGCTAAAAATATCTTCTACACAGCACAAAATATAGAGATCAAAATTAATCATGTAAAGTGTTAATTAGTTACCCGTTTTGAAGAATGGGTTCGGATGCCAAAGGCTGGAAGAAAGCATGATGAAAGTGTTGCTGTTGATCATGACGACCGTAGTCAACATGATCATCTTGGATCTGGTTGAGTTGGAGTGGCATCTGATATCCATTGGCTAACTGTCACGACGTACTTGTTAGTGGATTAGTAAACAAATTCAGGTCATCATTCAATTTTTTATGTTACCTTATTCTGGAGATCATTGATCTGGTCGATCATGAGCTGTGTCTGCAAATTTGATATAGCGTCTTAATTTGATATAGGGCGTAGACAGTTTCGTTGTCATGAGAGAAATGGAACGTAGTACGTACCCGGAGAGCTATGATCTTCTTCAAAGAAGAATCAAGCCGTCTCTCAAGTGACTCAAGCTCCTTTGTACTCAGAGGTCCAAGTTCTTCTCCCAATAGATTCCTATAGTATTTTAAGACAAAAGTCTCCATGATTTTTTAAAACACACTCTAGCAGTAGCTTAAAAGGACTGATTTATCTACTTTTGGGTTCTCTGCAAGGCGTCGTAACTTTCCTTAAGCTTGAGATACTCCTGTTGGCTACTAAATTCCTGGTTGCCAAATAGTTTAAAATTATTGGATTTGAATTAACCAAACAAGTTTATGTTTACTATTAAGCAGAACAAAATAATAAAGAGAAGGAAGGGGTACAACTGCTAAGGCCTCATCTCTTGAAGGCACATTGGGCTCTGGAGGTCCATATTTGCACTTTTGGTACCTCTCCAGGGTCCGAGTCATGCTTCATCACATCAAAATTGTTAATTATTAGTTAGTCAAGTATCAAACTTTTGTAATCTGAAAATCAGTGAAATAAAATTGGTGTTTCCTAGGGTTCACAGAAAAATCGGGGAGTCATTTCAGATAAGATCTAAACAACCAATAACTTAAAGAGGGATGGATCTGAAGGATCTAATAGATATAAGAAGATGAATTTGACATTTGCGTCAAAATCAAACAAAGATTGGAATCCCAAAGGCCTATTAAAGTGGGTAACCCTAGCTAGCTAGTTGAATCACAGACAAGAAGTTTTTAAATTTGACTGCAAAATTCATTAATGATTTTTTTTTTGAAAATAAATTGATTAATGATTTGATCATATTAATTGGAGAAATCGTTAAATAGAATCACTAGGTGGAAAACTTTTATCTGCGAAGAAATCATTAAAGAGAAATTAAACCCTTATTAACTAGTATTACTACCATAGAATTTAATCCCTAATTTCATATAAGATCAAACAAATGCTTCTTCTGAAATACATCTAAAACTCAATAAAACTCAAGGTGTCAAATAAATCATCAGAACTCAAAAGCATAGACGAAAATATATTTATTAATACTTAAAAATGATCAGAAATGGGTTTCCTTTTAAGGGATGAAAGAAAACGTACAACACAACAACACATAAGATGACTGACTGCCCATACAAAATTTACTTTATATATATATATATATATATAGATAGATAGATAGATAAAATTGAATATAAGAATACCTCGAACTACTGCAAAACTCGTACTGTTTTCCTCTATTAGAAAAGATGATGAGAGCAACCTCTGCATCACAAAGAACAGAAAGCTCGGTTGCTTTCTTCAAAAGACCCTTCTTTCTCTTTGCAAACGTAACTTGCCTATTGATCTTGTTCTCTATCCTCTTCAATTCTACTCTCCCTCTCCTCATTCTTTTTTTTCTTCTGATTTTCTTCTCTCTTATTCTCCTCTCATCTTTCACTCTCGCTTTGCAATTCTTTATATATATATATATATATATATATATATATATATATATATATATATATATATATATATATATATATATATATATGCGAATAAGCCTCCCTCTCCTTTTTACTTATTTTCTTTGTATTTTTAAAAAAATGCATTCCTGTACAATGTATCTATATATCTCAAGTACATTAACATGTCAGCTTCACTAGTTGAATCTTTTGACTATATTCTCATTATCTATATATACCCCCTCAATCAATGTACTACTACTTACAAGTTACAAATCACCACATAGGATATATGCAAATCTTGCAAAACATTGAATGTCAAATACTCTATCGATGCTTACATATTTTCAAAACCGGGACTTTTCATTGTTTATACATAAATGGTAAGAGAAAATGACTCACTTATCTCACCATACATTAGTGGTGGTTCAGTTTAGTCTTTAGTTTAGACAAATGTGGTTTTGGCCCATTTAAAGAAAGTTGCATGTTTTTTTTTTAACTTTGATGATCACGAGTTATTATTGAGGATTAATTAAAATTGCCCCATAAAAACCCTAACATTTAAACACCATCAAATTAAAGTTTTAGCAAATACTGTATGTTGAGACATGAGAGAGACCGAGATATTTAGGCTTCGAATGGTAAACGGCATTCCGTCCGCACCGCAATTAACATTACCAAAATTTTTTTACATATATCATATATCTATATATTTTTAAAATTGTTAAAACCGCACCGCAGTTAAACCGTTTGTCCCGCACCGCTCAAACCGCAGTTACCAATTGGAGCCTTAATTGGACGAGTGATGTTGAAAATAAGAGATTAGATCAACGGTGGAGAATCGATGAAGTGAGGAGAGATAGCGCGTGCGATGATGAGTTGCTGTACAACTAACTCTAAACTGGGACAATCAGTGATAGTAACGACAATAAATGATATTCAACACGTGTCGAATCTTCGATAGTAGGTTTGATAAATCCTATTATTTATTTATTATTTTAATTGTTATTTTCTTATCTAATGGAGTTCATGGAATCATGTGACGTAATCTTAACTAGGTGAAGCCAGAAGCCTCGTGCGATTTTCTCAACTCACATAACGACCCTGTCCCTTGTGATTGGTGTAAAATGTAGGGTGTGATTGTATGGTATTTCTAAAGTAAACATTTACTCTCATTTTAGTTTTACTCCAGTTTCAGCCAAAAAAATACCAATCAACTAAACTATCATTTCTTTTCATTTATTCTATCTACACTCACAGATTTACTCTAGGTTATTCAAGTGAAATATGTTTCTTTTAGAGCATGCGCAGCGACGAACTCGTGATTCCCGAATTCTAATGTTTTTTTTTATTATTTTAATTTTATTAATTTCGTTTGAATTTTTCTTAAAATATATATATATATATATATATATATATATATATATATTTATATAATTAACCTATCAATGACGTTGGGCCCGTATAACAGTAACGAACCGGTTCATGCATATTTAATTATTTTATTATTTTTGTACTCGGTAACCGTGTGATCCTCTCTATGAAACGCTGATGCGCTTGCTCTTAGTTTTCTTTTTCTCTCTTTTTTCCCATCTTTTTCTTTTCCGCTCGTTTTAACTTTTTTGTTTACTCCATTTACCTTTCACGTATACCAATCATAACCAATTAACCGTAAAGTGAAACATGTTTTTTCTAGAGTTTATGTATGCTTGTAGTCTCTGTATCTCTGAATTTGTAACCTAGAGTTGCTGCTTTTATGTTTTTCCGACGATGTAATTAACTTTATTCGGATGCCCTTTTCATGGAGATATTAATGGATTTATTTTTTTTTTAAAATGTAAGTAAAACACATCCGTTTTTTGTTTCATTTATCTTGTGACGTTATCTATAAATTCTTACTGCTAGATTTTTTTTATATATATTTTCGATTTGTAATGTTAGATATTTTCGTTTGGGAAATAATAACATGGTAGCTTCAAAAAAAAAGAAGCTAGCATGTTGATAACTTTGGTTTGGAGTAAGAGTCTGAGATCAAAATTACAAAAATGGATAAATTAAACAGTGTTTGGAATATAGGTTATATCTTTTATTATATAAAGCAGAAGTCAATTGACAATTCTGTGTATGACACCTGTCATTTGAAAAATCTATGTATTTTCTTATTTATTTTTCAAAATCAAACGTTTTTTCAAAAATAAGTTACGAAAAGTCATACTTCAAAAGAAAAAAAAAGTCATGCTTCCACTATCTTCATAACTGTATCTATTTTAACACTATTTCAACATTCCTAAAGTAACCACAATTATTTTACTTCTGGAAACCACCAACAATGTTTAAGTCGCTCTTTTAGATTTTACAAACAAATCACCGTTCACTAAAATGACCAACTATTTTCTGGATTTTATGATAGGCAATAATGGTTAACTTCACAGGAAAAGAATTTGTTTTTGCTATGGGGTAAGATTTTTTATTACTCTTCTACTCAAAAGTCGTTATATATTTCTATCCACATTTTTTCTTCTAATTTCACAGACATGACAAAGGAGTACTTGAGCGATTATCCATCAAGAGCTTGTGGAGTCAACGCATTATTCTCTAACCAGGTTTCTTACTTGCATTTGCTTTATATTTTAATCTTCAAGCACCTTTTGTTTCTAAGTTTTTTTCTGTTTATGAACTTCATTTCATTTTTTTTTATTTTCTTTGTTGAAAAGAGTGAACGCATTAGTAGACCAAGAATATGAAAGTTGCAATGCGATAGTGAGTAGAAGTTTTATAAATTTGTGGATGAAAAACTAATATTTTTTTTTTTTTTTAAAGTAGATGAAAAAGCTAATATGTGCATAAAGTAATTAAAATGAAATATGAATATTTATTTATAGTTTATTCCTTTTTGAGTTCTTTTTTATAGTTTATTCTCAATGAAAAGAAGAGTTAACAAATGTGTTCGATATAAATTGGTCTCTTACAAAGCTATGGTTTTTTTTGCTAACAAAATTTTAAATTATTAATAAAAACTAAAGACAGGCATATTTACGCTTTTGTGCAAGATCATTTGTTATTATTCTTTTGTAAATTATATATTATTTAAAAACTGGACTGGCTTTTGGTGTCTGTTACGTTGCAAATTGGGATTTAAATATATCCAATTTTTTTTTTGTCCGTCAATTTTAATAGATAAAGGGTCTGAGACCCAAAAATATTACAAAAGCCCAAAATTTAATACTTTTATATTTTCATTCACAACAGTTTAAACCTATCTGTGTTTTGTTGTAGACTTATACTTAATAATATTTGAATCAAAATTTCATTTTAGAGTCATCCTAACTATTTTGGTTTAGTTCGAATTTAGATTGAAATTGCATTGAACATTATAATGCCCATGCATAGCATGGGCCAAAATACTAGTATAGTATATTTTGGTTATCTTTAGGGTTCGTCCGATGTAAGAGATCATGTCCAAAACTTTTAGTGCTTTTATTTATTTTATTTTAAATAGTGATTTTTTGTTTGCAAACGTACTTGCTTCATTTTGACCCGTAAGTAGCTGATGGACACAAAGGTATGACCCAATTAGAAAAAGTAAACATTGCATTATTGTTCTGTTTGGTTATATAAGCTTATTTACTCTGATTTGCAAGTTGATCAATCACTAGATTCATCTTAATTAGAAGCATTTCAAGAAATTTGTATGTGTTCCATTAACCCTAATTAAGTAGTTTGATAGTTTGTTTTGATTATGATAGTTTGTTTTGCTTTAATTTGGGTAAAAAGAAATTACTGGTTCACTCACGACAATCAAATTGGTTAGAAGAGGGTATTCACTTCATTATTCCAGATCTGGTCATATATATTTCTATTTAAGATGATGACAATTGATAAAAATGTTGTGCATCAAACCAAACGAGAAACTAAACTACATTCAGATATTTAGTTATTTACTGATGTCATACACTTATACAAATGATCTACTAATATTCCTTCGTGTTTACTTAAGAAATAAAATTATCCAGAAAACTTCAAATATCATCTATACAAGGTACGAGACCAAACAGTGGTACTATGCTGGTTATTAGCATTTCAAGAAATGAAAGACATTCATGAAGTCTCTCTAAGGCATTTTTATCCAAAGTAAAACAAAACATATAAGGCATACTACTGTATATTGTAATGAAAATATGTGAGGTCTTGTAAGATACTGTATAATATCTTAAGTTCGTAACGGCGAATAGATTTTCTACGTCTAAAGCATATAAGTATAAATGGAAAATGTTTGATACTACTATGAAAGAGAGAAAGAAGAAGCACTTGTGATTGGAGCACACACATGACCCACCAAGAATAAAGATCCCTCGATGATGACAAAGAAACAGTGATGATCGATGGGGACGTGAACTCCTTTTCTTTTTTTTTGATCAATACGGCACGTGAATCCCTAGTCCCTACACAACACAACAGAGCATCAGCATTCAGCATTGACTAGATACCCTAAATGAGTTTTTTTTTAAAAAAATCATAAATTAGTCTTTCACATAATTTATTTAATTAATAAAATAAAATCAAACAACTAATAAGTAGACATCACATTAATGAATTTCTTATGAAGAGGGTTGTGAGTCTCACTCTCAAGAGACGTCCCTTTCTCTTTCTTATTCTTTTTCTAACTTTTAAAATTCTTTAATGTGTAGAAAGAAACTCGCTAATTATTATTGGTGATGTGGTCCATTAGGCGTGTGAATGCGTGATAATAAAGAACCATCAGATCGTTTACAAAACAATAGAATACAAATTATTACATAAACATAAATATATGACATATGCTGAAAACAAATAATTTGCAGAAAGTGAAGATCGATGTTGACAGTAAACCTTACACGCTAACAGAACATATGATCTGTTATTTTTCTTCTTGAAAATTTGTCACATTCTAATACAAATTGTATGCCATTTTGGCTTTTTATCTTTTGTCCCATTTGTATAGTAAAAATCAATTGCATCCGGAACATGCTTTGGAAATTCAACACAGTACCAATTAGTCCGTATCCATGTTATTGTGATAAAAGTAGATTCTATAATACCATACGATTCTATGACTCTTTTTGTATTTCGATATATCAATAAGATCAGATTAGATGTTAAAAAAAGGAACCGTCAGATATTAAGCTTCTAAAAATAGACAGACATGGTCCATTCAAGACGTAACCGATGGGACCTCGTTGCCGAAAATAGAAAGATGCGGTTATATTCAAATAAGTCTCACTTCTTGGGTTTATAGTGAGTGGGGTTTTTAAGGTATTGGGGACCAGTCTTCTGTATAAGTTACTACTCCATTGTCATCATGCGTCAAATAAAAGGTTTCAGCTTCCAAGAAAAATGGTTCACACTTACGTAACTAAACTTGATTTGCTTTCAATTAACAACATTACTAACTAACAAAAGACTTTTTACAAGGGAGAATTGGAAAAATGAGACACTTTGGATTTTTGTTTGTCACAATAAGACTTTTCATACTTTTGGCAATTTTTGGACATATTTTACCCTTTTTTAATGGAAAAAATAGTAAATTCGATTTTTAAAATGTAAAAAAATATGAAAACTGTTGTAAACTTAAGGATGATAATATTTATGTTTAATTTTTTTTTTAAAAAAAAATTGGAATCACATTTTATTTAATCTTCTAGCTACAGTTAGGATACTCATTCTGGTGATATGTACGTAGTTTATAAATCGGATTCTAAGTTTTAAACATAGTTATACCTAAGATATATAACGAAATATAACCTCTCTTGTATATTCTAACCTAGATAGAGTCAGTTACGTTATAATCAAGAGATATGTCCTCGGTATACCTTAGGTTAGAAAACAATATATAGGCATAACTCAGTGACATAGCTCGGCTATATTACGTGTCAAAACGTGTTATGCCTTTTACCTTATATGACGCCTTTAGAAGAAATATGATTCATACCTGGTATACTGTGTTATGCCTAGGTTATTATAAGTATTCTAGGTAAATCTTTAAAATATGGAAACTTCCAAATTCGGTTACAAAAGTTTCCTAAATCTAAACTAAATCTTTGAACAAATATTTTCGCCAAATTTCACGTTCTCTACTCCTTCCACGATCTTTTGTCTCTTTTTTTGTGTTTCTCTCTTCTTCATCCAAAAAATCATCTTTTGGAAATCATGGTTCTAATCTATGTTAACTCTGGTGAATGGGTGTGTAATTGCAGTAAAGAGTGTAATTTCGTGGTAGACAAAGCAAGACGTGGTCGAATGGTAACATTAGAAACTACTACTCCATTGGAGATGGTGAAGAGGATCGTGTGTGAGGATTATGAGGTCGACCATACTCTTGTTAATGCGGAGCTTAGTTATTCGATTGTGAATCAAAGAGGAAATCTTCCAATTATTATCACCAATGATCGGCAATCATCTAATTTTGTGGCGTATGCGAAGAGGAATTCATCTACTACCTTGTGTGTCACATTCTCTGGTTCTGGTGGAAATCAAAAAGAACGAGTCAATATCGATTTGACTCAGCCAAGAGAACTTGAGGAATAACAAAGAAGAAAAGGTTCCTCTTTCGGTTTGAGAACGAAGAGGATGACGAAAAGTATGATGCCTTGATCCTATTACAATGAAAACACTAGAGAATAAAAGATTTCAGAAGCTGATTTAGTGAATCGCCATTGATGGGGGTGGGGGGGGGGGGGGGGGGGCTCGGCGGAGAAGAGAGAGTGAAAGGGGTAAACGATTTACCATAACCATTTAACTTTCTCTATTTTTTTTTTTACTTTTAATTAATGTAATTTTTAATGATTTTCGAAAACTAATATATATTATTCTGATTAATATTAATTGATATTCTAAGGGTATTTCTGTATTTAAAAGAATCAAAATCCTAGTTTCCAAAAACATTTGCTAGAAATCCTATTGTGACAAATCCGAATTCAAAATGTCCTATTTTTCTAATTTACTCTTTTTACAAACGGATATGTTTTAACGTTTTTGTACAATCACACCACTAAACATGTTAGCACTAATGTAGTGATTTAAGACATCTAAGATATATTTCTTCAATCCGTGTGAAACGGCATCAGAATCTATTAAGTTTGCGTTTTTACATACTTGGATATAAATATTGTGAAGTCAAGTCTGAATGTAAGAGAACAGACAGAGAATAAGAAATGTGAACTGAGACTTGTAAATACCTTTAATTGGTTTATGCTTTAAAAGGTGTCACTTTTTTGCTAAAGTCTTCAAAGTCTATTATATATGAATCATTATATATTTACCAATCACATTTTTAAATTTTAAAAGCCCTCAAAGTCTTCCTAAAATTTCTCACCGTCCAGTTTTTATTGTTTTCACTTGTTATTACGGTAGTTTTTTTAAAGCCAACATTTTGTGGCTTTAGACTATTCTTACAATTTCTTTTTATATTGCAAAGCCTTAAAAGTTTTAAAAGTCACTGTTTGTTAAAGTCCCAGCCATGACAGTCCAAACCAATCGGACCCCTTGTTTGCATTCTCGATAACAATTGATCATTTTTTAGAAAACAAATTTGTGAACTCGAAGGCCTGATTGATCCAATAAGACAGAGCCAAAAATGTTCTAAATTAAGTGGAACTGTCATTATATTTGTGATACAAAAGGAAACATGGAAACTCTTCATGGGTTATCTTTGGATACCCATGAGCATGAGAAGAATGTACTGTTTCCTTCTTGAAAAAGCTCAAAGTACCAACGAGAATCAAGTTTCCTGTATGTTCATTGATGACTCCTCTAACAATAGCCATGCGTTGATCTCTAAACCCCAACTGGCCAAGTGGAAAGTTACGTAGAGAATTGTGCTTTTGGTTTTGAGTCTCTCATATGGCGGCTCCACATCGTCATCACAGTGTTTATATTCAAATTTTCAAAATGTTCAACTGGACAAATGGCTCTGCACCAGCAACAATTTTGAAACGAACAATATATTCATGGGTATGTCTTTTTTTCTAGACTGGAATTATCAGAGCATGATCTCAAGGATCGAGTACATTCAAAGGTATAAAGAGATAACCAAAAAGGGATAAAGAGAGAACCAAAAACTAAACAAATGGCTAAGCCAAGAAGGAGATCCCGCAGCAATATATGAATGATGTCATCACCTTTGATAACGCTGTCAGCAATGAGTTTGGCACCTTTAATATCATGAGGAGAGTGCATCTGAACGTTCCAATCCAAAAAATATTGAAGCAAGGATAAAGCCTTGGAAGAGTAGAAATTTAGAGAAGGCCAAGCTAAGGGTTTAGAAATAGCACCAATCAATTCACTGTCTTCACCCTCAAAGATGATTGCATTGAAATGAAAAGTCTTCTACATAGTCCATATGAGTTTGTTTTCGTTTGATGACAAGAAAAAAAGAAGAGTATTATATTCGAGCATTCAATGGCCCATAACCAGCTTTCAAAAGAGGCATCAAGCTTACTAATGACTCCAGCGAAGGAGTTTCAATTCTTCCATGTAAAAGCACCTTGCCTTCTCTATTGCGCAGGATCCAACCGGCTCCACTTTGATTCCTGAATTTATCCCAAGATGAAGCTACATCACACTTTTTAGCCCAGAAATAAGAGGAGTTTTCCCATCCAGATAAGATTTTTTTTTTCTTGCTAGATCTATTGATTTCCTGAAGGTCCAACGCCTTGATCAAGAACCAGTGATCAGATTCCTCCTAGATATTCAAGGGTATGTCATTTAATATAAAATAAATAGAAACAAACAAAAATAATATACTTAACGGCTTGGAGCTTCTTATAATGTTTTATCCTTTGAACAAAGGACCAGTTCCAAATATAGACAAATCCACTCCGTGTCTCGCAATTCTGGTTTCTCAACCTGCAAAAAGGAAAATATAAACATATTATTACATAAAAGATCATGAGAAAAAAAACAAAACTGATGATGTTGTATCTTAATCTTCCCATGTAGAACCATTTTCTATCGTTGAAAGTATCCTCGACTGTCACTCAAACAATGGTTTTGTACTCATACTTCTGGATAAGGGATTACAATCTAATTATGTATATGTAACGATGATGTAAAAATTGTTTCATCTTGGAATTATATAAATGCTCATTTTACGTTTATATATGCTACAAAAGTTATATCATAAATATCTGAAAAGAAATAAATTACTTCTAAGCAAATTTTTTTACAAATTAAAGTTTTTTTTGGTCAGTAATTATACAAATTAAAGTTAAATTGAAAAATAAATCATTTGAATTAGTTAGTGAAGCTTGCTTTTACAAAATTACTATACGTATATGAGCATTTCAATTATCTATATATGTTCAAATAGCTTTTAAGAATATAAATAAAAATATATAATGTACTAATTATAAATAGAAAAGTTAAACACATAACGTACAATACACTTCATAAAGAATTTTTCTAAATGTAAATAATGAAATACAAAAACTATATTAATAGGTAAATGCTTTCCTAGTTAAAATATATGTCGTATGACTTGACTTGATAAAACATTATGGAATTTGCTACATTTTACATATACAAAACTAATTTTAACATAAATCAGTCAATAACAGACGAACAGAACGAAAGGAGATTAGAGTTCCAACATGATGGTTGACACACATGCAGTTGATGAAGTTCTAATTCACAAACACAGGTCAGTTTTCTCATTTTATTTCTTTCTGATCTTCGTTTCTCATTTTACCTCTCCACTGCACCACAGATGGTTTAGATCATCAATGAGCGGTTCTAAGTAGACATCTATGCTATTACCAGGCTGGTGTGGACCAGGAATCAACAGTGAAAGCATGATGTTCTCCTTCTTCATGCATAAGTCAGGCGGCAAATTATATAGTTCACAACCAGGACAGGCCAGCAACTGTAATTGGAATTCTTCATATTGAATGGATTAAATCCATCAGTTGAGAGGCCGAGCCTCAAGTTTCTTTCTTCAGCTGCAAAGCTCGGGTACTTAGCATTCATCTGGTCCCATGTGACTGAATTAACAGGATGCCGAAGTTTTCCATCAGTGCTTTTGTTGCTGAAGTGCCACCTTAAATCCTTCGCCATCTCCTCTGACCGAAACATTCTCTTCAACCTTGGTATGATAGGAAAATATCGTAATACTTTCTGTGGCACACCTTTCTTCTTCTCACTAGTGTGCATATTAGTCTTCCATCGTGAAGCCTTGCATTTCAGACAATTCTGAAGATTCTTGTACCTCTTTCTGAAAAGACAGCAGTCGATGACACAAGCATGAATCTTCTCGTAACCCATATCAAAAGACTTCAGAAATTTCTTCACCTCATACAGCGAAGTGTGGAGCACATTATCCTCAGGTAACATCTCCGGTAAGGTCTCAAGCAGATTGTTGAAACTCTTGTCAGACCACCCATTATGTGTTTTCAATCTAAATAAAGAAACAATGGCAGATAACTTGCTGTGTGATGCACAATTCAGATATAGTGGAGTTTCTGCCTCAGCTATCTTTGCCAAGAATTCATCTTCTTTCTTGTCCTCGTCCTCTGCCATCTCAGATAACTCTCATGTACCAGCTAACTCTTCATCAAAACACTCAGTGGCTCTGTATAATCCAACAATCTCATCATTCCATTTACTTGTGCTGCTGTCACACGCATCTCCTGAGTTCAATTCTCCATGTAGATACCAATCAACCCGCTTCTTGTAAGCATCCTCCATTCCTCTAGTAACAAGATGGTCAACTACAACAGCTCATGAGTGACGATCCATATTACGGCAGTCTATGCAAGGACATACAATCATATCAGTCCCTCCCATGCTTGCAGCAACATCTCGTACAAACTTTGAAGCTCCTCTCTCATACGCAGGATCAACTCTTCAACGAATCATGAAAAGCAAAACAAATATAAACGAGGTAAGTCTCTCAACACATACTGAGAATATTAAATTTCTCAAAAATAATATACATATAAAACGAAACTGAAACGAGATAAGTACCTGCTAAGATGAACCCATGCCTTCTCCACCATTATAAATTCTAAAACTGAAACTTCAGTACATTTTTTACAAATTCATCAGAAACATCAGAGTCATATTAACATCATTAGTCATCAGAGTCATAGTAATATCTTCATTCATCAGAGTCATAGTAATAACAATCATATTCAGAACAAATCACACAAGTTTTGACTCCACGAACAATACAAATCAGACAAGTTTAGTAAGAACTATGACCACAGACAGAAGAGCTATGACTACACGAAACTCAGTATACAGCTGAAAAGTTATCAAAATTTCTTCAACTCGATAATTTAAGAGTTATCAATCTATCAATCTATGACTCCACGAAAATCAGTTATCAAAATCAAGTTATCAATCTATGACTCCACGAAAATCAGTTATCAAAATGATATTCAAGAGCTCAAACTAATCGAATCAGAGACAAGTAATAAACAGTTAAAAGAAAATCGCTAAATCGATAGCTCAAATCGAATCAGAAACAAGTTAAATCGACATGCAAATCAAAATGATAAAACTAAACCAAAATCCTTAAATCAAAGCAAATATGAAATCTATGCAAACAATCAGTGAGGGAGATGGAACAATCTAAGCAAATCACGGAAACATTTCTTCGATTTGAGCTATCTATCGAGAGAGATGGCACAATCTCGACCTCTGATACCTTCAGCGACAGAAAGAGGGATGAATGGTGGATGACGGGGCTTTAATGGTGGATGGGAGAGACGGAGAGTGGAGAATGATAAGTGAGAGACGGAGAGTGGAGAGACGGAGAGTGCAGAGAATACGACGGAGAGAGGCGAGAATGAAACCCAATTTTGGGGTTTTACGATTTGGGGGAAAAAGTGGTAAGTGAGAGAGAGGGAAAGTGAATTTCACTAAGTCTATACGCGGAAAACCCAATTTTTGGTTCCCGCTTAATGAAACTCTATCATAGCATTTTTATAACACTATTATATTAAACGAGATTTTTTTAGTTAACTACGATAGCAGTTCAGTAAAATGCGCTATCCTACTGTGCTATCAATGTAGACTTTTTTTGTAGTGACTTCACTTTGAGCTGTCCTGTCTTTCGAGTATCTTCAACCACTAATTGTAAAGTATATTAGAATAAATATATTATTGTGTTGTATTAATATGAGAATACAAATGCATATATATATCGCTAACATTGACATAATGACAATAGATAATGCTAACTTTCTTAAATACTTAATGTAAATATGCTAATAATATCTTAAAATATAACTTGGTCTTCAGATCTTTCCTTTTCTTGAGGGTCTTCATGGTTTCACAGGTTTCATAGACTTGGTTCGTAAGATACATATCTTCCGACCCAATATATCTCTAATACTCCCCCGCACGACAAATGTGGGATGCAACACGCAAATCTGCAATCACAAAGCAGACCACATATGTCGTGGACACTATGTCGAGGAGAACAAATCAGTAGATTTCTTCAGTAATAAACTTCAACTTAGACATGGAGGGATGAAACTTCAGCTCTTCTTTGGTCTTGACACTGAAAATATATCCCGTGGGCGCGGCTCCAAAAACAGTTGTCTGTAACTTGGACAGTCCATACATCGGACTAAAATCAAACTGACTTAAGAATTTGAGTGTTTAACTATGGTATAACAAACATCTTAAGAAATAACAAACATCTGACTAAAATCAAACATATTTGGTTAATATATAACAAAAAAAGATTCCAAACTATAGTATAACAAACATCTTAAGAAATTCTAAACTATAGAAAATCTTAGATATAAATAACCTATGTGAAACAATAACCTCATGAACACCTTTAAATCTCTCGTGCACTCACCAAAACCAAACTAAAAATAAATAAAATAAAACCACAGAACGTCTTGCAAGTACCCAAGACAAAGCACAATAAGAATAATAAAACCCAAACCTGAATTTAATTATACATCACGTGAAATATTAATACTTCATGCTTTCACGTCATCATCCGGTTGATCATCATTGTCCGCATCATCACCATCTTCTTCACCATCTCCGACACCAACGATAATAAGCATCATCAAAAATTAAAACTTGCGGAAGCTTTAATTTTGATTCTTAAAAATCGACTGCTCTGATACCATGTAAAGTATAATAGAATAAATATGTTATTGTGTTGTAATAATATGAGAATACAAGATGCATATATATATATATCGCTAACATTAACATAATGTTGACAATAGATAATGATAACTTTCTTAAATACTTAATGTAAATATGCTAATAATATCTTAAGATTAACTTGGTCTTCAAGTCTTTCCTTTTCTTAAGGGTCTTCATGGTTTCACGGGCTTCATAGATTTGGTTAGTAAGATACATATATTCCGGCCCAACATATCTCTAATACTAATAAGTACCTCTTTCTTGTCTTAGATATTCAAGCGAAATAGAGTGTAAATAGAGAGTGGACATATCAACACTGTTTTAACATATTCTGAATACGCGAAAGAGTGAAGACCAAACTATAAATATATTCAGGTTAGACACAAGATACTGTAGAGAATATAAAATACTTTCTAATTTTTATTTTGTCTACAAGAAATTATGTTAATAAATTTTTTTTAGGGCATCTCCAACCTACTCTATTTTCAACTCCGAACATCATTATTGAGTAAAATCTTCTCCAATCCCACTCTATTTTGGAGTTGAACTTTTTTCTTTATAAAATGGTCATTCGAATAATGTTTTTACTCTTTACTTAAATAATATTTTAAAATGACACAATAACATGAAATAAAATAGTGCACAAATGATTATTAATAATTTTATATAAACTGCATAATTAAAAAAAAAAACAGAAAACATAAATAATTAAAATAAAATAACATAAAAAGTGATTTAATAATCTGAAAAATCCCTTTTGGATCCTCCGTCAAGGTCGGTGAAATATTGTCCAAACAGAGAAGTCAGAGAAAGAGCTTGTCCAGTTTCAAAACTTTCTTGCTCAATTCAGGAATATCAAAGATAAAAAAAATTATTTTTCATTACGAAATTCATTAATTGATCATTTGTGGGGAAAAATATTCTAATGCTCATTGTTGAACCAATATATATGTTGTCCTTTTTAATAATTTCTTGTACTTTTTAATAATAAATATTTAATTTAAATAAAATACATTTTAAAGAATTAATGTAAATATAAATTGTTGGGTCAATTGATAAATGTTTATAAGTTAAGGTAATATTATTAATTATTAATAAAATATAATAATTTAGAGTAAAAAATGGAATAATACGTTGAAATAAAACTTTACTCCATTTTGATGTTGCACCAATTTAGAGTAAAATTTGGAATAATACATTAACGAGTTGCTCTTATGCGTGGAGACAGATTTTTAAAAGAAGAGTTTTGTGAACCTACCAGCTGCCTCTCAACACTCAGTGAATGGTCAACAAAGCCCTCCAACTTTACATAAGGTTAGCATCGAACTTTTATAACTTTTTGTGTATTGTTTGAACTTATCAAAGTTTAGTTATTTCTACTGATTTATAGATGTAAGCATAAAACACATGTTAATAAACTTAATGCGATTTATATAAAACGAAACCACATGATGATAATTATAAAATGTGAAAACAACAAAGAAGTCAATTACCAAAGCAAATCATTATATCCTTGGTAGTGAACTCCTCTCAAGCCTATGCAATTTGGGTCAAGCAAATGGGAAGCTAAAAGACATCAAACTTGCTACAGGGGCTTCAGCTATTAATAACCTACTATTTGCAGATGAAACAATTTTTTTCTGCAAGGCTAATGCTCAAATTGCTCACACGCTCAACCAGATCCTAGCTACTTATGAGCTACTCTCGGGTCAACTAATCAACACGCAGAAATCAGCAGTCTCGTTCTCAAAAAAATCTAAAAAGGAGGTCAAAACTCAAGTCAAACAGATCCTAGGAATTGAGAATAGTGGAGGCTTTGGGAAGTACCTTGGGCTCCCTGAGCAGTTAGGGCGACTAGAAAAGAGAGGGGTTTGCTTTCATCCTGGACCGCATCAAACAAAGATCTACCAGTTGGTCCTCAAAGTTTCTTTCACGAGCAGGGAAGATGGTGATGCTGAGGTCAGTGCTCTCTGCAGTACCATCACATGCGATGTCATGCATTAAACTGCCCCAAACCATCTGTGATCAAATCCAATCTCTCCTCACGCGATTCTGGTGGGACACTACACATGAAAAAAGAAGATGTTTTGGATCTCTTGGAAGAAGATGTCAAGAACCAAAAAGCTAGGTGGATTGGGATTCAAAGACTTACCTACCTTAAATTATGTCATCCTAGCTAAGATCAGCTGGAGAATCTTAAAAAAAACCCATATTGTCTCCTTGCTCACTGTCTGTTGGGAAAACACTGCAAGGAAGAACCATTTTTATCAGTAAAAGTGTCAAAGTCATCATCCTACGGATGGAAAAGCGTGCTCACCGGAAGGGACCTCTTAGCCCAGCACTTGGGCTGGATTGTAGGCACGGGCACATATATAAGCGTGTGGACTGACCCCTGGCTGTCGTTAACACAACAGCTACGACCTTTTGGACCTGCCCCCAAAGCTTTTCAAAATCTCAAAGTGGCAGATTCAATGACTGAAAACTCCACAGACTGGGATATCCACAAGCTCGAGCTCATCCTCCCGTTCCATAAAGATGCAGTGCTCCACATTAAACCGTCCATCTGCAACGACCCAGACGAAATGGTATGACTCCGGACCCCATCAGGTGAATACTCTACCAAATCAGGGTTTAGAGCACAAGCTGAAACCACACTCTATGACTAGACCCCTGATGCAGAATCAAACCACGACTGGTTAGCGAATGTATGGAGCTTGAAAACTAGGCCTGGGCATATTATCCATAATCCGAAACCGAACCCGAATGTGAACCGAAAAACCCGAACCCGACCGGTTTTGGATCTACCAATATACACGATCGGTTTTGATATGCTGATACTTTAGTTATCGGTTACGGTTTGGTTTAATCCGATATCCGAAATAAAACCAAAATTAACCGAAGTAAATGTATGATGTAGATTTCACCTTTTCCAAGACACAACCACACTTTGTTTTTTCCAATTCAAAGACACAACCACGCGACCACACCTTTCATCATAAGCGTAGGGGCTCTTCCTCTTCTTCCTAGTTTTGAAAACCTAATCGGTATTCCCCTATTAAAATCAAAGGGTTTTGATCGAAGAGTGCTATGTTCAGAAACACAAACCAGCAATTCTCTCTATCTCCTCCGCCATCTTTGATTTCGAGAAATCAATCTGAGGTAAGGACTTTATTTTGAGAAATCAATCTGAGTCTTCTGTGTCATATGAATCATATTGATTCTTGTTTGTAGTTTTAATTGATGCATGTTTTAATCTTGATACAATTTGATCTTATGTGTTCATATCGAGTCATCTAATTGATCTCTGTAAAGAAACTGATTCGATCTTCTGTGTTCATGTCTTTCTATTTTAAGTGTTTTAGGATTTGATCTCTGTAAAGAAACTAATTGATAGGTGTTTTATTATTACAGTTTTAGTTTAGTTGAACCGATAACTGATTTTTGTTAAACTTGTCTCAGATGGTTTCATCATCAACTCCTAACCGAGTTGTACTTGACAATGAAGAAGACGAATTCCTTACTCCTGATAGTGGAGGCAAACATAAAGAATCCCCCGGAGCTAGTGGAGCAACAGAAAATGGAAACAAAGTTGCGAGGGTTCTTCCTCCAAGGTCTAAAATCTGGAACCATTACTCAAGGACAAAGGAAGATCGTGACAAGTGCCTCTGCCATTACTGCAAAAAGAAGTTTTGTTGCAAATCAAAGTCAGGAACATCAAACTTGTTGAAGCATCTCACTATATGTAAACAATTCTTTGCATATTCAGATGGCCAAAGCTCTACTCAACAAATCATTGATGATGAAGGCAATCTGGTGGATGCGAAAGTCAGTGAAGAAACGTTCAGAGAAGCAACCAATGATAGGGGAGTTACCATTGGCTTGGATAGAAGGTGCGGCTTGGAAACACTTCTGTAACAAGGTATGAGAGTCTACTGTTATAAAAATATCTAATTCATATATAGTTAAGTTAACTAGTATCTATCATTATATGTTATTTATGTAAATGAAATTGGGGAAGCAAATGTCAAGAAGAACATCAACCAGAGACATTGTGAAGATGTATCTGGAGAGGAAGGGTGCTATGAAGAAGTGGTTAAAGCAAACAAGTAAAGAGTATCAATCACCACCGATATTTGGGTGGCTCAAGTAACTCGTAAGTTCTTCAATGTGCATGTTATTTTATGAATTTCAGATTGATAGTAGTTGTTATGGTATTTTTGTGTAAGGTCGTTTTAGTACTACGGAACACATGAAGATTTAAATAAAGAGAAGAGAAATAGAGGCAAAGAGAGATATTTATTGAGTATATGTGAGCGTTTACAATGTTAGGTGTATAAACCCTTAGTTTCCTAGCCTAAACTCTAATCTCTCCATCTCTGAAAGTCAATCCTTTTTTCTAGGATTTGGGCTCTCCTTTTATAGTAGTTAGATGTTGGTTGAAGTAGGGCAAACTCTTCCATAATCGTAGAAATATAAGTTTTCCCATGGCTGGAAAACTTCTATTTTATTTCAAGGGGTCGGACCCTGGACCCCTCCGGCAGGGGCTGGACCTTGGACCCTTTTAGCAGGGGCTGGACCTTGGACCCTTTTAGCAGGGGCTGGACCCTGGGTCCTTTTTCAGAGAAAGGTCTGGAGATCAAGGGCCCTTTTGGAGGCTGGAGAAAACTTAAGCCTTGGATGTTTTTCCCCAACATTTTTCCCCTTATTCCTTGATTGCTTCGTGGGAGTCAAGGGATAACATGTGATCTTGGACCTTGGTAGTCTTTCTTCAAGCTGGAGATGGGCTGAATTCTTGTCGTAACTGAGACGACTTGGAATCTTATGATCTGGAAATTAAGGAATCGATCTGGCCGAATCTTATTTATATTGGTCTTCTTTCCTTTTAGAGACCTTGCCATTATTTCGGAAGATCCCGGGAGCGGGATCCTTTGGGATTCAAATTTTGAAATCCAGTCTTGGAAGCTGCGAGATTTTAGATCGGCGACTTTCCCGAGATGACGTTCAACGGCTCTCTCTTTTGACGAAAATATATATATTCTCCAGGCTTCATGTTTTTTTATTTAATTTTACTGGTATTGGTATTGGTGTATTGCTCAAAAATTTTAAAATAATGGAGAAATGGGATTATGGTTAACTATTTACTTGTTTTTTCTTTAATTTTACTTCAGTTAACCGAAACCGATACAAAAAAACCCGAACCCATTTGATATATGGTTACTTCAGTATAAACCGAACCCAACCTGAAACTGAGGTGTTATATCCGATCCCGTTCGGAATGTAAGAATTTCTTAAAATGGGACCTAGGAGGTATTACAAAAAAAGAACCGATATCCGATATACCCGATCCAAACCCGAACGGGTACCCGAACGCCCATGCCTAGTAAAAACTGCAGAAAAAAGCTTTTCATTTGGAATTCCCTACATGAGGCCTTGCCAGTTGGAGAACAATTCTCTATAAGAAACATACCTCTCTCGAACCGATGTGTGCGATGTAATGTAGTGGAATCTGTACTCCATGTCCTCTTCACATGTACTTATGCGCAGGAAGTCCGGAAGATAGCTCCCCTTGCTCTCGATTTCAACCTGAGACTTGTATCCTCTACTTGGAATGGACTGAACTATCTACGGTGAATTCCCTTTCTACCACCAACAGGTTTGAATCAAGGAATGATGTCGGCTTGGATCTGCTGGAACCTTTGGATCTCAAGGAATCAGCTGATTTTCCAAAACCGGAGCTCCTCACCAGAGGATACAACACTGAAAGCGATCAAAGAGGCCCACGAGTGGCTAATTTCCCAGGAGCCACAACAAATTTCCAGATCATCTAACCCCCGCATCAACCAGGATCCCACCGTCGATTCAAATCGACCTTGCATGTATACTGACGCAGCTTGGAACCCAACGGCGAAGTGTGCAGGTCTTGCGTGGATCATCGATGATACAGGATCGACCTCCCCTTTCTCAGCGATGGCCTCCTTCGTGGCCTCGCCCCTTACAGCGGAAACCTTAGTGTTGAGAGACGTCATGACCTCCGCTCGACGATTAGGGATTAACGCTCTCAGGATCTGCTCTGACTCTCAAACCCTCATCAACTTGGTGAAGTCATGAGGAAGGCACCTGGAGATAGCAGTTCTTCTCGATGATATCTACCATCTATCTACTTTTTTTTAATGCAATTGAGTTTATTTTTATCCCTAGACAGGACAATCATAGAGCTGACCTTGTGGCCAAACAAGCTCTTCTCTTGATGTAAGCTACCTAATGTTTTCCTAATGAATGGGGTTTTACAAAAAAAAAAGAAACAAAACACATGATTATTGTCTTCAGTACGCTTTAAAATCCTGCATAGAAAATAAAAAAATGTAGCAGCAAATATAGAAACAAAATTTGGATAGACCATTCACTTTAAAATTGTATTACTTAATTCTGAAAGCTTAGATTTTTGGAACATCTTCAGACTCGAAAAAAGTTATAGAAAACCCTTGATGTTAGTCACGTGCTTGAATCCACCTTATAATAAAACAAATAAAAAACTCTACCACAAAATAGTGATCATCTCATATTGTTTGTAAGAAACAGAACTGAAAAGTACATATTCCCCAATCAATTCCTTCTGGGATTATCAGAAAAGAACTATGAGGTTTCATGGATGTTCAGGAAATGCTCTCCCTGCGTCATAAAGCCTTATCCTTTATCAGAATTGAAGTCAAAATCGAAGATTCAAATTTTTCTGGTGGGATCGTTGGACCCCATTTGGCATCTTAAAACAATTTTTGGGTTCTTAAACCTCTCTTGGCATCCCTCCCAGTGCAACCGTAGCGGATCTCTTCTATGACAATGGGTGGCAGCTAGACGATGGTCTGACTTTACCGCCTGCTCGTATCATGAGATACATATCTGATGCTCTGAGGGATAAGTGCTCTGCGTTACTATCCTTAAGCCACCCGCTCGGTCCCCGTCTAGCTCGGTTCTGGCTTGATCCACCATAATGCTCTGCTGATCCTTTTCTTGATCCTATCATTATCAGTGTTTTATCTGATCCATCTCTCTTCTTCTTATATATATATATATGGTGCTTGCTTGCTTCTTGTACTAGCTACCTTCTTTATTAATGAAACCCCTTTAACATAAAAAAATAAGGTAGAGAACAAAATACATATCAACCTTATTCTAATTCTATATTCCATATAAGTTTATTAAGTGTACTTAGCCAGTTATTTTATTTCTAATATGAAGAGAAAAATATATATTAAATTTATATATCTCGCTGAACAAATATTTTTAAGAAAAGACTGTATCATAAAGAATGTTGACAATCTCAAATAATTAAAACTAGATGATAACCCGCGCTTTTGCGCGGAGTGAGTTTTTTTTTTCAAAAAAACATGTTATATTTAATTATTAGAAAAATACACATTTTGTTATCAATAACATGTTTTTACGTTAACTTAAGGTTAGACATTCGAATACCATTTGGTTCGTTTTAGATCTTTGCGGGTTTTGAGTTTTTTTTTTTAAAAAGCATGTTATATTTAAATATTAGAAACAATACACATTTTGTTATCAATAACATGTTTCTTACATTTATTTAAGGTTGGACATTCAAATACCATTTGGTTCGTTTCAGATCTTTGCGGGGTTTTGAGTTTTTTAAAAGAAAAAAAACATGTTATATTTAAATATTAGAAACAATATGCATTTTGTTATAAATGACATCTTTTTACATTTACTTAAGGTTGGATATTCATATACCATTTGGTTCGGTTCAGATCTTTGCGGGTTTTTGAATTTTTAAAAAGAAAAAAACATGTTATATTTAAAGATTAGAAACAATACGCATTTTGTTATCAATGACATGTTTTTACATTTACTTAAGGTTGTATATTCGAATACCATTTAGTTTGGTTCAGATTTTTGTGGGTTTAGTTGAGTTTGAATCCTTGCGGGTTTGATTTGGTTGGATTTGGTTCGGGTTCTGGTTCAGACTCTCCATTTTAATTTTTTATTAAAAAAATTTACATATATAATTTAAACTTCTCCAAATATAAAAATAAAAATAGTATATAACATATAAATTTGATCAGTGTATGCCAACATACTTAAACTTAGCATAGCATTAGTTTAGCTTAAATATTTTTATAGGAAATCAATAGATATTTTAATTATTTTTGGTATTTTGAGTACCATTTAGAAATTTTAAACATGTACTTTTAACTATTTGTATATTTTCAAGTATTTTAGAGAATTTAAAAACATCGTATATATTTTATATATTCTTTTAGATATTATATATAAATATGGTTTGAATTTATTCGGATACCCGAAACGGATTCAAAATTTTTGTTTTTTTTTGGATTTGGATTTTTTGCCCAACTATATATCTTTTTGTCGTACTAAAATTTTAAATAGGAGTGATGATGGTTCGTATTGATTTGGATATACAACAATTTTAGACCACAAAACCAACTTCTAGTCCAAGTAATATAAGATATTTATATAGATTGCAATATATATATATATATATATATATATATATATATATATATATATATATAGATTGCAATATTTGTTATGTCATTAACACAATGTAGTAAACTAAACTATATGAAATCCCCTTTCCCAAGTTAATAACCCTTGTCTACGATATACGAATCCCCTTATATCCTTTGTATGTTCATGACGGTAGTATTGTACGTCTTCTTTAAATAAGTCACTAGATTTAATCCGCGTTTTCAAAGCGCATAATTATTTCTTTATTAAGAATTTCAATTTTTAACATTTAGAAATAATTTTATCGTTCATATTTTCATGCAAGAATGATATGATATGATGTGTTTTCTTTTTATTTGTAGTAGTATTTTTAATTCATTTGAATGATAATTCTTAATATAAAATTATATTTATGATATTTGTCTCTGGTTCAATATATTTATTTCATAATCTAAACTCTTCTATGATTATAAAGTTATAATTTATTTATTAGTATTATTTTGTTTTATCGTATAATGTAAGTCATATTTTATAAATACACATGATTCCTCTATAAGATTTCAATTTTTTTTTTGTAAATTATTTAATTTAAATATTGAAAATATTATCTATGAATGAGATGGTTAGTAAAATTTTACTCCCTCTGTTTTTAAATAAGTGTCATTCTAGTTGTTTTTCCTGTTTCAAAATAAATGTCACTCTACATTTTCAATGCAAATTATACTTACATTCAGCTGAAAATTAATTGTAAACTTCATTGATTTTATAAATAATTTGATTTATCTCAAATACTATTGGTCAGAAAGATGTAATTAATAACAATTTACATATATTTCAGTATTTTCTTAATCTGTGTGAAAAATGTTAAAGTGACATTTATTTGAAGACGGAGGGAGTAATAATTATTGTATTTACTTATTTAGTGTAAAGGTCAACTATACATTAATTATAACCTCAACTTATTTTATTGTTTCCAAGTGTGAAACAACTTCATTTCCAAAGTTTCAAATCCTTAATAGTCGTAACTTCCATGTTAGTGACTTTTTTTTACGAAGAATCAATGGATATTTATTTATACTGGGTGTTTAGAAAAAACTGTTTCAAAAATTGTATTTATACTGAAATTAGGAAAACACGTTGACGTGTTAAAGAAAAACCTTGTGGCATATTTAGGAATCGTATTTCACATAATAATTTCAAATGGAATACAGTTACTATCCTAATAATTAGGCAGATTCAGTTACCATATTTTGCAGAATCGTATTAAATATATTCATATTACAATGTGATTGCTTTAAAACAATTTTTTTTTGATTGGTTGAATTTATTGGCTAAACATTATTTTCAAAATTTAAATAAAAAATGGCATAATAATGTAAATAACTTCAAAACTAATGGCAGAATCTTAGCAGAGATTCTGCTTTAATAGAATAGACTAGATTTTGATCCGCGCTTACAAAGCGCGGGTTTATTCTCATTTTTTTTAATTGACAAATATTTATTTAATGTCATATTTTGATCTGCGTTTTCAAAGTGCAGGTTTATGATTGGTGAAAACTTTATATAACCCGTTTTGTATATGAATTTATATAACCCGTCTCGTATATATATTTTATGTTCGATTGAAACCATATTGTATATGTATTTTAAGTTTTTAATTTTAAATTAGATATTTTAAACATAAAATCAATAAAAATAGTTTTATAGTTTTGATCAGTGTTTCGAAATCAGACTTGAACCCTCGGCTGAACCGGTAAATCCACTGATAAAAAATAAATCCAATTTGAGTTTTATGAAAAGAAAATTTATAAACCTAACAAAACCACTGAAACCGGAACCCGGTTACCGGTTCAACTATTTGTAGTAATAATAATTGTTAAAAATTACTATTATCATGTTCCTTTTTAAATGGCTATTTATGTTTAAAAAATTTAAACTTCATTTTTGTAATGAATTAAGCTTGTATAATTCTGATGAATTAATTTTATTATGTGGTTAATTTTTTAATAAAAATAATATTCTTTTAATAAATATTATGCTTTCATTGAAACAACCAATTTTTTTTATAAATGCTTAAATTATAAAGAAAAAGAAAAAAAATAAAAATTATGTGTTTAAGTTTTGTTCACTACACAAAATATTAAGAATGTTTCAAAAAAGGTTATTTGAACTTGGATTCAATGGCCCAAAGAAAAAAAATATGTGAATTGAATATGATTTTTTAATTGGCCCAAATGACCCAGAAAAATAATGGTCCAATATAGATATGTTATTAATATTACTTGATTGCCCTTAATAAAACATGCAAAGTTAATTTTAATAAAGTCATGTTTAGTAAAAAATCCAAATGTGTTTGTATTTTAATAGTATAGATACACTTAAGAAAACATTACATAATGGTTACAGTACCCTGATATTTTAGCCAAAAACAGCTTAGTATTTGTGGATATCCGAATCCAAAATGTATATAAAATGTTCATATATTAACAACTCTAACGAAACATTTTTTCCCAAAATCTACTAAATTGAATTGTTCGAACATGATAGATATATAAAGCTTTGCAGGTTATTAGTACCAAACCTTGCGTACACAGTGGTAGTTACGGGGATTTTAATACAGTCAATTACCATATTCGAAGATTTATATATTATAGTTTTTATTGCTCCATTACATGTTATCTTTCTTCCGCATCTAGTAAAGTCGGTCGACTTAAAAATTAAGGCTGAGCAGCTATGTGAGTGTGACACATCAGCATGCTCATCAACGTTATCATTTAATTAATATTAGGTGGCCGGCCCGTATCATGTGCGGACATAAACAGATTCAAATTATAAACTAAGTAATACGTAGTTTTAGAAGTAACAAATTTTATATCATAATACCAATGTCTTTGGGAGAAAGCATCAGATACAGAAAAATGATGGTACTCAATATTTTACATGGACGAGATGAAACAAAATAACTTCAGTATCAAGAGGTAGTTATTGTCTGTATGTATAATTGCAATGTTCCAAAATAATTTATATGTTTAAGAAGATATTTTATTTTCAAAATCTGGAATAAATAGTGTATAGTTTCAGAAGTAACATATTTTATATTATCACTACATTCCCATTGAAATCCTCTTTTACCATTTCAGAATGTAATTATAGACATATAAATTTCAAAATATGGAATAAAAAATTCAAAATATGGAATAAATAATGTTAGAAACGGGTTGAGCAGAGAGAAGATATGAATTGCAGTCGGTAATTTTCGAATCAGACTATGTCCGCTTATCAAAACTATTAACTCGATGATTGAATATCCAGCTCTTTATGGAGTGACTGCGGATTTTGTATCGCATATGCGGACATTAATATTATGATTGGTTTAATTTTACATGGTTAATTTATTTTTACATACAATGATATGTATATGCATAATATATTCATAGTATATATTACATGTATAATAATCACATAGTTATGATTCAGTATTTGTGGTTGAAAACTATAAACCTTCTAAACATTATTTAATTCAAGATATAATGCAATCTACTTTGCTGTTAGTTTTTATTTTTTATTGTAAACATCTACAAATTACATTCATTAATTTTTAAACTCTAAACTCTTTGTAAACCTTAAACCTTTGAGTATACTCTAACCCCTTGGCTTTACCGGATAAATCCTAAACAATAAGCTCAAAACTTTTGGATATACCGTAAACACTAATCTCTTTCTCTCTCTCTCTCTCTCTCTCTCTCTCTCTCCTCTTCCTCCCTCCTCCCTCCTCCCTCTCTCTCCCTGCCCCCTCCCTCTCCCTCCCTCCCTCTCTCTCTCTCTCTCACCTATTAATAGTGAGAAAAATGTCTTTATCATTGATTTATAACATTACAATATCGCAAATTCCACAAAAGTAAAACAAAAAATTTAATTAATAGAAAATCTAACAAAAGCCACAGGTTAACCAATATAAGAGTATACTATAGATAACACGTTTCAAAACTTAAACAACGTCAATGAGCTTCCGTTCAAACGCATGATTGATTCAATCTCCTCCAAAGATAAACTCTTAATTTGATCTTCTGATAAACTCAAACCTGAAAGAACATGTAAAAATTATATTTACCCAATCACAATTTCTACTGACGTTTTCTTTTGCTAAAAACATGAGCTAACTTGGTTTATCCGTACCTTTTCTTTGGTTGCATAATATATCTTGTGATGGTTGTTCCCAAGTAGCATTGCAAACGTTTTCTAAATTTGTGATACTATGTGTTAGCAATATGACACAAATCAGCTTGGGTAGATCCTTTGATGATGCCCAATAACATGCTTCTTTAACAGTTTCAATATTTTCTCCATCATCGTCCTTCCGAATAACAAAAAAGTTATCCTTTTCTAAAAAACGTCATTAGATTAAGTTTTGAAAAAAATAAGCAAATTAAAATGTAGACCATAAGAAGATGTAAGATATATATATATATATATATATATATATATATATATATATATATATATATATATATATATATATATATATATATATATATATATATATATATAACAATGTTGATATGGTTGCACGATATGTTAGTATCAAATAATATATTCGTACAATTTATTACATTCTTTTTATTGCTATATATATGTTATGAAGTTAATGCGTTAACATAAATCATTCTTAATTATTACCAATCAATTTGTGAATTAAATATAATGAATATATGTTACGTGATGTTGTAATCATCATTAATTGGTAATCATTAATGGGATAAATATGGACATATTTTTCATTCAATGCAAACTGTGATAACTAAATAATAAATAAGTAATAATATAATTATCAAATGATATAGTGTTGATCCTCAAGGCTACTGTCATAATCTTCTTGGCTTTTTCTTATAGACAAATGAGTTCCTGAAAAATCAAAGAACCAGAGGAAATATCACCTGAGGACTGCAACATCATGACCTGCAAAAGAAAAAAAAGTTCATCTCATTAGTATGCTATTGTAACTATAAAATGTAAGCAATTATAAAGTGTAATACATGTTTAGGAGGCAAAACAGAAAATATTATTTTTTCATAATAAATATTTAAATTGAATAAAGAAAGTTATTAAATCTACAATATCATAAGCTGATTTGAATTAAATATTACTCTTTTTGCGCAAGTTATATTTATTTAAATAAGGTAACAAGATTAAAAACGATTTTGAAAATTTAGCAATATTTTAAAAGTTGAATTAATGTGATACCACACTGCGCAAGAATGAAGAAAGTTATTAAATCTACAATATCATAAGCTGGTTTAAATTAAATATTAGTCTTCTTGCACGAGTTAGAATTATTTAAAATATTATCTAATAAATTCTCAATAAATCTTATACTTAGAAGGTAATATTATTTTTAGAATATCTTGTTGATAAAGCTAAAAGAGAACATCTCGTGAATAGATTGCACCAGAATATTGGTTGACAAGTCTCACCATAATTATTAAGTTTTAAATGCATGATTTTATGAGAGAAAATATCTTGTCAATTAATTTCGTTTCTCTGACATTTAAAATATTTATTGAGTATTTAATGAATTAAACAGAGAAATGATCTCGAAAAGATGTTCTTTAAATCGAGAAAACACAAAAGGTATGTAAAATGCTAGACTTTACTAAAATATTTAGCTTTCACAATAAGCTATGTAACATAATGTTCTCAGATTAATTTTAAAATTTTATCTACCTATAAGTTAGGATTATTTATGAAATATATTGTTACTAAAATTACATTTTAAAAATAAAAAGAGAATATCTCGGGAGTAGTTTACACTAATGATTTACTTAACAAATATTGCCCTTAAAGTTTAAATATTAAAACATGAGATTAGGAAATAAAATATTATTTTATTAAAGAAAATACCATCCTACTATAGATATTTTAAAAATATAATGTGAATATCCAATTTTGATGTACAGACAGTACAATAGAGAAAATATCATTCTAAGCGCACATCTTTTGCAAAATCGGAATGGTGAACTCTTAGAGGTCTGAAATATGAACACTTCCCTCAAATCATCTCTGAAAAATTATAAAATAAAATCACAATCAGCAACCCAAAAAAAATATGTGTATATATAAGCTTATAATTGTAAACAATAATATAAATCTACTAATCAAAACAAGAAAAGTATTTGCAACACAAAAAGATGCTATTGAAATGATATAGCTGAGAGATGTTATCAAATTGAGTAAATTTTTTGTTACCAGATTGAGGAACAAAGATGTTATCGAAATGATATATCAAATATCTGTACAATCAAATCATATATAGCTTCAGTGAAGAAATCGTCATAATAGAGTATCTTCATATAATCCAAAAGAAAAATTATCTCTCATGAAATATAAAAGCTTAATGTTCTAAAATAAGAAGAAGAAAAAAAAGTTCAGAACATTATTAACATAAAAGTTCAAAATACAAAGTTCAATGATTTCGTTTCTTCTACTGTGAATGTCTTATTTATAGTACATTGGTGGTCGTTCCTCATTGATTTAGCTTGCACTATAATCTAAGAAGTATAATATTCTTTAATAAATTCTCAATAAATCTTATACTTATAAGGTATTATTATTTTTGGGATATCTTGTTGATAAAGCTAAATGAAAACATCTCTTGAATAGATTGCACCAGAATTTTGGTTGACAAGTCTCACCATAAATATTAAGTTTTGAATAAATGATTTTAGGAGAAAATATTTTGTTGATTAATTTCATTTCTTTGACATCTAAAATATTTATTGAGTATTTAATGAATTAAACAGATAAATGATCGCAAAAAGATGTTTTTGAATCGAGAAAACACAAAAGGTAAGTATTTAAAGTGATTTCCTTTTTAGTAGTGTCGATGATTAAAATAAATCGAAAAAGAAATTCAAAAAAATTAACCAATAACATCAAGAAAATTCTTCTCATTTGTAATAAAGAAACTAATTATTACATGTATTAACTAATATTCTTGCGCAAGTAATGTTAATAGGGGGGGTTAAATTATTTTTTTCTTTTCAATTAATATTCAATGTTACTTTCCTTTTATAAGGGGATCGATGAATTAAAAAAAATATGAATTGATAAAATGACTTTATATTCTTATATATCTATAGACTACATAAAATAATAAACCAAAATATTTATTTAAATTGATAAAATGAATTTATATACTATGCTTTTGACAATTTGTTATACTAAATAATTATTTGTAATATTATGTAAATCATTTGGAATCCAAAATATTTATTTGAATTGATAAAATGTCTTTATATACCTTTACTTTCAACAATTAGTTACCATAAATAGTTATTAATAATATTATGTACGTCATTTGGAAAGTGATGCTAATTGGTCATTAAATTATGTTTTCCCTTGCAATTATTATTCAGTGATATTTTTCTATTATAGTGAGATCGATGAATTAAATGATATATCAAAATTACAAAATAAGGTAAGTATTTAGAGGGCTTCCCGTTTTAGTAGTGTAGATGAAAAAAATAAATCAAAAATGAATTTCTAAAAAATCAATCAATAGAATCGCTAGATTTCTTCTGAGAAGGACTGTGTGAGTGTCACATGTCAAATGTACTTATCTTTTAATATATAGAGGGATTCCAGAATTAATATATAGGAGATTCTAATATTGGTCTTGCATTCGTAAACATCTTTTTAAAAAATCATAAGTATTTCAACACGATCATGCATTATGAAATGTATAGCACCTTTGGGTAGCCTGTTTGTTTTTTTTTTAAAAAATTAGATCTTGCTAGCAGTGGTCTTGCATTTGTACACAGTTATTAAAAAAAATCTTAAGAAAAAACTATGATTTCTAAGAAAAAATCCATGCAACCATTATTGAGACTAACCATGGCTGTGTTTGCCCTGTTAGGACCTGTGTAGACATTAGGCATGTGTAAGGAGTTCAGGATAATAAACCAGATTGAAGGCTACATGATGAAACTTAAGCTCCTATAGTGCTTATTCCAGTGTGGCAATGCTGCGAACACCCTTTACCTCTGACTCATTATTGCTGTCTCACCAAATGGAGCTAAGGGAACTACTTTAGTGCAATCAAAATCAACTAGTTCCTGCCCTGCTTCAACCTTGGTTACTCCCAAGCAGTTGATGTGATGCAGAGCATAGAGATGGATGACTGTATGCGTAGCACCTATGACAGTTCTCAGCGTTATTCATTTTTCAAATCCAATACTACAAAACTAAATTATTTACCTTTTGATAAAACTGAATTAGAATTAATAATGAAAACTCATAAACTAAAGTTGCGTTTATAAAGCAAAGAAAATATCTACATATTCAATGGGGTCAAATTCTAGTTTGCATTTAAAGAATCAGCATGAGGCAAAATATAAAGATAATGAATAATGGGCTGCAACTGAAATACATTTTGTTGGGATAAAAACTTCTTTAATGTTCAGTTCATGTGCATTCCAAAAATTGTTTGACAAGGATATTTCATTTTATTCTATATTATTCAAAAGAAAAAATAACTTTCACTTGTAAAATCTTTCCAAAACAAAAATGTTTTGGAATAAGTGGAATGCTAATTCCATTCCAATAAATTCCAAAAATAATAATTCTTATCATACCATATATTATTTTTGACTGCAACTGGATTACCTATTTTTGGAATGTAATTCTTTGTAATGACCAATTCCATTAATTCCATTAAAAAATCACCAGTTAGCATGAATGAAATGGAATGAAATGCTCATTCCATCAATTCCAAAAAAAAAATAAACAAAATACAAAGCAAATCATCCATAACAATTTGCTCAAGAAATAAATGGAATGGATTTATTTCATTTTTATACTGCATTCCATTCATCTTATTTCATTTATCTTTACTCCATTTATTCTTTTTTTGGTTCAGTTCACCAGTTATTGTCACCGGTTACACTCACTTTCTCACCAATTTTCACTAAAACTGTTTATGTGGTCTAATACGATCTTTTCAGTGCTCTGATTGATGTGTCTTCTTTGAACGTTCAGGCTAGAGAGGAAGTATATGATGAGCTTTTAACAGAAGGATCTCACCTCATTGAAGGGTTTTCAGGTTGGTTCTTCTTCACTCTTTAAACTAAATTTGGCCAATGTTTTTTTTTTCATTAAACAAAACATTTGTCTCAAGCTGGGAGGGCCTTGATATGTAAGCAGCATAAGCTAATTTGTTAAATGATCCTCCAACCCTACCTACGTAAATATCCCTTTTCAGCTCTGAGCTCTCTTCAATCTTTTCTAAATTTATTTTGTGTTGTTATGAGCCGATTTTGTTATAAATAGGGAAATATATGAATAAAAAAAAACATATCAGTCGACGCAAAACACCAGCAAAGAACATGCCTGAACTGGTCTTATGAAACCAACTATAGCCTCAGGTTTAGACACCCACCTCATCATTGCTTCTTCAGTTACATTAGGTGATGTCTCTCAAGTGAGAGCACCTACCTATCCAATGCATGATAGATATAACTGAGATATTGGATTAGTAGAAAATGCTGCATACAATACCTGACCCATATAACGCTCAACGACATCCGGACGGAGTGCTGTAAAAGATTGTTCCCTCAGTTCTAACCAAATAACCTCCGAAAGATGATGAATGTAGTCAAGATTTGTAGGCGGGTAATCCATGTTGATATCCATTATATAAACCGCACAAGTATCACTTGCAATGGAGGTTTTTAGATTTGAAAAATGTGAGAAACCAAACCAAAAATCACAGAGATCCAAATATAATCGGAAACAGGCGAGAAGCAAAAGCAGAGACAAGGAAAACGAAACTGCACAGGAAAAGCATCACTCGTAAAACCAAGAAAAGCGAAAACAGACCTACATTGTGTTACAAAGGTTAAAGAGATGTGGGATTAGATGCTGCCGGTGGAAAAGATTGCTGATGACGAGCTACCGTCTCCCTCAGACTGATGAGAGTGAGCTACCTAGGGTTTATTTCTTTCTTTAGCGAGAGAAGGAAGAAATCAATAATTTTGTTTTTGTATAATTAGTTGGATAAAATATTTTTAAAAATAAATATAAAGGTCTAGTTTTTACCTGTTCTCTAAATTTTTTCACTGCACTTTTACCTTTTTACCTCCTGTAAATTCTTCCACCGCGCAAAAACTAATAGGGGAAGGAAGTAGGAACAATGCGGTTGTATTCATGACCCGATAAGAGAAAGGGAGGACTCACTGATTTTCGGAAGAGAATATGCACTAACTTTATAGTGACGCTGGCTCAAATTTGAGCCAACTAAGCTCTGTTGGCTCAAATTCAGTTGTGAAAAAATTACAGTTTCCCGGCTACTCACAGAGTAATTATGGGGGCTTATTGGATTATGTGTTTGGTAGAATTTTGAGAACTTAAGATTTGGTGGAATTTTTTTGAATGTTGTTACATTTTAAGGATTTTGATACGGACTTTTATGGGGTTTTGGTAGGATTTTAAAACAAAAACAGATAGATTTGGTAAGATCATTCCATTAATATATAAATAACAAATACTTAATTACAATACACATATATATATATATATATATATATATATATATATATATATATATGTTTACACGCATACATATCCTATGTGAATTAAAGTCAATTAACATTCCTTACAACTATAGCTCTGCAACTTGTAACATGTTTGATATTATAAAAAAGCTTCTTTGCTACTCCAAGTACTCTATGAAAGTTGCATCGTTCTTTTGATTAGCTTTGGAGCCGCTGTATATGCTTCAACTGTACTCGTGAAAACGTATTTGTTTCACTTTCAAAATGATCTCAAATATAGTATTTGATCTCAACCTTGTGACAACTACAGGAGGTAACATGGATTGAATATAAATTGAAAGGGAGCAAATGGTGGAAGTGAAGGAGTCATTTTCTTCCCGGAAAATTCAAAAGGTAGACGGAGAGAACATCCATATAAATAAGCTCAACAAACAGTTTTTTGAGCTCGGAAATGCAGTTGGTGTGTATATCAAGAAGAAGAGCAGAGATATTTTTCATATCATACACTCTTTCTCTTATATTGACACTGATGGTTTGATGCAGATCCCAATAGGCCAAAGAGTGACAAAGGATCAATTCTCATAGACAGAACACAAACTCTTAAACATCTTGTGATTTAAGTCAATAAACTAAAGGCTGAGTATGTTACAGTACTTTCTCAAAAGTCTCGTGAAGTTGATGATTGATTTAACTTCTCTATTATAATTTGAATCTGCAGTGTTCATAATCTTCAAATTTGTTTTAACACAATTAATTCAAGAGAAGCACAAACTATGAGAGGGAAAAACATCTCCTAAATCTGATTCAAGATTTTTAATGATCAATTCAGCATGGAGTCAGAACTATGGTCCCATAGATTCCACATTATACTTATCATGTCCCTCTAGTTTCCACAAGTCAGAGTTCAGTCTCCACCATGCCCTTCCCACTCCATGGAACTCGAGATCCTGCACCTATACATAACCCAGGCTCGTATCAGAGAACAAAACGCATAGGTAGGGGAACCGTGTGGAGGATATGACTGTAAAAGGAAACAAAAATGGGTCAGGTGGAGATACAAGAGCATGTAGTTGGTGGTGGTGGAGTAGAACGTGAGGGACTCGACTCAGAATAATTGAAGAGGAGATTAGAGATGATGATGGCGTTGGCGAAGAGAATTCGGCCTCTGATGTGGAACACAGCTCTTTCCAAATCTTTGTGAGGTACCAGAGAAAAAAAGTTAAAACTACTAAAGAGTAAAGACGTCAATTTTTTTTATCAAATTCCATCTACAAAGGAAGTATTCTTTTCTATTGAATTTGACAAGGCTAATCATTTTTTTCTAATAATCTTCAATAATTCTGATATAAATTGTTGATGAAATCCATATTTTCCAATAAGGGGAGTTTTAGTAGGATTTAGACAAATGTTAGATCCAATAACCTAAGATTTGTTAGAACTTTTACAAATATCATATCTAATAAGCAGTGTTCTAAAATACGCTATACGCTAGCCGGGCGATGGATTACTGTATAGCGTTTGGATGTATATACGGATGTATATACGGAGTATATGCGGTAGACATATTTTAAATAAATATCATAATAATAAATAAAATAATGATATAATAATAATAAAGTAACTACATAAGTTATATGTAAACAACAAAATATATATCAAGCGTAATTAAATAGATTATACATTATGTTTATTTATAGAATATTTAAAATAAAAAATAAATTAACTGGTACAAATGAAGTCAAAAGAATCAAAACTATAATTAGAAAAAAAAATACGCCAAAATTTAGCAGAAAACAAATTAAACGTTGTATAAACGCTGTATAAACGCCGTTTTATACGGCATATAAACGATGTATAAACGTCATATAGCCATAACTGTATTTTTTTACCGTATACCAAAATACAGTACAGTGCACTGCTGTATAGAGTATATACGCTGTATATACGGACTGATACGCCGTATTTTAGAACAGTAATAAGAGAGGATTTGACTTAAAACTAAAATTTTATGAAATCTCTATTTCAATAAGCCCTCCTATGTATTAAAAATATAGCGCTCATTTGAGACTAACCAAAAATATTTGGTATGCCACAGATAAGTATCTCATAAACATAAGTCATAATGAAATCATTAAATGTAAAGAACTCTGTATTAGGTGTGTAAGTAAAAAAGAACATATAAACTATTAAAACTGAAATACTATTTTGAATTAACTTAACTATTAATTAACTTCTATAATTACAAGGAAATGCCACTCTATTTGTAATTAACAAATAAATTTACAAAAAATAATGTAGAAGTTTCCATAAAAATTGCAACTGAGATTACCTAATTTTTAACTATTACATCAACTTAAAATATTGCAATATTTCATTTCCTATAACAAAATCTAAAACATAAACGCAAAAAACCTAAATATTCTATTAGAGGCAAAATGCCTTATACATTATTTGAGAAATGATTTGCCACATGTCTTTTCTATAATCATTTTCACCAAAAAATATGACATTTCTATCAAAATTGATGAGATAGTTTATGACTAAACATGATATGGACAATTGCTATAATCATTTTTGAATCTAATTATACAGTTTTTATTACTTAAATTTTCTATATATATATATATATTTTTAAATCATAAATTTTTAATCGTAAAATATTTAGATTCTTTTATATCTACATATTTGGTAAATAGTGTTTAGTTTTAATTTTTGGTAATTATATAATTTTTATATCAATTTTATAGTTTTATAAATTTATTTATTATATTTAACCAAAATTAAATAGATAGAAAATCTATATATGATTATAATTATAAATATATACATATAGATTTATGAAAATAAATTTAGATAAATAAAATTATTTTTATCTTAATTTTATATTTAATTAAATAAAATTTCTATCAAAAATATTGGCAAGAAAATAATAAAATCATCATATTAATAAAATTATATTTTAAATTTAATCAATATTTAGAAAATTTCTTACCGCATATGGTGGAGAAAAACACCTAGTATGCTAGATACATACATTATATTTCCAATATACCATTTCATTAAAGTATTTGAGCAAAGGTTATGATTGCTATGGCTTTTTGTACTTTAAATTGGTAACAGGCCAATGTTTTGAAAAACGGATCAGACCGCCGGTCGGACCATAACTCACTCGTCTAACCAGTTCCAAGTTATTAAAAAAATCAAATTTGAATTAAACCGGAAAACTCGGTAAAAAACCGGCCAAACTCGGTAAAAGCGGTGATCCGATTCAAAATTAAAATCCAGCTTTCTGAATTAAAATAAAAAATTAAAAAAAAAAGAATTGAAAATCTAAAAATATTTCATTTAAAATCATATATTTAAAAGTATATTTACAAATAAATTAGTTTTCATCCTATTTGTATATTTTTAAGTTTTTATTTATGTATCAATTTTAGTTAGATTCTAGTAATGATATCAACTTTTATAAAAATAATTATATATAAATATATATATATATATATATTTAATAATTTAAAATTTGATTATAATGTAAAACCCGGTTGAACCGGTTAGACCGATTGGACCATTGATCCAGTTATAATGTCGAGTCAATGTCTGGTCCGATTTTCAAAACATTGATACAGAAATAATTTATTCTTTATTAATTAATTAATTTTATCATGAATAATGTAACGTGTGTAAGTTAGGATCACCGATCATCATAAATGTATAGTGATTATGGTTTGGATAAAAGAACTAAAATCAAGAACTAATTATTTAATGAATTCCTTTTCGCATAATACTCCATCCGTTCTTAAAATGTCTATGTTTTAGAAAAAAATATTTCAATAGATACATTTTTTTCATATTTGCAATGCATAAATTATATGTAAAAATTGTAAACTTAAAAAAAAAACATGATTGTATTCATTAAAATTTTATCGGTGAAAACTTGTGGGAGATAGTTAATTACGGAAAAATAAAATATTGGTAACTAAATTTGATAATTTTTTTTAATAAGTGTGAAAAATCGTAAAATATGGAATTTTTAAGAAGGAAGGGAGTAGTAATTAAATATTCCTTTTGGTTACTTATATCATGACATTATATATGTAATTTCTTAATTAGTAGCATAATTGATATTCCTTTAGCGTTTTAAAAGATGTATTTTTATGTATTTTAAATAAGCAGTTCTGAAATACTAAAATCCATACTAAAATCATATAGTGAATCAAAATCACATGTACATGTAACTTATTAGGGGTGGGCAAAAAACTCAAACCGAACCGAACCAACCGAACTGAACCAAACTGTGCTCTTTACATAACCCAATTGGTTCATGTTTTACTCAACCCGAATGGTTTGGTTTGGTTTGGGTTTAAACCAAATCAAACCGAACCAAACCGATAATTCAATATATTTTATCTATATATATATATATATATATTAACATATTGTAGATTTTAGTTAAAGTTTAATTTTCCATTTTTTTTTCTTAACTTCCATATATTTAAAAAAAAATCCAAATATGATTTAAATAATACTATTATATATATTCTATAATTCTAATACCTAAAGAGATTGTACTAAAAAATTCTAAAAGGTAAAATTTCTCGTTCATCTTCTTCAATTTCTCCAGTTTCCATTGTCTAAAGGTAAAATTATGAAATAAGGTTAATATAAGATCAATTAAAACTAAAAGGTAAATGTAAATAGTCTTTTAGTTAATAAGTTATGTCGTTATGGCATGCTCACAAGTTTTTGTTACGCTAATTTGATTACAAATAGTCTGCTCTTTGCCTATTATGTATTTCTTCTTTTGACGTGGTTAAGAGTTTTGTCATCGAACTTTACATTGTTTTTATAGACTCTTAAGTTTTAATAGTAAATAAACGTTACAACTCAAATGAAAAGAGAGAATTAACTGTTTTGGACCATATTTGGTATTTTTAGTTTTTGGATACATTGTTTTTAACTTTTTGTAATGGATTTTTTAGTTAACAAGTTTACATTTCTACTCTCTTTTATAAGTTGATTATTGTAATAAAACTGGTGCTATTATATTTTATAACCAATCCGAACTATACCAAACCGAACTAAATCAAAATCAAACCGAACTAACTAAACCAAACCGAATTAAACTGAACCAAACTAAACCTAAACCGAACCCAAACCAAAGTTATTTTGGTTTTGGTTAATTTGAGTTTTATAAAACCCAAATTAACCAAACCAAACCGAACCCGAAACTTATGTTTAATAATCTAATAATACAAAAGCCCATTCTAAAATAAAATGTAAATTAAACTTATGTTTAATAATAAAATACAAAATCCATACTAAAACCATATTCTCTATTATACTTTTAGAACCCTGTATAAAACTTATGTCAACTGTTGTCATCTTATTCTGCAAACCATAACCTATTCTCTATTATACTTTTAGAACCATGTATAAACCTTGCTAACATCTAATACTATACTAAGGACATATTTATTCACGAAACAAGAAACTTTATATCACATCCATCATTAACAGAAATTTGTCCATGAAAATTGACATATCATCAAGTAAATCACATTCACATGAGATGATTAGGTTAAGACTTAAAAGGGGGAATCAAATCAAATAGTTGCAAACCCTTTTACTACCACCATTAATAAAAGAGAAAGCTAAAGTCCACTTGTGATTTCGTTGAATTGAATAATCAAAACATTCACAAGATAGCCTTTCGCTTAAGCATACCAACACAAAACAAACACCGATTAAACCATTTAACCCTTGGAAGACATCAAAAGGCTCAACCTTTCGAACATTTAGTTGTCCTTAAAACTCTTGTTCCCTCGCATCGCATCTCTCTCGTAAGACGACCAGCATTTGTCAGATTTACAAATTTTTTTCTGTCTCTTGACTCAATTCGAACATGTCATCGTTTTCTACGTCTTTCTCCTCCCCTCCTTTCTTGTCGAATCATTCTTACCGCGACCCATCGCGAGTGCGCTCACTCTCATTCCTCTCAGCTTCTCCTCAGGGGCTAAACCTAGATGACCTCTGTGTTAGATCTCAGAGGAAGCTCGTCCAGAGCTCTGTTGCAGTGGGAGATGGTAAGTTTAAATTCGAGATTCTCCGTATGCCCTTTTAGTTTTTTTTCCTCGATTGGGTTTGGATTTGATTAGCATAAAGGTTGAAACTTTTTGACTGTATATATAGGATTTGGTTTCTGTACTATTCTTCGACTCTTACAATTGGTTTTAGGCGCAGTTATCACCAAGTCAAGCCCCCCGGCTGATAAAAAAGACGGACCTTTATCGATTCCGTCACAAGAAGCAGACAAGCTTTTGATAGAAGAGTCTAACGGCGGCGAACAGAAGTCAACGGTTAGTATAACGGTGGTGGGAGCCTCTGGTGATCTTGCCAAGAAGAAGATATTTCCAGCTCTCTTCGCACTCTACTATGAAGGCTGTCTTCCTCAGGTGAAACTAACAACCCTTTCTTTCTTCAATTAATTGAATGTGGTAAGCTGTTTTGTTGTTGTTACAGACATTTGATTTTCTTTTGTTCTTTTGCAGCATTTTACAATATACGGTTATGCAAGGAGTAAGATGACAGATGCTGAACTTAGAGACATGGTCAGCAAAACTTTGACATGTAGAATTGATAAGAGGTGTGAATGATTCTACCTTCCTGATGATAAAAGTGCCAATACATTTAGTCTTTATGATTCTTTTTTCACTTTGGTAATTTGTCAGAGATGGTTTGTTTAAGCTGCATTCTTTCATCTGATATTTTTTCCCAGGGAAAACTGCGGTGAAAAGATGGAGGAGTTTCTCAAGAGATGTTTTTACCATACGGGTCAGTATGATTCTCAGGAACATTTTGTTGCGTTGGACAAGAAGCTCAAGGAGCATGAGGTACTTGTTGTTTATCCTCTGCTCATTAACTTCTTCATGATTCCCCTTGCAACTAGGCATGTTATATGATGTAGATTATAGGACCTGGACACTGATGTTGGGAAAGTACAATTGCTTCTGTGAGATTTTAGTAAAAACTAGAAAATTTTGGTAGGTTTTACTTGTTTTATCTTAAGTGTACTTATCCATCACATTATTATTAACAGGGTGGAAGACTATCTAACCGCCTTTTCTATCTTTCAATCCCTCCAAATATCTTTGTCGACGCTGTGAAATGTGCAAGCTCTTCTGCTTCATCAGTCACTGGATGGACTAGGGTCATTGTCGAGAAACCTTTTGGCAGAGATTCCAAAACCTCGTCTGCTTTAACAAAGTCCCTTAAGCAGTACCTGCAGGAAGACCAAATATTTAGGTGGATTTATTGTAATCATAAGTCTGTCATCAGTGATACTGGTTTTGGATAGCTAAGCTAATATGGAAATTTGATGTTTACAGGATAGACCATTACTTAGGAAAAGAACTAGTTGAGAACTTGTCTGTTCTTCGATTCTCAAATCTAATATTCGAACCGCTATGGTCAAGGCAGTACATTCAAAATGTGCAGTTCATATTTTCTGAAGATTTCGGCACTGAAGGACGTGGAGGGTAAGTATTCTTGTCCTCTGTCTGACTTTTAATGTCTCTTACGTGTTGAAGCCTTATTTTTCGATACTCTTTGTCTTCAGGTACTTCGACCATTACGGAATAATAAGAGATATAATGCAGAACCATCTGCTTCAGATATTAGCTCTTTTCGCCATGGAAACGCCTGTTAGTTTGGATGCAGAAGATATCAGAAATGAAAAGGTCTTCTACTTACTATTCCCTTTCTTATATGGTTTTTGTTGACTTGAAGATGGTATACTAAAATCCTCGTGTGTATTCAGGTAAAGGTTCTACGTTCAATGAGGCCAATACAACTAGAAGATGTGGTGATAGGACAGTACAAGGGCACCACCAAAGGAGGAGTCACTTATCCAGGCTATACCGATGATAAAACTGTCCCAAAAGATAGCCTGACACCGACATTTGCAGCTGCTGCACTCTTCATCGACAATGCTAGATGGGACGGTGTACCTTTTCTTATGAAAGCTGGGAAAGCATTACACACCCGGAGGTAACCAAGACTTTTTTGGAAGTTTTTTTAAGTTTTCTTACAACACGTTAAGTAATATACTAACACATTATTGTTACAGTGCGGAGATAAGAGTGCAGTTCAGGCATGTGCCTGGAAATTTATATAACCGGAACTCTGGTGGTACTAATCTTGACCGGACCACAAATGAGCTTGTCATCCGTGTCCAACCAGATGAAGGCATCTATTTGAAAATCAACAACAAGGTCCCTGGTTTAGGAATGAGATTAGATCAGAGTAACTTGAACCTTCTCTATTCAGATAGGTGAGTTGAGAAACCAAAAAAAAGGAACCTGCAGCTCTGTTACCCTATTCTAAATAGTTTCATTTACCCTTTTTGTTTTACTGATGAAGGTATTCAAAGGAGATCCCAGATGCATATGAGAGGCTGTTGCTGGATGCAATCGAAGGGGAACGAAGGTTGTTCATTAGAAGTGACGAACTTGACGCTGCTTGGGCACTTTTCACTCCTCTGCTCAAAGAGATAGAAGAAAAGAAGACAATCCCAGAGTTCTATCCTTACGGCAGTCGTGGTCCAGTTGGTGCTCATTATCTAGCTGCAAAACACAATGTCCAATGGGGAGACCTCAGTCTCGACCAGTGAATGTGTGGAAGAGTTAATTATCAACCTTTATTTGTTTCATACATACACGTCTAAGGATTCTCATTGATTATGTTGATGAAACTTTTCTCGAATAAGAAGTTGCTCTTTCTACCCTTTTGTTTCCTCCAATTTCAAATTTACTAGTGTTGAGGGCAGTAAACAAAAGAAATTAACCATAAAATATACTGTAGACTCTACTAAGACTTGACCAACATGATTCTCTCCACATCACATGCATCAACAACAAAAAAGAGAAATAATAGCTGTTAAAGCCTATGATCTTGCTCTTGGCCATCACTTGAAGCACTTTCAGGCCATTCCAGAAACTTGTAATGCAGAAGAGAGGGAGGTAGATACGTCTGAGCTGCTGCAGAAGAAGGGTCATCAGGAGGATATATATACTCTTTTCCATACCCAAGCTCCTTCATCAACTTGGTCGGAGCGTTCCTCAGATGTAGAGGCACCCCTTCATTCTGACCAACCGAGTCCTTCACCACCTTCCTCGCCGTTCCCATCGCTCTGTAAACAGCAATGGACTTAGGAGCCAGCGCCAAGTAAGCAGTGCATTGAGCAAGAACAACATTGCACTCAGGCATACCCAAGAAATGCGAAGCTTGATAGCAAGCAACCGCCTGAGTAAGAGCCGAAGGGTCGGCGAGCCCAACGTCCTCGCTTGCAAACCTTATAAGCCTCCTCGCAATGTAAAGCGGCTCTTCGCCACCTTCAAGCATTCTAGCCAGCCAGTAGATTGCAGCGTTAGCATCTCCTCCGCGCATTGACTTGTGAAGCGCGCTTATGAGGTTGTAGTGTTGCTCCCCTGCCTTATCATAAGCCAAATGCTTGCTCTGAAGAGCCTCTTTAGCATCATCAAGAGACACAACAGCAGCACCAACAACAGCATCATCTCCCCTTCGAGCAGTGGCCATGGTAGCTGAGATCTCCAAGGCATTCAACGCGACACGGGCATCACCATCGCAGTTGTTAGCCAAGAACTCGATAACGGAATCATTAACCTCAACATTACTAGTAGAGAGTCCTCTAACGGAATCATCTACAGCTCGTCTAAGAAGTGTCTCGACATGATTAGGTTTCAAGGGGTTAAGAGTGAGGACTCTACAACGAGAGAGCAAAGGAGTGATCAAATGAAAAGAAGGGTTCTCAGTGGTGGCTCCAACGAAGAGGATGCTTCCATCTTCGATAACAGGCAGGAAGGAATCTTGCTGGGACTTGTTAAAGCGATGGACTTCATCCATGAACAACACAGTCCTCTTCTTGCCTTCTAGGTTAAGCTTCTTGGCAGTTTCGACGGCGTCTCTCACGTCTTTGACGCCGCTGGTAACGGCAGATAACGAGACGAAGCGGTACTGAGAAGGATCCTTGCAGGAGTTGATGAGAGATTTGGCGATGGAGGTTTTGCCGGTGCCAGGTGGGCCCCAGAAGATGATGGAAGGGAGGCGGTTGAACGCGGCAGCGGAGCGGAGGAGGGAGGAGGGAGAGAGGAGGTGGTCTTGGCCTACGACGTCGTCGAGTGTGCGGGGACGCATACGCTCCGAGAGAGGCTGGTGGTGTTGGCGGTGGCGGTGAGTGGAGGAGGGTGGTGGTGGTGGTGGTGGTGGTGGTGAGAGCTTGGGGCGTTTGTTGGAATCAGCGGCGGGGGTTAGGGTTTTGGAATTGGGGCGGAGGAAACTGTCGAGTTTGGGTTGTGACGTGGCGGTGGTGGTGGTGGTGGTTAGGAGGGGAGGGCGGTGGGAGAAGATCCATTCGGTGGCTTTCTGGATGTCTCCGCCGGTGGCGGTTAAAGCTTCGGCAGCTAAGTCGCTGGAGAAACCCATGCCTACTAGTTGCTCCATCTTCTATTACTTGGTTGAGTGGGAAACAGCATAGTTGAGCATTTAAGTACTTTTAAAACTTAACTAAACACTGTTTTGTTCCGCATCTCTTAAAAATTTTACACATTTTTTTTTTGTAACTTAAATTTTACACATTTTTTTAAAAAGAAATACCAAATGATCTTTGACTATTATAACTCTGTACTCTGTTTTGTTTTCCATCTCTGAATAAAAAAGATATATATATATATATATATATATATACATTTTTTTTTAAATGCAACACATTTGTTTTGCAAATATCACGCGGTATATGGAACCTAAGCTTAGACCATGTGACATTTCGAGATGTTCTGTAGCTGAAACAATATAGGTCAACATTTTGATTTGCAAGCACATACGTTTCCATCTATTGAAAGGTTGAAACAGAAGGAGCAGATTCTTCAGAGACAGCATGTTGAGGGTAAGAGAGAAACCGTCACTGAATGGAACAATCTTACCTCATGTGAGTCCAGATCACTGTCAAAAAGTTGTTTTAACTCTTGTTGTCCTGGCTTCTGTGCTTGAAGGTTATTACGGAGTGTATATATCTTAGAGATAATGATTGTATTTCCTAATTGTTATATTAGAGATATATCTCTTCCGTTGTGATAAGGTTGAGATTGTCTCGGTTTGTTAGGGCTAAGTAATGTTTAGCCGACTTACTTACGTTGTATATATACGATTTCACGTAAACATGAATAGACAAGTCAGTTCGATATCTTATTCTACATGGTATCAGAGCTTAGATCATCTTAAAATCATACATAAAGTTTTATGTTTTTGTTGTTGTGTTCATAGTTTGAACGCAGAAACAAGTTGTGATGTCTGGAGACGATACAAAGAGTGTTGATGAAACAAAGGGAGTGTTGGTGAAGATGGGTGAGATGACTGTTACCTCACCTTATACTCTCTTTGGATCTGATAATCCAGGAGCGTTGATCACTCCGGTTAAGTTAACTGGAGACAACTACAATCTCTGGGCGAGTGAGATACTTAATGCTCTTCAAGCCAAGAGAAAGTTGGGTTTTGTCAACGGAACTATTAAGATGCCGTCTGCCGAAAAGTTCTGATTATGACAGTTGGGTTGCAGTGAACTCAATGGTTATCGGATGGATATGTGCTTCCATCGATCCAAAGGTGAAGTCGTCTGTGACGTTTGTTTCTAATGCAAGTCAGCTGTGGTCAGACTTGAAGGAGAGGTTCTCTGTTGGAAACAAAGTAAGAGTTCATCAGTTGAAGGCTCAGCTAGCACAGTGTCAACAAGAAGGACAAGCTATCCTTGAGTACTATGGACGTTTGTGTGTTTTGTGGGAGGAGCTTGCGGTGTATCAACCTCTTCCGGTGTGCTCATGTGGAGCTGCTAGTGTTATTACCAAAGAACGTGATGAAGACAAGGTCCATCAGTTCATCATGGGACTTGACGATTCTCGTTTTGGCTCCTTGTGCACTTCTCTGATTGGTTCTGATCCGTTGCCTTCCATTGGAGAAGTTTTCTCGAAGGTGGTTAGAGAGGAACATAGAATGGGTGTGTCCCGCAGCCGTGAGACAGTGCAGCAGGATGCTGTTGGTTTCTTAACTCGACAAGCTGATGTGGCTTCTCCCAGTGACAAACAGAGTGCTTCGAAGCCTGATTCAATACTTCGCAGCAGAGCTCGTGTGCCGTGCTCTCACTGTGGTCGTACAGGCCACGAAAAGAAGGACTGCTGGGAGTTGATAGGCTTTCATGAGTGGTGGAATGAACGTCCTGATCGTAGCTCAGCTGGTCGTGGTCGTGGACGTGGAGGTCGTGGTAGAGGACATGCGAGTGCTGCTCATGCTACCAGCTCCAATGCGTCGTCTTTTCCTGAGTTTACACAGGATCAGTGGAAGATTTTGTCTCAAATGATTCAAGAGAAGTCAGGAGCAGACAAACTCTCTGGTAAGACGAAATTTGGTAATGTCATATTAGACACAGGTGCCTCGCATCACATGACTGGGAACTTGTCTCTTCTGCACGACGTGGTCTCGATATCACCATGTTCTGTTGGTTTTGCAGACAGTAGTAAGACGTTTGCGTTGAGTATGGGAAAGTTTCCCATTTGCGACAAAATCTCGTTGCATAATGTTCTTTACGTGCTATCACTTAACTGCACCTTGATTTCAGTCTCAAAAATCCTCAAACAAACGGGTTGTTTTGCGATGTTTACTAATGCAGTTTGTGTTTTACAGGACCGTTTTTCGAGGACTCTGATTGGAACAGGTGAGAATCGTGATGGGGTTTATTACTTAATGGATGTGGCTACAGCGAAGATTCACTCAGTTGACGTCTCTTCAGATCAGACATTGTGGCATCAACGTTTAGGACATCATAGTTTTACAGTGCTTTCAGCTTTACCAGTGTTTTCTTCTTCTTCTCATGTTGGTTCTCACTCTTGTGATGTATGCTTTCGAGCTAAACAAACTTGAGCAGTTTTTCCAGACAGTATTAATAAATCAGACGATTGTTTTTTGCTTATTCATGTTGATATATGAGGTCCATACAGAGTTCCTTCTTCATGTGGTGCAGTATATTTTTTAACAATTGTCGATGATTTTTTGCGAGCAGTTTGGACTTATCTTCTGCTTGAGAAATCGGAGGTCAAAGGTGTTCTGATAAATTTTTTAGCATACACAGAGAAGCAGTTTGGTAAATCTGTCAAAACCGTTCGCAGTGACAATGGGACAGAGTTTATGTGTCTCTCGACTTACTTTCGTGAGAATGGTATTCTGCATCAAACTTCTTGTGTTGCAACGCCACAGCAGAACAGGCGAGTTGAACGTAAGCATAGACACATTCTAAACGTGTCTAGAGCTTTACTCTTACAAGCAGGACTGTCTGTTGTTTTCTGGGGAGAGGCAGTTTTAATGGCTGCTTATCTTATTAATCGAACGCCGAGCTCAATCCACAAGGGAAAGTCTCCGTATGAAGTTCTTTATGGAAGCAAACCAGATTATGCTCAGTTGCGTGTTTGGCTCCGCCTGTTACGTTCACAGGATGGCAAGAGATAAGGATAAGTTTGGAGAACGTAGTCGTTTGTGCGTGTTTGTTGGTTATCCTTTTGGAAAGAAAGGGTATAAGGTTTTTGATCCAGATCGTAATGAGTTCTTTGTGTCGCGTGATGTGGTTTTCCGCGAAGATGTGTTTCTTTATGCTGACAAATCTTTGTCTACGCCCGCTCTAGGACCTGGTGTTGACAGTTGTGATGAAGATTGGCAGTTTGTTGTGGTGCCAGAGGACAGGGGGAGTCTCTCTGTTCCAGTTCCCTCTGAGCCAGTCTCGACTGGCGCGCCTGTAACACCCATGGTTTCTGCTCATGTTGCTCCTGCAGAATCAGAAGCTGCAAAAGATGATGCATCTTCAGAAAATACAGAGGGCTCAGTTCCTGTCCAAACAGAGCAACCTGAGCAGTCTGATGAGGTAGTCGTGCCTAGCCAGAATGATGAGGAATCTCTGGCTTTGGTAACAGAGGAGCTTGGTCGTGGTCATCGAAAACAGATTCCTTCAGTGCGCTTGAAAGATTATGTCGCTTACAATAGCGAAGTTGCACTGCCTGTGTTAAGTACCCCTTACGCTCCTCTTCCTTTTTCCAGCGAGTCGTCGGTTCCGGTTCAAGGTAATTCACTGTATCCCTTGACTAATTTTGTCTCTGATGCTAATTTCTCACCACAGCATCGAGTGTTCTTGGCTAACATTACAGCGGAATTTGAACCTCATCACTTTAAGGAAGCCGTGGGTGAAACAGTAAAACTGTAGAGTAACCGATAGATCCGATCCAGAAGCTCACTGCGAGCTCGAGTATCGGTAAACCTAAGTCTAGAAGACGACTACTGAGGAAGAAGAGTCATCTCGAAGAACAAAGATTCTTAATGGTGGATGATGAAGATGATGAATAGAGAATTAGGGTTTAAGAAGTTTGTTTATTTGTTTGATTGATTCTCTCGTAAAAGAGAAAGAGATTACATATAGTGTTTACTAAACCAAAAGAGTAAATCAGAAAACTAAACCAAATATTAAAGAACAAAACCAAAAAGATTAAATAACTAAACCAAAAGGATAACCAGTTTATCCTGTCACAATACTCTCCTCTTCAGAAAATCCTTGTCCTCAAGGATATAAAGCAGAAAACTCGATGTTGAAGACCTAATAAAGCTGTTATGGAGGATGCCATTTCCACTCCTTCATAAGTGTGACAACCCTGACATTAACGACATCCAAACCACGGTGTGATCCAAAACAGCAACTAATGCAGATCTCTGTCCCGTTCTTCTCAGCAACCAAAATCTCTACAGGAAGTTTGTAAAACTCCCATGAAGTTTTATCTGTAGTTATTTTGAACTTGAATCGCCATGTTTTTGCTAGCTTTTCAAATATTTCAGCAACTTAACAGATAAAGAGAATACCCAATACCAAATCACAACCCAAAGGCAATATCCTAGTTTCTGAGATGAAAATGTACTTGAACTGCCATGAAAAATCATCACACTTAACCAGTTTATTTCTTCCACTTACGATGAAGTCTTCTCTTCTCATTGTTCTGTCTTTGAACTTGAACCACCAAGTCTTTGGAGAAGTACTCTGTCTCCTAGCTCTCAACAATTTTTCCCATGGAGACATGGTGTTAAACATCAGATCGACACCATTCAGCTTCATGATAACATACAAGTCCTGAGACACTTCATCACCACCAGAGAAGTTAATCTGAAACGTTTGATGCTCTTTATCAACTTCTTCAGCCTCTTGAATTTTCTTTGACATCTGAAACTCTGAAAGAAGTTCCTTAGGTTGAACACTGTCAGCCTCCAGTAGAAGCTCAAGCTTTTCATGTTCTTGAGTCCGACAAACAACTGGAATCGTTTCCGTGTTGAGGATAACTTGTTTCTGCTGGGTCATGTTGCAGAAATTCTCTATGCTTTGAGATTGTGTTGTTGGGTTGACTATAGCCCCACCTGGTTCCCATACACGACCTGCCTCTTGAGATTGCTTGCCTACCATGTGTTCGATCTTATTCCCAAGAGAGAAACTGATGTTTTCTTCATCAAAACTTTTGTTTTGATCTTCTTTCTGGCCTGTGGCATCAATGACCTGCAAATCTGAAGTGAAACTCTCCATTGATTCAGAGAAAGAATCTGGCTTCATCATAGTTTTGGTAACAAACTCAGCAGATTTAACCAAGCTTTCTTCAAGGATGAGCTCGTCGTTGTTTTCAGTCACTATGGGTTCGTCATCTTCCGACACGATGGGTTGGTCGTTATTTTCGATCATGATAATCTCCACCCCTCTGTGCTTCAAATCCTGATGACTAGGTGTGTCTCTCTCTTCACAGAATATACACAATCCGTTTTCCATCCTGTCATAAATCTCTTCACATGAATATTTCAGAGGAATCATATGCGGAGCCATGTAAATCAGCTTGCCGAGGATTGACGGCTCTGATACCAATGAAACAGTAAAACTGTAGAGTAACCGATAGATCCGATCCAGAAGCTCACTGCGAGCTCGAGTATCGGTAAACCTAAGTCTAGAAGACGACTACTGAGGAAGAAGAGTCATCTCGAAGAACAGAGATTCTTAATGGTGGATGATGAAGATGATGAATAGAGAATTAGGGTTTAAGAAGTTTGTTTATTTGTTTGATTGATTCTCTCGTAAAAGAGAAAGAGATTACATATAGTGTTTACTAAACCAAAAGAGTAAATCAGAAAACTAAACCAAATATTAAAGAACAAAACCAAAAAGATTAAATAACTAAACCAAAAGGATAACCAGTTTATCCTGTCACAGTGGGCGTGAAAGTGTGGGATGATTCTATGGTTGTTGAGATTGTTGCTCTTGAAAAGCAACATACGTGGGATATCTGTGATCTTCCTGTGGGTAAGACTGCTATTGATAGTCAGTGGGTTTACAAGAACAAGTATAATGCAGACGGTACTATAGAAAGGCGGAAGTCTCGTGTGGTGGTGTGTGGTAACAAGCAGGTTGCTGGTGTTGATTACAACGAGACATTTGCGCCAGTAGTGCGAATGGCGACGGTTCGCACACTACTCCGTATAGCTGCAGCTAACAAATGGGAAGTGTATCAGATGGACGTTAACAACGCGTTCCTCCATGGTGATCTTGAGGAGGAGGTGTATATGAAGCTTCCTCCGGGGTTACGTCACTCCCATCCAAACAAAGTGTGTCGCCTCCGCAAATCACTGTATGGTCTTAAACAGGCTCCGCGGTGCTGGTTTAAGAAGTTGTCAGATGCATTGTTGAAGTTCGGTTTCATTCAAGCATACGATGATTACTCCTTGTTCTCTTACAACAAGAAGGGTGTCGAACTTCATGTCTTGATCTACGTGGATGACTTGGTCATAACTGGTAACAATCCTCACATGATCAAGAAATTCAAAGAGTACTTAAGTAAGTGTTTCTCTATGAAGGATCTTGGCAAGCTCAAATATTTTTTGGGGATTGAAGTCAGTAGGGGACCTGGGGGTATCTTCTTGTCACAGCGTAAGTACGCTCTTGATATTGTCAAAGACACGGGTAATCTTGGCTCGCGTCCTGCTCCACCTCCACTTGAGCAGAATCATCAGCTTGGGCGTGATAAGAGTGCACTTCTCGTTGATCCTACACCTTATTGTCGTCTCTTGGGTCGCTTGATTTATTTATCTCATACACGCCCTGAGTTAAGCTACTCTATTCACATCTTGTCTCAGTTCATGCAGTCTCCACGGGAAGCTCACTTAGAGGCTGCTACACGAGTGGTGCGTTTTCTTAAAGGGACGCTTGGCCAAGGAGTTATGTTGAGCTCTTCACCGGATCTGTCCTTGACCATTTTCTTTGATGCTGACTGGTCTGGGTGTCCTCTCTCTCGACGTTCACTCACTGCGTTTGTTGTTATGCTTGGGAACTCACCTGTTGATTGGCAAACAAAGAAGCAAGATGGTGTGTTTCATTCTTCCGCTGAAGCCGAGTACCGCGCCATGGCTGGTGCGCTTCGAGAAGTGTTATGGCTACGTAAGTTGTTAGAAGGATTGGGTATCGAACAGCCGCCTACTCGTTTCTACTGTGACAGCAAAGCTGCCATTTACATTGCTTCTAATCCGGTTTTCCATGAACGCACCAAGCATATTGAGAATGATTGTCATGCTGTTAGAGATGCAGTTAAAGCTGGTCTTATCACTTTGTTTCATATTCGTACTCATGATCAGGTAGCAGACATACTGACCAAGGCACTAGGGAGAGCTCAGTTTAATACTTTGTTGTCCAAGTTGGGCGTTCGTAATCCTCACGCTCCAACGTGAGGGGGAGTATTACGGAGTGTATATATCTTAGAGATAATGATTGTATTTCCTAGTTGTTATATTAGAGATATATCTCTTCCGTTGTGATAAGGTTGAGACTGTATCGGTTTGTTAGGGCTAAGTAATGTTTAGCCGACTTACCTATGTTGTATATATACAATTTCACGTTAACATGAATAGACAAGTCAGTTGGATATCTTATTCTACAAAGGTGATGAGGATAACAGACGAGCAGAGCCTGATTGATAGTTTCTTTTACCAATGCATATTATATAACTATGAACTGTTTGGGACTTTGTAAACTGGTATTGCAACAGGAGAAGCCGTAGGAGGCTTGGGAACATAAATCATGGTTGAATGCGCACATTGTTATGCTCAGCCAGAACAAGGCTAGCTTTAGACTTTAACATGTACTACCTAGTAGCTGATCTATAAATCATGTGAATTATTCTTTGATTAAAGTCTTTTGGAAGAGGCTTCCTTATTTTGTTTCACAAACATGCGTGGTAAAAAAAAAATTGAAGCTCAAAGTTACAAAGGTTGGTAACCATATCCGATTACTAAAACAGAGGGTACTCTTCGGACATGATTAAGAGGATAAGAGCAGACCAGCCGGTGAACACACGTCCACCTTCTCCAGTTCCTTTTGTTTGGTCGTAGTGTTCCCAGATATATCCAGTCTCATCATAGTTTTTAACCACGTTCCTACATCAGTCACACAATAAAAGTAATAAGGCAACATATACTCGACACGTCTTTAGCTCCAAAGCATGTATACCTTATCAGGTTGCTCCTTAGTTCCTCGTAAATGGTTCTTGCCTTGGCCATGTACGGTCCATCCACTGCAGAAGTATTGATTGGTCATATACAAGTTTTTACAGCTTTTTTTTTTTGTTATGTGTAGTGAGGGGATGAGAATGTACCTGTAGAGTAATGGTGCAGGGAAGAAAGAATCATGTAGTTCATGTTCATCCATATTGCACCTCTCCAATAGGGTGCGTCATGCTCAGTGTTATACTCCATGTACAAAGAACTGCATGATGCAAAATGAGTTAGTGCCCATGGGGCCCACGGAAGAATGAAATTTCTCAGGTATCTGCAGATTCACCTAGTTTTGCCAAGTGAGAGTAATCCATAGTCACTCCATACAATACTCCTTTTTGAAATGAGGTCGAGCTGTTTCTCTAGGATTGAATCAGCCTTTCATCAAGAAACAAGAACATGTGAAGGTTTAGTTTAGTTTTCCACAGAGTATATTAGATACTAATGCTTAAATATATTACTCACAGGTGGGATGATTCTAAACATGAAGGGAAAGAAGCTGACGTAACCAATGTGAGGAACCAATCTTAGCTCTGGCTTTCCATATGTCTCCCTTACAAGCTCTCGTGACACACGACCATCATCTCCAGTTACATCTTTCCAGACTAAACGAACCTGGGGAATCAAAATTTTTTTCTAAGTTTTCTATCAAGAAGATTGATATTCAGGCTTATCAGTGAGATCATTCAATAACATTTCCTTACATCTTCTGTATGATTACCAAAGTCGAGGTAAGCCCCAAGAACAGGGTCGTAGTGCATCTGTAAAAGGAATTAGACGTGAAGAAGAGATCATGTGATTAAAGTAAAGTGTAGGAGGCATCTTATAAGAGTATAAACCTTATTCAGGAGATTGAAATCTGAAAGCAGCTTGACAGTTGAGCTGTAATCCACCTGCATGATTCAATTCCAAAAAAAAAACACGTGAGGATCACATTACAGTATGTGTAGTTCATTTTCTTGTAATGTTATTTCTAACCGTTGTAGGTCTGTCTTGTGCCCCAAGAAACTCTATGATGGAGTTCATGCAATCTGCTGCAAGATACATCCAGCACCTGAGGTCTACATGCCTCTCATCTTCAGTTGGGTGTGAAGCTCGAGGATAATCATCAAAACCCGAGGAAAGAGACTGCAACAGTATGTGAAAGCTAAGGTGTCAGGTATCTCTAAGTCTCCTGATTATATCTATGCAAGTCTGGTGAGAATCAAGAAAGAGTACCTGAGGGTTTAGCTCCCGGTTTGTTAAACTGTCTCTGCCATGCCAATAGTAACTTCCCATCATATTCCCTGGTGTCATAAAGAGTACAACATATAAGGAATAGTTCAACGTAGCTAGGGCCAGATGAAGTCAGACAATAGTTCATGTAAGTTACTGTACTCAGTGTGATTCTATTTGAGTGAAAACACCCTTAAACTCTGTAAAAAAATGGACTCCTCCAATGTTGTTACCTTTCTGGGAAGTATTGAACCATTGAAACCATGCATCTAGCCGTACAAAAGCAAGGTCAAGGAAAGACAAGATTTCATCTCTTTCTTCCTCGTTAAATTTCTCTGCTCGTATCCCATTTATAAGGTCTAGAAAAAAACACAAAGAAGTATCAACGTTGACTTGTTCGATTGTGAAAAACTTGTCGTCATGTTCTCAATCTTGATGACAAGGTTCTTACCGCGTATCACCAAAAGTAGTGTAGGTGGATTGCCATTACTTGGGATCTGAACAATGTACTGCTTTGGAATCTTACTGCAGCAAGCAAAACACTTCAAAGAGTTATTAATAAGAAAACAACAAACAATAGTGATGACTCTATTTAAGTTAGTAGGAGCATGTAATATAACAACCTCAGAGCTTCATCTCCCAAGATTTGCTCACGTGGTATCCATCCATCTATGTTCATCAAGTCTAACCAGTTTCCAAGGATCTCCAAGGTTATACGGAAATCCCAACGCCTGAAACCATTCCATATAAGAACAATCCTTTAAAAGATACATATCAAGAAAAATGGTTTAGGCTTATTGAATGATTGATACGAACCAAACCAACAGTTGATGGAAGCCTTCGTCCCATAAAAATCCTCTAGGAAATTTTGGCCTGCTTGGAACTGCTGTGTACAGCTCAGCTGGCCAATATAGTAGGAACTCATCCTCACCTTTAGGCTGCAGCTGAAATTTTTTAACTCTATGAATCTGTTTGTTTTTATTAGGCTCAGGTCGGTTCTCATTGGATCCGGGTCATTCGAATCTTAGAGATTTGAATCTATCTAGGTACTTGTGAATTTAGGTTCGGTTTCGGTTGGTAATTTTAAGCGTCAGAAAGCAATAAAATGAAAATTACCTGAGTACTTTTAGGAGCCTGAATTTTTGACTGACCATAGAAGTAACCAATGCCACCAAGCATGTTCCCAATTGTAGCTTTACCAACCATCAAAGTTTCAGAGTCAAGCTGTATATCAGAGGAAGTGAGATGAATAAAGTATTTTCACAAGCCACAATTTAGTAGTAAGCAGCTCTGGCCAAGTATACAGACAAAATAATAAGATCTTAACTACAAAAGTGATCCGCCATTCAAGTAGACCGTTTGATGTGCTAAAGATCAGCTATTGCATTGATATCTGAAGTATCAAATCAGTAAAAAGAGTAGAGTCACACCTTTTCAGAAAGGTGGAAACATTCCTTGAACTTTGCATCAAATGCTATATGTTTCTCTTCAAGTAGACTAGACAGTGGTGAACCTACACCGAAAATGAGATGGGAAGTTAGCTCAAAAGAATAGAAGTAGACAAGTTAAAACCAATACTAGTTAATCAAAACTAAAACTGACTATGCATAAGCTTTATTGCTCAGAAAATGTTATCTGATCTGCATCAGTAATTGGAAATGACCAGAAGGATAATAAACCTGTTAGACTCATTATACGCTGTTCCACATCAGAAGTTTCTCCTCTTATCCCAGAGACAAAGGCAATATCAATAGTGGACTGAGTCGTTGTGGAAATCTATACATGACAAAAATAGATGGTGGTTAGAGATGAAGGACAACATATCTTGAATCAATATTGATTACCTGAAAAACATAAATGCTGGAAGAATCCTCTGATGTGTCAGAGAGCTGAAGTCTTCCAGACATTTTTTCCTGAAAATATACAAGCCAAGACCTATAAGCACTTTTGATCTTCATAAAGAAAAAAAAGATACAGTAACTTGACCAAAGTAGAGATATAACCTGTACAGAGAGATTATTCTGAACAGCATCAGACAGATTGACAATGTCAGGTGTCTTGAAACCACAATAATGTGTTTCTATATGAGCCTGAAAACAAAAGAGGAGCGGTTACATCCAGAAACAGAACAATTGAAGATCCAATGATCAATAAAAAACCACTACAAATCAAAAGTTACCTCTGATTTTAAGTGCATCTGCCAGGTTCCTAGGTCTGCATGTGAACCAGAAGCCAGGAGAGAACTATCTTCAAGATCCAATACATCTTTGCCTAAGTTTAGAACATTGCCACCTTCATCAGCTATGTAGAAGAAGAGATGTACGGTTCTCTGTACTTCATCATTCAACCTATTTTTTCAGCCCAAATATTGTATTTAGGCAACAATTAGAGAGACACAATTAACTGAAAATAATAGTAGTATTAGTTGCTTACCCTTTGTTTATAAGATTGATTCGAACTGACCAGTCCCCTCCATAACCAAGGCTTTCCTCTTTAGACTTGACAAAACTTGTCTCCAATATCATATCTCGATCAAGAATCTCTTGCCTCCCAAAATCTACTCCATTGTGTTCTTTCCACCCAAATGACTTAAGATCTTGAGAGTTTTCACAGAAATGCCTCATCACATGCTTCCCATTATCATCTTTCTTATCACCGAGCCACATCAAGCCAGCAACGAGAGATTGAGGAGTTCTGCATTAATGTCATCTACAACTTAGCAGATTGTACAAGAAAAAACACAGTTTCACATTATCGTAAGAATATGATGTTGTTTTCCTATTCCACATTTATTATCAAAACATTCATTTCTGTGCAGAATAACTGCTTCTCACATACAAGATCATCTCACTAATATACACAAACAAAGACTGCCCCTTTTGGTGTAATAAGATTAAAGCAACAAGGAGGCTTCTAAGTAACTACCTGGCTCGAACTCCAAAATACACCTGTGGACGATAAGTTCCCCAATACAAGCTTTCTTTGTGATCACCTTGAAACTTGAAACAAGAAGCTCCAAGTTCAGATTCACCATATCGAGCTAATAAAACAAGAATAACAATAAAGCAAATGAGAAGTGCAAGAGTATAATACCATAGGTAAGTGCGAGAGTTTAGGAGCAGGGAAAGGAGTGATAACACGAGGAATCTGAAATTCATCATCAGGTGCAATGTTATGGCTTGCTCCAGTCATCATCATCTGAGGATCAGAGTATATGATAAACCAAGCAATGAGCAGGGTCGAGAGAAAGAGAGAGTGCAGAGTACTCTTCTGCTTTGTGAATGATCTGAGAAAGTGAAGTCTAGCAGGTGGAGTTTTAACACACCATGGCTCTGGGCCTCTGGTCTTTGTTTTTTCAGTTTGACTTTTTTTATAGTAGTTGTTGATGGGTGGTCACATACTTTTTAGTCATCTATCTTATTAAATCTGAAGTACACTTTAAATTTGTTTGAAAACAAGTTTAGTATTATATTAAAAATTTTGTTTGGAAACAAGGATACGTATCACATTAAATCTTGTTTGGAAACAAAGATATACATCCCATTAAATTACTGAGTGGGTAAATACCTGGATCTCCCGGAGCACTTCGGAAGGAAGAAGAAATATTTATTTGCTTCCTTGGTGGACAAGATGAGACAACGGGCGCTAAGCTGGAACAACCGTTTCCTCTCTACTGCAGGTAGAGCTACGATGCTTCAATCAGTGCTCTCTCCAATTCCCTCCTATGCGATGTCTTGCTTTGAACTTCCGGCCGGACTCTGTAAACAAATACAATCCGTGTTAATACAATTCTGGAACAACTCATTGGAGGGAGAGAGGAAAATTTGCTGGACCTCTTGGGAGAAGATCACGAGGCCAAAAAATATGGGAGGACTGGGCTTCCGTGATATACAACTCTTCAACCATGCTCTTCTTGGTAAGATAGCTTGAAGGATGATCACAAAACCAAACTGCTTACTCGCAAAAGTCCTCACAGGGAAATACTGCCAGAATGCGTCGTTCCTCCAGGTCCAGGCTACGACTGCTAGCTCACATGGGTGGAAAGGGATCTTGAAAGGAAGAGATTTGCTGCTGCAACACCTAGGCAAAGCAATTGGTGATGGAGAATCGACACGGGTCTGGTCTGATGTCTGGATAGCACCTTCCAGTGAGATTAAACCCTTTGGTCCTTCGTTGCAACAGGATCAGGACCTGATGGTGGCAGACCTGCTATCGAGGGAAACCATGGAATGGAATCGAGGGTTGGTGGATAGATTATTCCCAGAGCTCACTTCTCTGGTCCTCTTATTACGCCCAAGCACGGAGGGCTCCCCAGATTTCTACGTATGGACACAACAGGAATCAGGGTTATACACAGTCAAGTCAGGCTATTACTCATCCTTTATGTCCAAAATCCAATCGACTCACCTACTCTTGGAGGATACGAACTGGGACTGGAAGAAGTTCATTTGGAACCCCCCGATGCAACCAAAGATCAATTCTTCATGTGGAAATGTGCACAAAATGGCCTATCAACCGGAGAGAACCTCCAGCGACGGGGTCTCCTAGACAACACCCAATGTCGAAGATGTGGGGAAACTGAATCTATCACACACATTCTCTTCTACTGCAAAACCTCAATTGATGTGTGGAGCCTTGCGCCATGGCTGGATAACACAGGGTTTGATGCAGGCTACAACTTTCGCCAGCTGCTCCAAGCCTCCTACAATAGAAAGACACTGCCACCGATCGGAGCCCTCTCGAACTTGTTCCCCTGGATCTGCTGGGAGATCTGGATCGCACGGAACAGGCTCATCTTCGAGAACAAACAGACGCTTCCAGCCGCTATCATCACACAAGCAATGCGATCACTGCGAGACTGGGAACGCGCTCAACCTCCATCCCCTCTTCAAACCACTCAGAGGATCCGTAATCCAGAACCGCTGATAGCATCTCCGAGCTTGATCTACTGCAACACCGACGCCGCTTGGAACCCGATCACCAGAGAGGCGGGACTCGCATGGATCTTCACCGATCAAAACTCACAGGAACTCTCCCGAGGATGCATCTACCAGGAACATGTCTCCTCTGCGATGATGGCAGAGGCTCTTGCTATTCGCGCCGCCCTCAAGCACGCTACATCCCTCACCTTCACCAACATCTGGCTACGCTCAGATTGCCAAGAGCTGATTCAAGCCATCGGATCGTCACGAAGAACGACGGAACTCTTTGGAGTACTTTCGGACATCGAAACGATCTCTCTATCTCTTGTTTCTGTTTCTTTCAACTTCACCCCTAGATCTCTTAATGGGCTTGCCGATCAAATGGCAAAGTCCTCCCTTTGTAACAAACTCATTAGTTTGGGCTTAGGCCCATGCTAATTCTCCAGTAATCAATTTATGTTGTTCAAAAAAAAATTACTGAATTAATATTTACAGTTATTTTAAATTAAACATATCACTAAATAACAAAAAATATTCGCTGAGCAGAAATTAATTCTAAATACGCAACTAATATTTAATATATCATCTTGACATCCAAGCTACTATAATGTATATATATATCATAAATATCTACCTATTAAATATAAAATAGTATATCATCTTGATCTAAAGTAGTATATGTTTCGTCCATTAACTTTTTGTTTTTCAAAATGTATACATATAATAAAAACAAAGACCCGTCCAGTCAGGCGGGTTAAGATCTAGTCTTTATTAAAGACTTAAGGCCCTAATTGGCAAAGCAAATAAAAAAAAACAGTAGCATCAATACTATTAAAACAGAAGGCCATTTTTTTAGGTGCCCTTCAAGTTTCAAAGTATTTACCACCAATTGCCACTGAGATTATTTTAGACTATGGTTTTTATTTAATTATTTGATTTGTTTTCTCTTAATATGTTTCTTTGGTTGTTTAGAATATTTTTTTTTTCTTTTCGATTTTTAAATTGGTCACCTTATATAACGGAAAGTATCTTTAAAGTTGTTTCACAAAACTTTTAATTATTCTTAATGTTCCCACTAAATTGTTATATCAGTGTTATGCTTAGAAACATTTATAATACTCCCATCGTGAACACAATTATGTATCTCTGTTTTTACAATTGATTCAATATTATATGCAGGCATAATAATTACGTTACGTGAGAGTGATTATGTTTTACATTGAATTCCATTACCTTCAAGCTTTATGAATGGATGTTCTTATCTTTGTTCAAAATGCCACGATTTTATATTTTCTGAATTTTGTAATTTAATGCTGGTTTGATATACCAATTATCATTGTGTATTTAAAAAAAAACAAAATCTAATTTTTGAGAACATATACATCCTAATATCCTAATTGTTTAAAACAAAATAATAAATTAATAAACACTCTCACACTTTCGAATATAAATTCTGCTATGGTATAATATCTTAACAAGTTTACTCATCGAAAATCAAATTTGTATTATGCTGTTGTAACTTAATGATCTCAAATCGATTTTATCCATAGGATATTCCTAAGTATATGCATTTTTTATTAATTAATCAAACTAGATTTTTTAAAATGAATCATAGCTGATAAACGTTTAGATACATCAATATCCGATTTAAAAATCAATCAAATTATTAAAAACAAAAAATCGGTTATCGAATATAAACCATAATCTGATAACTTTTTATCAGATTAACAACTTGCCTCATTCGAAAACACCAATAACAATTTCGTTCTGTTAAAATATCAATACTTATTAAAACACAAGGGGCTTTTTTGAGACCATTGAAGTTTTAAACTATTTACCATCTTATGCCAATGATATATTTTTAATCTATGCTTTTTATTTAAATCCTAACTAAATCGATTTAATCCTAACTAAATCTATTTAATCCAACTATAAAATCTCATATTTGAACTAGCCCTTAATTTTAGGATGAATGTCTTTTTGTATAATTGTTTTGTTCTATTTTTTAAAACTAAAAATATTTCAGTATATTTTTAATATAAAAATTAAATTATTATTAAAAATGTGAAATGTTTTCAATTTCTTAAATTAATTATGTGTTGCAAGTATAATTTGAAATGACCACATAAATGTTAATTCTTAATTTTCAACAAAAAACTACAAAGATGGCTTTTTCTAAATAAATTTATAAAATTTAAATAAACTATCTATTCATTTAAAACACAAGTATCACCAATTAATAAAAGATTGTGTTAAACTAATTATTTACATGTTTTACTATTTCAAAAAGAAAAAAATAACTTCTTAATTTATGTAGCCTATAATATTATGGTTGTAAAAGTTAAAAACATAACTACTTTTTAATGTGAAAAAACGCAACTCCCTATTTCTCTGGGTAGTGGGAAATTTGATAACCACATATTACTTTTGAAATTAACAGTAATCATATTAAAACTGTTTTAGCTTTTGATAATTTTTATACGAGTATAATTATAATGATATATAAAATTTATACTAAACAATTTAAAGCTGATTTTTATCTTATGTGACTATATTCAAATTCGTCCATTTATGATTTAAATATGTTTGCATCGATATAAAAGCATTTCAATTTAAAATTTGTAATAATATTTAACATATATTTTAGCAACAATACATGAAAAACTTTAACCAAAAAACAATACAATTGAACACCATTTTTTTCAAAATCATTATCACACTACAATAACATAACTTACATCTCAGTCTAAAAATCTGAGATTTATTCCACCTGATATTAATTTATTTAAATTTTAAATATTTTATATAGACATTAGTTTTATCAATTAAAACGCACATGATGTTAATATATGGTTTAATGGGGTCTATGTGGACTTTTAATAGAAATAAATATTCTCATAAATTTATTTAGTTTAACGGATTGTCAATAGATTATCCTATTACAAACTATTTATTAAATGTTCTATGGGTGGGTGTTCAGACAACCATTGGGTTCGTTTTGGTTCTATTCAGGTTTCAGATTTTCGGGTTCAAATTTCAGCCTCATTCGGTATTTCTTAATTTTGGTTGATCTTTGCAGGTTCAGTTCGGGTTCATATAACTCATTTAAATAATTTTACAAAAATTTGAATTCCTTATATATTTAACATTTCACATAATATATAAACAAACTAGATATTACATATAAATTTGAATAGCATATGTCAAATGCCTAAAATTAACATATAAATTGGTTTGATTTGAATATTTGGATTGAAACTCAATAGATATTTTAAGTTTTTTAGTGTCTTGAGTATACTTTAGCTATTTTAGACATGTACTTTTGACTATTCATATATATTTTCAAGTATTTTGAACAGCTAAAAAGTATCTTATATATTTTGAATGTTTTTAATATACTTTAAATGTAAAAATAATTAATATTATAACTATATAAATATATTTCAGATATATTCGGGTACCCCAAATACTTCGGTTCAGGCCGGGTTCGGTTTCGATTTCTTAAATACCAAAAACTTGAACTCATTCAGATATTTAATCAATTTCAATTCGGTTTCATACTACTTTTCCGGATCGGGTTCGGTTCGGTTCTTCGGATCCAGATTTTTTGTTCAGCCCTAAAATGTCATATTGATAAACTTTATATCTAATTATTATTTTTAACTGAGTCAGATTATATAACAACTCTAACCACTTTAAACATAAAGATGATTACAGATAACACAATATAAAATTTTTTTTTAAATATATATATATATATATACCCATCCTTTTCAATGAATCTACTGATATATGTTTAATTCAACTATTTTAATAAAATATTAAAGTCTTTTACTCATCATTTAAGAAAACAAATTTTTACACAAATATGATTAAAAAATAATTAAAAATATAAATATGAAAATTAAAATTTTAAAATAAAATGCAAAACAAAAAATATACCCGTCCTCTAGAGAGGACGGGTCATAATCTAGTTATGCTATTAAAGCATTATGCTGTAGAAGCTGTATGCTTTTGGTAAATTGTTTAATAGATTGATTGGTAAAGCAGTTGAACATGTTATTTAAAATTATTATTAAAACTAATTTATTAAAAATGAATATATATATATATATATTAATATTTATAATATATATATAAATAACTAAAATATATAATTAATTTATTTTATTTAAAAATTATGTTCACATCAAAAATGTTATCTTAAAAAATAAATTTTACAATTAAAATAATTATTTTTAAAAATATCGCATTTAAAATATAATTTAATTTCTATAATTGATTTAATTTATATAATTAATTTAATGAAATTATATTTTAAAATATAATTTAACTTAAAATATAATATATATATATATATATATATATATATAATTATTTAAAATTATATTTTAAATTAATTATATGAATTAAATTATTTTAAATTATTTATAAAAATATTTATATAATATATTTTAATAATTTATATAATTAAATTATATTTTAAAGTGAAATAAATTTTTTAACAAAAATATTTATATTTTAAATTTGTTTTTGAAATCAAAATTTTATTTTCTGAATATAAAAATAATTTTGTGATATTATTAAATCAAGTAAATGAACTAATTATATATTTTTCTTAAAGTTATAAATTATAAATACAAATGCTCATCTTCGAAAAGCTTCATTTGAGAGCATTTACCAGAGAGCATTTGGAAAGCAATAGCATTTAGTAAATGCTCTTCTAAATATTTTTCCAACAAATGTTGATTAGATAATGTAGAGCATAATGCTAATGCTAATGTTCTACCAATAGAAAGTCTTTTTAACACTATGGCTTCAGTTAGGAGTGGGTATAATTACTTGATATTTGCCTTATACTTGCTATTTGCCCCGTACTTGCCTTGAAAAACCGAGTACTTAACCTTATCAAAGCAAGTAATAAGCCACACAATTATGTTACTCGCAAGTACAAGTCATATACTAAGTATTATTTTATTTTAGGTATTTGCCTTGTTACTTGTTATTTGTTACTTGCTTTATAATATACTTGTAACTTGTTAAATGATACTCAGTACTTGTAATATAAGTCTTCGGTCTTTGTTTTTTCAGTTGTTGCTTGCTCACATACTATTTTTAATCATTTTTAAAGACTTTCCAAGTCTTTTAGTTTCTTGAAAGAAGGGCTGACTTTCCGAGTCTTTTTCTCTCACTTCTGTTTTGAAAAGGTTTTGTCGTGATGGGCAGTGATGTTTGACAGAATGACAACGTATATGTTATTTTTTTTTTGTAACATACAACGTATATACTAATAAAAATTATTAAGAATAATTTGTACAGGATACTATGGTTCTATTTGAAAATTTGATATCTACTGATACAGTAAAAAAAAAAATACTTGCACAAATAGCTCGTCTTTATAAGATTTCAAGTGCCGTCGAAGGTATACAGAGACAACCTAAGGCAGAAGGAATTAGATTTGTGAAAATCATGGTGGCTGAAGATACTCCAGCTTCTCAATCCGTTCCTCCTGCCCTATCGCCTGGTTGGATGTGCACATTGTTATGTTCAGCACAACAAGGCTAGCTCTGGACTTAACATGAACCTAGTAGCTGAGCTATACAATATTGTGACTTATCCATCTTATTAAATCTGAAATACAATATGAAAATAATCCTTTTTCATGTGTTCTATATTATGTACTAATTAAAAAGTGTCATGTTGAATTGTCACGTAATTGGAATGATAATTTTTTTTACGTGCTGGTTTGAGAATTAATTGACAATTTTGTTAGTCTGAAATTAAATTGTTAGGAAATGTTATATTATATAGTATGTCAATTATGGACCATTCACTTATGAAATTAAAGTTTATTATATATTTTTTTCCTTCAATAAAACCTATGGAACTACATAATGTTATTAAGATTTATATATATATATATATATATATATAGGAATTAATGATTTTAATTAATAAATATTTGCTAACAATCTGTATATTTTCTATCATTTTTGTTTGATTCTTTATTATTAAAATAAATTACAAAATTTCATTAATCATATAATAAAATTTAGTTTTCTTTGTATATGTTTCATTTTGATTTTTTTAAAAACGAGTATAAATTACTCAAACTGTTAAAAGTCTCACATAAATTTTTGTGATTTTTTTTTTCTATAATAAGATGCAATGATTATAAAATCATATGAATAGATAAATTTATTTTAATATGCGTTTATGTTATTATATATATATATATTCATATTGTTTAAATAAAACTATACATCATATGAAAATACATACTAATATTTTGATATTTGCATTGAACATATATTGAAAAGTTAATATTTTAATTTTGAAATCTTCATTGGTTTCTTAAAATGATTATAAATTATTTAAACCATTAAATATTTCATATTTAAAAAAAGGTTAGTGTAAAATTTTGTTACACAAATATACAAGTAATCATAAAATTATATGAGTATAAATAATAAATATTCATATTAACAGTATACTATATATGTATGTTGATATCATTTAAATTTAATTATATATCATATATGATAAGATAAGATTGATTGTTTTGATTTATTTACCCTAAAATGATTGCGAATAAAAAAAAGTGGTCGTCTGATTTTTATGTGCACGCCAAATTATTAAATAATAGTAATTGATTCTTAGTTATGTAATATATAGTTTTTATTTTTTTTATTTCATAATATGCAGAAAAACATATAATAATTATCTCTTCAATTGTTTTAAATTTAATTCTTTGTGGAAATAGTGAGATGATGCCTATGAATTACTTACATATTCTTCTGAATTATATGTATCTGCATAATTAATTTAGAAAACAAATAGGAATATGCAAGACCAAAGAATTATTGGAAATATTCCCTTAATGAATTCCCTTGAAACTTCTATAGTAAATGGAATATACCGAGTTGTGACCAATCCAATATTACAAGGTCCTGCTATCTATTACAAGTCTGAACGGATCATAACAGGATTTTGGTCTATATTGGCACCATAATATCAGATTGGGGGGGGGGAGGCTAGAATTAAAGATTGATAAAATCTCAGGTCAAAACAAAAGGAACGAAATGAGAATGAACTCAAAAAATAAATATTTATATCGAGTAGCACCAAAATGAAAGCAAAATTACACAAAAAAAGGATAAAAATATTAAAGATAGCTTGGATTGGCATGAACGTAAATTTTTCGTAGCCATAAATTATTTTTAAATTTCTAAATCATGATATAAAATCGAGTTGACATAGTTTCATTATAACCAAATAGTTGGTCCGAGATTCTTCGACCTAAACGTTAGGTTCTTATGCGATAACTGATATTTTTATCTAAAATATTTTAGAAAATCAGATCAGCTCATCAGTATACAAATTATGTGATTAACAAAAAAAATTGTTGAAGAGTCTAAATATTATTTCGATCAAGAATATAAATTTTATATTTTCATACAATATCTCTTTAATTATTTTCATATAAATTTAAAATGTGCAAGACGCGATATAAATCTTATCGTAGTTATAACTTATAAGATTATTGTGCCCACGGGCAAAACAACTCGTTAGGGCAGCCGCATCAGTAGTATCATGGAGGAGGTTTGCACGTCGTTCGAGAAAAAAAATAATATAATAAGAAGATGACCATGAACTCGCCTCTTCCCGTGTTTTGGTGACGAACCGATTCATCAACTGTAGCGCAGGTCCCACAACATGTGGTGGCCCGCGATTGATCCCCTTAATTTTTTTAAAGTAAAAAAAATAAAACAAAATACTTACTGATGAATCCGTGGACCGCATAGCTGCTGCGGATGGTCTTAGTTTAACACTCAAACACAAGATGGATATCGAACGCATGGTCAAACATAATAAGAAAAAAACACCTTCATGCTGACGCGTCAATCAAGGTTTGATTGAAGTCTTTGGAAGAGACTTCATTATTTTGGTTTTTTTTTTTGCTAAAGTAAAGGACTTCATTATTTTGTTCACAAACAGGCGTGATACGATTTGAAGTTCAAAGTTTGCAAAGGCTGGTAATCAAATTCGATTACTAAAATAGAGGGTACTCTTCGGACATGATTAAGAGGATAAGAGCAGACCAGCCAGTGAAGACACGTGCACCTTCTCCAGTTCCTTTTGTTTGGTCGTAGTGTTCCCAGATATATCCAGTCTCATCATAGTTTCTAACCACGTTCCTGCATCAACCAACCACCCGATATAGGTAATAAGGCAACAAATACTCAGATATCTTCAGCTCCAATTGTACCAAGCATGCAGTATGCATACCTTATCAGGTTGCTCCTTAACTCCTCGTAAATGGTTCTTGCCTTGGCCATGTACGGTCCATCCACTGCAGTAATTTTCTAGAAGTTGTACATCTTTTTTCTTTGTCAAGTGAGTATATGGGAAATGAGTACCTATAGAGTAATGGTGAAGGGAAGAAAGAATCATGTAGTTCATGTTCATCCATATTGGACCTCTCCAATAGGGTGCTTCGTGCTCATTGTTATACGTCATATACAAAGAACTGCATGAAGACAAAAAATGAATGAGCTAGTGATCATGGATAGACTCACGGAAGAATGAAATTTCTCAGGTATATATATGTTCGGTCTTGAGCAGGGCTCACCTAGTTTTGCCAAGTGAAAGTAATCCATAGTCACTCCATACAGTGCTCCTGCTTGAAATGAGATCAAGCTGTTTCTCGAGGATTGAAGAAGCCTTTCATCAAACAAGAAAAAAAACGTGCATGAGGTTTAGCTACAGTTGTTGTCAGCTTGTGAGCTAATGGGGTACATTAGATACTAATTAGTGCCAAATGTATTTACTCACAGGTGGGATGATTCTAAACATGAAGGGAAAGAAGCTGACGTAGCCAATGTGAGGTACCAATCTTAGCTCTGGCTTCCCAAATGTCTCCCTTACAAGCTCTCGTGATACACGACCATCCTCTCCAGTAACCTCTTTCCAGACTAACCGAACCTGAGGAATCAATTTCTTTTAGTAAAAAATAATCCACAGAGTTTTCTATCAAGAAGGTTGATATTCAGGCAGGGAGATAAAATTTCCTTACATCTTCTGTATGATTACCAAAGTCGAGGTAAGCCCCAAGATCATGGTCATAGTGCATCTGTAAAGCGAATCAGACGTGAAGAAGAGATCATGTGATTTTAAGGTGTAGGTAGCCTCTTGTAGTAATTTAAAAAAAAAAGGATATAAACCTGATTCAGGAGATTGAAATCTGAGAGCAGGTTGACAGTTGAGCGGTAATCCACCTGCATATGATTCAGTTCCAAAAACATGTGAACAACACATTAGAGAGAAATGTGTAGTTATAATTTTCTTGTAATATTCTTCTTCTAACCGACGCAGGTTTGTCTTTTTCCCCAAGAAACTCTATGATGGAGTTCATGCAATCTGCTGCAAGATACATCCAGCACCTGAGGTCTACATGCCTCTCATCTTCAGTTGGGTGAGAAGCCCGTGGATAATCATCTAAACCCGAGGAAAGAGACTGCAGTAATTTGTGAAAGATTAGCCATGAGATGTCTCTAAGTCTCTAGTTTTCTCTACCAAAGTTTGGTGAGGGCTAAAAATAATAATATTTTGGTTTAACATTTCTACTGCGAATCAAGAAAGAGTACCTGAGGGTTTAGGTACCGATTTGTTAAACTGTCTCTGCCATGCCAAAAGTAACTTCCCATCTCCTTCCCTGGTACATCATATACGAAATAGTTCAACATAGAACCAGATTAAGTCACACAATAGGCAGTTCATATAAGTAGCACGGTACTACTGTACTAAGTGTGATTCCATTTGAGTACAGTAGATACTAGAAACACAAAGAGCAGCTGAAGAGTGAAAGCACCCTGAAACTCTGTACAAAAATGGACTACTACCTTTTTGGGAAGTATTGAACCATTGGAACCATGCATCTAGCCGTACAAAAGCTAGGTCAAGGAAGGACAAGATTTCATCTCCGTCTTCCTTGTTAAATTTCTCTGCCCTTATCCCATTTATCAGGTCTGGTAAAAATAAAATAAAAACATTTAGACTTTAATTCGATTCTGAAAACCTTGTTACTCTTTTTTCCCCAATCTGGAAGCATGTAGCAAAGGTGAATTAAGAACTATCAATCTTTGACGACAAGATTCTTACCGTGTATCACCAAAAGTAGCGTAGGTGGATTGCCATTACTTGGGATCTGAACAACGTACTCCTTTGGCATCTTACTGCAGAAAGAAAGAAATACACTTAAAAGTTAGTGATATACAACAACAAAGCAATAATGATGACTCTATATGTTGAGGTTAGTAACTAGGAGTAGTATGTATATAAGAACCTCAGAGCTTCATCTCCCAAAACTTGCTCACGCGGTATCCATCCATCAATGTTCATCAAGTCTAACCAGTTTCCAACGATCTCCAAGGTTATACGAAAATCCCAGCGCCTGAAACCCATCCCCACATAAGAAGAACTGTCCTTTAAAGAAACTTTTACAAGAAAAAAAAAGGTTTTCAGCCTAGTGAATGATCAATATGATATAACAACGAACCAGACCAACAGTTGATGGAAGCCTTCGTCCCACAAAAATCCTCTAGGAAAATTGGGCCTGCTTGGAACTGCTGTATACAGCTCAGCTGGCCAATATAGCAAGAACTCTTGCTCACTTTTAGCCTGCAGCTGAAAAAAATTTAAAAACTATATGAATCTGTTGTTTAAGGGGTTGGACGTAATTTGAAGCAAGAAAAATGAAAATCACCTGAGTACTTGTAGGAACCTGGACTTTTGATTGGCCATAGAAGTAACCAATGCCACCAAGCATGTTCCCAATTGCAGCTTTACCAACCATCATAGTTTCAGAATCAAGCTGTACACATCAGAGGAGGTAATATAAAGAATTAATGAATTTGCACAAGCCGCTACAGTTAAGTAGTAAGCAGTCTGTGGTCAAATATATATATATATATATATCAAGATAAATTTTAGATATTAACTACAAAAGAGATCCTCCATTAATCTAGACCTTTTGATGTGTTAAAGCTTTAGCTATTGCATTGGCATCTGAAGTTTCAAATTAATAAAAAAAAAGAGCAGAGCCACACCTTTTCAGAAAGGTGGAAACATTCCTTAAACTTTGCATCAAATGCTACATGTTTCTCTTCAAGTAGACTAGAGAGTGGCGAACCTACACATGAACAAACGTTGGGAACTTAGCTCAAAGCCGCAAAGGCATAGAAGTAGACAAATCAAAACTAAAAATGACTATGCAGAAGCTCTACTGTTCAGCAAATGTAATCTCATCTGCAAAAATGCTTGGAAATAACCAGAAGGATTATAAAACCTGTGAGACTCCTAATACGCTGTTCCACATCAGAAGTGTCTCCTCTTATCCCAGAGACAAATGCAATATCAATAGTAGATTGAGTCGTAGTGGAAATCTGCATGATAAAATAGATGGTGAATAGGTATGCAGAACAACAAACAAATCATATCTTGAATTAATATAGTTTACCTGAAAAACATAAATGCTGGAAGAATCCTCTGATGTGTCAGAGAGCTGAAGTCTTCCAGACTTGTTTTCCTGAAAATATACAAGCCAAGAGGGCTACATATAAGCACTGTGATCTTCATAAAGAACAAAAAAAAAAAAATCAGTATTAATTCAAAGTTCAGATATAACATGTACAGCTAGATTTTTCTGAACAAGATCAGACAGATTGACAATGTCAGGCGTCTTGAAACCGCAATAATGTGTTTCAAGATGATCCTGCAAACAAAAAACAGCGGTTACATTGATCGAACAACTGAAGATCCTATGATCTTTAGAAAGTACTGCAAACAAAACGTTACTTGTGACTGTGAAATTAAGTGCATCTGCCAGCTTCCTACGTCTGCACGTGAACCAGAAGCCAGGAGAGAAGTCTCTTTAAGATCCAATACATCTTTGCCTAAGTTTAGAACATTGCCACCTTCATCAGCTATGTAGAAGAAGAGTTGAACGGTTCTCTTTACTTCATCATTCAACCTATTTTCAGCCAAAAATAAGTTTGTAAACCTACCAAACATTGGTATCTTTTAAGCAACAATTATGAAAAGCAGGGACCACAGTTAACTGAACATAGTAATGCTAATTAGTAGTAACTGACCCTTTGTTTATAAGATTGATTCGAACTGACCAATCCCCTCCATAACCAAGGCTTCCCTCTTTAGACTTGACAAAACTTGTCTCCAGTATCATATCTTGTTCAAACAACTCTTGCCTCCCAAAGTCTATTCCATTGTGTTCTTTCCACCCAAATGACTTAAGATCTTCAGAGTTTTCACAGAAATGCCTCATCGCATGCTTTCCATCCTCTTTCTCATCACCGAGCCACATCAAGCCAGCAACGAGAGACTGAGGAGTTCTGCATTAATGTCATCTACAAATTAGCATCTTGTATACAAGAAAAAAACACATTTCACATGATATGGGGAAATGATTAGCTTTTAGAGCTCATGTGACTTTAGATAGTAAGATTCTAGTGTTCTTTTCATATTCCACATTTACATTAATTTCTCTGCAGAATAACTGATTCTCACATACAAGATCATCTCAGAATAAAATAGACAAACAAAGACAATACTCCTTTTGAGGTAATAATATTTAAAGCAACAAGGAGGTTTTTAAGTAATTACCTGGCTCGAACCCCAAAATACACCTGTGGACGATAAGTTCCCCAATACAAGCTTTCTTTGTGACCACCTTGAAACTTGAAACAAGAAGCTCCAAATTCAGATTTTCCAAAAAACAAAACCAGAAGAAAAGTACAGAAGAGGAATAGGGTATAATACCATAGGTAAGTGCGAGAGTTTAGGAGCAGGGAAAGGAGTGATAACACGAGGACTCTGAAATTCATCATCAGGTACAATCATGTTATGGCTTGCTCCAGTCATCATCATCTGAGGATCGGAGTATATGATAAACCAAGCGATGAGCAGGCTCGAAAGAAAGAGAGTACAGAGTATTGTTCTGCTTTGTGAATGATCTGAGAAAAGTGAAGTCTAGCAGGTAGACTTTTTTAACACACCATGGCTCTGGTCTTTTTTTTTTCAGTTTGACTTTCTTCTAATAGTAGTTGTCGTTGGGTGGTGGTCACATACTTTTCAGTCATTTTAAAAGACTTTGAAACTCTTTTTCTATTACCTAGTTATATTGTAGAGGTCTTATCGTGATGGATAGTGATGTTGACAGAATAACAACAACGTATATGCTAAACGAATATTTATTCGAGACTAGTGATAAATTTCAGGTCTTGTACATGTACAAGTTGGTAACAATTAACATTATGTCATAGTTTCTGCACAAATTAACATGTTGGATTGTTGGTGCAAGTTGAATACGAAAAAGTTGTTATTGACTCTGTTTTGAACTCCCCACATTAGTAGACAGAGCTTTGAGGGAATGCTAAAATTCTACTTGGGCATGCATTCATACTCCTTTACAAAGTCTCCAATCACCATTCGAAAGCTGAACTTTGTAATATAGGGGTGCGACGATATATGGAAATGGCGCTGGCCAGCTTTATATTAATGAGACTCCCGTGTCTTTTATCTTCACTACCACTCGTATCTTCTTTAATCTCTTTCACAACCAAACGGAAGAAATCAGTGGATGATCAGGATATATTTTTTATAATTTATTTGAAATATATATTTAAATAATAATAATTAAAATTTTAAATGTTATTAAATATTTATTATCTATAATATCATTTTGTCAAATTTTTAATAAAAAAACTTATATCTTCAGTTTGGACATAGAAATTCAAATAAAAATAAAAACAAATAACTAAAGTAAACCGTTAGTGGAAGTTTCATTCGTCCAATGATTTGACTAAGGTTTTATTAAAAACACCATTTTAAAATAAATTATATTGGTCTTAATTTAAGTTTACAATCCGGAGATTATATTTTTTATTTGAGTATTTACATTTTAAACTTAGTAGTCAATTCAAATTTAGTGAAATCAATTAATTTACAAATATGTATGACTAATACTTGATTTATGTCAAATTGTTTGTTTGAATTAAATTTTGTAAATTGTAAAATAAATAACACTATTTTAAATCTATTTTGTTGGTTTTAATCAATGTTTACAATCCAGAGATTTCATTTCGAATTCAAATTTATATTTTAAACTTAGCAGTCAATTAAAATTTATTAACAAATCTGATTTGTCACTAAATTTGATTTCAATAGATTTGAATTGGCTATTAATTTTAAAATACAAATACATACTCAAATGTTAACAAATAAGAACAGAACAATGATATCTAAACAATTCAAAGAAAATGACAATATTGGAGGGGGGGGGGGGGGAATCTTTTATTAAACAATGGGAAAACGTTAAACTTTTAGAAGTTTAGAAGAAAACACGCGGTGGTATTGTGGTGACCGGCATTATATATAATGCACCATGCCATGGAAGTGATAGATACTTCTCTTACAACTACAATATATAAGCTCTCTCTCTCTCTCTCTCTCTCTCTCTCTCTCTCTCTCTCTCTCTCTCTCTCTCTCTCTCTCTCTCTCTCTCTCTCTCTCTCTCTCTCTCTCTCTCTCTCTCTCTCTCTCTCTCTCTCTCTCTCTCTCTCTCTCTCTCTCTCTCTCTCTCTCTCTCTCTCTCTCTCTCTCTCTCTCTCTCTCTCTCTCTCTCTCTCTCTCTCTCTCTCTCTCTCTCTCTCTCTCTCTCTCTATCTCTCTCTCTCTCTCTCTCATAGATTCCTCAAATTATTCATTTCTCTTTCGTTTTTGATGATCTTAAAACAATTTTCTGGCCTCTTTGCTTGAACAAGGTGTTTTGATCATTACTCGGTGTTGTATTTAAATAGAACTGACATAACTTTAAGTCTCTTTATTGCGTATCTATCGATGGTTTTTGTTCAAGAAATACAATAGTTATGTTTTTTTGTATGAATGTTAAATTTATTCAAACCAAAAAAAACGTTTTTGCATCCTAAGATGCTGACAAGAATTTGGGTTCTAGATTCTCGTTTACATTAGAAATAAGCAAAGAAATCAGTTGCTTGGTCTTGAAGCTAGCCAATTGTGAAGCCCCTCTTTGAACCGAGTGTCTCCCAACTTTCTCAATGAACTGAATCTGTTTTTCATGGCCTTGTCAATGTCCTTGATCAATTTCTGCGGTGTTGAATGTAACTCCTCATGTCTCCGAGTGTTTCTTTCTCTCCATAGGTGATAAAGTGTCGTCTGGAACAGGTACTTGATGGTGTAACTTCGCAGTTTAGACCATCGCGGACTGGTTAGCAGAGCTAGTATCTCGTCCCATTCAGTGCTGTAAGCATCATCGAGCAATCCCGAAGCTAGATTTTGCCAGACCTGCTTAGAGTAAGGGCATAAGAAATAAAGATGGTCCCTTGTCTCAGTGTGATGATCACAGAGCACACAAGCGGCAGAGATATTTGCATTCCAGCTTTGCATTCGAGCACCGGTAGGTTGTCTGTCGAGAACCGTCACCCATGCGTTGAAGGCAAACTTAGGAGTGTTACGACTGAACCAGATACCCTGCGCCCAAGACACTTTAGGCTTGATAGATCTTATCTGTTCCCAGGTATGTTTGGTGACAAACTTTGGCTTATAAACCTCATGCTTCATGCGCCATAAGATCACATCTTCTTCATTTTCATTATAATCTTGACGTACAAAATCAAGCTCATCCTCGATCCTGTTATAAATTGTGGTTCGATGTCTCCTTCTTCGGTGTACATCAATGGCTTGTTGAACCGTAGCCTGAGTACTAATTCCCAGATCAATCCTTCCACGATCTCCTGTGAGCACGGCAAGGGTTCCCATATTGTTCCATCGATCAAACCAAAAAGAAGTGGACCGACCATTGCGTACTTTTGTTTTGAGGAAATCCTTCGCTTGGTCACGCATCTTGAGCATTTGCTTCCACACCCAGGAGCCATGAGAAGAGGCTGTGGGTTCTCTCAATGCCCATATAGTTGATCCTTGAAGGAGATGTTCATGGATCCAGCGACTCCATAGTGAGCTTTTATGTGCTATAGCTCTCCATATTAGCTTAAGAACACTCACCTTATTTGCTTCCCGTATGCATTTAAGACCAAGACCTCCCTCTGTTTTTGGGTAGCAGACGTCACGCCATGCAATTTTTGCCTTTTTTTGTACTGAGGCTCGGTCCCGACCATAAGAAAGCAGAGCAAAGACTATCAATCTTCTCAATGCACCCAGTTGGTAGTTTGTATGCTGAAATCCAAAAATTCACGAGGCTTGCAATGACAGAAGTTAGTAGTTGTAATCGACCTGCGAAAGACAGGAACCGAGCTGTCCATGAACTTATTCGACCCTTGATCTTATCAATCAGAGGAGCACAATCTCCCATAGTCATTTTCTTTGTAAGCAGTGGCAAACCCAGATAACGAACTGGTAGTGATCCAACCTCAAAAGGAAATTTGTTCTGAACAGCCATTCTATTTCTTTGAGAGACTCCACCAAGGTAGACCGTAGTCTTCTCTAGACTGATGTTAAGCCCAGAGACTTTGGCGAAGGCAGTAAATACATCAACAATTCCTTCCATTGAACGCAAACTTCCATCAGAAAAAACCATCAAATCATCAGCAAAACATAAGTGGGTGAGGCGAAGATTAGGACAAAGAGGATGGTAACCAAATTTCCGCTGGGTAGCGGCTTTATCCAACATCTTAGAGAGCACATTCATACATATCACAAAAAGGTACGGAGATAGGGAACATCCCTGCCTCAAGCCTCTTTTACTTCCAAAGTAGCCCGCAAGTTCTCCATTTACTTGGACTGAGAAAGAAGCGGAGGTGATGCACAACCATATCCAGTGAATGAACATAGGTGGAAACCCCAAAGATTCGAGAGTCTTCATCAGAAATTACCACTGAACCGAATCAAAAGCCTTTGAAATGTCAATCTTCATTGCGCAGCGAGGAGCTTTATCTTCCTTGCGATAATCTTTAACTAGCTCAGAAGCCAGTAAGAGATTTTCAATAAGTAATATATCCTTGATGAAGGCAGATTGATTTGAGGCAATGAACCGGGGGAGTACACACTTAAGCCTGCTAGCTATAATCTTTGATATCACCTTGTAGATTACGTTGCAACAAGATATCGGACGGTAGTCTTTCATCTCCATTGCTATATCCTTTTTTGGGATTATAGCTAAGATGGTGGAGTTGACACCTTTAGGTAGAAACCCTTTCATGAAAAAAGATTGTATGCTAACCACAAAATCTGCACCAATGATTGGCCACGCTGCTCGGTAGAACTCTGCAGTGTATCCATCCGGTCCTGGTGATTTACTTCCTGCCATAGACTGTAAAACTTCATATATCTCCTTCTCAGTTACTTCTCTGGTTAATGCTTCCTTCTCATCCACTGAACATTTATAATTCAATAGCTCATCCAGCTCCTCAGTCTCCATTTGTTGCAAATCAGCCGGTTCTAAATTCAGAAACTCTTCAAAGAACCGAGCTGCTTCCACCTTTATATCTTCATTGTTTCTGAGCAACGAGCCATCAGCAGCTTGTAACTCATGAATACCATTTCTGATCTCCCTGATTTTTGCAGCATTATGAAAAATCTTTGTGCATTTATCACCAACATTGAGCCAATGAAGCTTGGACGTTTGCTTAAGAAATCCTTCCTCCAAATGTGACACGTGCTCCCATCTTTCAAGGGCTATCCCTTCCTCCTGTTGGTTTTCACTTGTTGGCAGGCTCAAGGTTTGTTCTTGCTTCTCACATAATATAGCATAACTTTCTTGCACCTTCTTTGAAAGATCACCCAAAGCCTCTCTTGAAAGCTGTCGGATAATAGGTTTCAGGTCTTTGAGTTTCTTTGAAAACCTATACATAGCCGATGTTGAATGGAACAAAGGCTGAGTCTTTTTCCAGAAGTCCTCTACTGCTGGTAGGAATTGTGGCAGAGTTGCCACTACATTTGCAAATTTAAATGGTCTCTTCTTTGGTTTGGTGGTTTCAGGCTGAAGATAAAATCTACAACGCTGATGATCAGAACAACCATCTGCCTCAAAAACACAATAGGATTGAGGAAGCTCATGTAACCAATGATCGTTAATCAAAACGCGGTCCAGTTTTCGACAGATGAGTCCATCCATTCTTTTGTTACACCAAGTAAATAGAGGACCATGAAAACTCATATCAGTAAGATGACAATTATTACAGCATTCCTGAAAGTCAGACATACCTTGATCCACAGCCACCGAGTTGTCAATTGAACTCTCATCGCATGAGAAGATCTCATTAAAATCACCCATAATTGCCCACCGCAGTTGTCTAATTTTGCAGAGTTATGATGGCTTTGAAGATCACTCCAAAGATTTCTTCTTTCAGCTTCATCATTCGACGCATATACAAAAGATACGAGGAACTCTTGCTCATCATTCTGTAGCTTCACCAATACTGTGATCAGCTGATCACTCTTAAAGACTGGTGTTAGTCTCACTGTATCTTTCCAAACAACCCAGATTCTTCCCAACCTGTGATGTTCATAGTTGTTAATAGAGGACCATCCTGGAAATACTTTCGATAGGATTTTGGGCTCCTTAGCTTCTTTTACTCGAGTTTCCAAAACTGCGCCAAACTCAAAATTATTCTCGGTACACCATTTCTTCACAATCTCATGCTTATTTTGCTTGTTAAAACCACGAATATTCCAAAAAAACCCAGTCATTAATGATGATGTTTTTTGGAGCGGCCCTTCTTCTTGTTACTCTTCTTCTTTGTGCTCAGACTCTTCTGTGAAGAATCCAGACTAGGAGAATTTGAACCACCTTTGCCTGCTTTAAGCAGTGACTGTGAAGCCTTAGCAGAGGCCCTTGTCACGGTTCCATGTGTTCCTCTTAGTGTGCTCGACTTTTGATTTTTTCCCTCCACCTGTGTCGCCATTTGGCTCACAACCTTTTCTTCTTCCAAACGTTCCTCATCACAAGTTACCTCTTCATCATCTCCATCGTCAAAATCATCCTCCACTCTAATAGAGGAGAAGCATGAAGGTGAAGAAATTCCCTCAACTACAGTTTCTTTTACAGGCTGCTTTGCAGTTTTGCTTGGAGAAACTGTGTTCCATTCTTGAACTGGTAATTTTGTCCCACTGGTTCCCTCCTCACCAACCAATGAAGCGATAGGAGACGCTACTTTAGAACTTCCCTCGTACAAACTCCCTGACCTCTTACTGGTCGGTGTTGCAGGAGATTTTGGCTCTAAGTTTTCTTTGGATCGACATTCTCCACTCATCGACTTCACTTGTGATTTACCAGTATCAAAGTCCGCTAGATCTTTCTTTGAAGACTGTGCAATACCCGAATCATTGACCGCTAGACTTCCTTTCATAGAAGACTCGCGACGAAGAATCTCATATGTACCAGGGACCGCAAGGCAATCCTTAGTATCATGACCCCATTTATTACATGAATTGCATCTCGACGGAAGCCAATGAAACTCATATGTAACTCGCGCCATCTCACCGTTTTTAAGAGGAACATCATAGAAAGCAGGAAGCTTCTTTGATAGATCGACTTCCACAAACACCTTTGCCTCTTCAAAGTTGCGACACCAAAGTGTCTCAGCATGAAGTTTTTTAGGCACGCCAAAAGGACTGGTCAGACTGCTCAAACCATTCCAAGAGAACATGGTTCGAGGAACGTTTGTGAGAACCACCCAAAGAGGGATAGTTTTTATCTCAGGTTGGACATCCTCAACAATAGGACTCCATTTAGAGACTATCATAGGAATATTTTTGATATTCCACATTCCTCGTCGAAGCACACGAGCTCGAACCTTCGCATCACTGATCCGAAACTTCACTGTGTACTCATTTACCACATAAACTTCAACTTTAATCTCCTTATCACCCAGAGACCAAATTCGCTTGACAGTCGCGTGAATCGCCCCTACATGAGGTGCTTTGTCCAGAAACTTCCCAAGCAAGCAATCATCCCATAAGGGAGCTCCCTCAAAGGCACTGTCTGGAACTCGCAAGGTTTCAACCCCGTCAATCTCCTCCACTGAAACCTCAACCTTTTTAAGCGTAGGGAAGAATTGGGCAGCATTGACCCACGATTTCCCTTGGCTTTCACCGTTCTTACGAGCCTCTTCATCCTGCTTTACCCCCTTTGAATCCCTGACATCATCCCCTTCAGACAAATTGGCCCCCTCTCCACCAAGACTCCCTGACGTGAGATCAGCCGCGATTGGGGAAACCCTAACCGTGTTCACTGTCAATAGTGGCTGCGACCCCCCACTCCTTCTCCTCTCCTATCCAGTTGCTCTTCATCTCTCCTGTCTTCATCGTCTCCCTCTCCGGCGAGGAACCACCTTGTTCCGGCGCCGTCATGGCCAAGCGTGACCACGAAGTTTGGAAGCCCTAGATCGCTTTTGAAATCGCTTGTCGCCTTGTCCAGAATATCCTTTTCTCCTCGTATTGTCCAGAATACGATAGTTATGATTTCTACAGAAAACTATTAATTAGGTGGAGGCCTACACCAATTTTTGTAAACGTCTCATCAAATTAAAAAAAAAATCAATAAAAGTCGTTTTGTATAAGTCCTATTTGCTCAGCCTATACCAATTTTTAGAACATCAATCTATTGTATTAGCAGTGCAATTCTAGTTCTGGAGCCATTGTGTATCTAACTTTGCTTTCATTGTTCTACAGGTTTTGAGTTTTGCAAGTGGATTCTTTAGTAGAGTATATACATTTGACCAATATATGAATCATAAGGTGCGTCAGAGGGTTGATGAAGATGGTGAGGATATGAGTAGTAGGGTGTGTCAGAGAGTTGATAAAGATGGTAAGAATATGAATCATAGGGTTGGTGCGTCAAAGACGGTAAGGATAAAGTTGGTTCACCAAGCTATCTTCTGACTGGTGATGAGGATGTAGCACCAAAGATTCAAGAGTCCATGGATATGATTAGTTTGACTTACGACGTGTTGCTTCATATGTTTACTCTACCGAACAACTGCGACAGAGCTAGCTTAGCATCAACCTGTTACTGTGGCTGATCTCTCTTGAACATCCTATTGCTTGCTTTGCATTAGCTTGAGAAACACCTTAGCTCCATGGATCTACCAGAAACTGGTTGATGCGAAGCTAGCTCGATCACAATAGTCTAATAGAGTAAAGATGTGAAGCATCAGGTCGTATGTCAAACTATAGTCATATCCATAGATTCTTGAATCTTTGGTGATACATTCTCATCACCAGTCAGAAGATAGCTTGGTGAACCATTGACGCACCACCCTATGATTCATATTCTTACCATCTTCATCAACTTTCTGAATCACTTTACGCGTCATATCCTCATCTTCATCAACTCTCAACCGCACCCTACGATTCATATCCTCACCATCTTCTTCTAGCAAGGAAGGAAAAGAAGAGATGATATCATCATAAGGCATGATCAACACTCTTGCCACAGTGCTGGACACTAGGGACACGATCGAACAAGAGCAAGTTGTTTCTTGTCTTGTGAACCTATGCACGGGAAGCACATATGGTTCTACAAGAAGGAATGATTTCGTCTCTGGTTTCTATCTCAGTGAACGGAAATCTCTGTGGAAGAGACAAGTCTCAGAAGCTTTTGATGTTGTTTAGGGAACAAAGGCAACGAGAACAGACGTCGCCAAACAAAGATGGAGCTGCACATGATTTTACACCACAATAGGTTTCAACCACACACTTACAACAAAGAGATTAGTATCTCATCTAGAATCACTACATGGATCCTACACTACCAATCTGAACCTTTGCTGCAATTTTAACCCCAATGAACACAATACTATTCCCACGACACAGGAATAGCAGGAACAAGATAGATTCAGTCAACAAGCGTTTGAAGCAGAACTTGATCTTTATTTTCATAACAAAATAATATTTTATGCAAAAGCTTTCCTATGATAAAAAAAAAGAATTAAGTATTATGGAAAGTGGAAACTATGGAACCACGTTTTCAAGAAAAAAGGAAAAGAAAACTATGGAACCACGTATGAATCGAGTTAGGTATATAACTAAAATCAAAAATTATATAAAAAGGGAAGATCGTAATCCATCATCGGCTTCACCACCAGAGACGCCGCATCTCCACCGTCGCAGCATCTTCGTCACCTCATTCGCCACCGCATCATCATCTCTGGAGTTTCTGTGTACTCTTTCATTCATGATCTAGATTCTCCAGAATCAGAGTTTTCAGCTCTAGCTAGCTTCTCAGAGCATGGCACCATTACTCGGGCTGATCAAGAGGGCTACACGAATAAGCAGCAGAAACAATTCGAGGGTCAGAGTGTACCCAGCGAGATACTTCCAAAGCAGGGACCTTTCATACTCAAACTTCGAAGATGCTAAGCTTCCTGTTCTTATCGTCGGAGCTGGACCGGTAGGTCTCGTCTTATCCATCCTTCTCACCAAACTAGGTACTCTTTACTCCCAAGAACATCGAAAAGTACTTCCTTTTTGTTTAATTCAATGTGTTTGATCGGATTGGATTCTCATATCTTTCATGTTAGGTGTGAAATGTGCTCTTGTTGACAAAGCCACATGCTTTTCTAAACATCCACAAGCACATTTTATCAACAACCGCTCTATGGAGGTTAGTTTATTGTTGTGTGAATTTTGTTTCTAGTGGTCTTTGATTTATAATCTTTATTAGTTTTCATACGCTTTAGATATTTCGTAAGTTGGATGGATTGGCTGGGGAGATTGAGAGATCACAGCCTCCTGTAGATTTGTGGAGAAAATTTATTTACTGTACCTCCCTCTCCGGTTCAACTCTAGGCACAGTGGACCACATGCAGCCTCAAGGTCTCTTCTTCTCTTCCATTTTTCTTGTGCACCATTGAGGAAAGCCTTTCAGAGAAGTGATTGTGTTGTTTTAAAACAGATTTTGAGAAGGTTGTCAGCCCTGCTTCCGTTGCTCACTTCTCCCAGTACAAATTGACAAGTCTAATGCTTAACCGGTTAGAAAACCTCGGCTTTAACGTTCAAAGTTCCATAGAGTCGGATGGTCTTGAGCTTGACTCTTCTGATGTTACGGGGAAAGTTCTTATGGGTCATGAGTGCGTGGCGATCGATGCTGACAAGGAAAGTGTAACTGCAACTGTTTCTTTTGTCAAAGGAGGCAAGCGGATGGAGAGAAACGTCCAGTGTAGTCTACTGGTAGGTGCTGATGGTGCTGGGAGTGCTGTGAGAAGGCTCACGAAAGTAGAAATGCGTGGGGAGAGAGATCTGCAGAAGCTTATTAGTGTCCATTTCATGAGCAGGGAGCTCGGTGAGTACTTGATCAATAACAGACCTGGGATGCTATTTTTCATTTTCAACACCGGAGGTATAGGAGTTCTCGTTGCCCATGATCTTCTACAAGGAGAGTTTGTCTTGCAGGTAGCTATAGTAGCTTAGCGTTTAATCAAGGATGCTTTAATCTCAATTAGTCTATATTTCATGTATGGTAGCTTAGCGTGTAACCATTTCATTTTTACTGCAGATTCCATTCTTTCCTCCCCAGCAGAGTCTATCTGATTTCAGTCCCGAGGTATTTACTTTCCTTACTTACAGTAGACTAAGTTCTCACTTTGGTGTGATTTGTGTCACTGAGAGATATATATTCTTGTAGATGTGCAAGATGCTGATATTCAATTTGGTGGGACATGAGCTTTCAGACTTGGATGTAGCTGATATTAAGCCATGGGTCATGCATGCTGAAGTCGCCGAGAAATTCATGTGCTGTGAGAACAGAGTGATACTTGCTGGTGATGCTGCTCACCGGTTCCCACCTGCTGGAGGTTTTGGTATGTCTTCCAATCCTTTTCAAAAAAGTCAAACCATACGCTGGTTCTTTGACAGTTTTGTCGTGTGTGATGGCTAATCTTGGAAGAAATAAATGAATTTTGCAGGAATGAACACTGGAATTCAAGATGCTCATAACCTTGCATGGAAAATAGCAGCCCTAGTTCAGGGTTCTGCGAAATCTTCAATTCTTAATACTTATGAAACAGAGCGTAGACCGGTATTGTGTTTCACTTTTCTAAATTTTTCTTGCCATCCTCTCTTCTTAACTTGATTCATTTATAAGGCATCTTATTGTTTACTACTAGATTGCCCTTTTCAATACTTCACTCAGCATTCAGAACTTCAGAGCAGCTATGTCGGTTCCTTCAGCGCTAGGTCTTGACCCAACAATTGCAAACTCAGGTAAACTAACACTAGCTTTTCTACTTGCTCAGTTCATTGTTCAGTGATCAGCTTCTGAAATAATATCTCTCTGGTGTTGTGTAGTTCATAGGTTTATAAACAAAACAGTCGGTTCAATCCTTCCAACTGGGCTGCAAAAGACAATCTTGGATAATGTCTTTGCACTAGGTCGTGCGCAGCTTTCAGAATCTCTGTTGAATGAGAGCAATCCCCTGGGACATCAGAGACTTAGCAGACTAAAGAGTATATTCGAAGGAGGAAAAAGCCTCCAGCTACAGTTTCCTGCAGAGGATCTTGGTTTCAGGTATCATCATCGTCACCTTTGGAACTGAGAATACTCACTTTAGCCTGAGAGTAGAAACTAGGCCACCTGGCCAGGGTGCTTTTGTAAACTGTATTAGCGGTTTCATGAAACGGAGATTTTGGTTTTTAATGTTCCATTGTGTTTCTTACATTACATGCAACAAAAGATATTTAAACACAGTTAAGAGTAACTAAAGCTACTGTGTTTACTATTTAGGTACCAAGAGGGAGCCATTGTTCGTGATAATGAGTCTGGAGGTGGTGATCCTGAAGCACCAAGTGGTCGTAGAAGAGACTATGTTCCTTGCGCTGAACCAGGTTCAAGACTGCCACATATATATGTGAAAGTTCTGTCAGATTCCACAAGAGAAGTTATTGTTTCTACACTGGATCTTGTTTCGATCGACAAAGTGGAGTTTCTACTTATAATATCCCCCTTAAAGGAGTCCTATGAGCTAGCTCGCGCTACAATCAAAGTGGCAAAGGAATTTAAGGCTAATGTAAAGGTTTGTGTGGTCTGGCCTAGTAGTAGTAGTAATGATGTTGTTGAAAGGGAGAGCAAGTCAGCATTAGCTCCGTGTGAAAATGTTGTTGACGTAATGGAAGTTAAAGAACAAAGTGGTGAAGAAGCTTCTTGGTGGAGTATATGTAAGATGTCTGAGAGAGGTTCTATTTTAGTTCGTCCGGATGAACACATTGCTTGGCGTATGAAGTCTAGTGTTCCTTTGGATCCTACTCTGCACATGAGGGATGTTTTCGCCATCATACTTGGTAAACAATGAACAGTGCCAAATTATTTCACATATTCTTTGTATTCTATTTATTTCCAAATAAAACCACGTCTGTTTGTTTTCTCTGTAATGGCTTTAAATTTTTTTACATAAATGGTAAGGAGAACAAATCATAAATAAGACTATTTATACTATAGTGGTGAATCTGTTTCGGTTCTGTAGGTTTCACTAGGTAGAGAGAGGAGTTGGGTCTATGATTGTTCTCGTTCACGTTAGCTAGTAGCGATCCTGGTAAACAAGTAACCAGTGACTGCTGTGACACTTCCAAGCAATCCACCAGCAACAACCTGTTCTCTCAGCAAATGGAAAACAGAATCTGATGAGAACAAGAACTCTCTATTCATTCATAGAAATGGAAGAGTAGTTCATATAACACAATAAAAAGTGAAAAAAAAAACTAGAGTTCCATCAACTCAGAGAAGCTTGTAAAAGTGTCTGTAGTTGTTCAATCAAAATGTGTAATACACATATACCTGAGGAGGGGTGTGACCAAGAAGTTCACGCAATGGTCTGCTTTCAGCCAGTGGATGCTCTGCAGGAAGTTCGAATACAATCTGATTGAGAACCTGCAAAATGAATCAGAACCCAAAGATCAGGATACCAGAGCTCAAAAACAGTCAAGTTAAGAGATGAAACACAAAGAAAAGATGGAGAAGCAATGAAACAACCTCAGCTTGGCGACCCGCATGTAACCTAACACCGGTAGCATCATACATCACCTACCACCCAAACCATTCACACTGTAAACGAAACAAACAAGGGAGAGAAGCTAAGAAGGTCTCTCCACGAGATAAAGGAAGGTGAGCAACTTACAACAGAAGCCAAGATGAGAGCAATAGCAAAATGAGAACCACCAAAGCCCTCCTGCAAACCAATGGCAACGGCGAGAGCAGTAACGGTAGATGAGTGAGAAGAAGGCATTCCTCCGGAACCAAGAAGCTGTTTGAGATCCCATCTTCTTTCCCTATACCTGCACGCAGAATCAATGAAACATGTAAAAAACAAATCCTCCTTTATTGTCTTTAAGAGTTTCTAAGGACACTATGCACTACTACTCTCTACAGAAATTGAAGAAACGTTTTCTCATTTTAGGATCACAAATCAACTATCATGAAAAAAATGTATCAAGATCACACTCCTTTTACTATGAATGTAAGATAATTTAAAAAAATACGCGCCATGAATAGAAGAGATGGGGGACGTACCAGGAGGTGAAGAGTTTGATGAACTGAGCGATGGTGAAAGCCGTGAAGGCAGAGATGAGAGGGTAATTCGTGAAAATTGAGAAATAATGGTAAGTCGTAGCCGTAGCCGTAGTATCCTCCATGGCCCCGATGTTATGATCGATGGATCTCGTGAAGGCTACAAATGCGCGATGGTTTTCAGCTTCAGCTAGAGAGAGAAGAAGAATGGAGAAGACGATGACAAATGATTCATACCAGAAAGGTATATACGGAAGGAATCCTTATTAGGAATGTTGTTGGTTCAAACTCTCTATCCAATGGCGTCTCCGTGACGTTTAATCTTCTTTCCTATACTCCTATATACTCTTCGCCGTTTACTTTGACCCACCACTCTTTTTTTCCTTCAAATCGATTAAAAAGGAAGATTGGTTTGATGTGGTTTATAGACGGTTTGGTAAACTACAAATTGAAATCTATTCGATTCGGTTCGATTCAAGACTCTTCTATCTAACTGACTAGTCTCTTCGCTTGTCTAAATCCCACCAGCTCCACTCCCCCAACTTACACTGCACAGACACATCCTCGTTCGTATCGCTTTTTCGAATTTTGTTAAATAAATATATATATATATATATATAAAAAATTCAGACTTTTCTCTTCCTTCGCCTCTCTCTCTCTCTCTCTCTCTCTCGATCATTACGAAGTTCACTACTACTACTAGTACGGACGGAGTTTTGTATCTCCTCAGTTCAGTCAAAACAACCGAGTCTCATCAGTTCTATATGGCCACCACCGTCGCAGCAACAAAACTCACCTCCTTGAAAACCACCACCGCCGGGAAGCTCGGTTACCGTGGTGAGATCTGTCATGTCCGTCAATGGGCTCCTCTGCTTAAGTCTGCGATGCCTCATTTCGGTATGCTGCGATGTGCATCGCCAGCAACCTCCTCCACTGGTATTCAGCTCCTCTCTCTTTCTTTCTCTTTACTTATGCCCATTTCCATTTATCTCTCTATTCTAATTTAGATTCTATCATCTTTTCGCACGCACGCAGTTGTGAAAGCTCAAGCTCAAGCCACGGCTGTTGAGCAAACAACAGAAGAAGAAGAAGCTGTTCCGAAAGTGGAATCTCCAGTTGTAGTTGTCACTGGTGCCTCTAGAGGCATTGGTAAAGCTATTGCTCTTTCCTTGGGTAAAGCTGGCTGTAAGGTTTGGCTCCCACTTTTTTACATGTTTGTTTTTGAATCCAATACTTGTTTGTTATAGATTTGGTTTATGTGGAGTCATTCACTTTGCATCATGCTTGCTAGTCTTCAAGTAAGTCTTTTGAGTCATCAAGAATTTTAGCTTGCAGTTTATCGATCTCCCTGGTGTTGTTGTACCCATAAGTCTTACTTTTCACCATCTGCTTCTTCTTGGACTATGGATGTGTTTGTTGTTTTGAAGTCATACTTATTTTGGATTTGTTCTGTAATGCATTGACTTTGCACCAATCCTAGTTTTTAAAGTAGTCGTCTGAGTTATCAAGATTTTGACTCCTGTTTGCTTGCTTGCTTGCTGTACCCATAAGTCTTAGTTATTAGTTTTTTTAGTTCTACAGAAAGGAAAGACAGATGTACGGTCTAATGATGAAACATTATTGTGTTTCTGCTTACAGGTTTTGGTGAATTATGCTAGGTCAGCAAAGGAGGCTGAAGAAGTCTCCAAACAGGTGATTGATGCTCTTAATTTCTTAGTTTGCTATTTCCTTAACTCCCCCATCCTTCTGCGCTGCTTTAGTGTCACAGGCTCTATCCTTGTGTTCTGTTTGCTGGTATCACTTTAGACCCAATAAATCATAGCTTTTTAAGGTTTGGAGTGGTGTTTTTGTTGCTACCAAAAAGATATATAGCACCTTTTGAGTTTAAGAATATATCCTTGAAACAGTTTTGGTTTCTGGCTCCGGAAAATCTTTCATTGTTTGGTTTCTAGTTGCTATATGCTTCTCAAATCCCTTTGTGATTTCGCTTTCAAGTTACCCCCATCTTTTTACTTAATAAATAACACCTTCAGTCTATTGTGTTTTCATCTACCATGTCGCTTTATTTCCTTATGTTATCTATGGACTCTGTAGATTGAAGAATGTGGTGGCCAGGCTGTTACTTTTGGAGGTGATGTCTCGAAAGAGGCTGATGTGGAAGCCATGATGAAAACCGTTAGTCATCATTTGTTGTACTCTTTATCTTATAATTCTCATCCATGTTATCATTTTCCTTTCGTATTTTTTTTTCTGCAGGCTGTTGATAAATGGGGAACCATTGACGTCGTGGTTAACAATGCAGGTATATGCAAACTTTGGTTTCCCAATTGATTTTGACTTAGTATCTTTACAGACATTACTAACATAATCTTCAGGAATTACACGGGATACCTTGTTGATACGGATGAAGAAATCACAATGGGATGAAGTGATGGAGTTGAATCTCACTGGAGTGTTCCTCTGTACCCAGGTTAGTAGCTTACCTGACTGCTGAAGTTTTGAGACTCAAAATCTTAGGAATTGAACCTCATATTTATTGACTCCCTGTAGGCAGCAACGAAGATCATGATGAAGAAGAGAAAGGTATTATCACACTTCACATTGTACATTTTTGAATCAATTGTTACAGTGGCCTTCATCTTCACATGTTTTTCATTGTTTTCTTGCGTGTTAATTTATGGTATTGTTATGTATATGGTTTGCAGGGAAGGATCATCAACATAGCGTCAGTTGTTGGTCTCATTGGTAATATTGGGCAAGCAAACTACGCTGCTGCTAAAGCTGGAGTTATTGGGTTTTCCAAGACTGCTGCCAGAGAGGGTGCAAGCAGGAATATAAATGTATCTGACCAATCGTTCCTTTTTTTTATTCCTTGGAGGCTTGGACAAGATTTTAAACTTGGGTCCATCGACCAACTTGATCCTTTACAGGTCAATGTGGTATGCCCTGGATTCATTGCATCTGACATGACTGCCAAGCTTGGAGAAGACATGGAAAAGAAAATCTTGGGAACAATCCCATTAGGTAATAATGGAGGATTCAACTCTACTCTTACATTTTGTTTACGTAGGTTAGGATGTCTCTGATACAAAGCAAACTGGATTAATATTTCAGGACGATATGGACAACCGGAAGATGTGGCTGGCTTGGTTGAATTCTTGGCTCTGAGCCCGGCAGCGAGTTACATAACTGGACAGGTTAGCTCATTACTCTTTATCAAATTAAGATTTGGTATTAGCCTTGGTTTATGTTTTTGTTATCGGCCTAACCCATGGTTACAACCGTTGGTTTGCAGACATTCACCATCGATGGAGGTATTGCAATCTAGGCCTTTATGCAAAACGATTTGGTAAAACAGACAAAGTTGAGTTGTTTGAAGATGGATTTCTGTTTTGTGGATTCTGTTTGGAGAGAGATATAATACTCATAGCTCTTAATCTAAGTTGATATATACAAATCAAGATATTATTATTTCACTACTTTCTTACGGTAAGAATTAAATGTTAGTAACATGAAATTGATTGAATCTTAACATTTTGAGATGTTATATTTTGTTTTTAGAAACTTATTAATCCACCTAACTCCCGGATCAAGTGCATAGTAGTATGATTGTATCAGTTTATCAGATTTTTCATTATGTAACATTTTTGTCATTATGTAACATTGTGATATATTTATAGCATATGATTCTCTGTAGTAACCCCTTAAAATTTGAATAACAGGAATAGTTTGAATATATGGACTAGTTATAGTCTCGTGATGGAAGTAAACGGATCATCTATGATCTATTTCATAGCGAAAGAGAAGACTCATGTCATGACGGCTATCACTTAAAAGCAATCAAGCATGAAAAAACATAGTAACTGTAATTTCTCTACTTTTGAAATGAGTGTTAATCTTTATGCTAAGCCTCACTCTTCAACTACAAATCTTCTGACAAAGAACGAGGTGTTGCTTTACTTTTCTTTTAGTTCGAAAATTCATTAGCGGCTCAGGCCACGTCAGCTTCCGGTTTAACATTTGAATCCTTTTTGCTACATTTGCCAATAGTTGTGTTATCTATCACATTACATCTTAGACTATTAAAATGATCTAGTTATCAACTTGTTGTGCGTCATCAACCCATAAAGTTACCAAATAACAAAAAGAACCCAGGATGGAGAATTTTAAATTATAAAAGCTGAAAATTCATAAAATTATTACGAGTCTTTAACTAAAAGCTTTAGAAGGTAACAATGTGGACAGTCGTAGAAAACGAAGACATGCCGTGATTATTTTCTTAAAGCTGCTAACTTCTTTTATGCTGGTGTGGCACAGGAAGAAGAAATCTAAGAGAAGAACTTGTAGGTGCTTGCATTGACAATGATGGTTCTGAGGCCGCCAATGGGTGCTAGGATGGTCAGTATAACTCCTATTATAATGCAGAACTGTAGTTTTCATTTTTCACACAACCAAACCAAACAAAAAATGTATTAGTGTATAACAAAACACAAGATGTATATATCATTAGTACAAAGAACGTACCCAGTTAATCGTCCAGGATAGACCAAACCTCTTTGGTTTCTTGAGAATGAGCCAGATGATGCATGGAAGCTGCAGTTGCATGCATTAATTTATGTGTTATATTATCAATCACAACTTTAGTTTTAGAGAAAATGAATGATCAAGAATACTATACGTAGTAAGTTGTTGGGGCAAAGGCAAATCCTCCAAAGAAACCGAGTAGTCCACCAAAGAATGGGATACATATTGCAACGAACATAGTGAAAGCTGCATGGTCCAAATCAGAAAAATGAGTTTGAGTACCTATAATTAGATGTATAAAATCAGGAGTACGTGTGACTTACCAACATAAAGACTGCGAGTGATGAAGCGGAGTGTGAAGGAAGGATCGAAATTCATCTTCTTGACCAAAACTGTTTCCATCATGTCAAACACCGGCATTGCAAAGATCTGTTGTCTCGACAAAGTAGTTAAGAGAGAAACATGTCAATATTTATGTTATATTATCAACCCAATCAGCGATCAGATAAGTGGAGAACCTGATAACTTCCAATGACATGGACGACCACAAACAAGTTAGCCATTGCGACAAGCCAGACGGGCTTCTCCAAAGTCATGAGAATGTTGTCATCAACGCTGTTTCCAAAGATCCAATAGCCTAGGAACGCTACAGGGAAGTAGCAAATGGCGACTACAATGTAGGCTACAACGACTCCTCTCCACATTGGAACCTTGGATGGCACCTCCGGAGTCGAAGGGATCGTTGCCTGAATCTCCAACACAACGTTGTGACCTGCATAGGCAAAAGCCACATCTCCCATTGCGTTCAAGAAGTTGAAGACTTTTCCAGGAGTTGTCGAGCCTCTATACGAGTAGTCTACATCTGGTTTAACTCCTTTGTGCACCGATGCAGCCCATGCGATAGTTGAGTAACTATAAATGCATCACAAGACCATACAAACCAATATTTGATATTTATAACGTTTTAAATGGAAATGAAAAACGTTACGTTTAAGTTACAAAACAAAACTTAATGAATGTGTTTTAAGAGATTTTTTTTTTCTTGCTAAGAATATAAAAAATATCATTTCAAGAAATCAGCGGTTGTGTTTAGGAGGTCTTACGTTAAGGACATAACGGCAGCGGCGAGTGAAATGCCCGAGATGGAGTTGAAATTGGGTAGGTGAGAGATAACGAAATGGATAGAAGCAAAGATCATGATCCAAAATGTGGTTCTGATGTCTTTGCAATCAGGGCAGAGGAGTTCATGGACTTTCTTGAGGGATTTACCTCCGGTGACCATGTAAACGATATCGACACCGACCTCCACGATGAGCTGTTGAGGCACGACGATCCAAAGGCCAAGCTTTTCGCCAAAAGCTTCTTGGCCAAGCTCGTGATATCTGTCAAGCCTCTTCCCTGGTACAATCTCGTGCATCTCCACCATTTGCCACAGCGTGTACAAAGTTATCAACCATGACAGTATCATCAAAGTCACGCCAGGTCCCCTGTGATAAACAGAAGAGTATATACCATATAGTGAATACACATCAAATAAATGAATCATATACAGACAGAGCCGCATACCTAGATAAAACATTCGATTATAGCCACCAAATATAAGTGGTTAATATGCATATATTATATAACCCAAATGATTATGAAAAATATATACTCCTCTGTATCATTTTAAGTGGTTTTAAAAATATTTATTGTATTAAGAAAATACAAACTTCTATACAATTTATTTTGTTAAATAAAAATATTATTAAATAAAATTAATTCAACCAATAGAACAACTCAGTATTTTGTAATTGATCCCAAAATTCAAATGATAATAAATTATAGCTAAAATAATAAGAATATCAATTATTTTTAAATAATTTTTCTTTTACTTAAAGTGGTACCGAGGGAGCTAGTATTTACTAATTGTTTCAAACTATAAGAGCCCGCTTTAATATAGAATTAACGTACCATCCGAGATTGGACATAGCGTAGGGCAAGCTTAGAACACCAGCACCAACCATGGCGGTAACATTGTGGAAAGCAGAGTACCACCACTTGGCCTTTCTTGAGGATGTGATCGGTAACCAGTCGTCGACTTTCTTCTGCTTCGCAGCAGCAATCTCGCTCGCTGACATTTCGCTCTTACTCATATTGTTCTTTTGAGAGATAGTGTTTGAGGAATAAGAAGATTTTAGGATGTGCTTGAAGAGTGAGAGTTATGTAGTATTTATAAGAGTTGATCAAGATTCGAGATTCACTCACTTAAACGACTTTGTCTGGCTTAACTATTCAACTATACGTTAGTTAATTTGGTCTTAACCCGTTGTATAAGGCAACAACAGCTGAGAAACCGTTAATGTTTTATTCCCACCACTTGTTCTGTAATAACTAAATTCACATGTGTATATTTTTATTTATGTAAAGATAAAGATCTTCTCTTCATTCAGATCACCTGATTGCATATTCACGAATCTTGTAATCGGAAATAACTATCTTGAAGATATAACAAGATCTTTTAGCCAACTGGATGATATATATAACTTTAATTTATGTTCTTAGCAAACGATAAATTTGCATCTTGATGATCCCAAGAATTGATACATTTCCATATTTTAATACTCATTGTTTCAAATTATAGATTGTTTTAAACAAATATTGTTTTTAAATATAAGTAGTTTTATATATTTTAATGTAACATTTTACTTATTGGATATTGTGTGACCAAATAATGTTTAAACTTTTTTTTATAATTAGATGAATTTATTTAGTAACTACTATTTTTTAATTTTTTTTTAAATATTAGTTTTTAAATTTAAACTACTTACATTATGAAACAGATGAGTAATTTTTATTTTTGCATCTCTTTTTCGTTTTCATGCGTCTTTGACATGCATGTATATTACAGTTTTTTTTCTTGATAAAATATACTACATTGTTTTCTTAACTCAAACGACTAAAATAGGGTTACCTTTCCATAATACTTGTGGGTATGAAGAGTCAATTAGTCTTCAATATAACGAAGGTATCGTTATGGTTAAAACGCTCACTTGCACCCCGTGATATATACCAAAATTTTAAACATCCAGATATATTTTTCATTTTTTTAGTATTCATTGTTTTTTGGTACTTTCGTACTTAATTAGTTAAGGTTGTTTAGTTGCATATAGTACCGATCTTAAGATATTCATGGTCCAATATGAAATATAAAATTGAAACCTTTATATAATATATAAAAAATATATCGATAAAATATTCAAGTTTATAGTAAAAAAATTACAACGTCCTCAAACCTAAAAAAACTTATCAGTTCTTAAATATAAATTTTACATTTTTTTTCTGCAAAATTATCCATCAAACTTTGTAATTAAGGTTTTTGATCTTATCATTTTCAATTGACAACATAGCCAAATCATTTAATTTTTTTGTCTTCGTCAAAATTTTTCCTTTTCTTGCCTTTTAATCCACTTATATTTAATAACACAAAATACAAAAATTTTAATTATTTTTGTATTTTAGTGATGTCCCACAACTTTCAAATAACAAATAACAAATAACGTGGATATTTATAAGTAATAACAATTAAAAAATAGATCCTAAAATTTTTACAAAAATAATTGTCCCCATACGTATGTATCATGGGTTTTCGTTCAATTGCATATTATTATATAGATTTTGGTATTTTGTTTATAATCAACTATGTGCTGGTAGTTGCGAGTGGAAAAGGAAACTAATTTTTAGAAAAACTGCTTTAAAATTCTGGAGACATAAATTAATTGGATAAAATAAATCATAGAAGGGGGAAAGATAAAATATACAAAAAGTATTCTTTAACCTCGTTTGTTTCATCGTACGTCTAAAGTTCGAGAAGTGTTAAATAAACAGTAAATTGCAACCTATAATCCAATTACTAATATATTTTTTGGATAACTCATCCGATTACTAATATCATCACTCCATTTTTTTTTAATAATTAGTGGTTGGTCCGTCCTACAAACGGATGAGTTTACACTAAAACTATAACATGATTGATTTACATGTTTAAATCGAGAATATCAGAATGATTTGGGCTTTGATGATTCAATTAGAACAAAAAAGACCAGTATCCATCAATATGTTTAGAGATACGGTGGATGTCTAAGGTTAAATTTAGGTTTTGGGATTCAGAAGAAGACGAAACGAAGACTGTAAGAAGAATGTTTTTGTAGGTTGAACCATGGATAAGGAATGAGAGATTCAAAAGAAGACGAAGTGAAGATTGGATGAAGATTTTTTTCGGAGGTCAAGAAATGGAAGTTTCGATTACGGCGAGGATTTCTGTTATCGACGCCTTCATCTTCCATGGTAATCTTGAGCTGCCTCATCAGCCGTTCAATTTTCTGGTCTTGGATCACTAAGCCTCGTTTATATTAGTTTTGTTACAGGCCTTATCTTACTTTACAGTATTTATGTTAGTATAAAAACCACGAGTAGTTACAATATTTATATTAGACATAAAGACAACATGTACTTTTAAGTTAAAGAGACAGAAAACAACGTTAGATGTTAAAATTTCAATAGTAGACATGTGTCGCAAACCCTCCTCCCCCCCCCCCCCCTCCGCCAGGTGGCAGAAGAAGAGAGAAAAGTATTTAGACATTTGTTGTTTCAAAGATTGAAAGTTTTAGCATTAAAAAGTTGTATTTTATTTTTTCAATTATTTTAATATTATTCTTTTAAGATGTTTTTTCCTCTTCCCATATTTTGATATTGAGCCGTCACAATTTATGTATTTCATTTACCTTTCCGGTGTGATGTGTTTCTCACTACTGCCGGAAAAGACGCACCTCCATGCTCTTATTCTACATCACATTTTTTCTGTGAGATTATCTGGTATCTGTTATAAATCAGGTTTATAAGTTATCAGTGTGGTTGTTTTCATGGTGTTGTAGGTTATTCCGGTCAATGTTGAGTGTTTCTCTTATTCCTTAGATTTTGGCTTATGTTAAGAACTGAATCTCTTTAGGTTGGGTCGCATTTTGATTGTCTTTGATGTTTTCTCCTCGTTGTTGGCTTACTGTCGATGGTCCCTGCATTTTTTGGTTTTCAAGATCTGGTTTTTGATGATTGCCTTATATGTTCTCTTTCATAGCTCGAGGACGGATCCACGTTTTTCTGATTTCATTTCGTCTTACCCTCTCCTCTCCGTTCTCTCATCTCGTTTCAGCTTGCGTCGCTGCTTGCATCTCGTTTCAGCTTTCATCGCTGCTCGCATCTCATTTCAGCTTTCGTCGCTGCTCGCATCTCTTATGGCTCCCCCTTTCGCTATGTTTGCCACTTCAGGTTCGGATAGTGTTTTCATTTGTGTATATTTTGAAGGTTTGGAAGGTTGTTTCTGATCTCAAGATTGGGCTATGGTGTCTGGGTGGTTGTTTCTCTTCTTCCCTAGTTTCTTTTAGTATTAGTGTGCAGAGTTAGTCTCTTAGAGCTTAAGTCTCTTCTATCCACAACTTTGTGATTTTTCGCTGGGGTGTATGTTTTATTTGTGCTTGTTTAGTTTGTGAGGTACTTCTTAACTGGTGGTTGTTTTTATGGTGTGTTATGCAGCATTTTAGCGATTTTAATTTTCCGTTGATTTTTCTTCTTATAACCTATTTTATTGGTTCTTTGAGTATGTTTTTAATCACACTTCTTTGTCTTCGACATATTGCTTTGTCTCAGAGTTTATTTTTTACTATTTTTGACTTCTTCTTGTTATGGCCAAGAGACTCGACGATAAAGTAAGGAAAAGTTAGTCTTCGTTCTTGATCTTCCTTTAGTTTTAAAACTTTATTGAATTAGTTTTTTTTTTTGCATTTTTCTTTTCTATATGATTATAAATTTTTTTATATTTAAATTATGTTTTGCTCTAATATATTCTTCTTAGTTTAGTTAATAGTGAATAAATATATAATTTGTAAATAAAATAATAAAAAATAAAAAGAAAAATAAAAATATTTAAAATGTATTATACTTTTTAGTTGTCGATAAATTAAATATTTAAACTATATTTATATTATTTTAGTTATTCTTTATTCATCTTACATTTTTGTGACTAATGAAATAGATTACCAAAATTCAAATGATGAAGATTAGTGTGTAAAATATTAGATATGCATAATTATAAAATGGTGAGTCAAATTTTAATAATCTAACAAAAAATAATCTAAAATGTAAATAAAAAAGAGATACATGTCGACAAATCTCCTTTTCACATATGACACGAAAAGAGAAAAAAAAATATTTTATATATATAGATGTCGGTCATATTCTACCAACGTGTAGTCTTGGCCTAAGGTTGACCTGGGGAACCCACAAAAACCATCAACCATGCAATTAGAACACTATACGAACGATATATATTAAAACACACACTGTTTCGTATGGTTCAATGGAGCAAAGTAGATAAACAATAAATGTTGCACACGGAAAGAGGAAAGCAAAAAAGAATTTAAGATTGGACTACGGTTCATGAATTCCTTTTCTTCCTAAAAACGACCTCCGTATCCAACCCCAAGCCGTACACATTTCGTACGTGAACCACATCCGATCGTCTGAACAGCCTCACCAACGCCTCCACACTATACAAGTCGTTCGCAGAATACTTATCCGAGCGTGTAGAGAGAGCCACGTGTAATACACATATACCACCTGGTCTTAGTGTCCTTTCAATCTCTCCAACGAACTTCTCCGGGTAAAGCGCATGATCAAACACGTTAGAGAATTCAAAGTCAAAAGTCTCCTCATCGAACGGCTGGTGATGAAAGTCTCCTTTAACAACCAACGGTGGATACGGAACAAGATCCATCCCGACCGAGTCGGTCACGCCCACACGTTTCAGCGCTTCCACTTCTTGTCCAACTCTAGCTCCGACGCAGAGACATTTAGAAGCGTTGGATAAAAAGTTTTGACGCTTGAGATCTTGGAAGAATCTTGAGAACACTTTGATCTTACGGTCCCAGTCTCGTGTCATCCATATCGTGCGTAGCCTAGGGTTAAGCGTCTTGTTGAGCTGCCGTTGGATGTAGTAATCGTAAGACTTGTAACCGGGTCGGATCTTGATGAGATCTTTTTGTGCGTTGTAGGAAGGTTTACGTTGTTGTGTAGAGAAGAAGAAGAGCATGAGAGGGAGAGTGACCAAAATAACGACGAGGAGATATTTCAGAACTGTCTTTGATTGCTTCATTGTCTCTTTTTATATTTTTTGTTCAAACACACTCTGAATCTCTCTTGTTCTACAGCATCGAAATTGGAAACAAATCAAATAATGTAGTATTAGAAGGCAATTGAGAATAAGACAGCTAATGAATTGATGACACGTGTTGATTGGAATGATTGGTTATTTAAAGATGGAGTATGTAGTAATTAAGGAATAAATGAATAATGAGAATGTTGAAAGAATCCAGAAAGTGCGTGTTAACGCAGCTTTTATTCTCAGCCGTCGATTTTCTCAAGTAGCATGCAGCTCATATACCGGAAACTAACAAATGGTGTTAACCGTGAAGTGGGATGGTGATTGTTTACGATTTCGTCATTTCCCTTATTTGAACGAGAGAATTCCTCTTTTTTAACCCATACATACCTTTCAATAAAAATTTATATGTCCTGCTTTATGACTACAAATTTGATTAATGTAGAGTAAGGTTTAGAGAAATGGGGGAAAAAGATCTATGTGAATAGATCTTAAAGATAGTTTGTACAAACTGGACTGAGATATACTGGATAAATTAAGTGAATTCGTAAATACACAGGAAACAAAGCTCAACTGAACAAAAATGAAAGAATAATATGGATTTCGACTCAGAGTGTGTGCTTCAGATCAGATCTTTTCTTCATGGTCTTGGCAGTGCCTTCAGTGGCGGACCCACTTGAAAGGATGGAGTGTCACATGACAACGGTTAAATCTAGATAAATATTGGTTTGTATGGATATACAATGAAATATCGGTAGCTCCGTTGGTAAATTACCCAATGTGACATCCCTAAACAATGAAATATCGGTAGCTCTGAGCTAAGCAACAACGCCATTAGAAATTCTTGAGATCAATCGGAAGTTCATGAAGAAACAAGTGAGAATCTTGGTAAAGCTTCACAAGCTCATTGCTACATCTGACAGTCAGTTTTTTTTTTTGAAACTCCACTTGACAGTCGGTTCTATGTCAAAGTTTGGACGGAAGAGTGGTAGCTCGAGAGTACCGTGTTTTTTTCTAGTTTCCCAATTTGATCGACCCAAATACTCTGAAATTTTAGAAAAAGATCACGCCAAATCACCAATATTTTTGCATTTTTATTTTTAAATCCCACCAAACTTATCTAAAGATCTTCAAAACCGACTTAAATTCCACCAAATCCAAAAATCTTAAAACCTCCTAAAGTTCTTAAATACACCCTTCCCTCTCCCCTCCAAAAAAGTTTTTATTGGTTTAAAACTGCATTTAATACTGAAGTTTAATTCTCTTTTTGTTTTATTATAAGTATTGTTTGAAATTTTTGCACACAGATTAATAAATCATTTAATTTTGCTTGTTTTCCATATAAAACATTGTTATCTATATACTTATTTCAATTTCAACTAATAGAAAAATAAACTGCAAAATAAAGTTAATAAATTCTATACTAAAATGCTAAATAACATTTATCTTGCAACGATAAATTTTCTCTACAACAACATTTTAATATTAAATGGATGGAGTATATTTTATTAATCTGTATGAAAAAAAAAGCGAAAACATGTATCAATTCGAAACAGATGAAGTATAATCATAAGTCAAATAATTCGATGGTTTGAGCTTGAAATTATGGAGTTTAAAACTAGCCTCAATCAAGGATGGACTTCTCTTTTCCAGTTAATCTTTATGCAACCCGTCGTCACATCCCTAATCAATAATCACCTTAAAACCGTCCATGACTCACCGCCGAAAAAGCGAGTCAAGAGTAGCCTCTCCTTTTTTTTTAAGAATTCTTTTACTCTTGTTAAATTTAGAGGAGTCAAATGCCACAAATAGACCTTTTTCCATGGTTTTGAAATAAACCCCAAAATATTGATTTTATATCCACGTTAATTAACCAGAACAATATAATTTAATTTCACATAGTAGGAAGACTGTCCCAAGTTCGTCCACTATCATCCGACCACAAGTTCCCTCTTGCCTCTCCTTTTCTTCCAACAAGTTATCACTTCATGCCGTTACATTTATGATGCAGAATGGGGTGGAAAAAAATATGATTACACTTTAACATGGACCTAAATTGTGTTTCTTTCGTACTTCTTTTGTTTGTTACAACTCCATCTAAGTCTGTAGAAAAACGAAGTGGTGCTGCTTGGTCATACATGAAACCGGAAAATCAATCGTTAACCTCCAATACTTCTAAAAAATTGCTGGGTTCATCGTTGCTTTAATAGCTTTGGCTTAATACACTTGAGATGTAGAAAATATACCGTTCCAATAATATGAAGAGATGATGTATATTATAGGTCCAAATAATTTGACTCTTTGTATATTTTCGATACATTTATCTAAATTTTAAATTTTTATATGTCTACAGTTCTATTTTGAAGATCATTCGAAAAAAATAAGCTTCCTAAAAATATATTTAAAAGTTAACAAGAGAGAAAGAAGAACGAAAGGTCGACGGGAGATGAGGTGCTAAACCAGACGATAGATGTGAGCGGAAGGTTAAATAAAATCAAACACACACATGCAAGATTAGTTCCAGCTATGTGCAGATAAATAAACTGATCCCAAAACGTTAAATAAGTTCATGTTGAACTCAGATATATTAGCCTACCTTTTAACAATTTAATTAAATCTGTTTATATAGCTTAACGACGATGCTTTTCAAAAAAAACATGAAATGTTATTTTTCTTACAACTATTTGTTTTAAAATTTGCGGAAAAGCTGTCGTACGTATTCTTTCTATTACAATGTCGTACGAATTAATGTAAACTAATACCTTTTTTTTGAATTATACAAGGGTATCTTGGTCCCTACAGAAGTGGATCCAGACTAGCCACATGTTTGCAGCTTACATTATCGGTCTATGTGTCGGTTCCCTGTCTCTGACGATGCCAAAATGTTAATTCTCCAGTGGCCAGCGGGATTCGAACCCGGGTCCGTATTGGGGCCGAAGCTCCCTCAAATATCACTAGGCCGTCCTTAATGTAAACTAATTCTCAATGAAGTTGGTTTAATTAGTCGGTACCACATTACGTATGATTGATACAACGGACGACGACGACCCATTGAACTTCTACAGAAGACGAAGTCAATCATTCTATCATTACTTTGAACATTCCATAACCACTAACAGTTGGATTTAGAACCTCGTCGCACATTCTTGTACTAATTTGTTGTCATCGAATTAATTAGTCTTTAAAACTGTACATTTTGTGACATTACCTCGACCCACGTTTCGATCATATCAAATATAGATAATGTGCTTAAAAAGAAAGCATAGTGTGTGTTCTTAAGATTAAATTTCATTGAAAAGAGTTTACATCTGGAGCCCTGAATCATAACTATGAAATATTATATTGAAAACCCACATTTATAATTTCTTTCTGTTTCGTCACTAAAGCACGGATGTTATAGAACAATTAGAAAGTGCAGGGTATCAAAATGTTTATTTACAATATAGGGACTATAGATGTAAAAACAGTATTTTCCATGCACGTATAAATAAGCCCATGAAAAGCAGATTTTTGTCTCTTGGTGACCAAAGAGACAAGCATGGCTCAGGCTTCTTTTATTTTCCTTCTCCTTAGTTTGTCCATCATAATCTTTTCTAATGCAGCTGGTTAGTTATTCAACTTGAGGTTTTAAGTAACTCAAAATATTTAATATGTAAGGGTTCGGCTTAATTTTTGTTTGATGGGGCTTGGTTTCAGATATAAACATAGACTGTGGATCATCAAGCTCGCACGTTGATACGGAAAACAGAACGTGGGTGGCAGACACGGACTTTGTATCCACCGGTTTGACTTCTACATTTGAACCAGTAGTCACAACCGCTGAATCTCTAACCACGCTCCGGTATTTTCCTACGGGCGAGACAAACTGTTACTCCAACATTCCGGTCAATAAAGGTGGGAAAGTGTTAGTTCGGACGAGATTCAACTATGGGAACTACGACGGAGAGAACACGGGTCCCAAGTTTGATGTCGTGTATGATGGAAAACATCGAGATTCGGTCGTCATAACCACATTCACCAGCGGTACACGTTCGGAGGCGATATTTGTTCCTGAGAGCGGGAATACAAGTGTTTGCTTTTTCCGTATGTTTTTGAACGAAAACCCTTTTGTGTCTACCATCGAAGTACGGAGGTTGGATGACTCCATGTACACTGATCTTGGCCCTAAGGAAGGTTTCATTCTCCAGCAACGAAACGCGTACGGTAGGGTACAGGATTTAGTAAGGTAAAAATATCAATCGGATGTTATCTAGGCGATTAACATTTGTTCAATATGCATATTTAAAATCATAAGGACAAATTCTTTTAAATCGGAACATGTTCGATTGCTCTTGTTACAATGGTGCCTGAATGTTTTTGGAAACTTAATTTAGTTAGATCCAAAGTTAAAGATCATCATATAAGCAGTTCAATTGGTAAATAAATAGTTTTTAATAAAATAGTTTTGGTGTTTCCATACATATTAAAAATCATATTGAATTTTAGCTTTATATATACTTCGCTATTTTTCCATAAATTTAAACCAACAAAAACATATACTAAATACAAATTTTCAAATATTATAAATTTAATAGAAATCTCCTATATATTATTTGCGAAGTGATTTGTATATGTGTTGCCACTACAATCTTTCTCGATAAAAAATTATGACATGACTAAAAAAAGATGATGTCTTTATATTACATCATATTAATTGTGATATTAAAAATTTCCTTACAAAGAATTTACATATTTTCTGCAAGAATTTTAGATATGGTAATGACTAATAACTTATATATCATCATTTATGTTAATTTTCCATATAAATAGTTATTTTTGGTAAACTATTAAAATGTATTAATAACTCATATATGTATCACTAATTAAATAATATATATATATATATATATATATATATATATCTCATTAATAAAAATAAGTTAATACAATTACAAATATAAATTTTAGATCAATTTATATATCATATTTTTATAAATATAATTTTAAATGTGCGTCAAAAAATACAAAACTAAAGTAACATTAATCCAAAAATATTAATAGTTAAATGTTAAAAAATTATTTAAATTTATTCGTTCATCTTTATTATATTAATTAACCAATTGATTTTCCATTTTAACATATTTTAATTAAAACAAACAAAATCTCAAATTTATTTGCATTTATATTTATTGAAAATGTTATACCAAATCAAAAGAGATAAGATTACAAAAATATGTTTATGATTTTATAAAAAGATATTGAAATTAAAATAAAAAATTAATAATATTAAAATATAAATCATAATTTATTTTGAAATAAATAATATTACATTTAAAACTATTATTTCTACGCAGAAAAATACCTAGTTGTGTTTAAAACAATTTATAAAAATATTTATCTTTCGGAAACTAAAAGTATAAAAACTATATATCAGATGTCGTGGTCGCTAAATTGGTTAAATCCATAATCTTTTATTGAACCCTTATTGATTAAAGAAAAACAAAACAAATAAGTGTATAGCATATCGATCTATTAGGATTGACCGGTTTAGTTTTGATTAAAATTACTCTTGGTTTAGTTGGTTTATTTGTTCGTTACAGTAAACCGGATATCATGAGTATGTAAACATTTCTTCTTCAAGAATCAATAAGAAAAGTATGAGTTTGTTACATCGTCTTCTCCTTTTTCTCTGTTAAACACTAAGACGATCTTCCTGTTAATTCCTAAACTTGCATTCTTTACAGGTCCCCATTTGATCCTTACGATAGAATTTGGGCGCCAACACCACTTTCGACCGGAACTCTAACAAGTGCTGCCACTTCTATCAACATTACAGGAGCTGATAATCGACCACCAGAGATTATCCTTCGGACCGCTTGGTCTCGGGAGGACATGTCTTTCTATGATATAAGCCTACCTTTTACCGGAGTAACATTTTACATTGTCCTTTACTTCTCGGAACCACTAACCCTTGCGTCCGACCAGAAGCGGTCTTTCGACGTTACCTACGATAAAAAACAAGTGGGTCCTAGTGTTATTGTGCCACCTTTCGGGGCAGTGACTCAATCCTCTCTGAGGGCTGTTGCGACGACAAGTGCTCCCTATTTAACATTTAAAGCTACACCAGACTCGACTTTGGACCCACTCATCAACGCTCTCGAGCTGTATGTTATTAGCAATAGTGCTGGAAACGGGACGAATTCAACTGGCACAGGCGGTGGTGGTGGTAGTCCTAGCACTGGCGGTGGTGGTGGCAGTCCTAGCACTGGCGGTGGTGGAGGTAGCCCTAGCACTGGTGGTGGTGGTGGAAGCCCTAGCACTGGCGGTGGTGGTGGCAGTCCTAGCACTGGCGGTAGTGGTGGCAGCTCAGGCTCCGGTGGTGGAGGCAAATCCGGTACTTGTTCTCCCATAATCTTATATGCTACTAATACGGGAAATGTAGATCCATTTGATAGATTAAATATACTCATGAAAATACCATGGTACACAACAACAACAAAAAAACAACATAATTTTTTTTTGACAACAAAAAACAACTTATAAATTGAGTTAAATTATCTAAGAAGTTCATTTAATAAATGAGATATTCACCTTAAGAAAAAAAAAGTAATACAGATTGAAAAAACAATTGTCGTATAAATATGTATGTAACATGGCTGAATCTGAGATTTTGGAGGATTATAAATCACTTAAGGAAAAAAAATCATAATTTGGAGGTCGACATCTATGAAAAAGCTTTTAAAGATTCCCAAGATTTTGGGAATCAAGTTCAATGTCTCATTGGTGTGTACCTAGAGTATGTTAACTCCGGAGACAGTGATAAACAATGGTTTCACTTTCATCACATGAGATCAGTGCGGGTTCAAATCTAATTTGTGATAAATGTTTTTGAACATTCTTCAGGGGAGAAAAACAGCAACTTAGTCGTGTCTCTTAGTATTTCAATTCCGTCTATAGCTTTTCTTGGAGCTGGTGGTTGGGCCGCCTATAAATTTTTCTTCAAAGCCAAGCGCCGGCCAGAATCAGAAAGTATATGGCACCTTCTTTTTCTTTCTTCTTTAGTACTACTACTATTCTTTAGTACTACTACTAATAAACTCACTTACTCAAAATATACAATTCTTTTGAATATATTTATTTATAAATATATTTCTTACACTGGTATAAAAGTTATTGAAAATAAATCAACGATGACATGTTGCAGGGCCACTTACCACCACCCATCATCATCATTATGGGAGTGAACAGACGGTCATCGCAGGGGAAGCAGGCACCGTAACTCAAATACATAATGCAAAGTGAGCGGCTTCAGTCATCACCCTCCGATCCTATGTTATTCTTTCTTTTTGTTTATTGGCTTTTATATGTAATTTCACTATTTTGCTCTTTCCACCATGATCTGGCCGAGTTCGGTTTAGATTTAACTTGATGAATTCAGTTCAGTTTGGTACTTTGCCCGCAGTACAGACCTTCTCGTTTATTTGATCTGCATTCGACCGTGCATATAATTATTAGAAACTAACGTGAACTAAGGCATATGGTTCCTTACAGAATGCTAAATAGAGTTTACTCAAGACATGAGTTTTGACCGTAACACATACAGATACGTGACTAATCATCATGTCTAAACATCAAGTAGGTAGAGAGAGTTAAGGGTTCTGTCCGAAAGGATGAGAAAGACTCAGTGACAAGAAGATATGACTTAATGGTGCCTACTACGGCGATAGTCACGATCGCGAGAAGAGTGATGTCTCGATCTATCACCCGAATCCTTCAGTCTATCTCTTGACCGATGATGACTACGCTCTTTTAGTTTGTCTCTGTCCCTATCACTCTCCTTGTCAGAATCTCTGCCTCTGTCTCTGTGAGACCTACTAACTCTGTCCCTCTCTCTACCCCGTTCCTTCTCTCTATCACTCTCTCCTCCTTTCCTTCTATCCTCCCTCGAGTCTCCCACAATTGGCAGACTATTCGACTCAGTATCGCTCTTCTTCACATCTGTAGCCATTTCATTGGGTGTAGTAACCTTTCCATCCTTAGACTCGTTATTAGCTGTTCCGGAAGCACCCTTGGTATCAACAGCATCGCTAACTGCCGGTGAAACATCCTGAAACACAGTGGCAAAGTACTTCAAACCAAACACTGATAAAAAGCAAAGAAAAACGCACAATAATCAAAGCTATCCATCCTGTTTGCTCCTTCAAGAAATGGACTCAACATGATAAGGAGAATAAATCACAAGAACTTAGAAAGCGATCTATCTCACCTTTGTCGCTGATTGAGCTTGAGAACTCGCGGATCTGCTGGAAAATGTAAAAGGCTTCCCATCCTTGCAGACTGAGATGTACTGAGCCTTTGGAAGACTGTATAGATGTGCAAGAACTCTACACACTTCGTCAATACCAGATTTATCTGCATCAAATGCTTTCCACCAGGGAGGATTCTCAGGGAGAGGTACTTGAAACCTACGTGCAGCAGCATACACGACCCCACAAGCCACAACCTCACTTCTAAACCTTACACAAAGGGTTGTACGCAGACTGCATATAATCTCGAGATCAAATAAGAACAGTGCATATGTTACCTTCAGCTGAAAAGTCAGGTCTAAAACCTAGACACATTGATGTACAGCTAACTCGAGTAATCAAATTTAAAAGTATCCAGGTAAAATTCGAGGTTACCTATCATTTGCCAAGTTCCAAGCTTCTTGCCTCAGTTCTGGAGGTGTTTCAAGTGTGGCAAGGTAGTTTGAAATGAACTTATGAGGATGTTCAACATGACAAACAAAACCCATCTCTTTCAGAATGTGTCTCTCAGTTCTGCTTAGTTCAACTTTCAACTCAGAATACTTCTGCAGAAAACCAACAATACAAAAATCAGGCACTTCGAAAAGAACGCTGCTCCAATGAGTAAGAAAAACATATAAAAGAAAAGACAGTGCCTAAACGTTTCGCCTGCACACGACACATATATACATAAAAAAAGAATTCAACATGAAAATTATGCAATCAGTAATGTAATGGTGCAGTATGTATGCATAATACGAACCTTGGAAAACAAGTCAAGATGCTCTAATGGTAAGTTCTCCCTACGGCACTCCATCCTGTGGAAAACAATGATGACCTGCCTAGCTTTCTTAGGGTTTTCTTCCAACTTTGAAGCAAGCCAGACACAGCTTGCAGCAACTATCTGTAAACGATAAAAACACCAAAATTCGTCATGGTTACAGGCAGGAGAGGAGTACACACTAGTAAAGAAGCTTCAATACTAAACCTAAAACCACTTATGTTTCTCTAGTCTAAAGGCCTAAAAAAACAGATATAAGAGAACGAAAACAAACATAATGTAAGTAGTACCTTAACATCAAACTTGGCAAGAGACTTCTTGCAATAGAAACGGTGGAAAAGAACCTGCCCAGTAGCCATAACTGCCTGTGGTCTAAAGATTAAGCACATATAAAGGTTAAGGAGTAACTAAATGAAAGCATTTGAGGTTTCAGCAAACAGAATGAGACCAAGAAGAAGAAGAAAAGGATACAGTCTGAGCAAGATTCCAGCTTCCTGGATGAGATCACACCCATAGATTCTGAGTGTGGTCTCGGTTGTTTCATCGATCCCATCTTTCCTGGAAGGCGAGTTCTTTATCTGCTCCTCTGGTAAGTAGAAATTGTCGATTGCAGTGTAAATCATCGGTTCTGTTACAATCCAGAGAAAGAGAACAAAGACAAGTTAGCTTAGATTTCTCCTACACCACCATTGATAAATTAAACACGAAAATAAAGCAACTGATGTTATCATGACTGTAGCAAAATCGAGAAAGCATCAAAGCTCTAGCACAATCAAGAATCCTAGCTTCTTTCACTAAGTCGATTGATAGCTTAATCAAAACACGAAAAAAGCCTGTACCGTTAAAGTGAGGGAGGCGGCGGCGAAACGAAACAACGGGGAGGCGATTCGAGAGACGACGGACCAAAGGAAGGGACTCGATTCCAATCTGGAGATGAGAATCGAGGGAAAGAAATTAGGAAGAGAGGAAAATAAAGAAGCAATTGGGCCTGTTCTTGAACTAGGCCCTAATTGGGCTTTTAGCAACAAAAAGAATAATATAATTTATTATTGACCCAAGTTTGTTGGCCGCGACAGGATAACGAAAAAATTCAGAAAAAAACAAAGACTGTTTAGCTCCACTTCATGGTCGGTCTCTCGCGCACTTGAGAGACGTGAAGCAAAGATACAAGTCTCTACTTGCAATAATAATCCCCATTTCTTCTGAACCCAAAACCCTAAAACTCACTTACCTTCTTGCCTTCTCTCTCTGGAGATGATGGCCTCCTCGATATCCCTAAGGCCGACGAGCCTTATCCTCTCATCATCTTTTACCACAGGCAGAGTCCTCCACTTCCGCCGCTCCCCTTTCTTCAGCCACACACCGTCGTCGTCTCGTCATCGGACTCTGGTTGCTCAATTCGGACTCGGACCAGGTTCGTTTCCCGACCCAGGTTTTTCACTCGATTTAATCAAGGACCACGCCGAGAGTCTCCTCTACACCATCGCTGATGCGGCCGTTTCGTCCTCCGAGACCTTGGAATCTGTCTCTGGCACCACCACAAAGCAGAACAGTGATTGGTTCACAGGCATCGCCAATTACATGGAAACTATTCTCAAGGTAAAGTTTTCTTCTTTTTTTGTGAATTTGTTTTAGTAGTGCTGTAATGATTTAACTTGGTTAGGATTTGAATTGCAGGTTTTGAAAGATGGGTTATCAACTGTTCATGTACCTTACTCTTATGGTTTTGCTATCATTCTCCTCACCGTACTTGTTAAGGCGGCTACGTTCCCATTGACGAAGAAGCAGGTTCCTCTCTTCACTTTGTTTCTATAACTAAAGAGCCAAGATTCAATCATCTTACTGAAATGGTGGTTTGTTTTTTCTCTACAGGTTGAATCTGCCATGGCTATGAAATCTTTGCAGCCTCAGATTAAGGCCATTCAGGAACGCTATGCCGGTGATCAGGTGATTCCATTTCTTCCATACCTCAACATGTAATTTTATTTCTTCCCTTTGTGGTACTGAAGAAAAGCATTTGTTGATGCACGTGCTAAATCATAGTTGCATCCATCATTAGTTCATCAATTTTGAAGGGGAAAATAGTAGGAACAAGTGTGTAGCTTTTGGTTTCATCATTGTGGAGTGATTACAATGGATTTACCAAAGATTCTAGCTTTACCTGTTTTGAATGTAGTAGCCCTCTTGTTAAAACAAAGAGCCTCTTAATTTTCTGTTGCAGGAAAAAATTCAGCTTGAAACTGCTAGACTGTATAAACTTGCTGGAATCAATCCCCTTGCAGGTAGAGTTTGCTGCTTCAGATTTTCATTTGATTTTTTCCCACTTGATACAGCAGTCTGGTCAAGAAACAGAATATCTTCTTAATTTCTTCCTGCATCTGGTTAAAGCTATATTCTCATTTTATCTGTTAGGCTGCCTCCCTACGCTAGCCACAATACCTGTCTGGATTGGGCTATATAGAGCCCTCTCAAATGTTGCCGATGAGGTACCATTCAAAACCGATATCCTTTCTTTTCTCTCGGGGCGCCCTTTTCTGACAAGTTGTTTGTTGGATGCTTTGTTTCCAACTTTAAGGGACTCTTAACGGAAGGCTTTTTCTGGATTCCTTCTCTTGCCGGTCCAACTACTGTTGCTGCAAGGCAGAGTGGCAGTGGAATCTCATGGCTGTTCCCCTTCATCGTAAGAACCAATCTTGAACCTCTGATATTAAACTGGCCTGGATATTTTAGCAATGGAATCTAGACTAGACTCCTAGTTCTTGTAACTCAGCTTAGCTATAGTTATTGAAGCATACATACTGATTTAAAATGAAGTGATCAAAGAAGAGTTGAGTTGAGTGCAGTAGGTGTTGTATAACATTATTGATGTCTATAAACTTTCAATTAATTTCTCAGGAGGGACACCCGCCCCTCGGATGGTCGGACACATTAGCATATCTTGTATTACCTCTATTGCTCATCTTCTCTCAGTATCTCTCCATTCAGATTATGCAGTCCTCGCAGCCACAGGTATAGCATCTTCTCGCATATGCCATAGTCTAATTAATAGTTACATATATAGCTTGAACAATAAGCTGGTTATAGAAATAGAAATATGTAAATTTAGTGTACGTCTCCAAAGATCATTCAGTTAGCTAAATTCAACCATTATGCAACGTAGAAAGTTATGGTGTAACATTTATAATCATCATGTCTTTGCCCAGAGTGATGATCCAGCCATGAAGAGCTCTCAAGCAGTGACGAAGTTTCTTCCGCTGATGATTGGCTATTTTGCACTATCAGTTCCTTCGGGTCTAAGTCTTTACTGGTGAGGCGCAGCAACTGGTTTTGTGTGTTTTGGTGGGGAGTCAGCTTTCCACTTGCTTGTCTTCTCACTTTTGAAGAATGTTTTTGCAGGTTGACCAACAACATTTTGAGCACAGCACAGCAGGTATGGCTTCAGAAATATGGTGGCGCAAAAAATCCGATGGAGAAGCTCACGAATATGGTCATGAAGGAAGATAAAACTCAAAAGGTAGAGAAGTCTATCTCAGAACCGCTGGTTCAGAAGTCTGTTTCAGAAGTGCAAATACCAAAGGAGAAGAAGGTTGGTGAAAAGGTGACCACAGAAGGGCCCAAACCTGGTGAAAGGTGACTGAATATTTCGAAACCTTCTCATTCATTTACTAGAAGCTATTTGTTGTTTAACACGTCCATGCAACTCCCAGGTTTAGGCTGCTCAAAGAGCAAGAAGCAAAGAAACGTCGAGAAAAAGAAGAGAGGCAGAAAGCTGAAGCAGCTCTGTCAAATCAAAATACAGACAGCGCACAGGAACAAGAGGGAAAATCTGATATAGCTGATGTTGCTGTAGTAAATAATGAGAAAAACGAACTCTCAGCAGGGGAAGAAACAGCTGATGGCTCTGTTGCTGTGAATGGGAAGCCATCCATTCATAACGTTGGTCATGATACGGATCAACATTCTCATGAAACATAGAAGAAGAGGTAAACAGTAAAGGCAAAGCCGAAGAAAGAAAGAGGAAGTGAGATTTGAATAAAACAAGAGGATGAATCTCGGTACTGGCCTTGGCTCATGTGCAACAAAGTTTGAAGATCTTAGAAGGGGGGATGGCAACAGTGGTCTTTTACAGTTTAGATATGTGTAGAAACTAGAAACACGTTAGGAAATAGTCAAATGGGTTTTGTAAGTCATGGAAGCTTAGAGTTCATGTTCTGATATATATTTTCTTACGTATCAGCGTAAGTAAGTTTATCATCCCCCATTCACATGTTTTGCTCTAATACGACAATGGTGTTTGACTGTTTGTACTCCAAAATATGAGACTTGCAGTATCTGTGATTAAAACTTGAATAGAAAACGTAAACAACGTATCCTAATGAATTTTATCTGCAAAACTCTATATCCGTTTGGTTCAGTGTCTAAAAACACAAAGTGGCATATAAGCAAAACCTGGAACACAAAATGAGGTTGTTCTTAAAATAGAAACTTGCAAGACGGAACAAAACATTGTTGTCGAGTATTGTCAAAAGCTATTAGAAAGCAAACCAAGAAAGACAATACAAGAGGCCAAAGGATGGTACAAAGGTCGACGCAGTACATCATCAGTATTCAGAATTGGAGATGACATCGTCGATCTTTAGAATCATCTTAACGACCTGAGTTGCAAGCAATATCTGCTGCTGCTTCCCGATCAATGTTTCAAACACATTTTGCTCTCTCATATCGTTTGTTCCCACGTCATTGCAATCTATCCCATAGAAAGGAATGTTCTCCTGTTCATCATATGCCAATTTTTGCTCAGTTACCAACAGACAAATCAATGTGAAAATAGGTAACCAGGCCACTTACCTTAAGTTGCTGAGATTTAACCGCAGAGAGCGTCTCGATGGGCTGTAATCCACTGTTCTCTGCAAGAGCCATTGGAACAGAGTCCAACGCTTCTGCAAATGCCCTTATTGCATACTGCATAGACGGAAGTATATGTAAGTACTATGTCCTAAGCGTAAAGATTTGTGAATTCAATGACTTCACTTGGGATCAAAGCCAAGAGTAAAGATCATCGTCCTCTACCTGCTCAACGCCAGGGTATTTATCAGCAGCTGCATCAACCGCAAGTGAGCATGCGATTTCAGCTGCACCACCTCCATATACGATTGACTTATTGCGGATGAGATTCCTTGCCACACAGAGAGCATCGTGGATACTGCGCTTTGTTTCTTCTATCATCATTTTGTTACCTAAACCATATCCCACAACAAAATATTAATTAATCAGTATAATATCATAGAAGCATATAAACTCAGTACATAGCTCATCAGCTATATTAAGTCAATGTTATTGACAAATAAAAAGGATAAGGCTATGAGTACCTCCACGGATGAAAATAGTAACGGCTTTTGAGTTCGCACAGTGCTCAATATACAGCATTCGTTCTTTTGTTGTTCCGAAGGATTTTTCACGGACCATGCCAGCCTAAGAACATGAACATGTGTGGGGATTGAATGGCCTGATTTAACGATATTAACATTCCACTCATTATACAGACAACACCAACTGAAAATAAATAGTACCTTCCCTAACTTTTCTGGGGTCAACTCCTGGAATCTTGGAACAATTCTGCCGCCTAGATAAAAACAAGTATCCTATCATCTTCACATAAGTGATTAAATCATTAGCAGTAGATGCTAGGAAAAATGTCATACCTGTGGCTATTGCGATAAGTTCTAACTCAACACCCCCAACCCATCTAACAGCAGGTAAATTCCTGTGCATCAGTAGATGGTTTGCCTCATCATCGAATCCCCATTGGCAAATAACCAGTGTGGCACCAACGTCCTGCAGTTTCAAAGCATATGGAACATATATATATTATATCATAAAGGTAAACTACTCTTCACTGAGAAAAGAAAAGCCTGCTTCAGTAGCTCACTCAATAGCCAATGCCCAAATAACAATGAAAAAGAAAACACAAAACTTAAAAGAGTCTACCTTGCATTTTTGAACCATCTCATCGAAGTATTGCTGCTCTTGCTTGCGCAAAGTCTCAAACTTCTCCACTGTGTCAATGTCCACCTTATGCTTAGTCTTCGGCTTCGGTGGCTCAAAGGGGCAAGTCAAAATCGCAATGTGAGCATCTTCAATCTGCTTAGGCATCTGAGGATGACTCATGTCTTTGTCAACTAATATTCCATATATAAGCTCAGTGTCCTCCAAGTTCCCCCCGACTTTCCCCTCCACTTTGATCAAATCCAAGTTAACATCCCTCCTCTCTAAATCAGCAACAGCAAGAACTGCTTTCACAGCAATCTCAGCTAAACTCCGCTTGCATCGATTCACACTGCACCAACGAGCCCAAACAAAAAAAAAATGTTAGTACAGTATTCAAGAAAACCATGTAAAGAAACGCAAGAAGGGATCTTACATCTTGGAGGATAGAGTAGTCATGCAGGTTTGAACCAAAGGCTCGTAATTATCAACATCGAACTCAAACTTCTGAGATATACGCTCCAGATGCTCAACTGCAACTCTAGAAGCCATCTCGTATCCTTCAGCGACACGGATAGGATGAATCCCTCTATCTAACTGACGCTCAGCTTGCTCAAGAAGCGCACCAGCCATGACAACAACACCCGTTGTGCCATCACCAATCTCGTAATCCTGACTCCGTGAAAGCTCCACCATAAGCTTCGCGATCTGGTTGTCAACATCCATCTGCTCCAAGATCGTCGCACCATCGTTAGCTGGATTACACAAAAACGACGACGTTTATAAACAAAACAACAAAGCTTCGCAGAAGAAACCAATCGATTTATTAACTAATCTAGATGGATCCGTTCACGGAGATAGTAAACCCTAAGCAAGTGGAGAGAATTGAAACTAAGATCATAAACTAAGATCAAAAGAGGTGAGTGAGAAACGAACTGATGGTGACGTCTCCGTCAGGTCCTTGAAGCATCTTGTCCATTCCCTTGGGTCCGAGAGAGGAACGGAGGATCCGAGCCACAGCTTTGCCGGCGGCGATATTGGCTTTCTGAGCATCGATTCCTCTGAGACGCGTCTTTTGATCCTGCTCCCTTAGGATAATGAACGGACGCCCGAACTCGTCGAACGCCAGAGCCATTTTCGAGGTTTAAGCTTTTCTTAGATCCGATCGGAATATAGATCTTGCTTGGGGGGAAGAAACTAGAAGGAGAGTGTGTCGAGAAGATTTGAGAGCGAAAATGAGTTGAGTGTTAAAACCCTAACATGATGGCATAAGCGTAAATCGAAACTGATTCATGGGCCTACAAAAATGTTTGGGTTACTGTTTAAAGCCCATATATCCAGTTCCTTTTTTTATCTGAACCACTCCCATATATCCAATTCAAAATAATGATCCCTTTGTCTTCCTCAAATTTTTGGTAATAAAAGGTGATTGATAACTTACTATTTAGTAGAAAATCTTTAAGATTGATAATTTCTTTTACTAGAGTTCACAAAAGTTTAAAATATATTTTTTTTGAAAATTTTAAAGAGTTAAACTCCAATTTATTAAAAACCCAAATTTAACCTCTTGATGAAAGATGCAATCCACAGATAAACCATCTTCCAAATATTCAAATGGACTATAAATAATTATCCATATACGTATAGTCACATGTAGAACTAATAATTTCGCATTAAAATGGAGCCGGCCTGTCCTAAACCAAGATAGCAAAAACTATGTTAAAAGTATGTTTTATTGAATAAATAGTTAATATTTTTGTATAAGATATAAGCAGACACGGTTCTTATCCCACGAATATGGAGTATTACAATTTATAAATTTCATATTTAGAGCATCTCTAACCTAAAACCTTATTTTGATGAGAGCAAAACGTCAAAATGAGGATTTGAGGGTTGATTACTCCAACCATAAAGCCTCAAAAAAATCCTTAAAAGTTTATTTATTTGCATTACGGTCCTTGACATTAACATAAGTTACTAGTAGTGATAAAATTTCATAGATACATATAAAACAAACTATTAATATATTATACAACACCCAATATTACAATATTATATAATAAAAATAATATATATCACATATATAATAAAACAACACACATACCGGTTGGCCGATGAATTCTGGTATTTTGATATCACTACAAGAAAACTGGGTTTTAACGAGGAAAATTAACGAGGAAAATATTTCCTCGTTAATTACCTTCGTCTTTACGATGAAGTGACGAGGAAAAAGGGAATCAACGTTATTTCCTCGTGAAGTAACGTGGAAAGTATTTCCACGTAAGGATAACGTAAATTCACGTCGCTTTTACGACGGTGACGTCTTAGTTACGAGGAAAAGTAATTTCGTCGTAAAGTCGACGTAAATATAGCTTCGTTGTTACGTGGATTTTCTTGGACGAGGAATTAACCACGAACCTTTTGAAACACGTTTTTTTGGTTTCACCTAATTATCTTTGCGTGCTTAATTCCTCGCTAAATCTCACCTACCAAATTCGAAAAATCTATAAATATGAACGTTTGAACATCATTTTAGACACACCAACAAGAAAAAAAAGAGTTCAAAAAAAATTATGTCCAGGTGCGGGAATATTTATGAGTTCCGAAGGTGGATGTATATGCATAGAGATGGTAAAAGGGAGAGTGACGAAAGAATTCCTTACGGGGATGGAGACTTTTATGCATCAAGCAGATTCTACATCGCTCGCCCAAGAAAGCGGTAAGATATTCTGCCCTTGTAAAAAATGCAACAATTCGATATTAGGAAATCGTGAAAATGTTTGGAAGCATTTAATAAATAGAGGTTTCACGCCAAATTAATATATCTGGTTTCATCATGGAAAAGGTTATAATTATGATCAGAATGAAGCTGCTAGTAGTAGTAATAGCAACTTTCAGGTAGAACCAGTAGATCATCATTTGGTTAGCGAACATAACCATCAGGAAGAGCAGATGGTAGATTGTGATAGGGTTCATGATATGGTAGCTGATGCATTCGTAGCTCATGATGAAGATAGGAACCTAACATAGATGCCAAAAAGTTTTATGATATGTTGAATGCGGCAAATCAACCACTTTACAGTGGTTGTAGAGAAGGTCTATCTAAATTATCGTTGGTTGCTAGAATGATGAATATAAAAACAGATCACAATCTACCTGAAAGTTGCATGAATGAATGGGTAGACTTGTTTAAAGAGTATTTGCCGGAAGGTAATGAGTCTGCTGATTCTTACTATGAGATTCAGAAGCTGGTCTATAGTCTTGGGTTGCCTTCGGAGATGATAGACATTTGCATCGACAACTGCATGATCTACTGGGGAGTTGATGAGAAGTTAGAAGAATGTCGATTCTGCAAGAAGCCAAGATTTAAGCCGCAAGGACGGGGACGTAATAGGATACCGTACAAAAGGATGTGGTACCTACCAATCACAGATAGATTGGAAAGATTGTATCAATCAGAGGAGACTGCTGGAAAGATGAGATGGCATGCCGAGCATACTCAGACGGATGGTGAGATGAGTCATCCATCAGATGCAAGAGTCTGGAAACATTTTAACAAAGTATATCCGGAATTCGCTAGCAATAGCCAGAATGTGTATCTCGGTTTATGCACAGATGGTTTTAGTCCATTCGGAATGTCAGGGAGACAATATTCGTTGTGGCCAGTCTTTCTTACGCCATACAACCTGCCACCGGAGATGTGCAATTTACGGGAGTTGATATTCTTGACCATATTAATACCTGGGCCAAACCATCCAAAAAGGTCTCTGGATGTTTTCTTGCAACCACGTATAAAAGAGTTGAAGGATTTGTGGTTTACAGGAGTGAGGACGTATGACTGCTCAACGAAGACGGATTTTACGATGCGAGCGATGCTTTTGTGGACCATAAGTGACTTTCCTGCCTATGGGATGTTGTCTGGATGGACAACACATGGTAGATTAGCTTGTCCATATTGTAATGGTTCGACTGATGCGTTTCAACTAAAAAATGGTAGGAAGACAAGTTGGTTTGATTGTCACCGTCGATTTCTTCCCGCTGAACATCCGTACCGAAGAAACAAGAAATTGTTTAAGCACAAAAGGGTTGTCAGAGACACAACTCCTCCATATCTAACTGGAGAACAAATTGAAGCGCAACTCGATTACTATGGAGCATTGAAAACAGCTATGCGTGGTGGTAATTGGCATGTCCCCGGTAATATGCATGATTCTTATGGTGTTCATCACAACTGGCACAAGAAGAGTATATTTTGGGAGTTGCCTTATTGGAAGGATCTTCTTCTGCGCCACAACATTGATGTGATGCATATAGAGAAGAATTTCTTTGAAAACATCATGAATACAATATTGAATGTCCCAGGGAAGACAAAAGACAACATAAAATCGAGGTTGGACTTGCCAGACATTTGCGCAAGAAGTGAGTTACATATTAAAAGCAATGGACAAGTTCTGGTTCCCCTATTTCGATTGTCTTCAGAAAAAAAAGTCGGTGTTGTTCGACTGGGTTGCATCAGAAGTGAAGTTTCCCGATGGGTATGTTTCAAATCTCTCAAGATGTGTTGAAAAAGGTCAAAAGTTCTCTGGGATGAAGATTCATGATTGTCAAGTCTTTAAGCAACGACTACTTCCATTTGCATTTGCGGAGCTACTGTCAACTAACGTACATGAAGCACTTGCAGGTATATATATATATATATATATATATATATATATATATATATATATATATTTAATAGAGTTATTTTAAAATGGTGTAGTTTGCTATTATATATGACTAATAATGTACATGTGTTTCATTGTATTTGGAATATATACAAGGCATTGGAGCATTTTTCAGGGATCTGAGCACACGCACTCTTAAAGAAGAAGTCGTCGAACAGCTACAGGAGAACATTCTCATCTTATTGTGCAACTTGGAGAAGATATTTCCACCTCGATTTTTTGATGTCATAGAACACCTAGCTGTCCACCTCCCATATGAGGCAATACTTCGTGGACCTGTACATTACGGATGGATGTATCAGTATGAACGAGCAATGAAATATTTGAAGGGAAAAGCAAAAAATCTTGCGAAAGTTGAAGGTTCTATAATTGCGGGAAGTTTGACAGAAGAAACTTCTCACTTCACATCGTATTACTTTGAGTCAAAAGTACGTACTAGAAAAAGAGCTCCAAGAAGATACGATGATGGTGGTGTCGCACCAACATATGCAGTTACCGGTGTTCCTGACATCTTTAGCCAGATAGGTCGACTCGGTGGAAAATTAAAAGTGGTTTGGTGGTCGAGTGAAGAAGACGCTCATAGTGCACACATCTATATTCTACTGAATTGCGATGATCCTTTGATGCGTTATTTTGAAAGGTAACATATATTGACAATTCTAAATACATATATAAGTTTAATTTTAAATACATATAAGTATATTAATGTCCATAAAATTTGTGATTTTATAGCATGTTTGTTTCTCAAGTCGAAGAAACATTCTCAGGTATATCTACAAGTGATGTAGACAAAAGAAAAGATCAACACTTTATTAAGTGGTTGAGGACTCAGGTATTACTCTAACTTTTAAATATGCAGATTTTTCCATTCATTTTACTATAGCACACTCTTAATTTTGCAGGTTGATTATGAAGACGATCCAGATTATCCTAAGTGGTTACATGAAGTAATTCAAGCTCTACGAGTAAAGGTCACCACATCACAGATGTATTTCACACGAGGCTATACTTTTCACACATATGATTATGGTAGGCAGCGGGCGACCAGTAACTATGGAATATGTGTGAAAGGCGAAACAGATTTCTACGGTATCTTGACGGATATTATTGAAGTGGAATTCCCAGGAATATTGAAGGTGAAATGCGTTCTTTTCAAATGTGAATGGTTTGATCCTGTCGTGGACAGAGGTGTCCGGTTTAACAAATTTGGTGTAGTTGATGTCAATGGTGGACGAATGTACATAAATATATATTTTTGTTGCCGTAGATGACATGTATATATTAATATTTACGTTTTTCTTATTTTGCAGGTACGACAAATTCGAGCCTTTCATCTTAGCTTCACAAGCAGACCAAGTTAGCTTTCTTCCATACCCCCGAATGAGAGAATCGGGAATAAATTGGTTAGCCGTGATAAAAGTTACACCTCGAGAACGAATTATTGGTGGGGAAGAACCACCATTGCAAGAAGAACATATAAATATCGTCGAGCAAGCTGAACAACAAATTGAAGACATCCTTCTCATAGATCCGCATAATGAAGAGTATGAAGATGTTATGGATGATGCCACAGACGAAGTTGTTGATGACGAGTTTAATAAAAATGATGATGTTTCTAGTGATGACGAGAATGACAATGTATCTGATTGATGTATCTGTTTTTCGAAATTATCAATAAAACTATTTAGATAATTTTTATTTTTTCAAAGTATTAACCCTTAAACTTTTAAATTTTTCTATACTTTTTACTTTCTATAAAATAGTAAAAAAAGAAGAGAAGAAAGATAGTGGAGTCAAATATGGCAAAACCTACGCAAATCGAATCCGCAAGGCTTTACTATATGTAACTCCAATATCTTCTTCACTTCTTTTTTTTACAAATTTTTCTAATTTCAAACCCAAATTTCTAAGTTAATAATGTGATTTGGGTTGTGATTTGGGTGATTGTGTGGGATATGAGGAAGGGAAACACCCATATATATAGAAAAAAGTTTAGTCGCTATTTCCACGTAATCAGCTTTCCTCGCCACTTCCTCGCCAGCTTACGTGGAATTCGCGAGGAAATTTTTTATTTTTTTAATATTCCTCGTTACAGCCACGTCACTTGGCGAGGAAGTGGCGAGCAAATGTTTAGATTTTTTTTTTTTATTTTGAGTGGGATACGATACAGGGAAACAACATGCATGTATTTAAAGCGTATACTCGCTATTTCCACGTCAACACATTTCCTCGCCACTTCCTCGCTATATGACTTGTACTTAACGAGGAAATGTTCAAATCCATAAATCAACACATTTCCTCGCCACTTCCTCGCCACTTCCTCGCCAAGTGACGTGAACTTAACGAGGAAATGTTCAAATCCCTAAATCCAAACCCTAAACCCTAAACCATTTCTCCCTTTTCCTCGTTAATACCATGTCATTTGGCGAGGAAGTGGCGAGGAAATGTGCAAGTGACGTGGACTTAACGAGGAAATGTTCAAATCCCTAAATCCAAACCCTAAACCCTAAACCATTTCTCTCTTTTCCTCGTTAATACCACGTCACTTGGCGAGGAAGTGGCGAGGAAATGTGCAAATCCCTGAAATCTGAAACCGTAGCCTTAAACCCTAAATCATATCTTCCTTTTCTTCTACTTCATATATTCTAAATACATCTTCCTTTAAACCAAAATATCTTCAACCAATCCAAATTAATTCCAAATTCTATCTTATCCAAAATATACAATATTAATATATCTTATTTACAATAGAAACTTATCATATTTATAATTTTAGATAATCTTACAAAAATATGTTTAGAGTTAAGTTTTATAGATTTGAAAATAAGGTTTATATTTTAATTCAATAAAAAAATAAAAATTAAATTTTCAAAATTTTATATAAACATTTTAAAAGTTGTTTCTAAAGTATTTTCTATTTGGAAAACTAAATGTTGAAAAGGAAAAAATAAATTTAGAAATAGAGAAGATGGAGGAAAGATGATGGTTTGAGAATATATGAAGTAGAAGATATGAAAGATGAGATTATAGGTTTGGGGTTTGAGATTTTAGGGGTTTATGATATGGCCTCTGTATTTCCTCGTAAACAAAAACACGGGCCTCGCTATTTCCTCCTCTCAAAAACACGGGCCTTGGGCTTTCCTCGTTAATTAACGAGGAAATGGAGAGGAACAGAAACACGGGCCTTCGTGTTGCCACATCCTGACTGGAAACTAACTCCGATCCACGTCAGAAGGACGTGGTTCAAAATGTACGCTGTAAGTTATTAATTAATTACAATTATTTTCTGATTTTTAAATTTTAAAATTTTTAAATTCTCATAAATTATTTACTAATTAATTTTTTTTTGCAGCAAAAATATAATTGGTCTTTGGGGGTCACGGAGAAGGTGCGGCAAGCGTTTTACGAGAAGGTGAAACCACGGTTGCTGGACACGATCTCCAACTGGAAGGGTGACTGGATCGTGAAGGGTTATGAGCACGGCAAACCCTCTGAGCTCACCACGGATGTCTGGGATGGCCTCATCGCCTATTGGAAGGATCCAAACTTCATCAGAGTCGCCCAGTCTTGCTCTAACTCCCGTAACTCAGTTGATGAGAACGGCCGTAGGGCAATGCTACACTCTACGGGCCAAAAACCCCACGCTGCTATCCGTTTGGAAATGATACGTAATTAAATTTTATAATTTATTATTTTTATAATTAAAAATTAAACTTATTTTATTCAATGTTTATAGGCCAAAGAGTTGGGACGCATGCCCACTCTTCGAACTTTACGACCACACCCACATGAATAAGGCGGGCCAGTTCCTAGATGAAAAGTCCAAGCAAATCTACAATGAGGTGGCAGCTCGGGTTGCGGAGCGTGAGATCCAGCTGACCCAGGAGTCGCCCGACGGATTGCCTGTCAGTTTATCCGTTCTTGAAGTCGATCAGATTGACGAGGAGGTAACTTTTTAAAAATTAAATTTTAAATTATTACTTTAAATTTTAAATTTTAATATATATATATATATATATATATATATATATATATATATATATATATATATATATATATATATATATATATATATATATATATATATATATATATATTTTAAGGTTGCCTGAAGAAAAAAAGGCGTACGATGGGGATTGGTTCTGTCAACGATGTTCCGAGAGCGACATCGTCTTATGGTCAGAGACGGGAGGACGAAGTCTCTCAGCTACGTACCGAGTTGGACTCGACAAAAACGGAGCTGGCCTCGACAAGAAATGAGCTGGCCTCGACAATAACAGAGTTGACCTCGACGAAAACTTCGTTCACGGCTCGTATGGGTGGAGTGGAGGGCTTTTTGGACGTGATAGCCGCCACAAATCCGGAATGGGAAGCATTGTTGAGGACCAAGCGAGAACGAAACCCTGTTCCAGGCGAGCCACCCGCCCCCGTCCCACATAACGAGGAAGATGTCTCGAGGAGGAGCGATGAATTCTATCAGGCGATGCACGAGCCTTCTTAGTTTTTTTTTCTATTGTTCTTTTTTTTTGTGAATGCAAAACTTATAACATATTTATTTATAAATATTTATAAAATGAATAATTTTAGATTTATTAATTTTTTAATTTATAATTTTAAAATAAATTTAATTTCAGTAATTATTATTTGAATATATTTTTAAAATAAGAAAAATAAAAAAACCACGTAAATTCGAAGCTATTTTACGAGTCTTTCACGTGGAATATTAAAGTGGATTTAACGAAGAAAAAATGTCGTCGAATCCACGAGGAAAGGTTTTTGAGGTGTTAACGAGGAAAACAGGTCTTGGTATCTACGTGGATATTACGAGGAATACTTTCCATGGTATTTTCGTGGTATTTACGATAAACCGTCTATGTGGCCTTTACGAGTAATGTCAGCGATGTCTTTACGTGGATATGTCACATGGTCTTTACGAGGAAATCTGTACTTCGTCTTTACGATGAAATATATGCCTAGCTAATTAACGAGGAACTGACGAGGAAATATATTTATCGACAAATTAATTACGACGAAAGGGGTTTCCTCGTTAATTCCTCGTAACAGCACATTTACGATGAACTCACGAGGAAACTAGCCCTCGTAAAATAAATGTTTTCTTGTAGTGTATCACTTGTAAGATATGTGCATTTAATTTATATAATTTTTTAAAAATTATATTAAGTTTGTTTAATGTATTTTATTTTGTGTATATTTTTATTTGTGTGAATTTTATTTTAGTTATATGTAATATTTATTCTATTTTATTTTATTTGGTGTACTTAAAATATTCTAAACAAAGTTAGTAGATTTATTTGTAAAAGAAATAACTGTAAGGACTAAAAAGAAAATGAATAGTGGTTCTGAGGTTTTGAATAGTAAAACCTCGAATTTGAAGTGTCAATATTCAAAATCTCAAAAATTTGAGGATTTAAGGTTGGGTTGGAGTTGCCAAAACCTCAAAGTTTGAGGATTTGAGGTTGGTTGGAGATGCTCTTAGATGTTTACGTCTAATTAAGGACGATTAGTGATGTTAACCTGATTTCAACTAGAGTGTTATTATATATGCATGCATTCGTTTTGGTCTATTAGAGATCAGAGTATCAGGTTTCTATAAAACGAGTTTAAAATTATTCATATATTGTATACATTCATTTTATTGGGTTCATCAACCAGTGAAAACATAAATTCATATCGAATCATTCCATTGGCATGTCACCATTCTTTTCTTAATTTTGGATTGTTACCATTCAGAAATATACTATATCTTAGCAAACCCATTTTTAGGCCCTCCAGACGATCTACATTGGCTTGAACGGTATTCCTCTTTCGTCGTACAAAGGTTTTCTAATTTTTGTTTTGTTTCAGTCACACAAGACAACTATATATGCACATCAAACCCATCTCCTCGTCAATCATCACAATCTCTATTCCTCAAACCCTAAAATAAACTAAAAGAGAGCTACATATACAAGGAGACAGAGAGAGCAGAATGGGTCGCCAAAACGCTGTCGTAGTTTTTGGCCTCGTGTTCTTGGCCGTCCTTGGCCTAGCCGCGGCTGCCTCCTCTCCGTCTCCTTCAGCGTCACCCTCCAAAGCTCCGGCTGCTCCCAATACTGATGTCGAAGCTCCAGTGAGCGAGGACACCATTGGAACCACCGATGACGATGCAGCTGCTTCCCCAGGTGATAGTGACGTGGCTGTAGCTGGTCCTCTAGGAAGTGAATCGTCCTACGGTAGCAATGGACCTTCACCTTCTACCGATGCTGCTGACAATGGCGCGGCTGCTCTTGGCCTCTCTGCGGTAGTCGTTGGTGTTACCTCCATCGCTGGTTCTTTCTTGTTTCTTTGAGGTGTGTATTATCATCAGAATAATATTCTATATGAAGTCTATCTATTTATAAGGATGGTTGTGATGGTCGTGTTGTAATTTATTTCTCCTTTATTGTGAGAAACGATGTCTTTGTAATAAAACTGAAAAAAACTGAATTTTCCACTAGCAAAGATAAAATACGGAATTACGGATTGAATGATATGCAATCCTTTCATGTTTTCGAGATGCAAAAATACATATTAATTAGGTAGAGCCGTAGAGGTCCGTAACGTAACCACTGAATACAATCTTATTCTTAGTTAGAAAAAATAGAACAATCTTGTATTCTTAATGCATATGTTTGATAGATTATCGATCGGTGAAAAAGGGCACTGATTATGGGAGTTATGATTGAAGATACACACGATATACCATCCTTTTAAGTATAGCTTCTTCTTTTTCTATAAGGCCATGATTATCAGTAGGACAAATTTCCAAATCTTTGTATATTAATATCTATATTATTAAAGTTGAAGTACATTTTGGTTTTGTTTGGAATCATAGATAACAAGAATAAATGAGTATTGTTTAGAAACATAGATAGCAGATTAAATATTTTTTTTATTTACATAATTAGCCATTGTATTTCCAATAAATTAAGTACTCTCATTTATATTTTTTTATTTACATAATCTGCCACTACATTTAAAATATCTTTTATTTAAATGTTATGTCTAATAATTTATTTAAAGAATTATTTTATTAAATTAATATCAAATAAAAATATGATTAAAAATATATAAATATATATAAAAAATATATTTCCCAAAAATTATTTAAACAAAATTATATATCCGCTATTTTGAAGGGCGGGTCATAATCTAGTTAATATTTGTAGTTTAGGATAATGTTAAGGACTTTGATTAAATTTGTGATTATTAGTGGGACTTTTAGTTGGTTCTTAGGTTAATTTTTTTTTAAACAACTTACAATTTAATTTGCCGTTGAAAACTGATTCACAATGTTTAGTATAAAGAAATGCACCTCAAAGATAGCATATGCCATTTTAATTGAGTATATAAGAAAGTGTAAAGCAACGCACCAACACGGTCTCGAGTAACCTCAGCAAAACACACATCACCGGCTTTCCACATATGATCCTGAAATGATGGTTGTAATATGAAGAAAAGAATAACAAAATGTTGCAGCATACAGCATAAAGTATCATATCATACCTTCAAATCTTGCCACGAAGCAGATGATGGAAGCCCACGCACAAATCATACCTTCAAATCTTGTAAGTCAGACAGAGGAAGAAAAACCTGAGATCTTCACTAATTCTCACCCTTTTCCATCACAGATAAGCTCCACAAAGTGAAGGCAAAGAAGATCAAAGTGCAAATCCTTGTTTTTCTCAAGCAACTCTTGTCCTAATTGTTCAGTAGTTAGTTCAACAGCCTTGAGCGCTTTCTTCTCCAGAACAAAACGCATTATCTCTGAACATTATAAACAACAAGATTCAAAACATACAATAACCATCACAAAGTGTGAATTAGCATATATCATTTTAAAACAAAGAGAAGTTTTTCTGAACTAATGTTTTCTTCTCTCCATGTTATCACGATCAACTACATGCTGGTGTATTCCAGTAGTGGAAGCAAATGAGTCAGCAGTTTCATCGAAGCATTTATGGAGAAGGTAAGACATTACAATGCTATGAATATCATTATCATTCACAACCTGTTCAAACAGAGAAAAAAGTTTACATTTTTTTCAGATTCCAATAAAGAGAGTCATTGATTACAAAACCTAGACTAATAGATAACTCAATCGAATGAAAGAGATAACGATCACTATGGAGCAGGATCTTCATTCCAATTATGAAAAATCTTGAAAAAATTGGAAAGAGCTTACGATGTGTTCGAATTGACGAGGATCCATGTTTGTACAGAGACGAGATCCGTGTAGACACTCCGCTCTACAACAGCGTTGATAAAAGAAAGGTATGATTCTCTCTCTGGTGGCAGAGGCGGCGGAGGAGGATGAAACTCACCGCCTGCAATTAAATCTCCATTGATGATGATGATTGCTCTTGACCTCCAAGGAATCAGAGAAGGAAGCGCTGTTATCATCATCAACGAGAAGTGGAGCGGATCCGACGCGGGGAGAAGAAGGTCGAGTAATTGGAAAGAGAGAGAGGAGGAGAGATGGACGACACATGCCTCCTACGGACGACCCCGGACTTCTCTTAACTAAGGTACGTCCCAATTATAGTTGGGTCTTTTTAATTTTCTTTTTGGACCAATATTACTAAGAACGCGGTACCGCGATAATAATGGCCTTATGTAATATCAAACAAGTACAAGTTCCACTAATATCCGTCGGCCAAAGTATTGAAGGAAAACTAGTCTGTCTTCACAAAAAAAGAGTGTATTATATCTTGAAATTCAAAAGGTGTGGTCACATGCAAGTTTCTTGGTTGGTTTTGGCAATCTTCAACTTAAGAAGCTCAATGAGGGACCCATCAACGAGTGAAGAAAGAGCCGTACGCGTAGTGCATACGGTTTATAATTCATACATTGGTGACTTCTCTTTTGGTCCTAACTCAAAGTGATACCTCTTTTCTTTTTCTTTTGCTTTTTCAATCTATTTCCTCTCTTTACTATCTATTTCCTCTTATTTATCAAAACTAGTTGTTCCGCCAAGACAGGCGGGATTAATTACTTTTACAAATATTTATTAATATATAAACATAAAATTTAAAATCAACTATATTAATTATTCTTCATATTTTCAGTCACTTTCATTTTATTTATTGTTTTCTTTTGTTTCATCTTCATTTTTAAAACACCAATAAAATTTATAAGATTATGATAAAAAAAACTACACATCAATAAAGAAAAAGTATGAAAGTAAAATTGTTGTTAAAAAAATCTCATTACCATTGAAATTTATCTTTTAGAACCAATAAATACATGCAACACAAAATTAAAATATAAACAAAGAAAAAAAGATTTTTTTTAAAATAAATTTTATTATGATTTAGAGAAAAAAATTGAGATAAAAATAATTTTTTTTGATTTAATTGATAGATGTATACAAATATTTACCTAACTCATACCTTTTTTAACTCTCATTACCATTGTAAATTATCTCTTTGAACCAACAATATACATGAAAATACCAAAAAAATTGAAAGAATAAAATTAAAATAAAAACAAAGAAAAAATTAAAATTAAAAGTTTATTATAATTTAGAGAATAGAAAGTTGAGATAATGATTAAAAATTGATTTACTCGATATATGTATACAAAGATTTCTATAACTGATAAATTTTATTTTTATGTAAAATAAAATTTAATAATGATTGTCATTAAGTAATCATTACGTGATTTCAAACAAAAAATTAGGAACATGGTGTATTTCCCTTTTTATTTTAACAACTTTGTTATTATAGTTAATTTACTTATTTATTTATGACCAATTATATAATGAATAAGCATAATATAAAGTACTTTTAGATAATGATAATTATTAAATTAATAAAATTTTTTTTTAGTTTATGATTATTAAATATTAACAAATCTAATTATCCATCAAGATTAATACAAAATTTATAATACAATATAAACTATTTGTATTTAATGATAATTATCAAATATAAGAAATAAATATAAACTATTTTTTTAATGATAATTACTAAATTATTATAGAAATTCGTTTTAAATTAATAGTTAGTTATATATTATCAGTAATAGTAAATTATATATTAAAAAATCTAATTATTCATTAAAGATAACATCGTATTTAACCAGTCTAACTTTTAATGTGAGAGCTCCGTTACGAAAATTTACTAAAAAATTGAGATAAAAATATTTTTTTTTATTTAATTGATAGATGTATACAAATATTTACCTAACTCATATTTTTTTAACTCCCATTACCATTGTAAATTATCTCTTTGAACCAACAATATACATGAAAATACCAAAAAAAGCTTTGAAAGTATAAAATTAAAATAAAAACAAAGAAAAAAATAAAATTAAAAGTTTATTATAATTTAGAGAATAGAAAGTTGAGATAATGATTAAAAATTGATTTACTCGATATATGTATACAAAGATTTCTATAACTGATAAATTTTATTTTTATGTAAAATAAAATTTAATAATGATTGTCATTAAGTTATCATTATGTGATTTCAAACAAAAAATTAGGAACATGGTGTATTTCCCTTTTTATTTTAACAACTTTGTTATTATAGCTAATTTACTTATTTATTTATGACCAATATATAATGAATAAGCATAATATAAAGTACTTTTATATAATGATAATTATTAAATCAATAAAAAAAATTTTTAGTTTATGATTATTAAATATTAACAAATCTAATTATCCATCAAGATTAATAGAAACTTTATAATACAGTATAAACTATTTGTATCTAATGATAATTATCAAATATAAGAAATAAATATAAACTATTTTTTTAATGATAATTATTAAGTTATTATAGAAATTCGTTTTAAATTAATAGTTAGTTATATATTATCAGTAATAGTTAATTATATATTAACAAATCTAATTATTCATTAAAGATAACATCGTATTTAACCAGTATAATTTTTAACGTGAGAACTCCGTTACGAAAATTTACTTCGCAAATAATATTATAGATAGATAGATATAACAACGTTTCTGGGGTATTCTTGTCAAATATATATGTTGACTATCTAAAGCACCATACTCAACTTCTCATATGTCATACTTGATAGAGTAGAGAAAAAAGACTGTAGGAGTGCTTAAAATCGAAAGAGGAAACATATGCCAAAACATATAGCTTTTTAGAATGTTGATCTTCTATGATATATCTCGTTATAATTTAGATAAATGAATGATAGAGAGGATGATTGAACTCAAAAGGATATGCCATCACAATAGCAGGTGACCAAAGGTGGTGAGTAAAGAAAGAAGACAATACCTATCTACCTGTTAAGCAATTCTTCGAGAAATAGGAATGCTTTACTGAACTCGAGATAAAACAAATGAATGAAATAATATGTATCTGTCGAAGAATTATTTGAATCCAAAGAATAGTAGTACAAAGATATTATATATTGCTATTTTTGTACGTAGGAAAAAGATGCTTCCTCCATTGGTTTTTAAATAGACATTTGTATCATTAATCTTCATTAACGAAGACATTTCATAGGCACCAAATCTCTATGATCCACCGTTAATGTTGATTCTTCAATCTTACCTTCTGCTACTTTGTGAGGTGATCAAAACGTATTTTGGGTTAACTCCTTAATAAATCTTTGGTTGTCAGTTATGGGGAGTTGAGCGAGTTTGAACGGCCCCTTTTATGAGTACTGTGATTCAAAAACACCAACAAGTATCCTATTGAGGATAGTAAAGACATGAACGAACCTGTATCCGTGATTATTTAGATTTTGTAAATCTGGACCACGTTGGGTTCAGAATGATCAGCTTTTAACATATATTTTCTTTCAGTTTGTGAAATGAGCATTTTGTTTTTGTTAGTATGATAGAGATCATATAGCAAAAACGATAGTTAGCCTCAAATAGCTGACATTTTCTCCTTATTACGAACCAAATCTTAGGTTCTACGAAACATAGAGAAAGAGTACTGTACGAGCTTTCGTACTAACCTTTTCACTATTCTTGGCTGGCAATTTTTTCTTATCATCTCTGCTTCCCAGTCCACTCGGATAACAACCGACTTTACCAACTTGCATCTTTTTATTTGAGAATAAATTATTTATCAATCCATTTGGTTATGGCTATTCAATGAGCAATGTGGTTCGGTTCTGACATTGGCCCGGGCCATTCATTGTGTCTCTCTTTAATTAGCAACTTTCCCCTTTCCAGCAACGATGTGACCACTTTCTTAGATTTTTTTTTCGTGTTTCCTCCAAGTTCCCACATATGCACTCACACCCATTTGTTACTACTAGTGATTCATCTTCAAAAACCTCATTAGTTTAGCTATATTGATGATAGAATTGGCTCATAACTATTGGGCCCTATACTCTCTCCTTGACCCATGCGCTATCTTCCAACTCATCGATGCTGTAACGCAAACCCTATCTCTTCTTTTTCACTTCTTTTTGAGTTCTTTGTTTTTAACCCCATAAACACAGCAATAGCATTGGGTATTTGACTATTTCCCTCAGATTTTCCCGTAATACCCTTGGATCTTTCCAAGTACAAACGCACTAGTTTAAGCTCTGTACTTAACTGCCACGTGGCGAATCTCTCTGCAGGAAGTGCTTCAATATAAATATCTACATATACTCTTAATTGTATTCCATCTTCGGCGACACGACCAAACAGGATACATACTCATAAGAGAAAGGATAAACTTAACAAGCATGAGGGTTATGTCATGGCTGGATTCTTCCCGAAGAAAGCAAGTACAAAAATCTCTTAAGCATTTAGATTCCGACGATAGCGCCACGTCATCTTCACTCAGCGAAGTCACCGGCTCTAGCAGCCTCCATAGCAGCCTCTCTCTTCAGACACTCCCTTCGATTCCCTCTCTTCAGAAAATCTCCTCCAAAACTCACGCCGTCACCGTCTCTCACTCCGTTACCTCCTCGTTCAAACTATGCGAAAGGAGTCTCCCCGTCCCTTGTCTCGCTGTCAACGGAGGCTATCTCTTCGCAGTCTCGGGACACGAAGTGAGCATCTACGATCGCGCCATGTGTGCTCATCTCGACACTTTCAACGGCCAGGATCCTTTCTCAGGCTCCGTTAAATCCGTCGGTTTCTCCGGTGAGAAAATATTTACCGCTCATCAGGACGGTAAGATCGGAGTTTGGAAATTAACTGCGAAAAGCGGTTACAAACAGTTAACGACGCTTCCAACGTTAAACGACCGTTTGCGGCGTTTCGCTCTCCCCAAAAACTACGTTCAGGTTCGCCGTCACAAAAAGTGTCTTTGGATTGAACATGCTGACGCCGTCACCGCTCTTGCCGTTAATAACGGTTTTATTTATTCCGTCTCTTGGGACAAGACACTGAAAATATGGAGAGCTTCCGATCTTCGTTGCAAGGAATCAATCAAAGCACACGATGACGCCGTTAACGCCGTCGCCGTCTCTGCAAAGGGCACCGTTTATACTGGATCCGCGGACAGACGTATTCGGGTTTGGGCCAAACCCGGCGACTCGAAACGGCACCAGTTAGTCGCGACATTGGAAAAGCACAAATCTGCTGTTAACGCTCTGGCATTAAACGACGACGGATCAGTCTTGTTCTCAGGTTCGTGTGACCGGTCGATTTTGGTTTGGGAGAGAGTGGACAGCTCCAACTACATGGCGGTTAGTGGTGCTTTGAGAGGACACGACAAATACTTAGCTTGTTTAACGTGTCTGATTTGCTCCTAAGTGGATCTGCTGATCGGACGGTCAGGATTTGGCGGCGTGGAACCGATGGTTGTTATAGTTGCTTAGTGGTGCTTTCTCACACGAAGCCGGTTAAGTCGCTTGCAGCTGTTAGAGATACGGAGTTAGACGGTGTCGTTTCAATCGTTAGTGGAAGTCTTGACGGAGAGGTTAAGTGTTGGAAGGTCTTCGTCACCAAACCGGATAATTCAATTTACACGAGTCTTGTATCATGAACTTTTTTTTTTTTTACAATTGTTGTTTTCTTTATTTTTGTCAAATTGCTTTATTATTTTGTTTGGCAAAACAACAAATCCCCTATATACTAAAGCGCAAGTCGCCTAACAAATCAGAGATTGACATGTGGAATTGTTTTTGAAAAAAACAATATCAATAAAAAGCTTCTATCGATTATTAATTTTTCTGAAATTGTAAAAAGCGAAATCCCTAAATTTTCTCAATCAAAAACAAACACGTTCATATTCTACTTGGTAAGAGTTATCTGTAACTTCCAGTCACGTTCTCCATTTCAAATGGTTTCAATTATTAAAGTGACTTTCAAGTTGTTCTTCCTCTCCCTACTCTCTTCTTCTTCTTCATCATTTTTTTTAACGTAGCAAAATATTCATACAAGTTTATGTCTAACCTATATGAGTTTTATTTTCTTGCCTTCTCAAATTTATATTCTCTAATTCTTTTTTTTCTTTGCCAGCATATTCTCTAATCCTTTTTTGCATGATTGAGACTGCATATGATACTTAACTATGATCTGTTTCAAATCTTATGAAACAAACCCAAGGCGTTGTCACCAGTTGAAGCAACTGTAAGTAAAATTCCAGGTTGGTGATGTCTACAAAGGAATGCGGTGGGAAAGAATCCCAAAATGTGATTTCTCTTCTTTTTTGGTTTGGCAATTATCGTTCTAGTGGACCTCAGGTATCAAAACTCTTGAATAAATTTCAAAAACATTTTTCTCATAATTTAGTTCCATTTTTCATTTTTATTACATTTTAAATAAGTAAATTTACAAAAAGACTTACCTAAAAACAAATAATATGAACGGCTCAAATGTAATAATTATATATGTTTTTCATTTTTTATTTCTATCTTAATTTCCTAGAAAAAAATTCATCTAGACATATATCTCAACCAATCATAGTTAACATTTGGTTTATATCTAAGAGAAATTAAATAAAAAACAAAAGGTAAAAATAAAAATCTCAAAACAAAGAATTCATACGATCCTTAGTTCTTTATGATATAACCTTTTTAACAACAGTTACGATATAATTTTTTTTTTCAAAACTGTAAAATTTTAAAACCTTAAATTTTTTCAAGCATTACCACCACCTTTAAAGTGAATGTCGATTATATAACTGCCATACCACATGACATACGATTCAAACTGATTATCTTCTATATATATGTTAATCAATATATTTTATAATTTATTCGCTGCTCTCTCTTTCTTTTATCATAGTTTCGTAATTTTAATCATTTTTAGGATTGGGTATAGGAAAAGAATGAATATAGATTTATAGCTACAGTTTCTCTGATATTTTATTCATCACTTATGGCTTTATTTAGATGCAACACAAATATCACTATTCTGCATCCTTTGACACTCATGAACAATATATACGCAGACAAACTAATTTATTGATAAAATGTATTTTTATGTGTAACTCTTTAAAACTCTCCCTTCCCAAAAATAATAGCTATTTGTAGCACTGATCAGTAGCAGAACTTTAATTTTAAAGTAAAAAATAAAATGATATCTCATGTTTAGATGAGAAAAAATCCAATCATTTGATGTTTCCTATATGTTCAGTATAATTCTAAAAAGTTAATGTTCAACCATAAGTGATTTAGTACATATAACTCAAGTATTGACTATTGACATTAACCATTACTGACTATAATTGTATAGTTGATTTGTTTTCTAATAAAAAGCATATGATTTTGTTTTGCAATATGCATAAATGATTTGATAAAAATGAACTAACCAACCCGCGCATTAGCGCGGGCAAATATCTAGTTCGATTATAAAACAAGAGATTAATGCACTGCGTGACAGAAGTGTGTTAAATATCTGTGTGCATCTAAGATTTATAAAAAGACAGTTTGGTAATAATGCTTTAAGAATAAGAGCATGAGCATGGGTGAACCCCTTTTTGGGGTTCACCAACTTTTTTTAATATTTTTTTGTGAGGCCATGAACAATTATGAACTCGGATCTGTTGTTTTCTGCATTAGTGAATCCGAAGAAGGAGTTCATAGGAAAAAAATAATATTATTAATAAAAAAAAATTTAATATTTTAGAAAGATGAATAAAATATTAAAACATAAAATTAAAATTATGAAAACATTTTATTCAATACATTAAAAGTTTATTAAATACATTGAGAAAGTTAAAAACATACATAACTTATTTATTCATCTTCATCACCAAACATTTGCCAAATATTTTCCACTAAATCAGCTTTGAGACGGTGATGCTTATCTCCATCTCGAACTTCTCTCCGCATGGCTAACATATCTGGGGTGACATTAACACTATCTCTGCTTCTCGCCTGGCAACTTCTGCTAGACTCTCCTGTCTCAAACTCCGATATATCAATTGGAGCGTATCCGTTTCGTTCATCCTCTACTATCATATTATGCATTATGACACAAGCCATCATTATTTTTCCAATCCTTTCTAAGTTCCATTGTAGAGTTGGGTTCTTAACAATTGCAAACCTCGATTGCAATACTCCGAAAGCCCGTTCGACATCTTTTCTGACGGCTTCTTGTTTTTCAGCAAATTTTTGTGCTTCAGGACTTTGAAGAAGTGGGATGGATTGGATAAATGTTGCCCATGGAGGATAAATCCCGTCGGTAAGATAGTAGGCCATACGATAAGTGTGGTTGTTGACCTTGAACTTCACTTTAGGTGTCGACCATGTATGATATCATCAAAAATTGGGACCGATCAAGAATATTAATATCGTTGAGGGTACCTGGTAAGCCGAAAAATGCGTGCCATATCCAAAGATCTTGTGATGCCACAGCCTCTAAGACAATTGTCGGCTTCCCCGAACCACGTGTGAACTGTCCTTTCCAAGCGGTTGGGCAGTTTTTCCACTCCCAGTGCATACAGTCAATGCTGCCTATCATCCCCGGAAAGCCCTGTACCTCTCCAATATCGAGTAATCGTTGAAGATCCTCGGCTGTAGGTCTTCGTAGATACTCATCTCCAAAGCATTGTATTATTGCTTCAGTGAATTTTCCCAAACACAAACGTAATGTACTGTCAGCCATCCGGAGATATTCATCATATGTATCTCCTGACTGACCATAGGCGAGCATACGCATCGCTCCCGTACACTTTTGCAGTGGAGATAGACTGTTCCTTCCGGTAGCATCTTTACCTTGTTGAAAGTATGAAAATTTAGTACTTACACGGTCGACAATGCGAAGGAACAATGGTCTGTTCATTCGAAAACGCCTCCTAAACTGGTCCGTTGTATATGTAGGATTTCCCGTGAAATAATCGTTGACCAGCTGAATGTGTCCTTGTTCCCGATCTCTTTCGATAACAGTCCGTGTTTTGTACTGCTTGGGTTGAGAATAAAGCACCGAGTCGATGAAATTATCAACTACTTCATCCACCATTTCTTCCAAATATTCATCAACTTCATCACTTGATGAGGAAGACATTTTGTTTTCCCTTTTATTTCCTAGAAAAGAGAAGAACTTATTATTCTATCATCATTTTAATTTATTATTCTTTCCTAGATAGTATATTTATTATTCTTTCCTACATATTATTTAAACTTTTTATTATGTTCTTTTTCTTATAACTTATAATTATACTCTTAATATTATTTAAACTTATAATTTGTATCCATATGAAATTTATTTCATAATTATAATTTTGTCTTTTTTATGTTATTTTTCTTATAACTTATAATTATACTCTTAATATTATTTAAACTTATAATTTGTATCCATATGAAATTTATTTCATAATTATAATTTGTCTTTTTATTATGTTCTTTTTCTTATAACTTATAATTATACTCTTAATATTATTTAAACTTATAATATGTATCCATATGAAATTAATTTCACAATTATAAGTTTGTCTTTTATTATGTTTCTTTTCTTACAGAACAAACCTGAAACAAGAGTATTGGTGCTCGGGTGATGGTTGGTTATGAAAGGATGATGGTTGTGAAAGGATGATGGTTGTGCTGATGGAAGGAAGTTGATCGTTGAGCAGAACCAATATTCTAAAAGGATGATGGTTGTGAAAGGATGATGGTTGTGGTCGAAGTGTGTTGATCTTTTATGGTTTTGGTTATGGTGAGAATATGAAGAGTGAAAGAATAAAACTTGCACAATATGAAAGAAGACATAGGTTATATATATATAGAACAAGGCCACACATAAAAGCATCCTGAGAGGGTACATACACCCGTGATTACACATAAGTTGGACTGGGGTACATACACCCGTGAGTACAAAAGGCAACATTACACATCAGTTGCCATTAAATCCGATTAAACTAAAGCAAGTGTAGAAACCAACAAAATTCTACACTCCCCCGTGAATCGGACTGACATTACCTACTACTCCTACTAGCATCGACCTCCTTTCTTACAACCCGTGACCAGAGACCTGCAACAACTTATCCTACACCCGTGACCTGCAACCAGAGAACTGCAACAACTTATCCTACACCCGTGACCTGCAACCAGAGACCTGCAAAAAGAAAAGAGAAGAGTTAATATCCAATCAAGTAAAACAACTAAAGCAAGCACAAGTTCATCAATGACAAGTAATCCTAAAAATTAAATCACTGACCAACTAAAGCATTTCATCAATGAGTTTTTCCTTTAGAGCAATTTCCTTATCAGTTAGTGTTTCATTTTTTTTGGCTAAGAGGCGATCTAGAATCTTTTGGTTTGATAAGGTAGTTTTCTGAGTTAAGATGCTTTGAATATGATCAATAGCTGCCTCATTTGGCTTCTTTCGCTTCGCCTTGCTCGCCTTAACACCGGGGGGCCTCACGTTGTCCTCCTCTGGCACCACCCCCGCATCATCTTGTTTCTTTTTCTGAGAAGAGATGGCGTGGGATCTCCATTTCTGATCTAACCTCAACTCCCTCCAGCAGTGTTCCATTGTGAACTTGGATTTGTAATCACTGAATAATATGTCATGGGCTTTCTTCATGACATCGTTCTCACTCTCACCACTAGCCTGCTGCTTGAGAGCGGCTTCATGGGATCCTACAAATCTACAAACCTCGCCATTCACTCTTCCCCACCTCTGCTTACATTGGCTCCACTCTCTTGGAAGGGAGCCAACGAGTTGAGGACTAGCATTGACATATGCTTCACTTCTCCTCCAGAACGACCGTAGCTTCTATTAGACAACAACTAATGACACAACTCAGTTTTGTAATGAACCTATACAGAACCATTTAATGCTGTACGAAGTTCTTAAACTAGTTAAGATGAGATGGAGTCTAACCTTGTGCGGTTACTCGAAACAGAGCTTCTCCAGGTGAGCTACTTGAACCGTGAGGTTATAAACCTCTCCAGTTAGCCGATCAACCTGCAGATTGAGCCCTTTCGTCTGAGCCTATACATGGAAAACAATTACAATGTCACTCTATATTTTAAAACAGATGGTTGAAATAAACAGAGAAAAATAGAGATATAGTTTGAGGAATAAGTTGACTAACCTCTAGTGACGAAACCTGCATTTTTAGAGAAGGGATGAAATTCACCAGCTGCTCAGCCTCCTCCAGTCGCTTAGTCAGACTCTCCACCTGCTCCTGGATACCATTAACCCAAGGCTGACGGAAGTGAAACCCATCAGCCTTGTTTATAAAAAAAAAATTTATGAGTATTTCATCTACTACAACCGTAAGTTAACTACAGAAGAAGAAAGTTCACAGTCTTACCTCGTAGTTGGCGCATGTGAAGAACCTCTTCCCAGGAAGAGTGTCGTACTCCTGCTTCACTCGAACTTCGTCTATGATCCTCCCACCACATATACAACGTTTTGGAATACCGTATTCCGCTTCGCAACAGTAGGTATGCATGTTGATGAACTCCTATTGCTCCTTCGCATGCCTTCTCTCTTCAGCAGGATCCATCTGTAGAACATACAGTAATAAAAATAAGCATAATCAAACAAACGAACCCTAAACGAAACCCTAAAACGAACCTTTATCGAAACCCACAAACGAACCCAATTCGGTACCCAAATCCAAACCTAATCGATGTGAATTAACAGATAACAACCCTAAACTCAAGACAAAAACCGAACCCTAATCGAAACCCAAATCGAAACCCTACTCGATTTGAAATCACATAAACCAACCATATTCGAAACTCTGAACCCTATTACATCAATTAATCGAATCAGAGAAACCGATTAACATCCCAATCTAGTAAACCCCCAAAATTTTTTGAAATCTCACCAATAAGAACCCTAATCGAGAAAATAAATCGGTGGATCTACTCGATACTCACCTCAGGTCGTCGAGATAACACTCCGGCGTCGATTTAAGCGAAAATAGCTCACAGAATCAAACAGATTCAACTCTCTCGTTCAATCGCCTCTCACGATAAAAAACCCTAGTGTTTTCAAGAGGAAAGCAAATGAGACGCGACACGGGGAAACCTCTCTTTCCTCCCCCTCTACGCGATTTCGTCCTTCCATTCACAGCGTGACGCGTGGCTAAATCCTCTTCATACGGGATCAGCGCGAAGGCCCGGTTCGACGAAAGACTTTCATTTTTAATTGTTTTTTAATGGCCCGGGCCTTATGAACCCCAACCCACGATCCTCTCATGATGCGCCGATGCTGGTGCTCTAAGGTCACTAATGGTTTGATCAAATAGATTAAACTGAACAAGTCGGCTCATTTGCACATGCCTAAAGGAACGAAGATGCTGTCAATGGGGTGACGTACTGACGTTGGATACATTTATGACATTTTGATGTATTAGATTCTGTGTAGGTTTGTGATCAGGGGCGAACCCAGAAGAAAGTTTTTGTGGGTTCAGAATTTGAATAAAATTGTGTAAATTTAAAAAAAAACAAAAAATTGGTCACTTGGAGGGTATTGAACCCGGATTCTGTGGGTTCATAAATCCTCATTGATACCACTGAGCCACATTTGATTGCTTGTATTTAGCTTCTAAACTAAAATTTATATTATTTTTGTGGGTTCAGTTGACCCCACAACCTTTCAAGTGGGTCCGCCCCTGTTTGTGATTGGTTGTCAGACTAAATATACTTTTAAACTATCTCTTTAAACTTTATTTGGATTGTTTGGATGTAAGCATAATATCATTATAATATTCGCATGCTTCGTGAACCTTAAGTGAGATTTTCAAGACAAAAAGGTTCCGCTGAAAGGAGTCAAAAGGCTCGTGAGAATGGATAAGACAATTTCTTTTAAACACTAGGATACGATATTATTATTTTGTAATTAAGATTGCTCTGTACTGAAATCGATCGTAATTTTAAGTCCATGAAATATAAAGATGTACTGGAATGGTCATCCAATGGGATACAAAATCGGGAAGGGTGATCGTTTAAACCCTACCCATATAAATTATAAGCCTTGCGACAAGTTTTATAGCAAGATAAAATATAGAGTCATTTAGCTGAATAACTGTGCTTACTTCACCATTGAAGATCATTTCATGTATTTTTTTAAACCAAAATGAGATTTATCAAGTCAGAAAGGTGCCATTAACCTCGTGTTAAGGTAGGAAATGGAGAAGGTAGCAGACAGATAACATTAAAATAAGTAAGTTTTTTTTTTTTTTTACAAACAAGTTACTGTTAATGTACCTGCCTGAAGTGAAGCCTTAGAGTGAGTTTTACACTAAAATAAAGTAACTCTAAAATAGAGTAGAGTTTATCTCCAATGGTTTAATCTATATTTAACTCTATAAAGAAATATTCTAAAATTTATTCTTTTTTATTTTATAAGAAATATCTTTTACTTACAAAATTTACAAATTGGTCCTTATATTTTATTTTTCAAAGAGTTCTTATAAATTATATATTTATCAAACATTCATTATCTTAAAAATTACATTACATTATATTAGAACATAATACATTTAATAGAATATTAAATCATAATTATCTATGATTTTAATTTCATGCTATGTTGCTATTTTTAATTCTAGTATTTTCTTTCTTTGTTAATTTTATAAAATTATTTTAATTTTAGTGTTTGTTTTCTTTGGCTAATAATAATAAGTTTCAAACATATATATATGTGTGTATTAATATATATTGTTCTTAAGATAATTATGTGATGTGTATAATTAAATTACATAAATAGTTACAAAATGAAAAGATTAAAGAATAAAATGACTAAAGTATAAATAAAAAAGTTTCACTCTATAATAGAGTGAGAAATAAAGTGACTCCAAATATAGAGTAAGAAATAGAGTTACACTATTTTAGAGTGAGATACATAGTGATGTTGGAAAAGATTTTACTCTATAATAGAGTTTAGTGTAGAAAATAGAGTGGGGTTGGAGATGTCCTTACTAGGATTCCGTAAAACAAACACCTAACTATGACCAAACAAGACTTAATACTTTATTTTACCATGACTCATCATGTGTCTGGTCGAGTAAGTAAGCTATCATTGGTGAAAACTAATATTATGAATATGTGACATGTCAGAATCCCAACACACTGTAACATATTCATAACAATATAAGTTTCTGAGAAAAAAATATCATATAACAAATTAGTCTAAATATTAGTAATATTGTAAAAATATAAGGGTTGAAATTTTATTATTTTGGATCTGTAAATTATCCAAAGTTATCCAAACTCAAAATCCCAAATAATCTCTTGGGATTGATCCCGCACGTCTGGTTATTCTACGTGTGAGTTAGATATCCACACCGTCTAACTATACAGATGGCTAGCTAAATCTAAATGATAGTTTTCGAATCTGGAATGCGTAGCATTTTTAAGTCAGTTGCCCCCACTCGATCACACCTATATGGTTAAATTTTGTTATCTTTGGTTTATCGATGCAAAAGACTCTCTTTCTGCTTCCCGAGTAACTTGTTTTAGATTTTTTTTTCAGATCTCTTTTGTTTTATAAAGCTAGAATTGATGACCCTTCTTATGAATATAGGGCTAATTGGTGTAATAACCAATTTTGGATTCAAAATTAAGAATATAGCATTTGATTTGACATAATTATATTTTATAGCATTTGTTTTTTTTTTTCCCGGTTATATCCTTTTTTACGCAAGTTACCGGTAAATCAATAAGGTTGAAGCATTTAACGGTTGCAATAATTATAGAAGAACGTATGTGATAAATAGTAAATGGAATGAAACATGATAAATGGTAATAAACAAAATAGTATAGTATTTGTTCAAATTTTGAAATGTCTATGTTTATATTTAATAATATCAGAGGTAATGTTTTGTTTAAACTCAATCTTCTACAAACTAAACTCAAAAGACTAGTCACTAAAAACTCTAAAAGAAAATATAAATCATAATTCAAATATCAAATATGCACATATGTTGGGTTTTTCCAAGGCAATGTCCAACTCTGAGAGATCCGATTAGTACGATATTGTCCACTTTGGGCCCGGAGGCAAGGCCCATGCATGGATTTACTTTGGGACTCCTTCCCAAAAGGCCTCGTTCTAATCAGAGTTGGACATCTCTTTATATACTAGACATTATTTGTCTAATCTTCCAATGTGGGACTTTGTTTGCATTCACAACAAACCTCCTCTCAAACCAAGTACCACATGAACTCTTGGTTTCCAACCTCCAGCGAAACCTGGCACGCATCTTGTACCGCCGTAATTATCAACAGGACTCTTCACCTAACCCTTGTTACACCATTAGGATTTATCCACCTAACCCTTACTGCACCATTAGGACATTCACCACCTAATCCTTGCAGCACCGTTAGGAATATCCACCTAATCTTTGTATCGTCGTTAGGAAGAGACTTTCGATACAAGTCTCTGGCACCACTTAATCGCGAGGTCACCTTGAGAATTATCCTCCCACAACCGAAGCTTCCAGGATCTTTGACTGGCCTCTGCTACGTACCTTCCCTTCCCATCGAAGATGGAGCGGTTCGAACTTGAAGGGTATTTTGGTCTTCTTGCAGATCTTCGTCATCCCGGCTCTGATACCATTTGTTGGGTTTTTCCAAGGCCATGTCCAACTCTGAGAGATCCGATTAGTACGATATTGTCCACTTTGGGCCCGGAGGCAAGGCCCGCATGGATTTATTTTGGGACTCCTTCCCAAAAGGCCTCGTTCTAATCAGAGTTGGACATCCCTTTATATACTAGACATTATTTGCCTAATCTTCCAATGTGGGACTTTGTTTGCATTCACAACAACATACTATATAATGTGAATCATTATCAAAATAGAATAGTAACAAACGAAACAACCTAATACATATTAATGTTTAAATTTTGAAATGTATTTGATTGCAGTGATAGATGTAAATTTTACCTTAAAGTCAACTCAAATCTTCTATAAACTAAATCCAAAACACTAATCACTAAACTCTAAAAGAAAATATAAATCCTAACCCAAATACTAAAAAATGCACATAACACATAATATGAAGTATTATTGAAATAGAATAGTAAAAAACGAAATAATATAGCACATATTAATGTTCAAGTTTTAAAATATTTATGATTGTAGGGAAGGAGATAATGTTTACTTTAAAATCAATCCAAACATTCCATAAACTAAATCCAAAACAATAAACACTAAACCCTAAAAGGAAATATAAACCCTAACCTAATATAAAATATGCACATAATACATAATATGAAGCATTACGGAAATGGAATAGTTAACAAACGAAACAGCATAGAACATATGTTCAAATAGTATAATACAACCGAAAACTTACAGAAAAACCAGAGCACATCGAGAATAACATTTTTTCATCTGTAGTTTTCAGAAGATGGTGGTGACTGGTATCAAAGAGACCATAGTTTTTTAATGGAAATTGATTAATAAATAAAAAATAATGATGATAATTGCTACGATAGAGATCCAAATGATTGATATTTCTTTTACAAAAAAATAGTAGTGTGGAGGAGGTGATGGTGGTAGATGAGTGAAGAATAAGAAGTTTGTGCATGTATTAACCGGGAAGGAAAGGTAATATAGTATATATTGTAGGAATAATTGAGGGTGTTTTTTTTTGGTTAGATACCTAATTACATTTTGTTTCATGGCTACTGAGACCAATTTCTCATGAATATATTTAGCCATATGCGTTGATAAGACTTGTGATTTTTTAGCAGTGAATAAGACCAAATTACTCAATAAACGATCAATTAAAGACTGTAATCCATTCATTCAGAATACACAAAGCAAAACAACAATTTCTATAAAGTGAAACATCTCTCTTTCATAGATTGACCTTAAAAATAGAAATTACAAATTTTTAGCATGATAAAGTATCAAGTCAATTTCAAAGGAAAAATAGTATTTTGAAAATACATAAATTGCAGTCTATAACCACAAAAAGCCAAATTTGCTAAGTAGCCAAAACCTTCTTCTCTTTCCTCCTTTCTCTTCCTATTTCTCTCTAGAATTTTTTTTGGTTATTTCACCAATTCACTCTTGAAAATGCTAAAGAAAACCACTTGGAAAAGCCAAAAAAAACAAGTGAAGAATTATTAAAAGGGATACATATAGATCACACAAAATGCAACTTGTAAATAGTTCTACAGAAATTGCATGATAAATCACATTTTATTTGTTATTTTTGGCCAAACAGGTACAAATTTAATCCGTTAGCAAGTATCTTGCTGACGTATTACAAAATAAAATAAAATTTAATAGTACTTGTTGCCAACCAATCAATAATAATACTAGGGTCGAGTATATGGACATCGCAAATGTACAAACGTAATGATTTTATATAATTGTTAGCAAAAAGCAATATATTATCGTAGCACTACCCATGAGCCATGACTATTGGTGTCGTATAAAAATATGACCATAGTTGTAGGGACTTTGCAATTGATCTAGAATAGCCAGGACAGGTCCAAAGGAAAAACCATTCAAGTGACCATTTAAGGCTATATATTATCGTAGCACTACCCATGAGCCATGACTATTGGTGGCGTATTAATATATGATCATAGTTGTAGGGACTTATGCAATTGATCTAGAATAGCCAGGGCAGGTCCAAAGGAAAAACTATTCAAGTGACCATTTAAGGCATATAGTTTTAGAGGGTGTATTTTTATTTATAAGATTTTGATCCCTATTTATATAAAATTTTCTAATAAATATATTATTGAATATGACATATATTGTTAAATAATAATAATTTTTTTTTGATGAAATTTGATATTGATTGATCTCATAAAAGAATGTTATGTACAAATGAATCTTCTAAAACGATACTGTATTTTGTGACTCAAAAACTTTAAACTGAAAAAATCCTGGTTAGAGGGTGATTTCAAACCATCTGCTAAGCATTCCTCCAAGCTTGTGATGTGGTGGGTACTTGAGGGAAAAGATCTTGTTTCTCATGGCTTTATCAATGATTCTGCGCATCTGATCAATAGTTTGTCTTGGCTTTTGATGACGCCTAGCGTTCCTCTCTCGCCAAATATGGTAGATGATCGTCTGAAAGAACAGTCGTGCAATGCATGAGTCAATTCTTTGAATTCCCATTTGTTGCAGGCGACGCATTGTCCACTGCCAGTCCGGATTAACACCTGCGCCCAAAAGCTGATGAGCAGGCCCTTCCCATATTGTGTAAGAATATGGGCAAGCAAAGTACAAGTGGTCCCTAGTCTCATCCCTTTCTCCACACAATTCACATCCTTGAATCATCCCCCATTGCCTCATTCGATCGCCTGTAGAGAGTCTATTCTTAACAGCTAGCCACATAATGAAAGCTTGTCGAGGAACAGCCTGCGGGAACCACACAACTCTGTACCATTCCACACGAGCCCGCTTCACCCTGAGCTGCTCCCAAGTTTTTGACGACGAGAAGGAGTCTCTATAGTCGTCATCACCATGCCTCCATAAAACAATATATTTTCCATTTCCTGGTTGTGGTGGATCAACAGCCAGTATGTCATTATGAAGCTCTTGAAAGCGACGGCTCCGCCTGCCTCGAATAGCCCACGCATCCAAATATACTGTGTCACTTACCTTAGTATGTCTTTTAACTCCAAGATATATAGTACCGACTGCTCCAGTAATATCGATCAATCGACCCTTTCCCAGCCAGTCATCGAACCAGAAATGACAGCTTGTGCCGTCCCTTATATCCACCTGAATATAACTGTAAGCCAGATCTCTTAGCTTTAAAAGCTTCCTCCAAATCCATGACCCCTTTGAGTCATCTCGAACATCCCAGAACGAATTATATTTCAAGAGGTAGTGTCTCACCCAGCTTACCCACAATGAATCTGGTTGCGTAAACAAACGCCATATGAGTTTCAGTGCAAAAGCTTTAGACGAGTCTCTCAGCTTTCGAATTCCTAGACCTCCCTCCTCTTTAGGGGAACAGACATCCTCCCAACTGACTTTGGCCTTGTGAGTCTGGGTTGGAGATCCAGACCAAAGAAAAGCACTACACATACTTTCAATAGTATCGAGACACTTTGCAGGGAGAATGAACGCCGAACTCCAAAAATTAACAGTACTGGATATAACAGACTGAATCAACTGCAACCGTCCTGCAAATGAAAGTGCTTTGTTTGACCAACAGAGCATTCTCCCTCTTATTTTATCGATCAAGGGTTCGTAATCATGAGCTGTGAGAGACTTTGTGGTCAGAGGCATTCCTAGATAGCGAATAGGAAGGGTTCCAGCTTTTATACCTAAAGATTCCGCAGTAGATATGAGGTCAGTTACATCTCTCCCAGAGGCGTAAAGAGAAGATTTACCAGCATTAATATGAAGACCAGATATCCGTGCAAATCGCTTCATAACCTTCCGCACTCCTAGAAGCGAATCACTCGTTCCATTGGTGAAGACAAGAATGTCATCTGCAAAACTCAGATGGGTGAGCTTCACCCCTTCACAGTGAGGATGATACGAAAACTCTTCATCCCTTACAGCCTGATTAAGTAGCTTGACAAGACATTGTTAAGTATCACATATAAATAAGGAGAAAGAGAGCAGCCCTGCCTTATGCCTCTGGCGCTATTGAAAAAACCCTCTAGACTTCCATTGACTGAAACTGAGAAAGCAGCGGTAGAGATACAGAGCCGGATCCAGTGTACAAACTGAGGAGGAAGGTCCATGGCTTGCAATACTGCGGTGATGAACGACAATTTAACCGTATCAAAGGCTTTCGATATGTCAAACTTCACTGCACACCTCTCTTTCTGAGTTGTTTTGTGATAACCATTTACCAATTCCGACGTAAGCAAAACATTCTCAAGAAGTAGTCTTTCAGAGATAAAAGCACATTGATTTGGCTCCACCGCATCAGGGAAAATAACCTTTAGTCTATTAGCTAAGACCTTAGATATCACCTTATACATCAAGTTGCAGCACGCTATAGGACGATAATCCTTCATTGATTGAGCAGTTGGGGTTTTAGGAATGAGGGTAAGGATTGTTGCATTGACTCCAGAGGGCATAAATCCAAAAAGAAAGGAAGATTGTACTGCAACGACAAAATCCCTGCCTATGACTGGCCAGGCTGCAATAAAAAATTCCTTGGTGAAACCATCAGGTCCAGAGACCTTATCGTTAGGTAGTTCTTGAAGCGCCTCATGAATTTCTTTGGCAGTGACTGGGCCGACAAGTACTGCTGCTTCAGTGGTGGAGCATCGATAAGTAAGTAGCTCTTGTAGCTGCTCGAGAGAGACCTCCTCAGTGGTGGAGTCTTGGCTTTGTAAGAATTTCTGGAAATAGGACACTGCTTCTCTTTTAATGTCCTGCTGCTCAACTAGAACTTCCCCCTGCTCAGTGACCAGACTTCGAATTGTATTCTTAGCTGCTCTCATTTGAACAAAAGAGTGGAAGAACCTTGTGTTGTTGTCCCCTACTTGCAACCAACGCACACAAGACTTTTGTTTATAAAATTTTTCCTCTATTCGCGCCAACTTCTGCCATCTAATTGCAGCTTCTTCAGACAGAGCAAAATTTTGTGGGCTTGGATCCACCAGAGCTCTATTCTGAAATGCACAGAGCTCTTCGTACGCCTGCTTTGTTCGTGCTGGCAGATCACCATATTGAGTTTTATTCAGATCCCGGAGAGGCTGCTTAAGAAGCTTTAATTTACTATGGAACTGAGATAAAGCTGTTCTCGAGTGCCTTAAAGGCTCGTCAGCTTCCCATACCTCCTTGACGATAGGTAAGAAATTCTGGTGCTCTGCCAAAAAATTAAAGAACCGAAAAGGTTTCTTTGCTTCATTGACTGCGCCTGAAGTCTTGATCAAACATCTAGCATGGTCAGAGATGCCCACAGCATCGAAGTGAGCAGAAGACTGCGGGTAGCGAGTGAACCATTCAGTATTAACTAACGCCCTGTCCAATTTTTTCCCGATAGGATCCGCAATTCTTTTATTCCACCAGGTAAATAAAGCTCATGTGTAGGGGAGATCTGTAATCGAGCAATCTGTTACCACTTCCTGAAAATGTCTCATGCCCAGTTGATCCCTTCGATAATCAAGTGCTCGAGAATGTTCTGTCGATGCTAGTGTTTCGTTGAAATTTCCTAAGATTATCCAAAGCAGATTCAAGTGTTCATATGCAGCTCTAGTTCCTCTCAGCTCCTCCCAAAGTTGAATTCTTTCTGCAACAGTGTTAAAAGCATAGACCGCTGAGCATATGAATTGCTCCCCCGTGCTTGGAAACTGAATAGCGCAGGTTATGATCTGTGCACTCATATGTAGTCTGGTTACCACCACCTGTGCATCCCAACAGAACCAAATCCTTCCCAAATGGTGATATTCATAGTTAGTTATTGCATTCCACGTAGGCATTGTTGCATTCATACACCTCTGAAAATTGCCTTCTTGAACTCTTGTTTCCACTAGACAACCAAAGGCTGGTTTCTCTTTTTGTATCCAAGCCTGAAGTGTTCTATGCTTGCATGGTATATTGAAGCCACGCAGATTCCAGGAGAAAAAAGCTGTCATAATTTCCTTACAGAAGTTTTCTTTGACGTTTCTTGCTTACCAGCCATCATCAGTTCTTTAGCACGTACAAAAGCCCCTCGAGACACTCTTGGCAAGGTGGCAGAAGGGCGCTTGCCTCTATGAGGCGTCTGTGGCCGATGCGACTTTTTCCTTTCTTCTTTGTTGTCTACTATCTCACCATCCTCCACTTCTTTTCCTCCATCCTCACTTTCTTCCTCGTCATCCTCTTCAATGCCCATTAATGGACTGAATCGTGATGGAGATCCCACAATCATATCCTTTTCCATATTTTCTTTTTCTCCAGTTTCCAGACCTTGTTTCCCTCCATGAATCGTTTCCCAGTTCCCCTCGTCACTTGATTGGAACCCCTCTGTAGTAGGCTCAGAAAGAGGTACTCCTACACTCAGTGATTTCGGTGGTGATGGACGAAGAACAACAACTTCCAAATCCTGCAACAGATTCTCAATAACAGTTCCGTCTCCCTCTGCTTTCTTCTCTACCCCTTGTGATGCTGTCGCAAAGGCATCAGCTTCGTTAGCATCACTACTCTGTCGTTTCAAACTAATCTCCTTGCTTGTGCAATCCTGCCCCTTGTGACCCCATTTGCTACAGATACTGCATCTCGAGGGTAACCATGGAAACAAGACTTCAACTTCCTGACTATTTTCCTCTGCATCGATATAGCTAATCCTCTCCACGAGTGGTTTATGCAAATCAACTTCGACCAGAGCTCTTGCTACATCCAATCTAACACATCGCTCTGTGTTCGGATGAAGCTTTACAAAACGACCAACTGCACGAGATAAGCATTTCAATCCCTTGTGTGAGTAAAGATTGTTTGGGACTCCCTTCAAATCAACCCACAGGGGCATAGCAGATAGATCAGGGGGGTTCATCTCAGATTCTGGCGACCACAAGTTGACCACCAGAGGGATGTTTGCAATGTGCCAGTACTTCCGCTGTAGCACTCTCACTCTCATCTGACTGTCATCAATACGAAAGAGAACCGTGTTCTTTTCGATGAATTGAACGTCTATTTTTGAGCCAGCCTTAGGGGTTGACCAGATACGATTGACTGCTGCGTGTATCGAACCTACATGTGGAGCGTCTCCAATGAAATACTCCACTACATAACTCTTCCACAGCAGCTCGGCCTCATCAAAAACTTCCATAGGAATCTGAATAGTCGCAACTCCATCCTTGACCTCAACCGAACCCAGATCAGGATTCTCTCCCACATGAGTACTCTTCTTCCAAACCCTTTTCGTGCTTACCACCGCCTCCTCTCTGAATTCAGTGTTCTCCGCTTAAGTTCCCTTCATGACTTGCTCATCCCCCGAAACCAGAGCCAACTCCATTGGGTTGCCCTGATTCTTCAAACCCGCGCCATCTTCCTCTGTCCCTGAGATCTGATTCACTGCCTTTGTATGATTCAAATCCTCTTGCTCTCTTGTGCTTTCGCCGTCGCTATCGCCTGGTAGGGTTTTCGTCGTCACCGTTGCCATCATCTTATGTTATAATCAATAATAATAATTTTTAAGATGTGAAATTTTGTATTGCCAAATTATTTACTAAAATTATGATTGACTACAGTGAAATGTTTAAGATAACATTAACTAATATTGTTATGAATTTAATTTAGTAAAATCATGTTTACCAATCACTAACGAAATTAATTTATAGTTTTAATGTATATATACATATATTGGATAAAACACAAAAAGCATGTTGATGATATTACATTAATAAGTTTTTGGTTTCACGCCTATTTGGTTTGGAGGAACCGGACTGTGGGTTTTTTTTTTGTATTTCATTGTGTTTCTCCTCCTTTATTAAACATGACTATATACTTTGAAACAAGAAAATATATATATATATATATATATATATATATATATATATATATATATATATTTAAGTCAAAAGTCATTAAAAAGTTTGTTTAAGGAATGTAAAATATTGGACCAACACTAATTTGTGTAGGAGTTCAAAACGATATGACACTAATTGTAATTTCAGTTCTGTAAAATGTTTAGCAATAATATTTTTTGTATGCTGATTATCACATGCTGTGTCACTAGTTTTACATATTACTTTCATAATGTAAAATACTTATAAGTATAGGCATATATAATGAATTGTATTAAGTTACATAAAATTGATCGCGCGATGTTTTTTCTTTGTTAATTTTATATCTATATGAATTATTCAAAATTTGTCTAGTTAATCAGGGGACAGGGAATCCTGCTTTCACTATTTTTATACCACAGGATTTACAACCAGACAAGCCAAATACATAACTGTACATCACACATTTTAGACAGGATTGGAATCAGAGAAGACCCATCTTGTGTGACAAAAGTGGACAAACTTGACACATACCTTGGTACGTGTAAATGACCGTGAGAATGAAAAGTAGAGATGTAAGTTGCCCAACTTGAGCTCGTCTTGTTACAAAAAAGTCCTTAAGAAGTTCTTTTCCTATTCACAGATAGATTTCAACCTTACAATCAGGTGGCCCAAACTTTGGCTTCTTCTATATTTTGTGGAGAAGATTGGTTTCCGATTACGAGCTTTAGACTTCGACTATATTTTTGGAAGTTCATTGATCCCTAAAGATCTCATCATCTTGCAAATTGGGTGTATATACATACAAAATGTGTGTTTGTTCAAAATAAAAACATAGAAAATGTGTACTTAAAATATGAGGGATGGTGTTAACAAAAAAGAAGAATTATGAGTGTTGACTGTAAGCAAGTAGGAAGATATAATCCCTTTAAAATATGGTTGTAGTACACATAGTTCACACTTCACAAAACCGTTGAAGTGAAATAAATTGGTAGGCTGTAGGCCATGTCCCAATGTTTTAACTAAACATATATTTATTTGACGTTTTAATTTATATAAAACAACGTCCAGACCATTTTCAATGCGAGATGGCAGACTTGTTGCTGGACATAGAACTATTTCTGTCCGGTGTTTAAATTGATTGTTCAGACTCAGCCTTTGGTATGGTTAGTCATGCAATTTAAACAGAAACCGTTTGCAGATTAAGGTGAGGACACTATGTTCACGGTGAATGATTGTAATAGTGGTAGCTTGTGTTCGCCATTCAGTTGCAAATAGATTTCGAATGACTCATGTACACACATTATCCTTAAAATCCAGAATGGATGTTGCCGAATGAACATTATGCAGAATAAATGGATCACGCCTGGTTAATGCATACTCCATTTGTTACAAAAAACTATATTTTTTTCATTTCACAAAATGTCACTTTAAATTTTAATATAATTTTAATAATTTTTAAATTTTAATATCAACTATGAAATATTTTGATCTATAAATAATTTTATTTATCTTAAATACTTTGATTAAATGAATGTAAATATTAAAATATATGAATTTCAACTATTTTATAATTTGCGTAAAAATATCAGAATATGATATTTTTGAAATAGAAGGAAAATGTGTATATATTGAACAATTATTTGGATGGGCGAAAGCATAGCCGGTTCTGATACTAAGCTAATCTTTTTTTTTCTGTCATCAAAAGAACAAACTCATATTCTCAATATTTTCTCAGTTTTGTTTTATTAATCACACTGGTAAATTGATAAAAGACAAGTCCGTATTCTAGAAAATCAAAACAAATATTCCGAACCACTTAGTTTTTCACAGTTTTTGTAATCAGCAGTGGACATATTTTATTCTTAGTTCTTTATTTTCTTTAATGTAAATATTAACATTTTTAATTAAATAGGCTAAAAGTCATATCTTGAAACTTGACAAATATTAGGACCAGCTCTGGTGAAAAATACTACAAAAGACAGTGTAATATGAACTTTAGATATATTATTTATAAATTGATATACATAAATGGGATCATCATTGTTGTAAAAAAAAATTGTTACTAATCATTGTTGAAAATTTAAATTGTTAATTTATTAACTGTTGATTATTTTCACTACAAGAAAACAGGCCATTTACTAGGGCGGGTTCTCCTCGTTATTTCCTAGTAAAAGGGCATTTACTAGGAAATTACGAGGAAACCCGTTTCGTCGAAAGGCGTTCATCGTAAAGCCTATTTTCCTCGTAACGTTCTAGCTAACTTACGAGGAAATATTTCCTCGTAAACGGGTGGATAAGTTTTCCTCGTAAAGTTCACGTAAGCTTTCCTCGTAAGCTCATAGTAAAACGTTTCCTCGAAAGCTCGTAGTACGTTTATTACGAGGAACTTTCTAGGAAAATTTACGAAGAGTTTACGAGGACAGCTTACGAGAAACTTGCTAGGAATATTTACTAGGAGTTGACTTCGAAAGATTTACGAGGAAATTGCTTGGAAATGTTTATTTCTTTTAAAAAAAATATTTATAAATTAAAAATTATGTATATATTAAAAAAATTAGAAAAACCAAATTAAAAATAACAATTTAAATAATTGAATAATTATAAATAACTAATTTATTAAGTTTAAATAACTAAATAATTGAATAATTATACAATAAATAAGTTTAAAAATTCATCGTCTTCTCCAGTGTTGCAACGCCCAATAGGCGATGAGGCCATTCCACACTGTGGTTGTGAGGAAATCGGGTTTCCCGCGCTCGTAACCGTCCACCTGATTTAAAAATAATTACAATTAAAGTAGTCAATTATAATATATGTATATTTTTAAAAGTATACATATATTATAATTTATAAATTTATACCTCAAAGTCGTTCTTCCAGTTGTAGACCGTGTCGCACAATCGGACTTTTGCCTTGGCCTCGAACTCTGACTTCACCAGCTGGTGAATCCCAATAGACCAACGATATTTTTGCTGTAACCAAAAAAAATAAAAGACGGATTACTTCAATATATTTCAAAATTTAAATGATTAAAAATATATAAATTAAGTGGATTTACTAAACTTACAGCGAACAATTTGAACCACGTCGTTTTGGTGTGGCTCGGCGTCATCTTCCAGTTTGGAGCTGGATCGGGAAAGTATCCCTTGATACAGTCTGTGACGCTAGCTGCGACACAACTGTCAAGACCAAACCTGGAAAGACAGAAAAATAAATCATTAATTAGAGCAAACCATAATAAAAAAAGTTTTAAATTTAAAACGTACCATAAGATGTTTTGGCCGTTCCGTCGGATCGGATCTAACTCTGGCAGTCCTTCTCTGCCTGGAAGGGCCAAAATGTCCTCCACCGTGTACACCGCTAATGGTGCGGTCGACGGCACCTGCAAATCAGGATGAATCCCGACCGGTGGAGGAGGAGGTGGAGGAGGAGGTGGCTGCATCTATGTTTTAAAAAAAAATAGAAAACATTAATTCTCGTATAATGTTTTAAAACAGTTAAACTAAGCTAATCTAAATTTCCTAAACAAACGACATAATTTAAATTCCCTAATCTAACCACCTAATCTAACCACCTAATCTAACCACCTAATCTAAATTCCCTAATCTAATCACCTAACTAGAGACTAGAGACTACCTTAAGAGAAAATAGAGAGGAAGTTACTATGAGTGACAATGCGGATCTGTCGCGTTTATATAAGGAAAAGGTTTCCTCGTAAGTTCGTAGAAAATTACTAGGAACTTACGAGGAAATTGCTATGCCCGTGTTTCTATTTACGAGGAAATTACGAGGAAAGTGTCCGTTTTTCCTCGTAAGGTCCTCGTAAAACCTCTACTAGGGCTTTACGAGGAAAACTCTTTACGAGGAAATTGCTATGCCCGTGTTTTCGATTACTAGGGCTTTACGAGGAAAGTGTTTGTAAATCCCTAAACCCCAAACCCCGAACCCCAAACCACAACTTCCATAACTTATAACCTCTTCTACAACTAAAATCCTAACCTCTTCTACACCTAAATCTCAAATTCATTTTTTGTGATTAAACAAACTTATAAAACATACATAATTAAAATTGGTTTTTGTGATTAAACAAACTTATAAAACATACAACATAATTCATTCGGATACATTCTCATAATCCGTAGAAACATCATCATTTTCGACAAACTCGTCCTCAACACCGTCGTCCGTTGAGTGATCAGGGACATCTTCGTATTCACGATTATGCGGATCAATGAGTAGGATGTCATCAATTTCTGCTTCAGGTTCCTCGATTTCATTGGTGTTTTCTTCTTGCAATGGTGGTTCTTCTCCCTCGATTATCCGTCCTCGAGGTGTCACTTTGATGACAGCTAACCAGTTTATTCCCGTTGTAGTAAGTCGAGGGTATGGAATGAAGCAAACTTGATCTGCTTGGGAAGCTAATATGAAAGGCTCGAATTTGTTGTACCTTCGTCCACCATTGACGTCAACTACACCGTTCTTGTTAATCCGAACACCTCTGTTGACGACGGGGTCGTACCACTCACACTTGAAGATAATGCATTTCAAACTCATACCTGGAAATTGAACTTCATAAATCTCCTGCAAGATCCCGTAGAAATCTGTTTCGCCTTTCACACATATTCCATAATTACTTGTCGCCCGGTGTCTACCATAGTCATAGGTATGAAAAGTATAGCCTCGGGTGAAATACATCGATGATGTAGTGACCTTTGCAACTGGACCTTGAAGTAATTCGCGAAACCATGCGGGATATTGAGGATCGTCATAATCAACCTGCAACAAAAAGTAATATAACTAATATTAGACTTACTTTGTGGTAATGTACATGCATGCATACAATTTAAGTAATAATAAATACCTGTTTCCTCAACCACTTGATAAAGTGTTGATCTTTCCTTTTGTCTAACTCAGACGTCGATATACCAGGTATTGCTTCCTCGACTTGAGTCATAAATCTCCTGTAAAATCATAAATGTCATGTTATATATTTAATATTGAAATATATATATATATATAAGTGTGTATGTTAAAATATTTACCTTTCAAAATAAGCAATCAATGGATGCTCGCAATTAAGAAGAATATAAATGTGTGCACTATGGACGTCTTCATCACTCGACCACCAAACCTCTTTTAATTTCCCCCCCAGTCGCCCGATTTGACAAAAGATGTCTGGAACATCGTCTTCCATATATGTCGGCACGACACCACCATCATCGTATCTTCTTGGAGCTCGTTTCCTTGTACGTACTTTCGGTGCAAAGTAGTACGATGTGAAATGTGATGTTTCTTCCGTCAAACTTCCCGCAACAATAGAACCTTCCACTCTTGCAAGGTTTTTGGCTTTTCCTTTCAAAGTTTTCATGGCCCTTTCATACTGATACATCCATCCATAATGCACAGGTCCACGAAGTAATGCCTCATACGGGAGGTGGACAACTAGGTGTTCCATGACGTCGAAAAAAGAAGGCGGAAATATTTTCTCCAAATTGCAGATTAAGACAGGGATGTTTTCATGAAGTTGTTGGACAACTTCCACTTTAAGAGTGCGGGTGCTCAGATCCCTAAAAAATGCTCCAATTCCTATATATGTTTACAAAAACAAACATAATCCACATAATTAGTAAATATATATATATATGTATATAAAGAAATAATTAATCATATCATCGTATTATATTAATTAATTACCTGAAAGTGCTTCATGTACTTTTGCCGGTAGTAGCTCCCCAAACGCAAAGGGAAGTAGTCGTTGCATGAAGACATGACAATCATGGCTCTTCATCCCGGAGAACTTTTGCCCTTTCTCAACACATCTTGAGAGATTTGAAACATACCCATCAGGGAACTTCACTTCTGAAGCCACCCAGTTGAACAATGCAGACTTTTTATCTGATGATAGTCTGAATATTGGAACTGGAACTTGCCCATTGCTTTTTATATGTAACTCACTCCTTGAGCAGATATCGGGTAAGTCTAACCTCGATTTTACGTTGTCTTTCGTCTTCCCTGGGACGTTCAATATAGTGTTCATGATGTTCTCAAAAAAGTTCTTCTCTATATGCATCACATCGAGGTTGTGGCGCAAAAGAAGATCTTTCCAATATGGCAATTCCCAAAATATACTCTTTTTGTGCCAATTGTGCTGAACACCATAAGAATCAGGCATATTACTGGGAACATGCCAATTCCCACCATGAGGAGCTGTTTCTAGAGCACAGTAGTAATCGATTTGCGCTTCGATTTGTTCTCCAGTTAAATATGGAGGAGGAGTGTCTCTGACAACCCTTTTGTGCCTGAACAATTTCTTGTTTCTTCGGTATGGGTGGTGGATGGGAAGAAATCGACGGTGACAATCAAACCAGCTAGTCTTCCTACCATGCTTCAACTGAAACGCATCTGTCATTCCATTACAATATGGACAAGCTAATCTCCCATGTGTAGTCCACCCAGACAACATACCATATGCAGGAAAGTCACTTATGGTCCACAAAAGCATCGCTCGCATCGTAAAGTTTGTTTTCGTTGAACAATCATATGTCCTCACCCCTGTTGACCACAAATCTTTCAACTCTTTTATCAGTGGTTGTAGAAAAACGTCAAGAGATCTTTTTGGATGTTTTGGACCAGGTATTAATATGCTCATGAATAGAAACTCTCGTCGCATGCACATCTCCGGTGGCAGGTTATACGGTGTAAGAAAGACAGGCCACAATGAATATTGTCTCCCAGACATTCCAAATGGACTAAATCCATCAGTGCATAATCCAAGATACACATTCCTGCTATTGCGAGCGAAATCTGGATGTACATTGTTAAAATGTTTCCAGGCTCTTGCATCTGATGGATGAGTCATCTCTCCATCCGTCTGAGTATGCTCGGCGTGCCATCTCATCCCTCCAGCAGTCTCCTCAGATTGGTACAATCTTTTCAATCTGTCTGTGATTGGTAAGTACCACATCCTTTGGTACGGTACCCTATTGCGCCCTCGACCTTGCGGTTTGAATCGTGGCTTCTTACAAAATCGACATTCTTCTAACTTCTCATCATCTCCCCAGTAAATCATGCAGTTGTCGATGCAAACATCTATCGTCTCCGAGGGCAACCCAAGACTATATACCAATTTCTGAATATGATAATAAGATTCAGCAGACACATTGTCTTCTGGCAAATACTCTTTAAACAAGTCTGTCCATGCATCCATACACTTTTCAGGTAGATTGTGATCGGTTTTAATACTCATCATTCTAGCAGCCAACGACAATTTAGACAGACCTTCTCTACAACCACTGTAAATTGGCTCATTCGCAGCTTCTAACATTTCATAAAACTTTTTTGCATCTAAGTTAGGTTCTTCAACTTCATCATCATCATGGGTTACAAATGCATCACCTACCATATCATGAACCCTATCACAATCTACCATTTGTTCCTCTTCGTGATGATAGTTATTACTACTGCTACCTTCATTACGCAAATTCTCAACTGGTTCAATCTGCAAATTGCTATTACTACCGCTACCTTGATTCCCAAAACTACCATCTTCTCCATGTTGATACCAAATATAATAATATGGCATGAAACCTCTATTTATTAAATGCTTCCAAACATTTTCACGAGGGCCTAATTTGGTATTGCAACATTTTCTACAAGGACAGAACATCTTACCACTTTCTTGCGTGAGTGGTGTAGAATTTGCTTGATGCATAAACGTCTCCAATCCCTCCAGAAATTCTTTCGTCACCCTCCCGTTATCATCTCTGTGTGAATACATCCACTTCCGCAACTCGAAAATATTTCCTGGACCGGACATTTTGTTTTGTGTTTTATCAAGCTTATAGCTGATTGTTTTTTGGTGTGTTTCAAATGAATCACATATGGTGGTATTTATAGAAAATTTTAGAATCTGAGAATTTACTAGGAAATTGCTAGGAAAAGTAGGTACAAAACACGTTTTTGATTTTAATTCGATATTTTCTATCCACTTCCTCCTAATTTCGTAGTAACATAACCTTTCCTCCTAATTTCCTAGTAAGATTACTAGGCCTTTACGAGGAACTGGCTATGCCTAGTAACAATACTAGGACTTTACGACGAAATAGCTATGCCCGTGTTTCTATTTCTTCGTAAAGTCCTAGTAATAACTTTACTAGGACCTTACGAGGAAACTGCTAGGAAAAATTTTCATAACTAAATTTTCCCTAAACTAACCATCTATAATCTAAATTCCCTACACTCTAACCTTAAACCTAAACCCTAAACCCTGAACCTAAACCAACAACCATAACTTATACCTATACATCTTCCTAAATCCCAAATCACAAATTTTTAAAAAAAAACTAATAGAAGTATACAGTCATCAGAACGGTTTTTATCAACCCCACATAGCTTTCCTCGAACTATCTACTTCAAGAAAAGTTGAGGAAAAGCTACGCTGAGTTGATAACAAACTATTCTGTTGACGGTGAACTCCTTTCAGTTACGAATTGAGTATTTTCTATTTGTTTGGTGTGTTTCAAATGAATTACATGTGGTGGTATTTATAGAGATTTGAGAATTTACTAGGAAATTGCTAGGAAAAATAGGTACAAAATTTAAATTGGATATTTACTATCAAGTTCCTCTTAATTTGGTAGTAAGAAAACAGTTCCTCCTAATTTCCTAGTAAGCTTGTACTAGGATTTTACGAGGAAATATTTTATTACGGCTTTACGAGGAAAGTGACTATTTCCTCGTAATGGCCACGTTAATGTACTACGACCTTACGAGGAAACGTATTTCTCGTAACTTTACGAGGAACCTACGAGGAAATCTGGTTTCCTCGTAAACTGGAAGTGAACTCGTAGTAATTTTACGAGGAATAATTTTCCTAGTAAAGTTTCCTAGTAAATGCTTAGTTTTCTTGTAGTGTTTGTATTATGTGATTCAGTGACCATAAATAAAATTATTACTCTCTCCGTTTTCGAATAAGTGTCACTCTGACACTTTTTACACAGATTAAGAAAATTATTGAAATATATGCAAATTGTTATTAATTACACTTTTTACCAATAATATTTTAGATAAAGAAAATTATTTATAAAATTAATACAATTTGCAATTAATTTTTAGCTGAAAGTATGTATAATTTACATTAGAATTGTAAAGTGACACTCTATATTGAACAAGAAAAAACAGCTAGAATTACACTTATTATAAAATAGAGAGTACTATCTTTTTTTTTGACATCGAACGGCCATTCTATTACTCAAACTTGAGGTGGTCTGGGTAACCAGACCGGAATAGAACAATCAATGAAATGTAACTCCCTATGGAAGGATCTTGCTGTTTTAGCTAAAAAATCTGAAACATGATTGAGCTCGCGAGGAACATATGAAATGTCGAAGTCCGGGAAGCAAATCTGCAGCGTCTCTATCCTCTCCAGTTCTGTTGAAAAGCTTGGCCAATCTTGGGGTCTCTTGATCATGGCTATCAGTTCTTTACAGTCTGTTCCCATTGCCCATCGCACTGCTTCTACTTCAGAGTGCAAGGCTGATTCTCTTCTATGAAGGTTTCACGTCCCCATAAGTTGTTTGCTTTCTCCACTGTCCAGCCATACTCATCCACATCCACTAAATTGAGCTTGAGGTGTCCATGAACCATCTACCAAACAAATATTAGCCAAGCTTATGACTTGGGTCTCCTGGTTGATGTTCTCTTGTATCACTGGTGGTATCGTCTCATTTGCGTGGTGCAAAGAGTACTATCTTTTCAGATGTTAAATTTATAGCTATGTGATATCAACTGATATATTTATAGTTGCCAAAATAAAAGGGTGATATATGACTTCTTATTTTGACGCGTTCAAAATTAAAACAGAAAGTTATTTCTTGATCTTTTTCCAAAACGAGAAAACATTCGCACATATGATAAGTACTAAGTACAAAATCATGTAAAGCTTCCATCTGCCAAATCACTAACCGTATCACAGAGAATCTGAAAATTCCAGAAAATAAAATATAAGAAACATTCATTTTTTTATGGGAAAACAATTGAGCTTACTGCTTTTACGTCTAATTTGAGAGAAAACTAAAACCCACGTCTGTTCTGAAAAGTCAAAGATCTCCAAAAGCTATCACTACCTTGATCGAAACGTATTGTTCATCTCAAGTTTTCCAGGGCGTTCTACTGATTTGTAATGTCATAGTTTACTTGTATGTATCATTTTAGATCAAAATTGTGTTCTCTTTGTAATACCCATGCCGTTTGATTCAACATCGTAAACAACATCTCTTATCATTGATTAGATCATTCGTAATACTGTCACATGTTTTAAATGTATCGCTCGAGTAATTTGGCTCTTTATAGTATTGTTTGTATCAATTAACAGGAGTAATGGTGTTGTTGATGGCATTTGGAGCTTAGAATCAACAGTAGTAATTTAACCATAACTATGGGAATCTTGTCACGCAGGTAAACAAGCTTCTTTATCTCGTTTATTTTCTTCTTCTTCTCTCTATAGATGCAGATAAAGCTTTAGATCAGATGATAACTGTTGTTAGTACAGCCCAACAAAAAGTAGAAGACCAGAAGATCATGGCATGAAGCTTCTTGCAACTGCTTTGTTTTCTGTAACTTTTGGTATTCTGATTGGACTATCATTTCCATCTTTATGGATCACTAAGGTTAATCTTCTTTCTCCTCAATCTTTTTCTTCTTCGTCTTAGATTTTTCTTCATATGTTGCATTTTGTATCGTGCAGGCTAGTCTACCAAAAAACCTTCTTCGTTCCATTGCTCTCTCACATATATATTCAGATACTGCAGCTCCTACAGAGGCCATTGATAACTCAAAGGCATGTTTCTGTAATTGTTTTGAGAAGAATGACACGTTTGTTTGCATGTTTCAAGAACAATGTGATTCACATTCCGTGCAGATATGGGTTCCTTCCAATCCTCAAGGCGCTGAGAGATTGCCACCAGGTATTATTGCATCTGAATCAGACTTGTACTTGCGCAGATTGTGGGGGAATCCTGACGAGGTTTGTTTCTCCAAACACAATCTCATTCTTGGATTATAAACTTCTCATTTGTGATAGATTCAATTTTATTTTCTCTGTTTCTTCAGGATTTGAAGAATAAACCGAGATATCTAGTAACATTTACAGTGGGTTATAACCAGAGGCACAATATAGATGCATGTGTTAAGAAGGTTGCTTCTCTTACCCTGTATTGTTTTTCTGTTCTTTTGCTTAATAGTCAACTCTTAATGTTTTTTCCCAAAAACAGTTTTCAGATAGTTTCACCATTGTTCTGTTTCATTATGATGGGAGGGTAAGTGAGTGGGATGATGAGTTTGAGTGGTCAAAGAATGTAATACACATAAGTGTCCTCAAGCAGACCAAATGGTATAACTTTTCTTAACTATACCTCCCTCTCTTTTCTCTAATCGTATGAGTTTCTTGACTCTCCTATGTATTATGAATCTAAGGTGGTATGCAAAGAGATTCTTGCACCCTGACATTATAGCCCGGTATGATTATATCTTCATATGGGATGAAGATCTTGGAGTTGAACATTTTGACGCAGAAGAGTGAGTTTCTTTTACACTCACTACCATTTTCTTTTTCTTTATATCATCCTTTCTAAATGTTTGTTATTGCAGATATGTACACATGGTCAAGAAGCACGGCCTTGAGATTTCACAGCCTGGTTTGGACCCAGAGAAAGGGTCTACCTGGCAGATCACTAAAAGAAGAAAACATACTGAAGTCCATAGGTATATATGACTCATATACAACTTCATCTTACATGTCTTTTGTTACATTTTTTTTACATATATGGCTTTGCAACTTACCAGGGAAACAGATGAAAAACTTGAATGGTGCTCCAATCCTCCTCGGCCTCCATGTGCTGCGTATGTTTTAAAAAATATCTTTATCAAACTCCATGTTCACATGTCCTCATATATAAATTTGTTTTTTTTTATAACATAACAGATTTGTAGAGATTATGGCTCCTGTATTCTCAAGAGATGCATGGCGCTGCGTTTGGCATATGATCCAGGTTACAATTAATTACTTTTATCATCTCTTGTCTTCTTCGTTCTATTTTGTAAAGATACAGTTTATTTTCCATAAGTCTTACTTACACCTTATTATGAACGGATAACAGAATGATTTGGTTCACGGTTGGGGACTTGACTTTGCACTCAGAAGATGTGTTGAGGTACACAAAACGTTACCAGATGCTTAGCGTTGCTAAAATGTTCTTGTTTTAAATCGATTAACGAAGATGCTTTCATATTTATATCTGAAAATGAAGGAGCCTGCGTATGAGAAGATAGGCATAGTAGACTCACAGTGGATCGTTCATCAGTTTATCCCTTCACTTGGCAGTCAAGGAAAGGAAGAAAACGGGAAATCCCCATTGGAAGGGGTAAGAAAGCTTGGCCTTGTCTAAGAAGATTGGTCTTGTTATGTACTCTAGAACAATAACTTGACAAGCAAGCAACTAGATGTATCCCAGTGCGATTATGTTTATGCAGGTGAGGGATAGGTGCCATATGGAATGGAAAATGTTCGAGCGCAGAGTAGATAAAGCAGAGAAGGAATATTTTAAATCGTTACAAGTTAAAAGCCAATCCAGTTCAACCACCTTTCAATAGGATCTTATGATTTTTGCTGTAGTCTATATTGCTTCTTCCAAACATTTACATACACATCTTTATCGATAACACATATATATATATATATATATACCTCTTTAATCAGATACTGTTGGATAATATAAAGATGCTTGTTAATAAAATTCTTCATATAGTTTATTATATCATTTTTTTGCCAAAAATGACTTTTGAGGTTCTGAAACAGAACTGGTGTGTGGACTTGGTAAGATTTGGCCATTTTGTGTGTTTAGCATGTCCGTACAGAAAAGGAGAAAGGTGCAGAGTGTTGTGTGTGTCTTTGTGGGTTTAAAGAGGAAGAGGAAGAGGAAGTATGTGAGTTGGTTTCTTGCAAGCATTTCTTCCACAGAGCTTGTTTAGACCACTGGTTTGGTAATAATCACACAACCTGTCCTCTTTGCGGATCCATTCTCTAGTGGTGGAACTATCTTGTTTAACAATCTCCCCTCTTTTTTTGGCTTTTGTTATGTTAAGGAAGATACCAACATTCAATTTCCTCTGTATTGTTTTGGGATTTATCGTTTCCCTCTTTTGGTGTGAAAAGGAGTTTTTTTTTCATAATAAAGGACTTTAATTGTTGGGTTTTGTTGTCTAATGCAAATCTTAACTAATAAAGTTGGCTTCTAATCTCTCTTTGGGAGGATTTTTGACAGCTGTCCATTCTCTGATTAAACTCACCGTTTAACTTAAAAAGGATTTCGATTCATTGTTTGGGTTTTCATTGCTCTATGGGCTTCCAAAATAATACATCAGGACCAGGTTTTATCTTGGGTTTTCCGCTCCCGTATTCATTGTCGCAGAGTTCCTTGAGCTTCTCTGAGGTTCGACACCTTCTCTCTTTTTCATCTATGAAACGGCTCTTTGATTATTCACTGGTCCGACTTAATGGGCAGTTATACCCTTCTTCCACTCCGAAGTATTGAATCGCCATCATAGAGCTCTCTAAGTAACCGTTCGAAGCCCTATCCATAAATATCACTCCTTCGACCATGGACATCAGAGCTTCAAAGAAATTAAAAAAATCAGTTCGGCTTACCCAGTTCGACGATGGCTAACTCCTACATCATTTTTGGCGATTTGAAATCTGGTCGCTGCAACAACACCGCCGAAGTACGGTTGCTGAGGTTTTGGGAGGCAAGGCCTGCCAGGAAAGGAGATCTCTTGAGTCTGGACATGCTGTTTCTGGATGAGCATGTAAGCATCTTTCACATCTACTTATGGTGTTTTCTGTACGCTTAAAAATCTAATGCTTTCGAAATTTTCATTACAGATCATTTGAAGTTTACAGACACCAGCTCTTGGCTCCAAGTTCTCCACGGGGTCTCTGAATCCGTTACTCTTTCCCAGTGGATCTCTCAAAGATACACGTGAGTTTTCTTTCTTTCATTACAAAGCTCGAGCTAACTAATGATGATGTCTTAAGTCTAATGTTTGTTGTTGCAGTACCAATTAGGCTCGGAGTTAGTAAACGCTTGACTCTGTTGGAAGCAAGACTCTGTTGAAACTTATATGGAATCACCAACATGCCATCTTGTGTTGCTCTTTAAAAGTGAGTCAGAGTGTGCATACGGTAGTTTTTAGCATTTTAACCGTGCTTGATTGAATATAGCCTAGGTTATGTTTGCAGCCTCAACCAGTGTTTATGTTCGCAAACCAAGCTGGTTTAGATAGCGCTTGTGGCCTTACAAAACATTGCAATGGAAATGATCTTTGATGAATCTGGTCAAAAGGTTCTCTGCTCAGACTTTGCCAAGCTAATGCAACAGGCAAAAAAAGAAACAAAACAAACCCTTGCAGTCATAGAATGTCTGCGACTCATTTGTCTTGATTTCCTTTTGAGATTGTGTTATGAGATATAGGGGTATGAGAGGAATTGACTCCTTCAGGAATCAGTTTGTCTACAGTGGGGAGACATGTCACTTATGAACAAGCTGTTTTTTTTTTTTTGACTAAATGAACAAGCTGTTTCCTGGAAAGTGTTTGCTGCATCCGATAACAACAACAATAATAATTTGTTTTGTCTTGCTTTGTCCATTGTAAACTGGTCGTTTGTGTAGTCTCATCTCTTATAAACAAATTTACATTATAAACAATACTCCTTTTGTTGTTGTTGTAGTGTAAGTGTTGCCTCTGTTTTGATCAAATTTTTGTTGTGTATTACTTTTACATTTAATCATCTATCTATATAAAGTAGACTTTTTTCTGTTCTCATGACAAGTGGCATGGGGGCTTTTGCGACATGTGCCCCATTTGTTTTTCAATTTTACATTTTTAAATACTTCATTTTTTATTATTTCAATTTGGTCCAACACTTTCTAATTGCATTTTCTTTTTGGATTGGTCTTAATTTTTTAATCGTCATCTTAACCATTCATACATACAAGTGACTCTTAAATACAACTTATATCACTAAAATGATAAAAGAAAATGGGACGTCACACACAACCTTCCATCTTTCTCCATCTCTACATTCAAAACTAAAGTAATTCTACATATATAAATATACACTATTTTTTCTTAAGAAAAAAGCCTAGAAATTATATAAACAGTTGTATCTCTATATTTTATCAGATTAATGTCTTTAAATTGAATTTTTCATCATTGAATTCTTTATAAGTAAATCCTGCAAATCTATATGTATAGAAAAAATATTTGAAGAAGAAACATATTTTGGTGAAGAAGACAAAGAACGAAGACTAACTCACCTCACCTTATAATAAAATGTATTAGCGAGAACGAGCAGATGTTATAAAAGATAGAAATATAAAATACTAGGGGTTTGTCGGCGCTACGCGCCGGTTTTGCTAATATTATTATGATTTTACTATGGTTTTATAATATAGAACATTTCTCAACAGTATTTTAGAAAACAAAATATATATGATATTATAGAATTTAATAATTTGATTGTAGTTTTTGCAAAGTTACTATGAAAGAAATTTAAGTTTAAATATATGCATGACAGTTTGAAAGTGTAATAGCTGAATTTTTTATTATTTGATTGAAACTTATTAATTTAAATTATGATTTAGAAAATTTATAAATGTGGACTTCATCTTACAATGAATATATTAAATTAGAGTTTATACATATATATATATATATATATATATATATATATATTATGCTATGAAAATATTGCTTTCACATTATATATATATATATATATATATATATATATATATATATATATATATATATATATATATATATATATATATATATATATATATATATATATATATATATATATATATATATATCAATAATTAGATATAATAGTAAAGATGCCTAAAATTTTAAATTGATAAATTAATGTTAGTTATATAAACTGCATTTTTATTTATCTTTTATTTTGCGTCATCTCATTTGAAATAAGATGAACTTTTTTTGTCACGTTTTATACTATCAGCTTTGTATTTGTTTGGTTCAACTCGGGTTACTCTTCAGTTATCGGCTAAAATGGAACCGAACCGATAACCAAAAGTAAATGAAATCGATCTTGTTTTTGGCTAGATCCGTAACTGAACCGATATTCTTATTTTGGATCGGGTTCGAGATTTATGCCCGGACCTAGTTTTGTATATTGGGGTGATGGGGAGGTGTTATAATAGTTTGATGCTTTGGACTTTTCTAGGTTGATTTCAATTATATTTTGTGAGCGGTGCTTATGATGATAATTTCAAATAATCATAGGTGTAATATTAACCGCTAGTTTTTTTCTCGCTCTGGATTTGTAAAAATTAAGAAGTTGTGATTTTATCAATTTAACCAATCAGATGTATATTGATCGTAAAGATAAATTTGAAGTTAGTACGGTGTATTTTTAATCCTAAATCTTAGTATTAAGAATTTGAAAATTTTGATATTCATTGTTGTTGAGTAATTTTTTTTTGATGATGTATTTATGTGGCCATCTCTATTTGTTAAGAACATTATTTAATGTTTTTATTATGTTATATCGTAATAGGTGATAAGTTTACATATTTTTTATTTGTGTTTTTCAATAATATGTTTTGTATATAATAGTATAGTCTCTGTTGTAAAATTTATTAAATTTCAATAATTTTGCATTTGTTGTTTTAAGATTAACAGTTTAATGTTATAAATTTTATTTTATTTTTTATTTGAATTATTTGAACATTATTCTTTGTGATGTTTTGTGTTCTCTCTCCATATTTTAACATTAAGCCGTCATTATCTATGTATTTCGTTTACCTTTTTCTTGTGCTTTGCTTCTCACCTTCACCAAAAAAATACTCACCTATGTGTGTTTGTTCTTCCTCAGATTGTTTAGTATTTGTTGTAGATTGAGTTTATAAGTATCATGTTGTGTGGTTGTTACTCACAGCGTTATAGGTGTGTGGTTGTTACTCACAGTGTTAAGAGTTTCATGTTGTGTGTTTGTTACTCACAGCGTTATAGGTTGTTTCGGTCAATATTGGCTACTCTTTTTCTTATTTAGATTTTTGTTGATGTTGGGAACTGCATCTCCTTAGGTTGGATCAGAGTCTAGTCGTCTTTGATGTTGATTTCTTCTTCGTTAGCTTACCGTCGATAATTCATGTTCGGTTGGTTTTCAAGATCTGGTTTTTGATCATCAGACTTCTATGCTCTCTTTCATAGTTTGAGGTTGGCTACACGTTGCTGATTTCATTTGCTCGCGTCTCTAGTAGCTCTCTATTTTGCCAAATTTGCGACTACATGTTTAGATAGTGTTTTTTTGTGTGTATGCTCTGTAGATTTATAATGTTGTGTATGGTCTCAAGTTTGGGCTTTGGTTTCTTGGTGGTTAACTTTCATTCTCCCTCCTTCAGGCTGTATGTTTACTTCCCTTGCTTTTCTTAGTATAAGTCTGCGAAGTTAGATTCTCGAAATTTTGATGTTTTTTTATCTAGAGTTTTGTGGTTTTTCGCTGGTATGAACGTTTTTTCTGTGCTTGTTTAGTTTATGAGGTGCTTCGTACATCAAAGCTGGTGGTTGCGCTTATGTGTGTTAAATATTTGTTTTCTTGTTTCATGGCGATTTTTGCCTTCTATTGAATATTCTTGCTCTAACACGCTTTCTTGGTTCTTTGTATTGGTCTTTGATCGTGTTTTTTTGTATTCGAAAGATGTTTTGCCTCAGAGTTTATTTTTCTACTCTTTTCCGACATCTCCTTTTTATAACCAAAACATTCTATGATAAAGTGAACTAAGTTAATCTTTGTTCTTGATATCGTTTCAGTTCTAAACATTTCTTTAGTTAGTGTGTCTTTAGCATTTTGTTTTTCTCAGAGATTTTATGTTTCGATCATGAGGTGTTTTTAGTTTATTTTTCTTAACTTGGTCAATATTAAAATAAATATATGATTTGTAAATGAAATAATAGATAATTGTAATAGCTAATAAAATAGTGAAGTTTATGGTATTTTTAGTTGTGAATAAATTAAAAAGTAAAAATTTATGTATATTATTTTATTTATTATTTTATTCACTTTGTATTTTGTAATTAATAAAATGGATTATCAAACTTAAAAAAATGATGATTATTGTGAAAATTATTGGATATTGTACAATAAGAAAGTGGTGAACCAAATTGTAATAATCTAAAAGAAAAAAATCTAAAATGTAAAAAAATATAAGAAAGGGACACATGTCAACAAAGTCCCCTTCCACATGTCTCAAGAAGAGAGAAAAGTCTACTTTATATATATATATATATAGATTAGTAAAAACAAAGAAACACGATCAAGCACCAACACAAACATTCAAAAAAAGCAGATCAGAGAAAAAATAATCACTGGAAGTTCAAAATCACCACGAAGAAAAACGACACATGCCTAAAGCACCATGAACACAAAGCGCTGGCAAGAATCCCATGCCGGTGAAGAACCACAAAGCTCTAGATAGAAGGCATCAAAGTTCTAAGAGACTAACTCTGCACACATATACCAAATGAAGCAGTGGAACGAAAAGAAACAACCTAAAGGAGGGATGATGAAAGTCAATCACCAAAAACATAAAAGCTTAATCTTGAAGCATGAAACAACCTTCAAAGCCCACAGAGCATACACAAAGGAAACACTATCCAAACATGTAGTGGCAAACATGGCGAAAGAGGGAGCCACCAGCGACGAAAATTGTAACAACGATAAAAGTTGTAACGAGATGAGAGAACGGAGAGGGAAAGGGAGATAAAATGACATCAATAAACTTTCGAACTGTCATCGAGCTATGAAAGCGAGCATGAAAGTTAAATCACTAAAAACCAGATCTTAAAAAACCAAGGCAAGCATGAACTATCGACGGCAATCAATGATGAGGAAGACAATATCAATGACAACTACTTTGATCCAACCCAAAGAAAGGCGGTCCCTAACATCAGCCAAAATCTAAGGAAGAAGAGAAACAACCAATATTTACCGGAAAGAGCCTATAACATGGTGAGAAACAACCACACAACTCAAAACTTTTAAACTTGATCTAAAACAAATATCAGATAATCTCACAAGAGAAGAAGGTAAGAAATAATGTGCAAGAATACCGGAAAGGTTAACGAAATACGAAGATAGTAACGACTCAAGGTCAAAATACATGAAGAGGGAGAAAGATATTTTAAAAGAATAATGTTAAAAAAATTGAAAAAGTAAAAGTAATTTTTATGCTGAAACCATTAATCTTAGAGGTAACTAATGCTTAAATGCAAAGTTGTTGAAATTCAACGTGTCTGATGATTAAGAGCAACAATCGCAGAGACATTGTTTCACAGAAGAACGCCTTGACCAAGCTTAGCACCTGCAGCTTTAAGACTTTTGAGAGAAACCGGAACATTAAAGAGGTTCAGTGATGGAAGCTTTGAAGCCAGAGGAAGTTTCAGGTTCGGTAAGAAGTTTCTAAAATCATCCGTAAGAAAGGAACTTAGAAGTTGGTTTTGGTGTGCTCACCACGTTGTCTTTAGCTGCATTGTGAGCTGGTTGAGAAGCTTTATTGTTTAGGAAAGTTTGGGTAGAGACTAACGTACCTCTCATGTCCTGTTGATCAAGAACTTCGATCAAGAAGCTTGCCAACCATTGGTTCTTGATTTGGGTATCTGTATCTGTTTAAAGAACTATATTGGTTCCATCTCATTTCTCTAAACCTCATAATCAATGATGCAGTAGGAATTAAACCTAAAATAAAAATAGTTTTGTAATTTTGACAAATAGTTTTTTTAAATGATAAAAAATTTGATAAATTCACTAAAATACATTTTAATATATAAACTATCTATTTAAATTAGTATAAAAATCCGGCGCGTAGCGTCGGTAAACCACTAGTAAGAACATATAATAGGGAAAAAGAAATATTCCTTTTTAAATATATATCTACTCTATCTATTAATAATAGGAATCCAGATTAATTCCAAAGGGTTTGTGTTTTTATAGGTATCTCAGATCTTGTGAAAAATTGCGACTGTTCGTTAAAAAGTTGTGTCTCTTCTTTACGAAAAGATACGACTACTTAAATGGTTTTGTCTCTTCTTCGTTAAAAGTTGCAACTGTTTAAATTGAAAGAGTGTGTGTTTTTACATGTAGCTTAAATCTTTTGAAAAATTGCGATTGTTCGTTAAAAAATTGTGTTTCTTCTTTATGAAAAGATGCGACTATTTAAAATGTTGTGTCTTTTTTTCGATAAAAATTGCAACTGTTTAAATTGAAATGGTGATTATTTTTATAGTTAGCTTAAATCTTTTGAAAAATTACGATTGTTCTTTAAAAAATTGTGTCTCTTCTTTATGAAAAGATGTGACTATTGAAAAGGTTGTGTCTTTTCTTCCATAAAAGTTGCAACTTTTTAAATTGAAAGGGTGTGTGTTTTTATAGGTAGCTTAATTCTTGTGAAAAATTGTGATTGTTCGTTGAAAAGTTGTGTCTCTTCTCTGATAAAAGTTGCAACTGTTTAAATTTCAGATCTTGTGAAAAGTCGTGATTGTTCGTCAAAGATGTTTTCTTATAAAAAGTTACGTCTCTTCTTTATTAAAATACGCGACTATTTAAAAGGTTGTGTCTCTTCTTTATTAAAAGATGCAACTATTTAAATTGAAAAGATATGACTTTTCAAACAGAGTTTATCAAAAATGTCTTTTTATAAAAAAAAGTTGTGTCTCTTATTTATTAAAAGATGCGACTATTTAAAAGATTGTGTCTCTTCTTTATTAAAAAATGCAATTATTTAAATCGAAAAGATGTGACTTTTCAAAGAGAGCTTTTCAAAATCTATAAATAGTCAATGTTTATGCACTTCTGAAAGTAAAATTTTTGCTATTCTAATAAATAATAATATGGTGAAAAAAGTAGTTTTATGAAGTTACTTGGTTACAAATTTTTTGAAGATGTTCAAATGAAACATTGTCAACAAAAAATATTAGGAAGAGTTTTACATGTTTGGATGGCCAAAAATCCTAAATGGAACAATGAAATTATTAGTCTTAATTTTCTTCTACTGGATAAAAATGTTTGTTTGTATGTTGTTTTTATCTTAAGAAAAGTATATTGTTTTATAATTATATGTTTTTTTTCTTTTGGTTGCAGAATGACACAATCGTTGGTTATATTAATAGTAAATATATCCAACAATTTGAAGAGTATCTAGATGAGGGAAATATTTTCTTGATCACTGATTTTGAAGTTTGAAAATCGTCAGAAAATTATAAAATAACGTGCCATCAGTTTCAATTACAAATTAATTATCAATAAAAATTTGAGATTATCAATGATCCATAAGTTTTGATTGATTTTGATAAATTTAATCCTTATTAATATAGATTTCCCCTGCGATATCGCAGGGGTTCCATTCCAACACGTCAACTATGAGAGCATATGCGAAGGTAAAAAATGGCTTCGCGTCTCAAATATATTTGGTTGAATTTTGGGGATTTGTAGGGTGTTTAATTACATTAAAAATTACTTAAAACATACTCCAAGTCACTGCTTTTTTCATATAAAGCATGACATCTAGACAACGTTGGACCATTCATGGGGAGAACGATATACTAGCGGGCAAATTGGATTTGATTAAACCGTGGACCGAACACTCATCCAACACACAAATTATGTTAGAAACTCATGGAAATGTGATTTTAAAGTGGGACTAAGGTTCGGAAGTAAAGAACAATATATACCAGCTATAGTCTTTATTTGTTTATTTAGATGCACCTTTTTAGATAAAGTCAACATCAAATCCATTTTGTTACAAAAACCAAAATAAAAACCAGCAAACAAAGAAAATAAAAAGACGAGACAATATATGTCATTATTAGAATCTATATAAAATATGGTGTGTCCTTATTGTTTCTTATTATTCATCATCAATGAACTAGACGCTCTAAGTCATCCACTTACAGAACTTGTTATGCTCAAACTTGATGAACTCCTCTGCTTCCTTGTCAACATCCTTTTTTTCTTGCGCAGCCTCTCTCCTACCCATCTTCTCGCTCTTCCTCCTCCTCAAGTCTGCATGTTCGAAGACCTGCATCGGTTCTTCAGTTACATAGGAAACGTGGAACTCTTTCATTGAGTCTTGGTGATGATGATGATGATGATGGTGGTGAGATTTGTGGTTGGAGGAGTTTTCAAGTACCATTCTTCTGGAAAATAAAACCCTTTTAGCTCTTTTAGCTTGTTATGAGTATGGTTTAGTTAGAGATACCATTGAATACTATCGGAGGTATCTTTATATAGAGATGTAGTGTGGTACCTGAAGTCAACAGAAAACGATAAGGTGAATTTGATTCCTTTTTCCTTATGTCTTTTCTATGCAAATATAGAAATATATTGTATGCACATGTCTATAATCAGGGACGGATGTAGTGAGGGGGAAGTGGGGTCAGCTGACCTCACTAATTTTTAAAATATATTTATTTTTATTTAAGAAAAAATGTAATAATCTCAATAAAAAATAAAATTTGACCCCACAAAAAATTATAATTTCAATAAAATAATTACAAAACATTAATAATTAAAGTTATAATTTGTAGTTTTTAATGGTTTATAAATTTATGTTTAAAAAAAAAAATTGATTCCGGTACCAAAAATTGTTGGCTCCCCCCACTGTCTATAATAGTCTGATAGAGTAGGATCTAATACGCTATAGGATGTAAGATTTGAGCTTCAACAACAAGGATTATTATTTGATTGAAGAACATTTTACAACGTGCAGCACACTATTCGAACGGCGTCGGATCCTTGAGGTGTAGTTGGCCAAGGGTTTTTAATGTTCAAAGGTATATATGCCATGAGCATAAATGGAACGGTAAATAGTACTTATGCTAGTTATTTCATCAAGAATGATAGAATTAGATTCTTTAAAAATGATGCATCTTGTGCGAAAGTTTAAAACTTTAAATGGAGACATAAAGAAAAACGTGGTTCTCTTTGTCATATAGAGACGTGCCCTTTGATGCAGCTTTTGACTGTATAAGAAAAGATAAACAAATGCCCAATAGCCTTAAAAAGAAGAGACGAGATTGTTACAGGCCCGGGTCCAGTATGCAATCGTTTTTACAAAAATTAATATAAAGTTGACAAATAAATGGCCTAATAGCAGTAAAGTTGTTTCAGACAAATCAAACTAAGTGAGAACGAGATTAGGTTTTGACTCGAGTCAACTACAACCCAACCATCACCACTAATTCACTTTTACCGTTGTTCTTCTCTGTAGTATCATCAAAGACGACTTGATTTGCCATTGTAGCACTATTCTGTCTCTACAAGTAACATTTATTATTTAATACTAATCTGATAGTGTCCTTTGAAACACTTTAAACGCCAACATTTTTTTAAACATCTGATAACAACTGAAAGTTCAGTAAGGCATAGAACAGAAACAAAGCAAGAAAACACATCTTAAAAGCTCAATCTTAAGGGAAAGACTGAAAGTTCGAGCAACCACGACGGACCACCAAGTCCAAAATAAGACTGAAATATGCCATTGCAAATGCCAACATCTAGAGGGGATATGTTTAATTCCAATTTTTTAATAAAAAATTAAAAAAAAATTATCACTTTCTGACAAAACTTTACAAATTTCAAATATTGTAGCAAGATAAAAAAATAAGAAGAAATTATCAGTAATTTTAATTTCAGACATTTAAATCACTATAAAAAACATTATATTATTTCTGACGATCGTCGGTTTTGTCTCGCCAATTTTTTTTATTTTCGTGTCAAAAAAAATCATCGAGAATCCGCAAAAAGTTTCTAAAAATATTTTGGTTTTTGAGATGGACTTTTTTGAACCATTCAGACTATTACACACACCTCAAGTGACACTTTCACATATAAAGGCAATATATACAATGCAAATACAAGATATGAGAAATAGATATCCTACTATTGACTGACCACCCAAATGGAGAGATTCTGTAAGGATCCGATTTGGAGCACCGACTATGGAGAAGTGACTAGTTTAACCTATTTTTGTGTCCGGTTCAAGAAATTATAGATTTATGTCCAAGAAAAGAGTGTTATCAAGTTTCATTCAACAAAAAAAGTGTTAACAACGACAAAAATTATATATTATAGAAAAAGGACTATTTGTGAAATAACAAAAAAGAACAAAATTAGTCTTCGCATAGTATTTGCAAAGAGATATAAAAAGAAGAGAGAGAGAGAAACTAATTTTGGTAGTATATTAATTTTTTTGGGTCAAATTAGTATAATTAATTTTTATTTTTGAGTTATTGTGTGTAATCACTGTTATATGAAATATGTTTGGTTTTTGACCAAAAATGAAATGTGTTTGGTCAAACTTATGTCTTTTAGTGCCCACCAAAAAAAAAAAAAAACTTATGTCTTTTAGTAAAAGTCGTTTTCGATAGTTCGCTTTTATTTACGATTACTTCACGGAAACTAATAAACTACATTTCTAACCATGCAATGATGCAAATTCGAGTAAATATACGGTTATCTATCGAGTTTAGATGGAACAAAATTCTCGGACGGTCGGACCTTTGATTTTTTTTTTTTGGAGCAAAAGTCGGACCTTTGATCAAACCTCAAACGCGAGTGTAACGCTATTGTAGTCTTCGAAATGTGTGCTTCCGAAGATTTGAGAGGGTTTGGAGAAAAGAAGAAGACAAGCTTGTCTTTATGGATTTTCGAAGTCAACTTATTATAAAATCTCTAGTCTTCTAGATATCTCCTTTTGTCCTTTCGGTGTTGGCTTCATTCCCCCTCCACGAGTATTTTTAGTTTTTATAATTTATCAAATTTTTATCTTCTTTAACTTTGCTTTTACACGACATATGTCACAATATTTATCAGTTAACGTTTCTCTTACTGATTTACCAAAGAAATAAACCAATATTGTCCTTGCGAAAACCAATCTAACTTGGTAGATAATTAAACTAATCATACAACTAGATGAAGAAACAAAAGACAAAAGGCTTTTTGAGTTAGCTAACCCAAACTATTGTCATAATCCTAAAGAAACAGTGGAGTGACCAGCACGTAAAAACGCAACCATAATGGTTTAATAATCATGAATGCAATACTGATATAACATTCCGGCATTTCCATTCTGGTGCACCTTAGCTGAATCAAACCCACCTTCATGGTCCACCCAACCCAACTCTCCATGATATTTCACCTGACCGAATCCGTTTCCTTCAACATTGACGTGATCCGGTAAACGAAGATCAGTCTGAAAACCAGTCTCTAGCATTGTCGGGAAAACACCAATGGTAATTGGAGGTGTACCAGCTTGTTGAGGGACAGGTTTGGGCAAGAAGCTTTGAACAATTTCTTCAAGAAGACCAGACCCAGCTGGTTCTGGTTCAAGGATTGATATCATGCTCTCGTTGTCAATGGTACTAAACCTCTTCGCTTTAGGTGAGTGATCTTCGGCGACATCGTTACGATTAGCGAAAGAATCATAGACTGGGCCGCTTACGTTAGAGAGTGGGTAAGCGAAAGGAGAAAGAGATTGAGAGTTCAAAACGTCGCGTCGAAGGAACATGTTCATCGGAGGAGACGAGAAAATACGATGGTGGTACGCATCAAGTGAAGGGATTGGGTAAATGAAGTTGGTTCGAGCTTTATGACCACGCATGGCTCTGGCGGCACAGTCGTATGCGCAAGCTGCTTCCTCAGCAGTGTCAAATGTTCCCAGCCAACGTCTCTCCTTGGACATCGGGTCGCGTATTTCAGCAGCGTAACGACCCCATGGCCTACGCCTCACGCCGCGGTACCTGATGGTGGTGCCACCGGAAGCGCCAGCTCCGGGGGCAGATTTTGCGTTGGTTACAACTCCGGGAGAGCATGGAGCGGTGGAGGATGTTCTTGATGGCTTTCTCTTCAGAGAATGGTTGTTGGTTTCTCTGTGCTCAGAACCTTCTAGTCTCATGATTGCTTCATCCATGGTTTGACCTGAGTGAGGTTTTATTTATGCAAAGAAAGTATTTATTTGCTATGTGGTTCTCTTAAAGTTTTTGAGGTACCTGAATGTATATTGGTAGCTGATAGCGTATTTATAGAGAGAAAAATAACAACATTTCTTTAAAATAGAAGAGACGTACTTCTTTTTGACTTCTGATCACACTATGTGAGATAAAGTAAAAGTAACGAAGTTCATGTTCCACGTTAGGACTTGTGTCTTTATTTTCTTACGGACTTACATTACACTGGGGTAATAACTTACACTAGATTTTTATATTTTTTGTTAGAAAAATATATTTTACATAATAAAAATTATTATTTTTGATAAATTATATATTTTAACTTTTTATGAAATTTCTCTTAAATTTATTTCTATGACTTATTTTTTTCTATTTGAAATATGACTAAATTTTTGAAGACTCTAAATAATTTTAACATGTTATATGATTTTATTTATTTAACCCAAAATTAAAATTATTATACACTGATTTCTTTTAATTTAAATTAAATATTTTATTTCTTCAACACTCTTTGTATTGAAAAAATTCATTTGTGCATTTCAAAAAAAATCTATAATTTTATTAAATTTAGTTTATATAATTCAGTTTTTCTTTTAAATGAAACTATTTTTAAGGATTTGAGATAATTCAGACCCTTATAATGATTTTGTTGATTTAATCATTTGTTATTTCAACTTGATTTTATTTTAAGGCTTCATTTAATAAATGTTTTCGAATAATTAATAACGTGAAAGGTCTTATAAATAATAACATATTGTATTCTTAAAATTTAAATGTGAAATATAAAAACCATAATTTAAGTTGGTATATGAAATTGATCTTCTTTTTGTATTTTTCTTATATATATTGATTTTTTTAATAATGGTTATTGGGAAATATTTTAGTAAAAATAAAATTTTGAATATCTGCATATGTTAAATAAATTTTTGACAGAAATCAAGTATAAATTATTATTTTGATTTGAAATATTTATATAAAATTTTAAATTTTATTTTATGATTATTTTAGACAAAAAAAATATTTTTAAGTAATTAGATTAGTCTATTTTTGTATATTTTAAAACTGATCCAAGTAGATAGTTTTTATAATATAATGTATTTCTAATTTTTATTAATAACATAAACCATTTTTTTCTTGACATACTTTTATCTATGTTTCATAATTTTATTTTTTGCATTAGTTTTCTATGAATTATTATTAATTTTCTGACATTTGTTTTGAAAATTGAACTCTTGAAATTTTTATATTTGACTAAACTAAATAAGGTAATAATACTGTATTTAAAAAATTATATAATATAGAGGTCCATATGATATACTATTTATATTTCAGTTTGTGTTTTCATTTTCAGCATAAAAAATTGTAAATATAGTGACAGAATTGTAAATAAAAAAAAAACAGAAAGGATATTGTTTAATTTACTGTAAAAACAATGGATAAATAGTTTATTCATGTTTCCAAACAATTCATATTTATTATTAATTTATTGAAAATACAGTGGCAAGATGTGTAAATAAAAGAAATTTCACATCTCTACTATTTATGTTTCCAAACATATTTCATTTATTCTACTATCTGTGTTTCCAAACATCTCCAAAATATACTCCAACTTTAATAATATAGATAGAAGATGTCTTTTAATTTTGTTAAGTAACAATTCCGTAATTATACATATACTACTTTTATTTTCGTTATTGTCAGAGTTTCAAGATGTCTCGATAACGTATTTCATTTGTTTCTCATTTATTCTTTTGCTTTTTAATGTCCAAGACATATTAATTTCTTGAAAATAATAATTAAAACTAAACTTAAAAATTGAAACACTGAATCACGATTTTAAAAAGTGTATCCGTTCTGACTAATTTGAAAATACAAATTTGTTTTCACACTACAATTATATGAAACACTAGTGTTGTAGTATTTTAGAGCCTGTTCGTGAATAGTATTTTGGATAAAGAATAGCAGTCATCAAAGTACTATGGTAATAACAATAATTCAATTTTGCAAAAAAAAAAAACAATAATTCAATAAATACAATTAGTTAAAATATTAACAATAAATACAATTAGTTGAAAATGATTTAGACATTAGTTTGTGGATGGGAAATGAAATTGTGATGTTGGGAGTTGAAAGAAGAGGGGTTGAAAATCGTAAAATTATGATTCTGAATTAATAACTGGCGGCGCTCAGAAATTGTTCCTTCAACATGAGGTTATGTTTTGTCTGTTCTTTTTACGAGATTATGGTCAATTTGATTATTGAGGGGTTTGATTTATTTTTACTTTTTATGAAAACCTAAGTCACGTGGATGTGTCTCAACTAGGACTCCTTCTTCATGGCGTGTAGCCTCTTTAGAGTTTTCTACAGTTACTCGATTGTGACTAATGACCTCTCGCGTTTGCAGAAATTAGTCACACCAGTAATATCATCTCGTTTTGGTTAGTTAAAGTCCGCATGGGTCTTATACATCTCTTACACCATTTTGATCAATGTCAGTAAATCTTAAACGATAAAGTCATCACGTCCTCTACCGCCCAAACCCTAAGAGCATCCACATTAGTGAATCCCCTTTTGGGGTTCATAAATTTTTTTTAATATTTTTTATGGAGTTTTGAATAGTGGTGAACTTATTGATATTGTGCTTCTGCATTAGTGAACCTGAAGAAAAAGTTCATAAAAATAAAATAATTTTTTTTAAATTTTTTTTTAATTTTGAATTTATTTTGAATACATGAATAAAATATTATAAATTATATTTTATAAAAAAAATATTCATTACATTGATAATTGATAAACCTTTTTATATTTTTCAGTTTATTTTAATGTTGGTTAAATTGTTATTTGTTTTCTAACTATGAAGGTTTAAAAAAATATATAAAACTACATAGTTCATTAATCAATCTGTATACATACATCGAAAACTTCTAAGTTTGTTGAGATTATTTATAAACGCTGTCATGTTTGTGAGGTTTCTAAGCGTTTCTGATGATAAATCTTTTAGCTTTCAACCTCTAGTTCCATTAGCATTTCTCATTTACTCGCATTAATCTCCAATGATGTCTTTCAAGCCGAAGAATAAGTAGAAGCATCCCCTCCTCTTCAAGTCTTGATAAGATCATTTGGTTTCTATTTCCATGAACAAATCTTTGCATCTTCAGAAAATTTGACTTACCCGCATAAACAAAAATGACACTGACACACTCAATTTTTTTTTTTTGAACTGACACACTCAATTGTTGATAACCACGAACTGTATATTAGGCGAAAAAGATAGCACGAGACTTCAGAGTTTTGAGGATAAAGCTTGTCCAAAACTTTCAGGATCTTTTCGGATTCAATAAGAGATTTTTAAAAAGAAACGGTACAACTCAGAGTTTTGTTCTCATGTCTTCTATCCTCCTGGTGAGACTTGTTGTAAGATGAAAAACTGTCATAAAGTTTCCGAAATGCTACATTTGTTGCCGTATGGAATAAGATACCACTCTCCATTTGTAGTACGTTCAAGAGCCTCGTTGTCTACAAACCACTCACGAAGGCGGTCATCAGCCTTTCAAAATCAAAGATTCACACTTTTGATATTAATCACTCAAAATGGGTTTTGTTTAAGTGCCAATGAAGAAAAGGAAAGAAACATACTTATTGTCAGTGAGTCTGCAATTAGGTGACCTTCCTTCAAGTTTTTCACTGCAAAATGCATGTAAAATGTGACTTACTCAAATCTAAACACTTTGAGGTGTTTCTAGATGAATACAGAGAGAGAGAGAAAAAAAAGATGTAAACCTGTAACCACCAAGGACCCAGTCAAGCATCAAAGGCATAGTAATGTCCATGAAGGATCTTCCACCAATTATTCTCGGATGTGGTACTCTCGACTTGGCCAAGAACTACCAAACACACAGATATGAGAATAAAAGACTTACACAACATTATGCTCTTTAAATCATTGCAAACTATTAAGAAGTACTCACAGAGAGAGGACCAAGCCCAACACCTAAGTATGCTTTGTAAGTTGAAGCCATAATTGCAGCCATTCTCGCCATTCCATGTATAATAGCCACTCTAAGTCTTCTAGATTCTTCGTATCTGTTAGACCAATTCAAACATCATGATGTTGAAGTACTTATTGAACTTAAATGGTGTGTCTTAGTTATTACCTTTTCAAAGAGGAAACAATATCAACAATAAAGGCATTGAAATACCTGCAGTTTTATAAATACAAAATGTTATAAAGACAATGAGCTTAGGAAACAAATTACTAATTACTATGAGTATGCCAAAGTACTTTCACACAAGGAACCAAATAGTAGTCATGAAGCTAAAGCTGCTACTAAATCATTTAAGCAAAGTTCATCCGATAAACTTGAAAATACGTTATAAGCTAAGCCAACATAATCTATTAGGTGCTGCTAAATCAATCAGCTGAGAACATTATGTACTCTCCCTATCAAAGTGGCGTTAGCAACAGGGGAAGCAGAACCACCACCACTGCATGAGGCTGAGCTGTTGGCAACATATACAGTCTCCTGCAACATATACAGGCTGAGCTGTTGGCAACATATACAGGCTGAGATTACTAATCTCCTTCATGCGTTTGACTACATCTACAGTCTGTGACTGCATAGCCTCCATAAACCACTTCCTATCATCTTATTAACTCTTCTACGAGAAGACACATCATCTATGTTTCTCCCTGACATACTACAGTCCTTAACCGGTGTGGTAACATAAGGCGAACAACCTACATGAGACAAAAAAGAACCTACAAACATAAGTCAACACACAATAAACAGTATATGATTCAAGTTTCTACATTCAATAATCTCACCTGAAACCTGATGATTACTAGCTAACCCTTCTATGTTCTCAGCCATCTGTTTCTCAACCTCCAACGCTTTGTTCACCATCATCTGCTCAAGTAACGAATCATCATCAGATTGATGCAGTATATTCTGCATCTTCATCAGATCCTTTCGGAATTTGCATCTTTGGCCTAGGGATCCTCGACCCTTTGTAAGAGATATTGAAATTATCTCGTCTCCCTCTCGTGCTTCACTGCCTGCTTCTTCTGCTCGCGGCGGTCCATCCCGGCGCAGAAGCCTCTCCCAAAGAGGAGCTGAGCCTCGTGAGGGTTCTGGTTTCTACCCTTCGACGGAGAATCTGAACTTCGTCGGGAAGAGAAAGAAAACATTTTCTGATTTCTACCGTGGAAGACTCTCTCTCTCCTTGACACCTGGCTTGAACCGCATCAAAGAGGGTCACTCAGAAGAGTGGGTTCACAGAAATTGATTTATTTTTTATTTTCTTTTTTTAGGCCTATGAAAATGTGCCATAAACCCTCTTACAACCTTTGATGCGCTTGCTCTAACACAATTGGTTGCATGAGCCGTAAGAGCATTTATTGTTGCCATAAATGAATTAAAAAATCCATTCAATAAAAATAATAATACATAGTATAACAGAGGAAAATATATAAATAATTAAACTTAGAAGACAGTAATTAATTGTACAAAAAGATTTTCTATTTATTAAAAATATTAATAAAATAGTAAGTATTTATCATTAAATTTTATAACTAATTTTGAAATAAAATAACTAAATTATTCAATGTTTTATATCATAACCGAACAAATAATTTTTACTAACTTTAGTTTATTAATACTAAATACATTCAAAACTATAAATCACCAATATTTAATCATTCTAATTCTTTAACAATTGATTACATTGTTTGTTGCTTAGTAAATCCATGTATTTGTTTTGTTATCCATGTATTTCTTAATAATAAGCTTATGTTTTTAATATAAATTATCATAGACTCAAATTAGTATGGTAATATTATGCTTATGAAAAAGATGCTGCCCTTGATTTTTTTTAAATTGTTGCCGTAGGCAAAAGCTTATTTTTCTAGCACTGTCGCACGGCACTGGTTGCATGCAATATATATATATATATATATATATATATATATATATCAGCTATATGTATTCTTTTTATACGGAAACTATCACGTACATATATTATATACGATTTTTTTTTTTGATAATCCAGGTATCCATACTTTTCATTTAGTCGAACTATCCCACCGCGTCTAACCGGAACTGGCGAGGAAGGTTCTGGAAGCCAAACGAAAACCATAATAAATCTGTTGTGGCCGGAACTCGAATTCGTGATGGCAGACACCTCAACTGGAGTTCCTTTACGACCAGACCACGAGGCCCGGTTCGTTATACACGATATTGTTATACATCGAATCGCATGTAACTCTTGTTCAAAAACAACGATTTGCAATTTGCTCAGTGCTTGTAATTAAAGGTAAGAGTTCGGCAATAAAAACAATATCTAGGTATTTCAACAAAACGTTACCAAAATGTTCTCTAGCCAACCAACCAAATGTTCATATTTTTTTTACAGAGCAATAAACAATAACTAGAGCATGATAATATATATTTTTAAATGATAATGGTATTTATACACTATGAAACATAAAACATAGTTTTTTTTTTGTTCACACTGAAAATTCCATTAATTTAAGGAAATTACAGAGATGGAATGCGGTTTTGGAACACAGACTTAGAACACAAAGCCATCAGGAACATAAGAGTCCTCTGGAGCCAAAAGCTATCTGAATTACAAAAATTCAATGGAACCAAACATAAACCATAACAACATGCGTAGTAACTAGATTTATGAACTTTGACCACAAAGCCAGCAGAAACATAAAACATACGTATATGGTCAAAATGTTATGCGTAGTAGCTAGATTTATGAACTTTGTTCATTTTCTGGATTGAAAAATAGTGTAAATATTAAATCGTGGCATGAGTGAATGTTCTTCTTGAAAAGGCCATGTTATAGTACTTAAAAAAATTTGCTAACTAAAAATATCTTATTCTCGTTAGTACGTATAGTAGGTTACAAAAAAATAGAAGACCAAAATGTAAAGGGCGAAGCTAGGAAAATAGGTTGCATGCAACGGCACAACATTAAAGTTGATACCAGAACTGTCTCCTCTCTTCTAAACGCGTGGGTTTCTCTCTGCACAATGCCTCACTCTCTATGAATATGTAGTATGCATCTGTTTGACTTTTTATTGCACACACGAACGCATTCATGTTATATACTGTAATATGTAATGTGATGCAGATTGCGAATAATTACAATATCCAAACTACTCTACATGTACATGGTCAACTACGGCATGTTGCAACTTGCATATGTACGCATGCATTTCAACAAAATAAAGCATGTTTAGATACACTTACTTGCATATAAATTAGTGCAATCTAACATGCATTAACAAGCAAAAAAGTGATACTTTTTTCTGTTTTTCTCTAACCCATTTGAACCGAATTTGGTCGGAAAAAAAGTAAAAGAGACGAAAGTCGTCGGTGAGTTATTACGAAGCCGTTTTATACTTTTATTAGATGAGAAGATGGTTTGTCGGTTACAAATGGGAAACAAACGGTGAACTGAACCGGTATTTACATAAAAAAGTTTTAATATATTTATAAATTGTTTAATATATTTATAAAATTTAAAAAAAAGTTTTAATATATTTTAAAAAAAAGTTTTAATAATTTTAAAATTATAATTTATTAGATTACATGATTTATATATATATATATATATATATATATATATATATATATATATATATATATATATATATATATATATATATATATATATATATATGAGTATAAAAAATTAATAAATTGCTTTAAAAAATAGATAAAAGTTTTTTAAAAATTTTAAAAAAATTTTAAATACGTTTTATTATTACTGGAAACTTAAAAAACGTTTTTAAAATTAGAAAATTGTTTTTAAAAAATCAAAAAACGTTTTAAAAATAGAAAAACGTTTAGAAATTCAACCAAAAAAAAAAAAACCATTCCAAATCAATGAAAAACAACAATCAAACCCACAATCCTAACTTAAACTACTCATGCAATCCTAAACTATCATCTAACACCCTAAAATCCGAAATTCTAATCCCATCATTCCTAATCAATCACAATTTTGGAAGAAAAGAGAGAGATATAGAGTTCTTACATGATTGGGAAGAGATTTGGCAAAGAAATGGAGGAGAGAAACGGTGGGAATCGCCGGAAATCGATGGAAGAGAAGGAGGAGCCGCGTAGAGGAAGAGAGGAGAGGAAGAGAGAAATGGGGAAGAAGATCGCGGTTACCCTAATTTATGAGGGGTCCGACGGACTATTTCCGTCGGAATTCCCTCGGTATTTTTTAATAAGTCCTCGGAATTCCCTCGGTATTGGAATATTCGATATTTCACGAAATGTTTGGCGGTTAGGGGTTTCCCGGGTGATTAAAAAATTCCGAGGACCACAGCTTCCTCGGAATTTCCTCGGAAAATACCGAGGACATTCCGATGAAACAAGGATTTGGGGTTTCAAATTCCAATTTTTTTCCCGATTTTCATTTCTTATTCAAATTTAACGCATACCATTGAGAATTCTTTGTATAGATGAACATAAACCATAAAAAAACAAAATATCAGAAATGATTGTAAGTATCTCGTTTAACGTTTGTTAAAGTGTATAAGTGTTTATCTTATGCTGTGTGGTTTTCGTTCAAGCAATCGTAAAAAGTGTTTGTTATTGTGTAAAACACCTAAGTATGACTTCATAATATGGTTAAGACACTTAATGAAGGCTATATACGTGTTATTCAATCCGTAAAACGTTGTTTACGGTTCCCTAAACCCAATTCCTCGGGATTTCCTCGGAAAATACCGAGGACATACCGAGGAAAGTATTGAAAATCATTGGCTTCCTCGGTATTTCCTCGGTATAATCCGAGAAAATCACGGATTTCTTCGATATGTCCTCGGTTTTTTCCGAGGAACAACACAAAATAATCAAATCCCTAAATCTAGAGGTGAATACCGAGGAAACCCTACTGGCCCTCGGTATTTCCTCGGTTTTTCAAAATTAAAAAAAAAAAAAAAAAAAAAAAAACTACTCTGATTCCGAGCCATCATCACCAGATGAATCGGAATCTGGATCTTGGTGAAACTCTCCAATAACCGGTTCATCTTCTGCATGAACGACGGCTTCTTCTGCGAAGTCGGTCAAATCGACTACAAGAACACCTTCTGCTACATCTTCTCCTGCACTTAAGTTACCGGCTGTGATTGGTTGTAGTGGGTCTTCCAGCTCAGAACTTCCCTGAACTCGGCCTCTCGGGTTAACTCTTGTTACTGTAACCCATGGATCAGCTCTGTTTCTTACCCGGGGGTACTTGATATAACAAACCTGTAACATTAAAAAAATTATTAGTAAAAATATAAATTATGATCAATCATTCTGAATAATTTACATTCACTTACCTGATCGGCTTGAGAAGCAAGAATGAAAGGATCATAATATTGCAGCTTCCGCCTCGAATGTACTGATGTAACACCAAATGCATCTGTTGTGACACCTCGATCTGGAGTGTTGTCGTGCCAATCACAATAGAAAACAGTACATCGCAATCCAAGCATGCCCAAATACTTGATTTCCATAATCTCTTGTATGTGTCCGTAGTATACATCATCTCCTGATGCAGAACAAACACCATCATCATAGGTCGTACGCGAACGTCTCCTCTTTTCAGTTGTGAATGAATATCCTCGAGTACAAAATCTCGGATATGACTTCACAACACATATTGGGCCAACCACCATATCGCGTATCCAATCGTCAAATATTTCACCTCTGGCCAAACCAGCAGACACCTGTGTAATAGCACATATGAATTAGTATAAAAATGTGAAAAATTAAATTTTATGAAGTTTAAAGCACTCACATAAGTAAACATCCATCCAGCAAATTCTCTCTGCTTCATTTCTTCAAGTTCCGTCTCTGTGGCGTATCTATGTTCGAACCGCTTTTCTGCCATGAAAATCCTGTACATATGATAACAATAATATTATTAATTAAAATTTAAATGTTTATTTGTTAAAAAAATTTAAATTAGTAGTAAACTTACCTCTCATATGGAAGAACATCTTCGCAGTTGGTGAGCAAATATGTTTGCAAATGACTACGCTCCTGGTCAGTAAGTCGACGGTCCTTTGGTTTTCCGCTAAGTCGTCCAACATCTGTGAAAATGTCTGGAACCTTAACATGATATGTTGCCCGTTCGCCTCTATCATCATGCCGAGCAGGTCTTCTGTTTTTGGTATGAACTTCTGCTGGAAAGTAGTACTCGGCAAAGTTTGAAATCTCTTCATTGATCATCTGTGCGACTATAGAACCTTCCACCCTACTAAAATTTTTCACCATCTTCTTCAAATGGAACATATACCGTTCATACAGATACATCCATCTATACTGCACAGGACCACCAAGTTCCAATTCTCTTGCCAGGTGAATAACAAGATGCTCCATAACATCAAAAAATGAGGGAGGAAATATCTTCTCAAGGTTGCACTGAATCACGGCTATGTTAGTCTTCAAATTTGTAATACTTTCAAGAGTCACTGATCTGCTGCATAAATCGCGGAAGAAATCACTTATCCCTGCAACTGCTTCATGAACTTTTCGTGGTAATAGTTCTTTGAAGGCAAAAGGAAGGAGGCGCTGCATCATCACATGGCAATCGTGACTTTTCAAGCCAATAAACTTTCCTTCCTTTCTGTCGATACAATTACGCAAATTAGATGCGTAACCATCCGGAAACTCCACATCGTTTGAAATCCAATCAAAGAAAGCATCTTTTCCCTCTCCATCCAATCGGTATATGGGAAAAGGAGCCCTACCATTCTCATCAACATGAAGTTCTGCACGAGCACATATATCGACTAAATCCAGTCTTGACTTCAAATTATCCTTTGTTTTACCTTTAACGTTAAGGATCGTGTTCATGAGATTGTCAAAAAAGTTCTTCTCAATATGCATGACATCTAAATTATGCCTTAGCAGATGATGCTCCCAGTATGGCAAATCAAAGAAAATACTTTTTTTTGTGCCAGTTATGTAGATCTCCAACAGCATCTACCGGAAAATGCTCATGTCCACCAACGTCTGGGGTCCTTTCTGCACCGTAATCTCTTAGTTGTGTCTTCAAACCTTCTCCACTAACTTCCTCAGGTGGACCATCAAACACCTGTTTGTTCTTCCTAAACAAATTCTTACTCCGACGGTATGGATGATCATGTGGTAGGAATCGTCTGTGACAGTCAAACCAACACGTTTTTCTTCCGTTCTTTAGTTGGAAAGCATCTGTGTCATCTTGACAATATGGACATGATAGCCTCCCATGCGTTGTCCATCCAGATAACATACCATATGCTGGAAAATCACTTATTGTCCACATTAGTACTGTCCGCATTTGAAAGTTTTCTTTACACGAAATATCGTATGTTTCAACACCGTGAGCCCATAGTTGTTGCAACTCATATATTAGTGGCTGAAGAAACACATCAAGTGATCTCTTAGGATGCTCTGGCCCGGGAACGAGAATGGAGAGAAACAAAAACTCTCGTCGCAAGCACAAGTTTGGGGGTAAGTTATATGGTGTAACAATGACTGGCCATAGAGAATATTGTCTTCCACTCTTCCCATACGGGCTGAAACCATCAGTACATAATTCAAGGTAGACATTTCTTGTCTCATATGCAAAGTCGGGATACAATGATTGGAAATGCTTCCACGCTTTTGCATCAGAAGGATGTCTAATCTCACCATCTGTTGAGTGCTCCGCATGCCATCTCATTCGTTGCGCTGTGCGTTCCGAAAGATACAACCTCTGCAACCTTTCCTTCAAAGGCAAATACCACATCCTCTTATATGGCACTGGAACTCTTCCACTCGTATCTTTGTAACGACGCTTCCCACAAAATTTGCATGTAATCCGCTGCTCATCCGCCCTCCAATAAATCATGCAGCTATCGCTGCATACATCTATTACTTCATACGGTAAACTAACACCGGATACGAGTTTCTGCACCTCGTAGTATGAACCTGGAGCTATATTATCCTCAGGTAGAATACCTTTTACAAAATCAGCTATCGCATCCACACAGACTTCAGCCAAGTTATAATCGGTCTTAATGCCCATCAGTCTTGTAGCAGATGATAAAGCTGAATGACCATCTCTGCAACTTTCATACAAAGGTTGCTTTCCAGCATCCAACATATCATAAAATCTCCTAGCTTCTGCATTGGGTAAATCTTCCCCTCTAAAATGATCATTTACCATCTGCTCAGTACCTACACCATAATCTAAATCCGTTCTAATTGGTTCTTCTAATCTAACCGCCGGCTGAGGTTCGCTAGTACTACCAAGTTCATAACCAGTTTCCCCATGATGATACCAAATTTTGTAACTTCGTGTAAACCCATTCAAAAATAAATGAGTCCAAACATCCCACTCTTTAATAACTTTTCTATTTTTACAATTAGAGCAAGGACATCTTAACTTACCTGTTTCTGCTTCCGGTTGTCGGCGATATAACGCCATGAATTCGGTTAAACCTTGTTGGTATTCTTCCGTAAGCAATCTCGTCTCCGGATCCAAATGAGGTCGATCGATCCAAGAACGAAAATAATTTGAAGAAGACATGTTTTTTTGATCTAAAATTCGTGATACTAGGAGAGAAGAAGAAGAAATGGGGTGAATGAAGAGGAGGAGGGATGATTGTATTTATAGAAGAATTCCTACCGACATACTGACGGAATTCCGAGGAAATTCCGAGGAAAATTCACATATCCTCGGTATTTCCTCGGAATATTTGAAATCACACAACGGCTCTCCCAACGGCTCTCTAACGGCTACAAAAAGTCCTCAGAATTGAAGAAATATCCGTCGGTTTTTTTCCACGGACATCCCTTCCTCGGTATGTCCTCGGAAATTTCCGAGGAAATGGTGTTTCCTCGGAATTTCCTCAGAAATTTCCGAGGACATTCCGAGGAAACCCAGAAATCGGGTATCTTCGAAATATCCTCGGTTTTTCCTCAGAAAATTCCGAGGACCATCATTTGCCCTCGGAATTCTCTCGGAATGTCGCTGTTTTCTTGTAGTGTTTGGAGAGCTGACCAGAAAAAGTACAAGTCGGCAAGAAATACAAGGATGATAAATCCTAAATTCCTAATTCTAGCCGCCGAGTGAGTAATGATTTTCGGATCCTTTTCTTGTTGTCACCTCTCCTCCTTTTATAGTAAATCCTCCTCCTTGATCATCTAGGTCACCAACTCTTCGAATGGGTTTTAACCTGGTGGGTTTGCAATCAGGTCGACATACCATGCCACTAAGCCGGATGCTTTTAGTCGTTATCTTTATCCGGTTAAAAGCAATCTTGAGCTGAGCCGTCAGGTCGATCTGAAACAAGTCGAGCGGCTTTGAGTAGTTAAGCCGCTTGTTTGTGTCTTATCAGCCGGACCTGTTATTTTGTAGGCCCTTTAAGGAGGATGCAAGTCCATCCCTTATATAACCACAGAGAAAACAGTCAATTTCGCAAGAAATCATATGATTATTCGTGATTACATTTAAATTAGTTAGATGTACTTATAGGTCGCGATTACCTATGAAGTTTCTATACAGATATGGATGGATATGCATCCCTTAAGGTCATCAGCTTGCTAGACAGATATGGATGGATATTAAAAACAAAGATTTGGGTAGGTTCTGGTTCCTTCTTTAACGTACACAAGGTCTCAATTATAACCTAAACCTACAAAAATTTACAAACGTACGTACGATTCATCATCACTCACTTTCACGTGATCCCTCGTCTCTTTTTTTTATTAAAAAAGATGATCCCTCATCTCTTTGACATGTTTTTATCTATATATGTATAGGTTCTGATTGAATGTCACTTTAAAAAAAAAAGATTGAATGTCACTTAGACCATTTACAATGGACCTGTTGAATCTTTTTTTAAATTGTTGTATGCACACAATGGACATGTTGAAAAAGATTAAAACCTTACGTGAATTGTTTAGTGTTGAATTTATTCAACATGTTGAAAGCCAATAAGTGGGGTCTACAACAATCTGTTTTGCTTTCTTATTGGTTGTTGATACTAATGAGATTTTTCATATTCACCTTTCTTATTATAAGTCATTTATTCCACAGCAAATTTATTTATTTAATATATTAAAAAGTATCAAAATTTATAATTTTTGATGATCTATAAAACAAGACTAGTTTTATATGATTTAGACATATACAAGATAAGGTGTTAATTTTTTCTTTAAAACATTCATTATAAATTATAAATATTAGATGTATATGTGGAAGAAAGAGAAGATGATGTGTTAAGGTAAAAGTGTAAAATATGGTGTTGAAACAATTGAACCAATGTACATAGTCTTATAGTGAAAAACATTCAGCGGAAAATATAGTTACGCTCATTTCAACTAAATTTACACTATTTAAGTGAAAAAACTTCTAATCACTTTTTAATTATTTTCTTCTTGTTAATGCATATCAAAAGTCAAATCTTTTTACATTTATTTCTCATGGCTTTTTTTTCACACTAAAAGGAAGATTATATTGAATCACTGTGATTACAACATTGACCGGCGATTTCACAAATCCCGGCAAACCAGAGCCGACGAACCAACACACTGGTTCTCGGAAACAAAGCCGGCAGAACCAAGTTCTCCGGAAACTAAGCCCTCTACTAGGGAAACATTTTAAAACCAACTTAAGATTACATGCATGGAGATTACATGATCAAAGCTAGAGTATGATTAAAGACCAAAAGAAAAAGAACAGGAGGAAAGCTCCAAAGATAAACACCAACACTCCAAAGACGTATCCTTGATGAAGAACATGAACCTCCCATAGTGAATAGCACAGCAAATTTAACCAAAGAATACCTAAGCTTTAAACCGGAGAACAGAACACTTTGTTCTTTCTTTTATCCGGGAGACGGCAGAATGAAATGGCGGAGTCAAGCTCAACTAAGGAGTGACATGCAAACGCCAAGGAGGTTGAAGAGCGACATGCAGAGTAAACATGTAAGCGCCAAAGCTTGTGAGAGACGAGGGCTCGATCGGACCTCTGAGTTGATGACAGGGAGCGAACCACCACCATCCATTCATTCATCAGTTTTGAGAGTCAAAACGGATGAAGGATCGAAATGGAAGGAAGTCAAAGACACCATCAAAGGAAGAGAGGTGCATGCATCAAGAAGACAAACCACCAACCGTTGAACTTGCTTTAATCCCAAAAAATTGAGCCCAAATCAGATCAGGAGAAGATCTGAAAATTCAGCTTATTACCATCCAAATCCGCATGCAATCTAACCGATGAAAACCATAGAAGAAACAAAGGAAAAGATTAAACCCGACTCCGGCTCTGTGGAAGCAGCCGGAGCCGGTGAACGATGATGAAGAAGATGGAGACCTTATGAACTAGAGAGAAGGGAGACGAGGAAAGAGGTTATTTTTTTTCTCATAGCTTTGTGGAAGAAAATAGTTACACATATTTCTATCTTTTATTCTTTTTTCACGGCTTCAACCTGTATTTTACATATTTAATACTCTCATTTTATCCAATTTAAATTACTCTCAATTATTCAGATTTCACCAATCATATTTAAAGTGTGATTGGTAAGTATAAAGTAACTGAGAGTAAATTAAAGTAGAGAAATTGAGTGGAAAATTTTGAGAGTAAATCAAATAAATAAAATTTACAAATGTCATATTCAGCTCCAATTTACAAATGTTGAGGAATAACACTCTTGTTTTTTACCCTTAACCAGAGTAAAAAAATAATTAATAATAAAAAATTTCCACATGATTGGTGTAAAAACAGCTGAAACAAGAGTAAAGTATGTTTCCACCTAAATTAATCACACCAATAGTGACTGTTTTTTTTGTTGGAGATCAGACCTCATAATTAACGAAACAGTTCATGGGGTAAATTTTTCAAATGATCATTATAATATCCATCTATTAATGACCAGTCTACCATCATCTGTTTTATTCTATAGACCGTTTCTGGTTGCTATTAAATATTAATGTGTAAGCCTTTAAGGGTAAAAATAAAAATTAACTGTTGAACTGAGAGTTACTTCAGGCCTCTTCTGATCAAATTGTTCCCTATGTTAATATAGCTACCACATTTGGAATTTATCTTTTGTCGTCATTCGGAAATATATTTATACTAGTACATTATTTTTAGTCAGAGTAATTCTCCTTCGGTAAAAGCAAATTATAACTTTAGAGGTGGTTGACCCAAAAACAAATAGTTGGAGGTGTGTGTGTGTGTGTGTTTACACATCCCATTAACTATTCCGTTGTCCAAGTTCTTACAAATTAAGATGTCACAAAAATTCTCGAGCTTTAATTCTCAAAATCAAGCCCAGCGCCTAAACTCTCAATCATATATACAAAAGCAAGTTTTTCTTTTATCTGGTGCTAATTTTCTTGCAATTCTTTAATAATAGAAACTATTAGAGCTTGATCAAAAAAAAAACATGATTAATGAAAAGTTCTTAAGATGAAGTTTTTAGCGGAATATAAGAAACCGTCTCTTAACTTTTAACTAAAAAGTAAGAATCGGTCAGAGACGGTGTCTTATATTCCTCTAAGAACTCCACCCTAACAACCCTCCAAATAAGATGTTTCTAAATATATAATCGACATCTTATGAAAAGCGATTACATAGAGTGGTTGGTGTATGTTCCGTGTATTTAACAAAAATCCTTAGCACCACAAATTCATGGTATGTAATTCTAGTTATCGATCGTATGTACGTAAGGGTATAAAAATTATGTAAATATGTCGTAAACCCTCTACGGGGGGTCGTCTGTCATCCTTGCCAGATGTGTTTGAGATCCCCATAATACGCTAATTTTTGTTTGATGGTTTCTTAATCTAAGAATAAACCAAACAGACAAGAAAATATAAAATGAGTTGAAAATATAGTGTCGGTTCGACATTTTAAAAAAAAAAATCTGATGTTTTACGCATTGTCCAGCTTAATCGATAGCTAGACCCGGAGCTATCATAAAAAAAACCCTTAAATATTTCTTTTATCCGCAAAAGATATCAGAAATCTTCTTTAGCTCCAATTGATACTGAAACCGCTCACTCCATCACACTTGTAGCTGAGGTAGTGGTCAACCCTTCTACTCCCCATTAAATTCAACTGTTCACTCCTCTGATCCTGAAACAATTTCCCAACTAAACCTCAAAACTTTACCTCCCAAACCACCTCTCCTACATACTAATAAAGTCGAGCTCGACTACCCACACCCTACATCCTCCTGTTCCTGAGGAAGCCGCTACCACTGAACCTCTGACTGCTCCTCCTGTTTTAGTCGAGGGAATCCATAAATCCGAGGATAAGACCTTAAGATGACTAGCTCCTGTCACCATAGCACATTCCAGACGATCTGGAGTCTTCATCCCTGACTTTGTCTTCCAAAAAGGAGCGGAAATACATAAAGATTTCATCATATGCTATTTCAATGACAAAGCTCCACCATTCAATCAGATCCAAAGCATTTTCAACCACATATGGAGGAAAGGAAAATGATTTGAAATCAAGAACAATATCTATTCTTTGAATAAAAAATTAGTTTCTAAGACATTTTTAACGTATTTTGTTCCCCCTCCCTTCCTAAAATAGAATCATTTTATATTATAGGTGAAATAACTTCAATATTTTTCTATAAAATACAATTTTGCTATCTTTAAATTAAAAATAGAAAATAAAATCTTTTTTCTCTTTGATGATTTGATAAAAAGCAGATGAAAAAGAGATTGTATAATTACAATTTAATTTTATTTTTCATAAATAGAATATAATATAATTATATTACAACTGTATATATTCAAATTTATAAGTATCAGTTAGGTTATAAAATTTAAAATATGTCAAAAATGTATGTTTCTGTAGGTATATAAAAATTCAAATAAGTAACTTTTAAATTTGTAAAGTTAATTAAAAAGGAAAAGTGAAAGTAAAAAAGATAAAGTAATAGACATTATAGCCATTTCAATGTTATGAATATCACTTAATTTTGCAATTTTTTTTGTCTAAATATTAATTTTGCGACTTGCTATGGTCAGGTCTCCAAATATCTCTATTACAAAAATCTTATTATACACTGTATTATTTTGGGGGAAATTGTAACTATACCACATTTGATATACCATTATTCAATTATACCTTCACATATTGCTCATTTTCAACTTTACCTCTTCGTGTCTTACCAAAAGATGTAAATAACCTTAACACCTATTTTGATTAAAGAACACGAAGAACGATGGTGAAGACGACGAACGATGACGACGAAACGATGGCGGCCGAGAAAACGTTGACACATCAGAGAAATCTCGAGATGAAACTTGATCTTGAAGCTATAGATTCAAGTTATTCTGCTCCATTTTATTTTAAATGATAGGTAAAAATTGATTGTTTCCCAATGATGATCTTCCTCTCCTGTATAATTGATTTGTGGTGGAGCTTATTTACGATGTTACGAAGAATGACTATAAGTTGAAGCAATAGAGTCTCTTCCTCTAGCATCAGATCATCTTTGATCACTTCACAGGTTCAGGGAGATTGTAGAATCTGGGTTTTTGGTATTGAAATCTTTTTTGGTTTAGGGATTATGGTTTGTGAAATATTGAGATCTAGAGAGTGCATCAATCTAAAGAGGGAAAACGATTAATTAGAGTTTAAAGATGAATGTGCAATGTGATTTCTTGTTTTAAAATTATAGGAATTGGGTTTACGAGTTAATTCAATGATTATGGGTATTGGCTAGACATGAGTAGGCATCGATCTTGAGTTAATTAACGATTCTGGATATTGGCTAGACATGAGTAGGCATCAATCTTGATGTCCATATTGATTATTAGCGATTGTGGTATGAGGTTGCAGCATGCTAAACATTCAGATATACTGTTGGCATCTGGTCCGTAGTGGTGATGCATAAATCAAGATACGGAAACAAACCTCAATCACAAATAGTTTTAAAATATTTTATAAGGTTCATACTAATATGAAATTTATGCTAGCCAAGCATTTTTTAAGGTTTTATAAGATATATTTAAAGAGTTTTTAGCATTTATAAACATTTGTAAAATTCCAAAACAGAACAAAATAAATCTGAGCTTCATATTTTATATGATTTTACAAAGAAAATTATAATTCATCTATTAAATGTTTAGAATCATTTTATAAGTATTGAAATCTTTTTTGCTAAGTGCACTTCCTTGCATTCACCATTAGTTTTTTTTCTCATCAGAGGATTTAGGAGCAGTAGTTATTAAGAGTTAGTTTCTCTTATGCAGCATCACCTGTCTCATACATTCCTCCATCCTCATTCAAGTGTTTAATATTCAGGAAAACCAAAATCCTCATCGCCTTTGCCAAGAAATACACTATTTGGTCTGGTCCGTCTTTCAATATATCTATGTATATTCAATGGATTATTTGTACTTGCAAAGAGAAAATTTATAATGGTTAATAAACATATTAGTGTGTGTTTATAAAGGTTTAGAAAACCAATCATATGGATACATAAAACATTTTTGTACAGCAACCAGTTATAAGATCTTATAATACTTTTTACGAACCATTTATAAATTTTTATAAAGTCAACTATACAGTTTATAAAAAACTTAAAATATATATATATATATATATATATATATATTTTTTTTTTTTTTTTTTGTAAACAAGATTACAGACTCATGTGGACTCTGTAAACCAAACTGGTTGCTCTGTATCCATATGGACAGTAAACACTTAAAATATTTAAAAAACTTTTTATAAAGGTTATTAAACCATTTATAAGAACTTTTAAATCATTTATAAGTTTTATAAATCTATCTATAAAAGGTTATTAATCTATTTATAAGGGTTTATAAAATATTATAAGAGTTTGATAATCTTAAGAGCACCCGCAATGGTGTTCTCGGAGTTGAAATCCTTAGGAATATTTTACTAATTTTTTTGACTTTTAGAATAGTTAAGGACTGAATTCGTTTTTTGGATGCAATAGTGTTACTGAAGTTAGAGTTCTTAAGAATTATTAAAAAAAATTATTAAAAAGTGAAACTATTATTTTTGCAAAAGTAGTCGGAGCTCAAATACGAACTTGGCTACATTGTGGCTAAGTTGTTGCTTCTTAACAAAGATTGGAATGAAAAAAAGCAGTGGTAGTAGTCGTACCAGGTTGTTGTAAAATCTTAGACAAGATTTTAGAAGTGTCGACTTCATTGAGAGACTTGCAGCTAATGTAAGCACACAATCTCCGGCATGATTTGAACCATGGAGCTTCAAGAACAGTGCTTTGAGGGGAAAGGGTCCAAGGCTTTTAGGGATTTGCGGACAGTGCAACATAAACCAATCAAGTTCGCCAACCTCTCACTCCTTAACTGTCCCACAGCTTTTGCTTCCTCCTAAAACACCCAAATCAAATGGAAAAGTAAACATGAAGTTGGACAAAGCTACAAGTAACTGAATCATAGACATCAAGTGAATAAACCAAATGCAAGACAATATACCGAGTCTGAAAAGCATTAGCTTTGGCTAATTCTGTGAACTGGAACCTTTAAACAATACCATACTTGCAAGTTTCAAACTTCAAAGCCAGTATTGTAAAGCAATCTCATAGACAATATGTAACTAAACCAAATGCAGGACAAGATAATGAGGCTGATCACTGAATATCAGCTAAGAAGAGAAGTGATCAAACATAATGGATCACAAGGCTGAGGACAAAATGTGAAGAAAATTTACTGAAACAGAGAGTGTTTATGATTACCTCAAAGAGAGCGTTTAACTCTAAATCCATCGATGCTTCTGTTGATATTCCTCACGAACAATGTCCTTGAAGGATGTTCACCATTTGGATGCTCTACCGAAACTCTGCCAGATGTATTATTGGGGCGTTTATGAGGAGCAAATGCATTTGCAGCACCAACATCGTCCAAAGAGCCAGCTATCTGAATCAGTCATATTCACTGCATAGTTTGTCAAAAACAAGAGATTTACATTGGCAAACTGTCTTCAAGTTGAGTCAAGAGTTAAAACGGATCATTAAGAAATAAACTGTAATTTTTCTGAGACCAATAGCTCTCAACTACAGAGACTCAACGAGACAAGATCGAATTTTCCAAACAGAAAGACAATCCAAGGAAAACCATGAAACAGTTGGTCAACTGGATAGACTGCAACTTCAAAAAAAAAGTTTTACTTCAGACAAAAAATGATCAAAGACAGAATCTTTGCAATAAACTCGAACTGAAAGATTAAAACTTTGCAATAATTCCAGGAAAAAACAAAACAAAACAATCACAATCAACTACAAGAAGAGCAATCAACCATCAGAAGAATAAAAACTTTCATATGAACAATAACATAAATCAACAGCGGATTGATTGTCAACTTAGTACCTGCAATGGAGGATACCATAAACAACAGAAAAAGAAGAAAGCTTTTGATCAAACTAAAGAGGAAAAGAATCGAAGAAGCAAAGGAGAAGGAGACAGAAATATGTTTTCTGTTTCGTAGAAGAAGAGTAATTTCTTGCTTACACTCTTCCTCCTCTGTTGCCGGGAAATTACACAGACCAGCGTGAGAGAAGGAGGTTCCTATGACTGACCGTCGGATTCGGATTTACGAGCAACAGATGCTGTGCAGAATGATCGAGCATGAACGGCTCTAGATGATTTGAAGGCTCTCCCGATATCGATTAACATCGCCGCCATCGATCCGACGAAAATGAAGCTCTCACACCTCTTGCTTACACCAATCACACACTGCCACGTCGCTAAGGATCAAGTCCTTTAAAGCCTTATTTACGGATTGATTCTTAGATTATTTACCTCTAATAATATTATTTTATTCAGATTTTCCAAGAATAAAGCGCTAAGGATTGCTCACGTTACCCCATTGCGGGTGGTCTAATAGCACAACTTATTAAGAGTTTATAAATAGTTTTCAAGATTTTATAAATTATTTATAAGAGTTTATGAATCTTTACAAAAATTTAGAAGTAAATCTTTATAAACATATTATAAGTGTCTATAATTCTCTTATAAGTGTTTGTAAATGTTGGTGAACTATTTATAAGAAATAAAATACTATTTATAATAGTCTTTCGACTCTTTCCCTAGATTGAGTGAATCAAAGGATTAACACAAATGATTTATTAGGTTCATAAATATATTTATAATTGGTTATCAAAAAAAATTATCAGGCTTTCTAAATATCTTATTAAAGTATAATTCATTTATAAGAGTTTATAAAATCAGTCTATAAGGATATGTATAACAAACTTGAACTTAGTTTTCTATAAGACTTTATTAGGATTATAAATAATTTATAAATGTTTAAAATTATTATAAATAAAAAGCCAGTTAACAAATAAATCCTAATAAATTAGTTTATAAAGTTTTAGAAGTCATTTTAAAAATTCTCATAATCAACTTATAGACCCTTATAAATCATTTTCTGTTTTAATAAACATTTATAAACTCTTAAAAATAACATTTATGAACTCTTATAAATCAAAAATAAATTTATAAACATTGATAAATCAACTTATAAATATTTATAATAATTTATAAAACATAAAGAATATCTTCACTTAGAAAATTTACAAAGGTTGATAAAAGTAAAATAAATCAGTTAGAAGAACTCTAAATCATTTTAAAAAACTTATAACCATTTAGAAAGTCTAATAAAATAATTTATAAGGGTTTGTATAATATTTTATAAGTGGTTTTAAGGATATATATATAAATATTTTATAAGGATTTATAAAACATTCATAAAGTTTATAAAAACAATTTATAATTTTTATACACCAATTTATAAGAGTTACAATGTTTATGAATAATTTATAATGTTTAAAAAAAATCATTTTTAAATCAGAGAAAACAACAATACACGTAACTTAACAGTTGAATACTTATAGGAAATTTATAAAGGTTTATAAAACCATTTATAAGAGTTTATAAAATGAATAAAATGTATATAATAAATAGACAAGAAGAATGTTTTTTTTGTTGACAACCAAATTTTATTTAGAATTCTCGAAATATAGTACCAATTTAAAATGACAACATATTCAAAAGTATTCATTTGCAAGTTATCTATAGAGATGACAACACATGCAAAAGCCTTATTAATCAAAGAAATATTTACTAAAAGTCAAATTTGTTCCAGTTTTTTATAAACCCTTATAAACTATAAATGTTAAAAAACAATATTTTATTAAACGTGACAATACTATGATAAATAAACGTGTGCAATTCAGAACGCAAACCGTTCGCTTCCATCTTGTTCCATAACAGAACAACTTCCTTTACTTCCCCTCAACTCACACGCCAATCTGATAACGACACTGTAAACATCATGATCGAGATGATACCTTGTCTGCTTCATCTTCTCCAGCAGCTCTAAGATTGTCTCTCTTCTCATCAAGATTGTCTCTCTTCTCATGAGCCGCCATTATATGCATATACATAACTTAAGACGACAATAGCCCTTTTCTTTAACATATCATCTAACAAACTTTAACACTTGACAATCTTCTCTGATTTACAAAATCCACTTACCAATTCAGTGTAAGTCACAGTATCAGCCTCACATCCATACTCTCCATCTCAGCAAACACACTCATCGCCTCACCCATTCTATCTACCTTACACAACGCCTGGATCAAAACAGTATAACAATTCTCACTCGTCTCAAATCCTCACCTCCTCATATCTTTCAACACATCATAGGCATCAGCCATTTTACCAGCATGAGCATAACCACTCAGCAAGTTAGTGTAATCAACAACGTCAGGCTCAAACCCAACTTCATTCATCTGACCAAAACATGCTTAGTTTCCATCATCTTCCCTTCTCTACACCAACCATACAAAAACAAAGCAAAATACCTACGATCCGTTGAAAAAAGCTGTAACCTCATATCCTCGAAAAGATTTGCAGCATCCTTAACACAACCGTTCTTACACAAAGCATCGAGCAAACACGCGAACACATATACGTCCGGTTCAGGCATTTCGAGCATCTCAACGGCTTTCTTCACCATATCCGAACCCTCTAATCACCTCGCGAGAACGACAAACAGCTCCGGATCGATCAGGTGAGGATTCTTCTTCCTCATCTCCTAGATTAGACTCCAAACGGCTCCGAACCGCTGCATCTTGCTTATGATTTTCGTCATCGATCTGTAGACTTGGTGGCTGTGGTAATAGTCCGGGTCGCTTCACTGCCCAGACGAAGAATCTGTAACCTAGATTCCCGGCATCTCCACAACGGTTCAGAACGCGTTCGATTACCCCGATTTCGACACCGGATTCGTTGAGCGCGAGCTCCAGCTTCGGGACTCATCACTACCGGAGATATTGGGGAAGAAGACAATTTTAGATGTATTTAATTAGAAGTATAATAATATTTTGGTTATTAAAATTTTAATAGTAAAATTGGTTAGTATAAACTTGAAAAGTGGTATCATAAAAGTGGTATTTTTTGTAATTTCTCATTATTTTGTCTGGTTTTCTAATAACACGATGAAAAACATACAAATATGGTAAAGTTTCAAAAAAAAAAGACATACAAATATGGTAACGTTTTTAGTTTACCGGTCTAACCAGATCCTCGGTCATACATGGAAACTGATTAGACCCGCCGTCGAATCCAAGATTGTTTGTTTGACCGTAAATTGGACGGCTACGATTTCCTACAACGGAACAAGTAAATCCAATCAGAGACATACACGTAATCTAGTATCCTTTTCGGATTATCAAACAAATCTGAGTTTGATTGAATTATGGGTCCCACTGATTAGAAGAAGCGTGGGATTGATCTGAAGAGATCAGATAAGTTTTTTTACTTCTTATTACTTTGATTTGATGCTCTGTCTTTGTTTCGGTCGTTGAAATTTTATAAATTACCCAACGGTAACTGCTTTTTTTTTATTATCTTTCTCGAGGTAATTTCTTTAAACTGTAATTCTTTTTTCTTTCAAATGTTAATCTGTTTAACATAATCAGCCAAAAATGCATTATAATTAATTTCTTCATTTCTTGTAGAGATTCACATATTTACTATAGAAAGTAAACAAATTACTTTTAAAAATATCCTTCCTTATTTCTAATTTTATGTTAGAGGATACTTTTCATTTTTCAAATGTTCATATACAACTATTTTTTGAAATGTATTATAATCCAGAAATAAATAAATCAAGAACCATGGTGGTTGTTGCATGAATCCAAAAAGAAATCAGGTGTTTGGTTTTGCATGAAACCTAAGGACTATGTTATATTTTAAAAAATTCCATTAAAATACTCAACTAAATTTTGTTAAGTTTTTTAATACCCAATTTTTTTTGTTACACAATTTAATACACCACCTAATTATTTCACTCACTTTAATGCATAAATTTTTAAAATATGCCCCTTTTAATATTCAAACTTTGTTCATGTTAATTACAAATACTAATAAGTTTCAAACGAAACTTAAAAATTCTCCAAAATCTAAGAAAAATATTACAAAATTCTAATTTACTTAAAAATTTAGGAAAGGAGGTATATAAACTATGGAGATAATTTAATTTTCAAAAAAATAATTTTGAAGGGAAAAAATAAATTTGTTTTTTTTTCTCAAAAACAAACTAAATTCAATATTTAAAACTTGATTTCTTTACAAAATTTAATATTATAAACAATCTAGTTAGTTATATTTCTCAAGTACAAAAAAAAGAACTTTCTGAGCTCTTTTTGTAAATTTTAGAGATTTTAAAAAATTGTCTGAAACTTATTAGTATTTTTATTAAAATAAAGAAGGTTGTATATTAAAATGGGTTCAATTTTAAAAGTTTGTGTATTAAAATGAGCAAAATAATTAGCTGAGGTATTTGACCAAAAATAATAATAATTAGTTGACATATTAAACTGGATAGTGAAAAAGTTTAATTATTAAAAGACTTAACAGTATTTAGTTGAGGTATTTTTATGGAATTTTCATTTTTGTAAAGCACTACGAGAAAGTTTTATATCCTCTTCATTTTGTTTATTTACACAGTTTTAATTACTGGTAGCTGAGATCTCAGTAAATAATCAAAATTATAGAGATCATATTCAAAAGTTCAGAAGTGATTAAATGGTCCATTCAATTTTAGATATATCAAATTAACCGCATAAGAAGTGTAGAATATCTTAGTTTTGTATAGAGCATGTGCAATTCATCTATTTATTTTTACTAAAAAACCTCTTATTATAGAATTATTCTTGTTTCAATATATGTTCTTTATAGAGACATATAGTATTTCCTGTATTTATTTCTTCAATTTTTTTCAATAAATCTATATAGAGAGATGACTTCGGTCTAATGATAGAATCCTTTTTAAAAATTCATGTGCGGTTGATTCAATCGGGTAGAATGATGTGTACCGAAACTGAATCTAGTCTTATTGCAATGCCTAGAGAGGGATAAATTTGAGAAGACTCCATTTGTCAAATAGAGAAACCATATTAGAATCATATAAGAGTTTTTATGAGTGATTCAATCAGGTTGAACAATATCGCTTACAGCCTCTTAAATTTCAGGGCGGTCCTGCATGCCAGTCGTCTTTCGTCAAACAAAAGCAATTCCTACGGAGTAGTTTTCAAGTCTCTTTCAACTTTCCAAACACATCTTCTCAATTCAATTTGTTTAGCTTCTAAAGTTTGGACCTCTCACAAAAGGTCAAAATCTTGAATAGTCTTGGTATTCGGTTTATAGAAGTAACGCAGAATTGGGAGATGCGTACCAGTAATCATCATGATTCACAAGTTTCTTGGCTTTGTTTTGTTGCCGACACGTAACCACAACTCACCCAACAAAGAACCCCTGTGTCATGAAGAATGATGATACGGCTCTACTTCTTTCTTTTAGATCAGTACAACTCTTAAATTATCATAATATATTTTATAGACACACAAAGAGAAATGGGTAAGAGACTAATTTGGCGTTGCCCACCAACCTAACTTCCCTTCTACTTCATCTACAACTCGTGTCCACTTTTGTTCAAGATTACTATTATAAACACGCAAACATCATAAGAAACATACAAACAGAATTCTTCTGGCCTCACCGCTTTGTGATGGAGAAGAAGAAGACGAATCATGGAGATGATGGGCATGATTGTGTTCCTCCTATCCATATCCAAGTCGTGAAGATCAAAAAAGAGTTTGAGAAGATACATCAGCCTGAGGTGCCTAGGGTGCTTCGAGAGATCACGAGTCCACGGCGTTCCCGTTCTCCCCTCGGGTTAGGAGAGAGAGACAGACCTATCTCCGTTGGGAATTGATAACAAAGGGAGATAAAGATAGGTGATCCTTTGTGTATTAGATCTCTTTATTTTCACTGTAAATATTTTTGGTTTATGTAATGACTAATGAGTCTCCTGTTCTAATCTCTCTTCTCTCGTTTGTTGTAATCTTTGAGAGGCAAAACCAAATAGTTCGTAGATCGCTATATGTTTTTAAATGAAACAATCTTAAACAGATAAAACAAGTAAAAGCCTAGAAAACATACAGGATGATGCTTATTATTTATAAAGCACTTGGTATCTCCTGAGATGATAGTTAGTAACTTAACCCATTTTGTGAAGTCTTTTATGATATCTATGATATTAGATGACAGATCCAAGACGCAAACCTTAAACTGGGTGGTTGTGTCAGCTCCATTCTGTGAGAAGAAGCATACTGGGAACAAAGATCGACCGTGAAGCTTTTTATTACCACGCAACGAAATGCTCTAGTTGAAACAGCTTGACATGGTCCACCCTAAGGAATATGCATTCGCATCTTGACCGCTGAATGTATGACCACTGGCCTTAACATCATCAAGTGCATCTTTAATCTCTTGTTCAAACTCAAGAAGACAACAAATCTTCCAATCATCTAACTGAAATTAATGTAGAGACTATTGTAACAAATCTTTTATTCACATAACTTTTATACAATTATTTAGTTCTAAAGCAAAACTGAAATCAGAACAGAAGAGTTAAATATTCTTTTTTGTAAAAATAGCAAGTTAATGCAACCCCAAAGAGGAAGAAGTAGAAACGAAAATGAGAAACTCTACCACTGAGCTCCTCCTCCCATGACATTATCACGCCTAGATCCCATAGTCATCATAACCTTAAACTCCTCAAAATCTATCGTCCCATCTCCATCCTTATCCACTCCCCCAATCATCTTCTTACACTCCGCTATCGAGCATTCATCTCCAAGACTCCTCAAAACCTCATGCAGCTCCTCGGCCGATATCGACCCGTTCCCGTCGATATCGTAAACGGAAAAAGCATCCTTAAGATTCTCCAGCACATCGTTCTGGTCCATCCCTTTCGTGAACAGCTCAATGAACTCCTCCAAGTTTATGTGACCGTCTCCTTTCTTGTCTATCTCTGCTACCGCCTTCTGAAGCTCCTCCTCTGGAACCACGTGACCTAGACTCGCCATTATGGCGCCTAGCTCTTTTGACGAGATCTTGCCGTCTCCGTTCACGTCGAACTTCTTGAACACGGCTTCTAGCTCTCGGACCTCTGTTTTACCAGAACGTGCCTTTTGCAAGGACGGCGAGTCTGCTCCGGTACGAGAGGCCGAGCCATTGGATTCCTTTTTGTTGTTGAACATCGTTCCTGTGAGAACAGAGAATCAGGAGTTTGAGAAATATCCATATTTGTGTGATCTGCAGAGGAAGCGGATGATTCTCTGAATCACTAGCTATTTTGGGAACATGAATAGATTTAGTTGGTTTGATGATGGATAAAGCGACTAATATGAGATATTTTGAATATTTCGGAAATGAGATGGATAGATAGAGATGGGGGGAACCTGTTGATACTAGGAGTTTGGAGGTCATCATGCGTAACTACTGCTCTTCCAATCATCTAAACTGGCTTTTACATAATTAAATAGTGGATGATGAACACATAGCCGGCTTCGAGATTAATGAGGCTTAAAATAATTACGATTTAGAATTGGAATCATACAGAAGATTTTAAATGGTTAGAAACAAAATGATTTGAACAGATTAAACACTTCAATTTTTTTTTAAACACTTTAAATTTTGACAATTAGTTAAACCCATCATACAAATTGTTAATCCAACATAACTGATAATCCCAAAGTCAAAATGTTTAGCTTTTAACTAAACTAGCAACGAACATACAGATTATTATTAATATTTATAATCAGATTATGCTTAATAATAATAATTTATATATTTTAGAGCAACATTAACGATAAGACTATGTACAATGATTTTAAAATTCAACACCCTCCACTTCATCTTAAAACACTTCATGTCATATTTTTTTTCTTCCAACTCATCATTCAACACTCATTCAACTTTTACATACTACAATAGTTTTGTTGAATAAAATTCAACACTATATTTTACTAATTAATAATTATTTTTTTCTATATCCAAATTGCATAAACCTAGTATCTATTTATAGAGAATTTAAAATAGTAAAGTTCTGTATAGAAAATAAAAATAATTGATTTCATATATAATGAGATTATTAATTTTAAATAACCAAAAAAATAACAAAATATCAAAAATTCTTAAAAAATGATATGTGTCGTCGATGAGCTACACTTTTTACTTATTCAACTAGTTGAATCTTTTTAACACCAATTAATCTACATCAGCAAATTTAATTTTTCAACACCCTCATTGTAATGATTCAACAGTTGAATCTTTTATTCAACACCCCCATTGTAGATAGTTTAAGAGGTTCGTAGGGGCATTTTTTTTATTTTTATTTTTCCAAAGTTTTTGTCTAATTTTAAAAAATATTAATGGGTGTCCGCAAACAGTGGCAAAACCCTTCTAAACTCGTTTCTTACGGTAGAGCTAGAAGAGGCAGTCTTTAGATTAATGGTGGGATCAGCATGATTTTAATTTTTTTTGTAGAGGCAGCTATAAAAACTGCATTTAATGATGGTCTTAGAGTATCTGCAACCGTATTTTCCCCCTAGAATCATTAAAAAAATGATTTTCTATTTTTTTAATTTTTTTAGACTTTTTTTAAAAAAAAAACTACTTAATTGCGGACCAGCGCGAATAGTTAACAGCCTCCACCGAGTTGATCCTTAGCGAAAGATCAAACCTGCACGTAAACATAAAGACTGGAGGCCCATATAATTTTATAATAATTTTTTTCTTATGGACTCCAGTTACCATCTCGCGTTGCGGGTGTCTACTTAGAACCCTTAAACAAAAGAGTATTTTACATTCAAAGTCACTTTATGACTTCTTATTTCACAATAGTTCACTTTCTACTCTTCAGACACTTTTTATCAACTTATTCCCTTCCTTACTAACTATAACATAACTAAATACAACTACTAGGACCCACCACCTATTCTATCTACTTCACTATTAATTTTTAATTGAAAAAATGATGGTGCAACTTTGAGATGAAAGCAACGACGAAGAAAAAAATAGCAAAGGAAGGAGCGTTTTGAATTGCGGCAGAGGCGGTGGTGTTGTCAACATCCCTACACACTGATTTCTTCTCCTTCATCTTTAATTTAAATTCTAAAATCTCGACGGAACCTGTATTCCACCCAAAATAACATCACGACCGTCACTCCCCCTCCTCCCCATTTATTTGTCTTCATCATTGGCCATGAAAGCATAACCACCAAGCTTCCTCCTTTGCAACAACTCGGATGGGTCTCCTCCTTTTGATTCACAACCGCATCGAAGCTCAATCTGCGACTATGAAGCTTCTTCCTCGACACAAATTCATTGTAGTGGCCGTCGGGAGTCGTCGTCGCTTCAGTATTCACGTCACAGAGGAAAGCTCGGGCAATATTGGTGATTTGTATTTGTTTTGTGCATTTGGTCCTCCAATGTTTTAGTTGTTCTCAGTTTGACCCCAAACTTTCAAAATTGCATATAAATCCTCATGAATTAAACCCAAACTTCTAAATATGCGTTCCAGCCCTTCTTATATTACAAGATTGGTCATTCACGCTTAGGTGTGATCTCACTTTGTTAAGCAAGTCGTGAAATTGTGTATTTATGGTTTTTGGTTGTTTTGTGAACTTGGAGAGTTTGGATGTATGGTTTCGCTAGAATGTGTACATATGGACAAGCTTGAATGACGCTGTACACGCAGAAAAGCATGAACGACGTTGTACACATGGACAAGAATGACACTGTATCATACAAGTGGCAATATGTGTTTTGCATTTTTGGCCTTTTGTTAAGTAAGATGGACTTGTACACGCTAGAATGGATACATATGGACAAGCTTGAATGATTTTTTAAAAATATCATTCATGATTTTTAATGTCCACCATTGTTTATGTCCATATGTACAATAATCTCTCGTGTACAAGCATATAATTGTATCTGTCATGGAACATGTGTACATATATTTACATGTTTGACTAGTATGGATAGCAAATATTACCATTGTATTATAAACATATATAATTTTTAGATTGACATGTTTTTGATTTATTTAGTTTAAGGCTTCTTAATCATTATATAGTTATAAATGTATTTGATTGTTAGGGTTATACTCTATAAGCAGACATCTTACTTCATATTTTATAGCATTTAGCACTTGTTTTCGATTAATTTGCATTTGAAAAGAATAAAATGCATATTTGGAAGTTTGAGGTCAAAATGAAAGGTTTTTTCTGTCGAATCAAAAGTTTAGGGTTGAAAGTGAAGTTATTTTAATTTGGAGGACCTTATCTGCAAAAATATCTAAATTGGCCATTGTTGTCACAAACTTCTCGATCTGAACTCCTTCGATTCCGACGACGAAGGAGCTGGAGGTGACGTTGAAGCTTCCCACTGGACTGGAGACACCTCGGAAGAGAAGACTAGTGGAGGAGGAGAACGTGGTGAGGGATGGAGCTCACCATGGCTGAAGATTCCGGTGGAAAGCTCGTCGAATTTTAAATAATTTAAATTGTTGTATGGTGCATTAGTGTGTTCAATTGAAGGTTTGGGGATGACTATATACTTGTACATGTAAACATTCTAATATTATATGCAATTAATGTATATGTGTACAATCTAGAATCATAGACATTAAAACCAAATGAGTACACAATTTTCTTGTCTTTTTTTTACGTGCATAATCATCAAAATGTATGTATGTCTTTCTGAAGCTAAACCTAACAAAAAAGTACACATTTAAATCAAGAAAAAAAGATGAAACACCGTGTACACATATTTTTACTGTCTACGTACACAACATTTTACAAAAATTATATGTACATTGATTTAATTGTACAATGCACAAGTAATGATATCCGATTATTTGAATGATTTAGAGATTTTTTTTTAATTATTTAATTTAGATTATTTTAAGTTTCATTTAGATCTTGCATTTTTATGGTTTCACCATCTTAACTTTGTTCATTTTTACTGTTTAGACAAAATCATTTGCTCCAAATTAAAGTTTAAGCAATAGGAAATACACAATTTTCGAATCTCCAAGAGATCTTTTTTTTTCTTCTCATTAATGGCAAAAATGTAAATACATCATCTCCTACTTCACAATTTTTTCTTAGTTTTCTGTAAAACTGCTTCGGCTTAAATCACGAAACTTTGTGTATGTTTTATGTTATTCTGGTATCAACATTATAGATTTATTTGGTATTAAATCGATTCCAGACATTAAACTTCTAAAAATGAGACCTTGATGAATCCAATTTAGGGACTTTCAACGCACAGGGACCAACGTACATGGACGAAGAACAAATCCAGATGCAGCTAGTGAATATAGCGGAGGTGGCCCAAGATAAAGTGGATATGGACCAGGTGAATTTGGTGTTGTGATTCATGGTGGATGTGGGTTTGGTTCTGATGGTGATTTAGGTCTGGCGGTGGTTTGGGTTGGGATGGAGGCAACATAGGCGGCGGTTAAGGATATTGGCGGTGGGGGTGGGCGGTTGCTGTTCATATGTATTGGTTGGTGGTAGGTGTGGTGGTCAATACATGTTTATTTGGAAAAAAATAGGGAAGAGATAGAGGAGTTGAAAAAAATTAAGGAAAAGAAAGAGGAAGAGATATTATATTCAATTTTTCTATCTTTAGTTAGATGAATTTGTAACTGACGTAACTAAACTAGTTAGGAGAGAAGAAAAAGTTAAGAAAAAGTGTTCCAAGAGTAAAAAATGACTTAGAGTGTAATAGGGAAGAGAAAAAGTGACATATGGTGTAAATCTTTCTAAATAAAATTAGGAAATCGCAAAGTTTTTGCAAAGATCCAAAGTTTAGCAAAAAAAAAAAAGTTTTGCAAAGATTTACTAAATGGGGATATAAATAGAGTCAGGTCAAACCTAAGGTCGATGAAGCCATGTTTTTTTTTTTTTTTTTTTTTTTTTTTTCCCTTCAAGAGATACCATTTCTGAAAATAATAGGTTTGTTTTACAAGGTTGAAACTTTTATAACAAAGGCAACCATTTACTCATGAAAATAGGGATGCAAAAAAGAGAGATGCTTAATAGAGAGATGCTTTGCTCTATCCTTGGACTTTATCAAACCAGTATGAGAGAAATGTCCGTGGTGGTGAATGTTGCAGGGGTCCTTGAGTTGATGAATTCCTCGCTCTTTGATCCAAATCCAGGGAGTAAATCTTTGCTCTAAGGAGAAGGTAAACTTCCTTGACAATAGTGTGGACAGGTTTGTGAATCTGATTGTGCAGCCGTGAATTTCGTTCCCTCCAAATAAAGTAAACAGCCGCTTGAATGACCAATTTGAATACAATCTTTAACTTCTTGTCCAAACGCTGTTGAAGAATCCAAGGAATAACCGAGGCGAGCTGCATGGGAACAACTAGACCGCTTCTTGAGAACAATGTCCTCAGCATTGTCAGGGAGAAGTCGCATTGAAAGAACAGATGATGAATCGATTCATCATTGTGACCACAAAGTAAACAGACCGCTGGGACATCAAGGCCCCATCCTCTCATCCTGTCTCTAGTAGCCAATCTCTCCTTCATAACTAGCCAGAGAATGAAACCATGTTTTGGAATCTGTTTGCTAAACCAAACCGCCTTGTGCCATGACACCAAAGGAGGTTCTGGAAATAGCGAAGACCAGAGTCGCGAGAAAGAGAAGCGATCAGGTGGATCATTGACAGCATTCCTCCACAAGTAATAATCATCTTCCATAGAATTCAGATCATGAGGAATATCATGTAAAGCAGCACGCAAGGAAACCAAAACAGGATGCCTGCTCCTACGAGTAACCGACCAGCCGTCTTCCCCTACAACCGACGCTACCAACGCTTCCAGAGGAATTCCCGAAACCTGAGGTCCCAGAGGCCCAGTGTGAAGAAGAAGAAGACCAGCAGGAGTCCAATTGTCATGCCAGAAAGACGCTATACTTCCAGAGTTGATGTGACAAGAAATGAAAGGCCTTGCAAGGTGACGCAGAGTCATCAAATGACGCCAAATCCAACTTCCTACATTCGAATAATCTGTAATCCAAAACTGGTTGTCACCAAGATAATGTCTTTTGACCCAGGCAACCCAAAGAGAATCAGAGCCTGCAAATACTTTCCAAAGCAGCTTGATACCATGAATAACATTCAAACTCCGCAATCGCCGAAGACCTAATCCTCCGGAGGCTTTTGGATGACAGATGTGTTCCCAAGATACCTTAGCCCCTCGCGCTGAAGCTGATGATCCCGTCCACAGGAAAGCATTCATCATCTTTTCAAGAATGTCGAAACAGCCTTTAGGTAGAGGGTAGACTGAGGCCCAAAATGTAATGATGCTGTAGAGGACCGATTGAATCAGCTGAAGTCTGCCTGCAAAAGATAGTTGTCTTGCTGTCCATGAAGTCATCCTTGAGCGAATCTTATCAATTAGAGGCTGGTATTCTCCCCTGCGCAGCTGTCTAGAAAGAAGAGGAAGACCCAGGTATTTAACTGGGAGGGATCCTTGAGAGATACCTATCGAAGAGGCCAACTCTGCAGATTCCACACGGTTGTTACCATCAAGAAAAAGGCAGGTTTTTCGAAGATTTAGAGCCAGTCCAGAGCTCCTTTGAAAGCATCTTAACACTGAGATAATCCCTCTCAAAGATACAGCAGATCCATCAAAGAAAATCAAAAGATCGTCAGCAAAGCTAAGATGAGTTACAAGAGGTTCATCACAGGTCGGATGAGTGCCAAAAGTTCCATCAGTAGCAGCAATATCCAACTGCTTAGAAAGAATATCCATAGCCAGCACAAATAGGGAAGAAGATATCGGATCACCCTGTCTCAGACCTTTTTTCCCAGGGAAAAAACCAACTAGTTCACCATTAAGAGCAACCGAGTAGTGAGGCGTTGTAATGCATATCTCAATCCACTCAATGAACAGAGGCGGCAGGTTAAGGGCTGAAAGTATATTGAGTACAAAATCCCACTCCACACTGTCGAAAGCTTTTGAAATATCTACTTGAAGACAGCCTCTTGTAGTTCTACCCGATTTATGAAAGTCAGCAACCAACTCCGATGCAAGCAGCACATTATCACTCAAAACCCTCCCTTTGACGAACCCGGACTGATTGCATTGAACAGCATCTTGAGTGAGTAATTTCAGGCGAGAGGCTAAGATTTTGGAGATAATCTTGTAGACAGTGTTGCAAAGCGATACGGGCCTGAAGTCTGAGAGAGATGAGGCTCCTGTAACCTTAGGAATTAATGAAATTACTGTTGCATTGACCTGCCTAGGCATCTCAGAAGTAATGAAGAAACTTTGAACCGCTGAAATCAAGTCTTGACCAACCAAATCCCAGGAAGAGATAAAGAACTCCGAAGAAAACCCATCCGGACCTGGAGATTTGCATTTAGGCAAGTGAAATAGTACGTCTTTTATTTCTTCCGGAGTCGGAATTGCAACCATGGCATCTGTCCCTGAGTCTGCAAATCGATATGGGTGAATCGATTGAATAAAATCAATGCTGTAGGGTGAAACCGCCGGATTTGACCTTCCTTGAAGATAAGTATAAAACCTCAGAACCATATCCTTCATACTCTGAAGATCATATATCCTTGAATTATCTGAGTCCGTGAGGAAGTGAACGACATTTCGAGAGAGATTTGCCATCACCGACTTGTGGAAGAAGCTTGTATTCATATCTCCTTTTGAGACCCATCGCACTCTTGACTTCAGTTTGAAAAAATTCTTCTCAGCCGCTGCTAGAACCAACCATTCATCTCGAGCCAGAGATTCATCTTGAAACAACTGTGGAGAGGGAGCATTCATAACCTCAAGTTGTATTCTCTCCAAATTCTCGAAAGCTTGCTTTGTCCTCTGCTCAATACCACTAAAGCGAGAATTATTTAAATCCTTGCAACAGATCTTGGCCAAGCGGAGCTTCTGGTAAAGGGAAGACAAAGGAGATAGAGCTCGAACTGGGGTCGACCAAGCATCAGCCAGACATTGGTCATAATCTGGGTGAGATGCAAAGAAGGGGAAAAACATGAATCGGGACTTCCTTGAGGATGATTCTGAATTAGTAGATACCAGGCAGGGGGAGTGATCTGAAGACCCCGGAGCATCAAAATACGCAAATGAATTTGGGAACTTTTCCATCCAACTCTCATTAATAAGTGCTCTGTCCAGCTTTCTAGATCTTGGAGAAGTTGGAGACTTGTTTGACCAAGTAAAGAGACAGCCCCGATAGGCGAGATCAGAGAGTTGAGTATCTGTCAAGCATTCCTGAAAGTCTGCCATACCTCCAGGAGAGAAATCTGAAGGATAAAGGGAGTAGGCTTCTGATGACGATAAAACCTGGTTGTAGTCGCCCATCAGCAGCCATGGCTTATTCTGAATCACCGATGAATGGGCAATCTGTCTAATGGAGGTCCACAAGGGTTGACGATGAGAGCGTTCATTGAAGGCGTAGACAAAACAGACCGTGAAAGATTCTTGAGTTGACGGATCAAAAACCCCACATACCATCACCTGAGGAGACTTGAAGTAGACAACCACAGAGATACTGGGATTCCACATGACGACAATACGACCATTCTCTGCAGTTGGGCTGTGATTAGAGTCATATCTCCATTCAGGAAAATAAGAAGAGAGCAAAGCATCTAAGTTTCCTTGTTGCACATGAGTTTCCAAAAAACTGCCCAGCTTCGGGCGATTATTATGAATCCATCTTTGGACATCCGCTTTTCTAGTACTGCCATTAAGGCCTCTTACATTCCAACAAAAACACTTCATAAGAAGGACAAAAAGGGGTGGTGACGGAGCCTAAGCCTCCGGAATAAATGGTGCAAGCCCTTTCACCGAGGACTCCACCTTAGTCACCTTTGAGAGATTTGTGATATTTTCCTTACGAGAAGCCGCGAGTTGAGCAGGTGCAGCAACAGGACTTTCGCAGAGACGAGCCATAGCTTGACGTTGGTGCTTCCTCATAATCTTTTTTTCATTAACAGTGGAGAAAGGAGGAAAATCAGCCTGAGCTGCTTCCAATCGCTTCCGAATAATCCGTTGAGCCGCACTAATAAGTTCCTCTTCAGAATCAAAATGAGAAGAGGACAATAGCTTTACTGAAGCAGAGGAGGAAGAAGGTGCAGGAGATCGCTGAGGTGAAGCTTTCTTTCCCACTGGAATCCATTCCAACTTCCCCGAAGCCGGGTTTGTCAACGATGCAGAGGCTCGAATCAGCGGTAAACTGTTAGATTTGCGCAGCGGAGGTCGACTTTGGAGAGCTTCCTTGGAGGATTCTGCTTCAGAAGCAGAATCTGCAGCAGGAAACAAAACTTTCTCAAGAGCTTCACCCTGTCTAGCAGACGCCTCAACCACGCACATACGAGAAGTTCCTTGAAATGGTTCTGTTCCTTTTGGAGAGGCAGGAGGAGTTGTAATCTCGGCAGAAGAATGAGGCTTTAGGTTATTGGAGATATTCTTATCTGGGCACCTTTGCTCAGAGTGACCGAATTCCGAGCAGAGGCAACAGCGGTGAGGCAGGTTGAGGTATTGAGCTGAAATAGAAACCGAGTTCTTAAGCTTATCAACTACTGTGACCGAGGAAGGTTTTTTACCCTCGAGCTTCACAACAACCTTCAACTTGACCACACCATTCGAGTAGGGCTTCATCTTTGGGTATTCAGATTGAACCGGGAATCCCACTCCAGAGGCAATCGTGCTAAAGCCTACAAAGGACCAAAGCTCAACAGGAACATTGCGAAATAAAACCCACACAGGGGCGTATTCAAGCTTCATAGGAGCCAGATTCATTGAAGGCGACCACTCAGTAACAGAGAAAGCACATTTTCCAGAATGCCAAAACGCAACATCAAGGACCCATTTTCGAACAATTTCACAAGGGATGTAGATAAGGACCACATTTTTGGAATGATGTCGAACTCGAATACGTCCTTGTTTACCCCAGATAGGATTGAGATCTGAGAAGATCTTGGTTGTTGAAGGGGCTGTACCATGGAATTGAGCTACTAGATACCCTTTCCAGATATCCGAAGACTTGAGAATAACAGATTCAGGAGCTTGAACAATTGGAGTTCCGTCAGTCGCAAAGGTAGGAGAAACCATCTTCCTGAGATTGTGAGAAGTCGAGTTCAGCTTCGAGACCCAAAGAGCCGAGGGAGGCGAAATAGTGGGGACTGGTAAAATCTGAGAGTCGACTCGCATAGAAGAAGAAGAGGCCACACCCACCGGAGGAACAACAGGCGGAAGAGCGAGATATGAAGGGGGCGGAGAAGGAATCTCAGGATGGAGCAGAGAAAACGAGTCAAACCGCCCCAGAAGTGGATCTGAGATCCTGTCAACACAGCAGAAGTCCGGTGGCCAGGGCGGGACAGAGGACGCCACCGTTGGGGGAGGCGAGGGAGCCATAAGACCAAAAGAGGGGGGGGGGGGAGGAGAGTTCTCAGCAACGGCAAGTGGCACCGTCGCCGGCGGCTATAGGTGAAGGAAAGAACCCTATCGCCTTTTGGATCGCCAGAGTGGCGCGTGCATCAAGCGCGTGTAGTTACTCCGTTATTGAAACTCCCTGATGAAGCCATGTTATTGAACTCCTAGAGAAGTACTGGATCACATCATGGCCGTCTTAGTGGAAAATGATAGTATTAAACACAAAAACCTAACCTTGTCCTTCATCTCTACAATGGAAAGCCACTGTGGCTATGCCTTGTAATCAAAATTTCTTCATTACATAAACATAAACTTCTTGGATCTATCTTCAACTCCTCAGCTTTTCGGGTGTAACATTTGATGGTTTGGCTCAAAGATGCATTGGCTAGTCCCTCGAAAGAATACAGGTTTGTTTGTAAGGATTTCGCTAAGGCTAGCTGGACCGTCTAGTTGTAACAATTTTCCAGACTTTTGATTGGAGCGATTCTCTTAAAATCCCGAAAGACTACGGGTTTGTTGCATGTCTACCTCATTTGTAAATTGATTACACGTTTTTTTTTTTTGTTTAGATGGGTTAAACCGGTTGATGTGCTAAAATGTACAGAAACTTATGTTTTGGCATGTTTAGCTTTAGTTATATAAATACTTAATGCAGATAAGAGTTTAGTACAAAGCACATACTACTATACCATGTGCATAGATTTAAGTCCCAGGAACAAAAAAACAAACAAAATTATGTCATCATGTTGGAGAAGCCTTGGGAATAGTTTCAAGAATTTTTTTCTTATCTTATAATAAGAGCATCAACTACCATATATCTGACCCAACCATTGTCAGGTGATACAGAACACACAATCTAAGAAACATACTAAAGGTTTATAGACAATCTGGTCTTCATATATAGCTAAGTCCGTCTTTCATGCATGAAACAAGCAGAATATCATCAAATCCGTAGAAGACTTGGGAATAATTTTCTTGAAACTCTTTAATATCTTACATGAACATCAACTACCATATCCTACAAAATGTGTTGAACATAACATCCTAATACAAATTTCACTTTGTAGACGGTAAATTATTACCAACCACTGGGAACTCTAATGAAACATCAAAATGTAACAAACTTCATTTATATAACAACAAAAGTTTTCCAACAATTCTATCATCTGTCTCCCACTTATCTTCAGTTGCATTTCTAGCAATGGAAATAGAACACAAGAGATAATGACCTTAGAGTCTCAAGGTAAGATCAGGCTTTGAGATATTAATATTATTATTATTATCTACTACATTTTCATTTGCTGCAGCCGAGTTCAGATCAAGACCTGACTCTGTAACAGCCACCACCACAGGAGCCTCAACTTCCTCGACGACCTGCCGGAAACTTCCGGGCCAGAAGAAGTCACTGCCATCATCATAGTCAAAGAACAATGGCACAGTGTTACCAAAATACCCTTGCTGATGAAACCTTGCAAGAGGAGGAGGAGGAGGCTGAGGCTGGGATAAGGTGTGGTGAAGTAGACCGGAGTGCGCTTGCATCCCTAGGGAAGAAGAGGAGTATGTATAAGGCCTGTGATGGTGACCAAACATTCTTCCCATGTACATTGCTCGTTTAGCCATTGTTCGTTCACGCTTGTGAGCGTTCTGGTGACCTCCAAGAGCCTGAGAGCTATAGAACTTGCGTCTACAGTAGTTACAGGAGAAGACTCTCGGATTGGACTCTCGTTTTGTTCCCTTTTGTTCATCGCTGAAACTATCGTTGAGCTTGAGATCGAGTGAAACAGGGATGATCGATTCGTGTTTGGATAGATCTTCATTTGAGAAAGTTTCTCCTTCTCTAGGTGGTAATTCTCGCGAGGCTTCATCAGACTCCGTCATTTAATAGAATATTTTTGGTCTTCACCTAAAAAAAAGTCATATTAAAGTCAAAAACAGATCAAGAAAACGTTGCAGACCCTCAAAATCTACAAATCCAAGAACTGTATAGAGAAGAGACAATAAGCAAAAGTCTTAAACAAAGTAACTATATCAGCAAGTTCGAAGCCTTAAGACTACCAATCAAAATGAAGCTTTAGAGTTTTAACTATGAGGGAGAGAGAAAAGCTAAGACAGCAGTTAAGGATCGTAGACAATAATCAAAGATCACAAAAAGAGAAAACAGTTTGTAGTGTACTGTGATTACGATGATTGGTAGATCTGGGAAGAGACAGCCGATAGAAGCTGAAGTAGTTGACGTGAGAGCTAAGAGGAGGAGGAAGAATCCAGCTGAAGTACTCTTTGTGTTTACTAAAAATGGGTGAATCCAGATGTAAAGAAAATAAAAAACCAGAGAGAAGAGATAGGATTGGTGAAGAAAAGCAGAAGAATAAGAGGTACTCAAGGAGAGAGAGAGAGAAAGGTATATCTAAACAAATATGGCAAACGCATATGTTGGAGAGATGTAAATGGTCTGGTGGAAACACATGTGGGAATCTAAAGTCTCTGCCAATAAGACCTGTGTTTTTTTTCAATAGTTCAACGACCTTTTTCTAGGGGTCACCATAACAAAATAATTAATTTTTTCCTGAATGGATAAAAATACAATTTTAAAGAACTGTATATTTGTTTTTTTACAACAGTAGTGTTCGAAAGGTGTTAGCTGTAATGCGTTGGTATGCACGTCTAACGTATTGTTTACTATGCGTTCTTCATTGTGATGTCGTAAACCCTATAAACTTTTTGAACTTTTTATTTATTTATATAGTTTTTTTTTTTAAAAAAAAGTTAAATCCGGATCAATGATGACATAGACCTAACCCTATATAGTTTTAGTTTATAACTATGTATCATTTCTTCTCTCCTCTTATGTTTTTAATCTTAGGAATGGAGATAATTTCAAGAAAGATTCGATTAATCTTGAAAAGAAGTGCAGTCCACTGATACGTAATCTTTGTTGAATTGTAAATAATGAACTCGTTTCTACTTAGCCACATGATGCAATATAGTGAGATGTCTTCAAACAACCAAAGTTCGTCTAGTAGACCACTATTACATGATTACTTCTCAACATCTTCCAAAAAAAACAATCTTACAAAACAAAAACAAAACAAACTGCGTATTTTAAAGTGTAAAAACATTAATTGTTTTATCTCCCTCGTCAGAGTTTTTCAGAAAGATTTTCATGAACATTTAATAATTGAATCGCACAGTTGAGCACATAACAATATATAAATAGAAAAAAAAAGGAAAGATAATTGAGAAGCACAAGGCATTTGATAATGTTGCATGGAGCCCATACATTCATTCCCCCGGCTTTACCTTTTATATTTGATGTGTACATTTATTTGTGTTTTTCTGAATTTTTACATGTGATTTCAAAGTCTCTGCTTTCTTGTCCCTTTTCTATCCAACTTTTCTTTTTCTTTCTCAAAAGGTGAAAACATTTTCTTTGATACCGTGTGGGTTGTTGTTACCGGTACGTAACTCGTGCTTATACAATACGCTGTTTTGTTTGGTTAAATTGTTGTAATGCATGTTGAAGAGGAAGAGAAGATGAATGATGTAATTTTTAATGTTTTTTTTGAAAAAGAAAAAGTCAGAATAAAACAATTTTTTAATGTTGTTATGTATGTTTGTTAGATAATGTTTGGTAGTTGAATTTGATGAATATGAATCTAACTTAGTGATGACCGTTGCAAAAACATATATAAGTCTGCATAATAACTCGTCATAAAATAATTAAACAAACAACAAGTTAATGACAAGGTTGATTGAGATTTTTTTTTAAATGTAATTCACACATATGCAAATGTTTATTATAGGGAAAATCGCATAAAAAACCTTCAAAGTGTCACTTACTAGCATTTTAAACCTTGAAGTTTTTTCACTAACACTTTTAACCTTCAAAGTGACATTTGCATCATAAAAAACCTCTAAAGTGAAAAGTTGACAGGTTATACATGTAAAAAAATGATGTTTCAGGTTTTTTTCAAAAAATAATTATTTATTTAATAAAATAATACGTAAATTTGGGAAAATTAAATAAAAATAGGAAAAAATAATAAAAATCACAAAATTAAATAAACATTCAGATTTTGTTTTTTTAAAAAACTTTCAAAAAATTAAATAAAGATTTATAAAATTTAATAAAATAAAAAATAACTAAAAATTCAAAAAATAAATAAATTTGAATTAAAATTCAGAAAAATAAATAAAAGTTCATAAATATTTTAAAATATAGGAAATTCAAAATTTCTAAAAATATTTATATTACAAGTTTTTTTAAAAATATATCATAGCATCGTTTAAAATAAAAATTCAAATACATCATTTATGATGATGGTCATTTTTCACATAACCATTAACAATGACGATTAAGGTTGCATTTTAACAATGATGTCGAAAATGTTTATTGGAGATATACCAAAAATTTCATTGTTATCGATTAGGTGAAAAATCATCATCTTTCTAAGTAATATATTTGAACTTGTTATTGTAAATGATGCAATGATATTTAAAAAAAAATCTTGTAATTTAAAAAAAAACAATAGAATTTTTCGAATTTTCTAAATTTTTCTTAAAAATTATATATTTTTTTTAATTATGATTTTAGAAAAATAATAATTATTTTTTTTAAAAAATTTGATTTTTCTGTTATAAAATTAATTTTATTCATTTTAGTTATTTTTTATTTAATTTTATTAAATTTTATAAATAAATATTTATTTTTTTTGAAAGTTTTTTTTAAAAAAAACTTTGATTTTTTATTTATTTTTGTGATTTTTTATTAAATTTTCCTATTTTTATTTAATTTTCTGAAATTTAATTATTATTTTTTTTTATTTTATTAATTAATTAATTATTTTTTTACGAAAAAAACCTGACAAATCACTTTTTACCTGTATAACCGGTCAACTTTTCACTTTGGAGGTTTTTTTTGATGCAAATGTCACTTTAAAGGTTAAAAGTGTTAGTGAAAAAACTTCAAGGTTTAAAGTGCTAGTAAGTGAACGGGTCTCTTTATAAACAGGGTGTTGTGTGTGTGGAATAAATCTAGCAAAGAAAAAAAGATCAATATTGGGATTGTGGCAAAACAGAAAGAGATAGTGGTGTCTCCTTATTTCTTTTGTCTTTATGCATTGAATGCATTGAGTGCATTGACTGATTGGGCAGTGCCCACTCTTGTTCCGATTCCATCCCAACTTGTCTTTGGGCCCTTGGGCACACTTCAATTCATGAGCTTACACACATCTTCTACGTCAGCCCATCTTGCTTAGTTGCTTTCTAACACATTTCACAAATGATTGTTCCATCGGCTCTGTGTTATTTTTCTTCCACAGAACACCAACGTCTCTATGTTGCTGGTAAACATAAAATTATGGGTCTGCCAATAGGGCTGGGAGCGGGAAAGTATTTGCCAATCTTGAACTACTTGCTACTTGAGTTGGCTTGTCCAGATAATTTGATTTACTATTTATACTTGACTTGCTTGACACGAGTATTTGTTTAATCAAGTACTTGCAAATTATTTGTCTTGCCTTGTTATTTGCCAAATCAAATACTTGTCTGTTAATTATTTGCAAGTAATCAAAATGAACATTCATATTTCATACAGAAAGAGCACATAGATCCCCAACTGTAACCTACAAAAGCCACATGAACTTTTGAAGAAGTAGCCAAAAATAAAATAAGCATTTGAAATATCGAAAGGCCACATGAATTTTTTTTTCTTTCAAATTATTTCAGTGTTCCAACTATTATGTTACATGTACCAAGTATTTTATACAACGGGTAATAAGTAACAAATAACAAGTAACAAGTAACAAGGCAAACTAGATATTGGCTCGCACGACCGTGCAAATTTTTTGAATACTAAAAGGTTTTAGGTTATACAATAAAATTTTATCAGTAAATTAACATAGTTTGATGTTATATATTATCTAATTTACAATGATTCTTGTGCTGCTTATAATATTATTACTATAAATTTATAAATTTTGTACTTTTGTAACAATTTTTTTAAAGCATAATTATATATCAATACTAATTTACATATTTTTTGTTTTAATTATAAAGTTGAAATATATGTGGAAATTAAATTAAGTTGGACCAACATAATACAGAAGCAATTTTTTGGGATACTGTTAAAAGTATTTTACATAATTTTCATTTTTTTATAAATAAAAATGAACTAAATTTCTACTTATATTTTATAATAATTAAATTTTAATTATTTAAGTTTCGAAAATATATTCAACAATATTTTTAAAATATTTTGTTATAATTTTCAAAAAACAATTATTTTATTTCAAATAAAAATTAAAGATATTAAAAGATGTTATAATTAGATTATGTAAAATTTAATGAACTTTCTAAGGATTGTAAAAATTAAAAAATCACAAATGAAATAAGACATGACTTTTAATTTATAAATAAAAATGAATTAAATTTCAAGTTATATTTTATGATAATTAAAAATTTAGTTAACTAATTTTCGAAAATTTATTTTAAAAAGATTCTAAAATATTTTAAAAGATTTTGATAGAATTTTGAAAAATTTATTTTTATTTGAAAATAAAAATTAAAGATATGAAAAGATAATATAATTATGATATGTAAGAATAATCTTTCTAAGGATAGTCCAAATTAAAAATCATACATAAAAAAATAGTGACTTATATTTTAATAGTATAAAATACTTAAAAATAAAGTAATACATAGTATTTTCCTTATACTTGCGAGTAATGAAATTTGTCGACTTATTATTTATCTTGAAATGTCAAGTACTTGAAAATTTAAGGCAAGTACGAGTTAAGTAATGAATACAAGGTGACTATCGAGTAATAATGCCCAACCCTATCTACCAATGAACTAAACCCTATAACTATTAATTTTTTTTTTGCACCTGAACTTAACACTATAATTATTTTTTCACATCATTTTTTTTGGTGCAACAAAAAGTGGTTTCACCTCTTTGCCGGAAACTCAAATATTGTAAATAGTCTTTTTTAACGAATATTGAATTTGGATGATAGAAATTACAGCCACAACCCTTTTACCACTAGGTCAACTCAACGTTAGTTTATTTTCTTTACAATACATCATTATAAAGCACATGAAAACATATTAATAATGAGTCTGCATCTTAAATATGAAGGCTTTAAGAACTTTGAACTACTTCAAACTAACATTTAATTACAATGCCGAACTACTTTGGAGCATCTAATGCATCATTCATGCGTACCCATCAAATTTTGAAAGTTCCACTCTCTGAAGAATCTATTCTGCATCTACTGCCTGCTCTACTTTGCCTGTAATTGACCTATTGATGTTGCTCATGTGGAAAGAAATATTGCATGAGATAAACTATATATATATTAACGATATCCACATTAACCAATGTTTAGCAATATTATCTAGCAGTCAAAAGCTCACTCTTAGATACTTTTGTTCCATCGAGGCTATCATATCACACAAGAAACACACCCAAGAACCAGATCTCGACAAACCGAACCGGTCTCTGGATCTCGACAAACCGAACAAGATCTCGACAAACCAAACCGGGCTCTGGACAAACTGAACCTGTCTCTGGATGCATACCCAGTTTTCCCTGGAGTGATGGTGAGGAAAACTGGGGGAGATATAGGGTTAGACTGGTGGGTGGATTTGGGTCAAGTTCACCTCGGAGGGTTCGCTGGAGCGCAGTGCGTCGCTGCTGCTGCTCTGGTCAGCTTGCTGCCTTTTTCACCGGTTGCTTTGTTATAACTTCCCCGACTGGACTTTTGGATCTAAATCGTAAAGGCGATTAGAGGGTTTTACCGGGGACTTCTATTCCATTACTTTCGTTGTAGTTGCTACCATGGCGGTTCTGTTTGGCTCTGTTCTGGCCGATGGGTCGAGATAGTTTAGGGTTTTTGCTGTTACTCTGTTTTGATGGAAGTTCCCCACTTCTTCTCCTCCGTTCTTATTATTTTGGAAGGAAATCGATCATCGCAACCTGCCATTTTGATAATCAGTCGCTGGTGTCTCTCGTGATCTGCTTGTTCGATGGGACCGGTTTTGAGCCTTAAAGGATGTGGTGGCCGGACCAGGATTTTGTCAACCCCAACTTCGTCGCATTTTGATAGGTCCCTTGCCAAGAGATAATCAATGTTGATTTAGAAATAATGAACACAAGGGAACACACACAACACACATTTTCTTTTGGGTAGAAGTCTACCTCTTTTTGTTGTTTTCATTTCTTTAAATAGAGATTACAAGGAAGTAAATAACTGAAACAGAAAGTGGAGTCATTGACTACTACATTGCAGGAAAATGAAAAAGTGGAGAACAATGTGTCGTAGACTTGTTCTCTTATTGAAACAAACAAATAACTTGCAAAGATTTTAGTTGTGCAAATATTTTCTGTTAAGCTTATGTGGCCTAGATGTCCTCCTTGGTGCCACCTCATTATCTTCTTGCACAACAGCGTCTTGTATCCTATCAATACTCATCTCTTCGGAAAGAACCTTGTCCTCAAGGTTCAGATTGAACATTGGAAAGCTGGTAATGAGTTGCTGATGTTCCTCCCAAGTAGTCTCATCGATAGGTAGATCAAACCATTGTACAAGGACCTCAATGACCTCCTTTCCTTCCTTTTGTACTTGTCGTGTCTTCAAAGCCTTTGCAGGAACCAAGCGCAAGACACCTGACTCTTTGAGGGGTGGTAAGTTTACTGACACAGGTTCGTCCTCGCCGATGCGTTTCTTTAGAAGTGACACGTGAAACACTGGATGAATACGTGCGGAGGAAGGAAGAGCCAAACGATATGCAACACTTCCTATTCGTGTGTCGATCTTAAATGGACCATAGAACCGGTGAGACAACTTCTGAGAAGAGCATCTTAGAACAGTCTTCTGGGGATAAGGTTGGAGGTGGAGAAAGACCCAATCACCTACGTCAAAGACAACGTCGCGCCTGTTCTTATCTGCCAGCTGCTTCATCCTGTTGTTGGAAGCCTTTAAGTGTTGTTTGAGTTCAGCTAACAGTTCGTCTCTGTTCTGCAATTGGTCGTCAATTTCACCAACAAGAGTGAACCCAAGCTCATACCGTGGTATAGATGGTGGTGGGCGACCGTAGAGAGCTTCAAAGGGGGTGATGCCGGTGCTAGCATGGAATGTGGTGTTGTACCAGTACTCGGCTCAGGGGAGAAAGGAGCTCCATTGTGTAGGGCGTTGTTGGACAAAGCACCAGAGGTATTTCTCGAAACAACGGTTGACCACCTCGGTTTGGCCATCAGTTTGGGGATGATAGGCGGTAGATATTTGGAGTGTTGTGCCGGAGAGACGCCATAGATCCTGCCAGAAGTTGCCGAGAAAGATTGGATTGTGATCGTTGAGGATTGAGCAAGGAAGACCATGGAGCTTGACGATGTTGTTGATGAACTTAGTGTCAACAATATAAGCTGTGTAGGGATGAGTTAACAGAATAAGATGAGCGGACTTACTGAGGCGATCGACGACAACCATGATTGATGTGAAGGCGCTTGAGCGAGGAAAACCGTCGACAAAATCCATCGAGATGTCTTCCCAGAGATGTTGTGGGATCGGGAGTGGTTGTAGAAGGCCAGCCGGTGACATAGTTTGAGATTTTGCACACTAGCAAATATCACAATGAGAAACATAGTCGACCACGGTTCTGTGCATCAACGGCCAATAAAAATGGTGAGATAGCCTCTTGAAGGTACGCAAAACACCAGAATGGCCCCTAAGGTTGTGTCGTGATGCTCATGTAAGTGTTGAGAGATGAACTCGGAACTTGGTGGGATCACAACCCGATTGTTGTAGCAGAGTAGCCCATCTTTCCAAGCGTAAGGATGACCTGATTTTGCCGTTGCTGCCGCACCGATACGGAGGAGATAAGGATCTGTAGATGCCAAACGCTGGAGACTATCCCAGATGGAAGCATGAGAAAACAAAACCGCTTGGACTGTAGACGGCGCGTTGCAGAGACCGAACGGCATGACAAGATACTCGAAGTTTCCATGATGCGTACAGAAAGCGGTCTTGTGAATGTCGGAAGGATGCATCCGTACCTGGTGGAATCCTGCTGTGAGGTCGAGTTTGGTGAAGAAGGCGGCTCCGTGGAGTTCATCGAGCATGTCCTCGACGGTGGGTATTGGGAAGCGGTCTTTGATGGTTGCAGCGTTGAAAGCTCTGTAATCTGTACAAAAACGCCACGATCCGTCCTTCTTCTTAACGAGAAGTATAGGTGACGAGAAGGGGCTTGAGCTGGTTTTGATAATTCCCGCCGTGAGCATGTTGGAAACCTGCTTCTCGATTTCGTCCTTCTGATAATAGGCATAATGGTACGGCCGAATATTTATTGGATTAGTGCCTTCCTTGAGGGTGATGTGGTGTTCAATCGCTCGAGTGAGAGGTTGAAGAAAGATATCGGTGAAATCGTCTAGTTACTGCCGCATATCATCATTGAGCTCTTTCAATTCTGGTAGTTTCTCCGTTGGACAAATTGCGAAGAGGGGATGGCCTTGGCGGGCCTCCTTCTCGATGTCTTCTTTCATTGTGGGCTGGATTGCGTTTCGGTGAATCCCAGTAAGAGTGTGAGTCTGCCCTTCTCAATCCAATTGTAATGTTTGGGCTTTCAAATACGTTAGTATGGGCCCAAGACTCTGGAGCTATTGTATACCAAGAACGGGGTTAAGGCCCACGAGAGGTAAGACGTAAAGAGTACCACAAAAATGAGCTCCACCGATTTGGATCTGGACATCGTCAAACCGTCGACGACAACGGAGTGGTGATCCGTTGGCGACCCAGACGTCGAAAGGTTTCGAAGATGTTGTCTGGAGCTGCAATTCCGCGACTACCTTTTCACTAACAAAGTTGTGGGTAGAGCTGCTATTGACGAGGGCATGGAGATTGTGAGCATTGATGATGGTGAGGAGAGGCATCGTGGTTGGCGAATCCCAGCCAGTCAAGGCATGTAAAGTAATCTCGGGTGTGGGGTTGTTCTCGTCTGTCTCTTCACCTTCGTGGTCCGTGTCCTCAATTCCTTCCATGATGAAGATTTGTGGGTTGACGCACTTGTGCCCGGAGGCGTATTTCTCGTCGCAGCTGAAACAAAGACCCGGAGTGCGTTTGCGCTTAAGCTCTTCCCAGCTGAGCTTTCTGGGTGTTTGGATGGTGGTCGTCATTTTGGAGTTTGAAGCAGAGGATTGTTGGTGGTGTGGGGTGAATGTTCTCTTGTGCTTCTGTACTTGATTGTCTTTCTTTCGAGCTAGATTGATCAATTCCTGGCGCGTCTTTGGCTGAAACATTCGGACATCATCAGCGATTGAATGATGTAAGCTGCCGAGAAAAGTTCCAACCAGTGCCTCTTCCGACCAATTGGAAACCTTATTACGTAAGCGTTCAAAGGAACGTTGATATTCTCGAAATGTTCCCGTCTGGCGGATCTTGGATAGCTCCTCATGAAAGTTGGTGCTACACGTTGGTTCGAAGCGGCTCCACAATTCTCCTTCGAAAGTCTCCCAAGGGATGAGATTCTGTTCGATGCCGATTGCCTTGACAGTCGCCTGCCACCATTCATTTGCTTCTTCTGTGAGATGATAAGAAGCAAAGTTGACTCGTTGGTTGCCGGTGATTTTGTGGTAAGCAAAGTATTGAGTTGGCTTAGTGAGCTATTCGGTTGGGTCCCCGTCGCTGAACCGTGGGAGCTTAAGCTTGACATGGCGACGTTGGTTAGGAGCTGCTGCAAAGGGGTTGATTTCGTCAGTGCGGGTGTTGTGTGGTTGAGCCGCGTCACGTTGCGATGGTATTTGTGATGAGCTGGATCCAAGATCGCGATTGCTGAGAATAAGCCCTCGCATCTCCTTGAGTGAATCGACCAGTGTTCGTTGGAAGGAATCCTCCAAGCCTCGGATCCTGTCATTGATGCCGGTTGTGATTTTCAGGATTTCATCTTGAACCATTCGCATGCTTGATTCAAGATCCTCAAGACGTTCGCGGTTGTTGGCCGTGGTCTCGTTATGTAGATTTTGAGCCACAGCCTTGATTTTTTGTGAGTTTTTTGTGGTGCGAGGCGGAATGGTGAGTGAAGGGGGTGAAACGTTTGGAAAAAAATGTTCTTGTTGGACGTTAATTCCAAGAATGCCGTCAACAAGAGAAAGAAAGAAAATGCCAGCTCTGATACCACTGATAGGTCCCTTGCCAAGAGATAATCAATGTTTATCTAGAAACATGAACACAAGAGAACACACACAACACACGTTTTCTCTTGGGTAGAAGTCTACCTCTTTTTGTTGTTTTCATTTCTTTAAATCTACTCTATTAAAACAGGGTCCTATTTGAATCCTACCGTGGCATGTTTTAGTTTTGGACTCATTAAAGATGTTGTCATTTAAGTTTGGACCTTTGCAAGGTATTTAAATGAATATATTACATACACATAACTTTTAGTTATACCGCAAAATTTGAATCAGACCACCATTGTTTATTTGTCATAATCCTAAACCAAAATCCACTAAACCGACTGCTTTAAATGGTTATGAGAACATAATTAGAGCTCTTACGTTATAGATTGAATAATCTACTACATGTTTCAGCTCAACACCATAAGATAACCTTAACATGTCAACCGATCTGATGACTCCAAACTTAAATTTTTCGGGGTCCTGCAATTACAAACACAATATTATCAATGTAAATCACCTTTTCTGAACCATTTAGCGATTAGAATTCTTGAATAGATTGTAGATTGTTAAGTTATACTTTTGTTATTTTACATAAACATGTGGTCGTCTACGTATCTCATCAGAATTTAAAAACCACTACCACTTTCACTAACTAACTAGATTTCCTGTTATATTATCCATTGGCATAATATCCTAACAACATTAACAAAATTGTTAATGTGTATGTACACTATCTTCCTTGCAATCAAACAGTTCTATAACAACTAAAAGTCTGTTATAGATTCGAAACAACATTTAAAATCCAAATTTATAATATTAGGTGTTGAATCTGATACAATATCTAAACAGATGTTTAGTGATATCTAAACATAATATTATCAATCATTCGATTTCACCAATCACACTTTCATGTCGAAAGCTTGGATTTCGTACACAATATATGTAGATATCCAGGAATATTCTCGATTTTATACATTTTGTTATATTTAGGTTTTAACTGTTTTTACATATCGGACGAGTATATAAATACCGCAGACAATCATAAGACTTGGACATTCTACTATATTAAAGCAAAATTTTCATATCGAAATCACTTATGGCATCCATAATGAAAACGAGTGATTTAACTGAGGTTAAACCGTTTAAGTATGGATGGAGTGTTGCCGTTAAAGTGATCCATTCCTGGATTTCATTCAGTCACCAGTTTGGTGCAACTCTAGAGATGGTATTAGCCGACAAAGATGTAAGTACACCTATAATCTCTCTTGACTTTGCTATTTTAAAATTTTCATACATATATTGAATTGTATTTGTTTATCATGTTTTAGGGTGTCAAAATCCATGCAACCTGCAAACAGTCGCTGCTGCAGCAATTCGAGAGTCAGTGTGTTGTTGGAGAATGTAAACTTATTAACAACTTTGCTTTGAGGTCAGCATGTGGTGTATTCAGACCCACCAACCATGTTTACAAAATGGAGTTCATGAGTCAAACCTCGATAACGGACTGTGATTTCATTGCCGAGGACAACATGTTCCTCGATCTCCTTGATTTGTCTACCATTATAAATGGTAGACATGACAGTCGTTTTCTTATTGGTAAATCTAATTTCCGTATATATCGTATGCAATTTCGATGAGATATTCACAAGTATAACAACTAAGATTTTTGCATCACAGATGTGATTGGAGTAATCCTACACTTCGAAGATCACACTGTTGATCATGTTGCAAGGAAAGAAGTGGACAAACTGTTGTTTACTCTAGCAGATATGAAGTAAGGCTTTTATATTATATTTTTAAATCACTGATTTGATTCACTAATGCTTTTACATTTTTTTCTCTCAGTGACAATCTCCTACCATGCTGCATTTCCGGGAAATTAGCTCAGGTTTTAGCATTAGCTATATATGTAGAGCCTTGACTTATTATGTACAGCGTCTGCTTTTTAACACTTATATTTCAATTATATTTGTAGATATGTTTCTACTTGTGAAGGAGCTTGGAGGATCTTTGGATTTCCTATACATTACAGATCGATAGCGGTTGAGAAGCTGTCATTTCATCTTCCAGGGAAACAAAACATTATATTCAGAGGCAAGGATAAGTTAAAGGAAGTTGTTGGTCGTAAACTCATCCAAAACACAATGTTCTTGGCGTGGTTTGATCTGTGCAAGGTTGATGCATTCGCTCGAACTCTCACATATGTTCAGCTTCCCAACTATTACACTTATTCGAAGAGCCAGAAGAAGTTTAATAGAAGGAAACAAGGTTTTAGTGTTGGAAGAATTAATTATGCACCGCGTAAGCAAGAAAGTGCTTATTATCTTAGAGTATTGTTGAACTATGTCAGAGGTCCTACAAGATTTGAAGACATTAGAACCTACAAAGATGTCGTGTATGAGAGCTACAAAGACGCATGTTATGCTCGAGGAATATTGGACGATGATCAGGAGTATATCGATGACTTAGTGAGGCGTAGTTATGATAGCTCTGCAGCTGTTGTACGTGATCTTTTTGTTTTGATGCTCATGTCAGATAGTCTATGTAAGCCAGAGAGTGTATGGGAACAGACTTGGGAATTACTATCGGAAGATATTGAGTATTCACACAGAAAGCGTTTCAACAGGCCAGGTACAATACTTATTAAAACTGGAATGATGATATCAGTAATTAATTAGATTTCGCATTTTCCCCTTATTTATAAATTTGTTAATTTTTTGCAGCACTTATTCTAAGTGACGATGAAAAGAAACTGTATGCTCTCATAGAGATTGATAAACTGCTCAGAAGGAGTGGGAGTTCACTTTCCTTATATGAATCTATGCCAAAGCTTCCTGAGAACTACAAGCCTATCGAAAATGTTTTGATCTTGGATGAACTAAGTTACGATCTTGAGGAAATGCAATCCACTCACGATAGAGATGTTCTCAAGATGACTGATGAACAAAGAAAGATATATGATGAGATCATTTCTGCGGTTGTGGAAGATAGGGGCGGTATGTTCTTTGTTAATGGGTTTGGTGGCACTGGAAAGACATTTCTTTGGAGACTGCTCTCATCTGCAGTGAGATGTAAGGGAGATATAGTTCTAACTACTGCATCTAGCGGTATTGCTTCTTTGTTATTACAAGGTGGCAGGACTGCTCACTCCCAGTTTGGCATACCTATCAATCCCGACGAGTTTAGTACATGTACATTGCCTCGTGGATCAGATAAAGCTAATTTGATTAAGGAAGCTTCACTTATTATCTGGGACGAAGCACCAATGATGAGCAAACATTGTTTTGAGTCTTTAGATAGAAGTTTGAATGATATTATGGGAAATAAGGATAAAAAACTTTTTGGTGGAAAGGTTATTGTCTTTGGAGGTGATTTTCGGCAAGTACTTCCTGTTATTACTGGAGCTGGCAGGTCTGAGATCGTGTTGGCTGCTATGAATTCGTCATATCTATGGAAATATTGCAAGGTTCTCAAATTAACTAAGAATATCAGATTGTGTTCAAACAATCTGACATACGAAGAGGCCAGAGATCTCAAAGAATTTTCTGAGTGGATTTTGGCTGTTGGTGATCGGAGAATAGCAGAGCCTAATGATGGGGAAGCATTAATTGACATTCCAGAGGAGTTTCTGATCATGGACCCAAAGGACCCTATAGAAACTATAAGTTATGCCATCTACGGAGATACTGAATCATTAAGAGGTATGAAAGATCCTAAGTTTTTCCAGGAGCGAGCAATTTTATGTCCAACTAATGAGGATGTTAATATGATTAATGATCATATGTTATCGAAACTTGATGGTAAGATTATTCCTTTATCTTAACAATTCTATTATAAAAATGTCTATATGATTGGTTTATACGATTTTATCTTAACACGAATCTTTTATATTTTTTTTCCAATCTATCAGGTGAAGAAATGATTTTTATCTCATCTGACAGTATTGATCCATCAGATACAGCTTCAGCAAACAATGAAGCCCTAAGTACTGATTTCCTAAACAGCATAAAAGTTTCTGGCCTACCTAACCATAGTTTGAGATTGAAGATTGGTTGTTCTGTTATGTTGCTTAGGAATATCAATCCTAATGAAGGTTTGATGAATGGAACCAGATTGCAGATTACTGAACTTATGGATTTTATGGTTGGTGCTAGAATAATAACTGGAGAGAATGTTGGTAAGACCGTTTATATCCCAAGATTGCTGATCAGTCCAACAGATAAGAGACTCCCTTTCAAGATGCGTAGAAGACAGCTACCTTTAACAGTGGCCTTTGCAATAACCATCAACACAAGTCAAGGACAATCATTATCTGAGGTTGGAATATTTCTTCCTAGACCAGTTTTTTCTCACGGACAGCTTTATGTTGCGATTTCAAGAGTGACATCAAAAAAGGGTTTGAAAATTCTGATCGTGGATAAAGAAGGGAAGCCACAGAAGAAAACTATTAATGTTGTTTTCAAACAGATTTTTAGTAATCTCCAGAGCAGAGAGGAGTGAGAGTTATTTTAAAGCATGTTTTTTTTTAGTTTGGAGATTTAAATTGGTGTTTTGACTTTGATTTTAATTTTTGATTTAATATTTTGAAGTTTATTAAATAATTCGGTATCGACACTTTTATTTTTATCTTAACTATCTGTTCCTAACAGAGGTCTGTAATCAAGCCAAACATGTATGTCAATCATCATGTTTTGATCCAAAATGTTTTATTTTACTAATCATCAAACTAAAAGCAGTACAAAAATGAGCAAGATACTTATAATTTTAACCAGGCAATTACAAGATTCCAGAGAAGTCTAACTACCATCGAAACCAGCAACCTATCTTGCGTATACCAGTTCTATATCATTGTTTCTAACTAATGGATGTTCGAGATAGGACTAACCTTTGTTATCATCAATTCCTCATGCTTAATGCTATAGGACAGAACAATCTCCGAAAGATGCATGTACGAAGCTGGCCATATCAGAAATAGATTAAGACAATAATCTTGAGTAAAACAAATATCTGTATCAAATATTTGTTAAATAAAATCTGACCAATTTTGTATACAAGATTGTATAACCGATGGAGAGATTACAAAGCAAATCAAATTCACTTCTCCGGTTCCATGAATCAAATCGTGTAAACAAAATCAACTGAAATTGTATATACTATATCACCTAAATTATTAAAGAAACATATTATAATACGATCTACAATGATTTAAATCAAACAGAGTATAATAGATAGGGTATAGATGATTACCCGCAATTGACTTTGGCTGATTCACTTAACAAAAATCTTTCATGTTGCCAGGTAAGAAGATCATAGTATTTTTGTAAGTATTATTGAACCAGTGATACTGTATCTTCGAAGAAGGAAAGGGAAAGAGAGATAGCTCCAGTGACCATGAGAGAGAGAGAGAGAGAGAGAGAGAGAGAGATGAAGAAGAAGGTGATGATATTTTTTCTCACCGACTGAATAAAATATTATGAAACAAGTTGTTGACCTCATTCAGGTTTTGTTAATTCCCGGGAAAAAAAATCGTTATTAAACTTGGGCTTCGTTTTAGATTATGGACAGATCAGAAGTTATGATGCAAATGGCTTAGTTCTGTAATTTAATAGATTTCAAATCTTTGATCTCATAATGCAGCTTAATGGATCCAAAAGTCAGTTTATATTATCTGGCCCAATGTTCTTTAATATTTGTAACAAGCATACGTGTATATTATTAATCAGCCAATTTTTTTTTGGCACCTATTAATCAGCCAATTATATCCCATAATTACCACTTATGAAGCTGTACATTATAAAAGCAACATTATGTAAAACACGTAATATAACCAATTTTTTTTCATGTTATGGGAAGATATTATAAAAATTCTAAAAACATAACAGAGAAAAAGTATTTTATATTAAAACAATGTAATACTTTCCATACACCATAATTAAAACTAAAAATTATATAAATATGATAAATATTTTTAAAAATATCAACAATGTCCGCGTTTTAACGCGGGTTAGAATCTAGTAGAGATTAAAAGGAAGTAAATAACTGAAACAGAAAGTTGAGTTTTTGACTCCTATTTTGCAGGAAAATGAGAAAGTGGAGAACAATGTGTCATAGACTTGTTCTCTTATTGAAACGAACAAAAAACTTGCAAAGATTTTAGTTGTGCAAATATTTTCTGTTAATCTTACGTGGCCTAGATGTCCTCCTTGGTGCCACTTCATCATCTTCTTGCACAATAGCGTCTTGTATCCTAATTCTATCACATTTCCTGTCCTTCTGTCGGAGTCGTCCTCAAGAAAATGATTAATGAAGCAAATGAAAATTAAAGCTTCAATTAATCTTTCATGTCCTCACGTTAATAAATAAAACTAAATCAGCTGCTAATTGCTTAATCACTTGTTTATCTGGCTTAGCACCCATGGACTAATGAATATCATGAAAACGAAAATTAAAGCTTCTGTGGAAAAGTAATATCAGGAAGCAATATCGTGCAGTGATGGGGCAGTGATGATACATACACAATTAACGGTTATATTTTCCTTAATTTTTTTATTGTTGTAATATTTTCGTTAAATTTGATTTCTGTTTAGTGGGAAATTCCTAATTGACGTTATATGTTTTAAGGCTCTTTACCAATCTACCTAACAGCAATCTTTACTGGTTATATTCCAGAAGAGCTTACTGAATCCAGCAACTTGAAAACTTATACCTTTTAATACAGTGATTTCTGCATTTTTGGCTAAATAAAATGCAATATCCTAGTTTCTGATATATGTTCAAATTGTTTTTCAAGAAATTGATTTGACTCATCCATATACATTTTTTGGCCATTTGTCTATTTTTTTTTTAATATTAGACTGCAGAAATTTGACAACTACACTTTATTTGATACTACTTATCAATTTTACCACCACTCTAGAGATATTTTTCACAAATACAGTTTTTCCACTAATGAACAAATTACAATAGTACCTTTATCTTATTCTTTCCCTACCATCGGTTTCTCTTTCTCTCGACACGATTCATCTTCACAATATTGTTGCAGAATGAATCATATATCAAAACAACATGAACCTTTTTATCAGAATATATTAAAAATTCCCTTGGTTTGGTAGAAAATAAAATACATCTGTCGATGGGCAGTGATGATACATGCACACTTACCGGTTATATTTTTGTTAATTTTTTTATTGTTGTAATATTTTTGTTAAATTTGATTTCCGTTTAGTGGGAAATTCCTAATTGACGCTGTATGTTTAAGGCTCTTTACCAATCTACGTGACATCAATCTTTATCGGTTATATTCCAGAAAAACTTACTGAATTCAGCAACTTGAAAACGTATACCTTTTAATAGGCTAATAGCCATCAGTTATACGGTGATTTCTGCATTTTTGGCTAAATAAAATGCAATATCCCAATTTCTGATATATGTTCAATATTTATTCAAGAAATTGATTTGACTCATCCAAATACTTTTTTTTTGACCATTTGTCTATTTTTTTTTTTTAAATAGTAGATTAGTAAGCAAGTTTTGAACCTCTGAGAATTAACGCACCAACTATCTTTTTTTTTCTTTTTTCGAAACTGATTTTTGCATTAATATATAAATGTTGAGATGGTAGAAAAAGTGGCTTCCAACCCACTTTAATACATAACTAATAGAAACTCATTAGAACCCACTTGTCAAACCCAAAAAATGAACCCAAATCAAATTACGTAAATCAAACCCACCTTTTCTAACGAGAAGGAAAGTAAAGAGACGAGATTAAACCCTAGTTAGCGATCAAAGAGATTGAGGTGATGAAACCAGAAAACCGATCATGCAGGAAACAGAGCAAACCATAGCGGAATCAAATCACTGGCGAGGGCGTTTTGATCAGGTCTGAGAGCGGAGATGCGATTCTTGATGATGGAGGAGATCTTTTTGATGAGGAGATCAGGATGCCGGTGATTGCCTCTGTGAAGTCGATCGTTGCGCTCCCACCATAGTTCATAGTTCGTGGCTTGCCAGGTCAGGGTGGAGACAGGCGAGAGTGAGCTGTATCTTCACAGGAGAGAGTTGGAGAGTTGATGCCAAATCCATTAGAGAAGTGAGACCAGACCGTAGATGAATAGCGACAAGAAAAGTAGACATGGTTCCTTGATTCATTCTCGGTTACACAGGAGATACAACAGATCAGTTTGGAGACCCCATGAGAGTAAGCGATCTCTGGTAGGACATCTATCAAGCAGCATTAGCCAAGCCAGAGTCTTATGTTTAGGTATACCTTTTTTGATCCAGATGAGGGGGTACCTGTTACAAGGTTGGACCAACGAATCGAATGAATGGGCATGGAAGACCTGTTAATCATGGATGGTTGGAAGCATTACAAGTTGTCTAAACGAGTGAGGAATCATAAAAACTTACACTCATATCTCTAGATCGGTTTTGTCCTTCCGGACTGGAATTAATGTGGGTTATGTTATTGGTATTGTGGGCTTGCTTCTTATCGAACTTGTTATTTTCTTTTGGATCAAATGAAAGCAATACCATAAGATGCATCCTCAGCAATATTCTGGTGGCCAATATGCAGTTAAGATTACATTAGGGAATCGACGTGTTGATGATAGTAAAAGTGGACTCAGTGGTAACCACGCTGATGTGGTATTGTGATTGCAATACAGGTTTTGTGGCATGCTATTGATAAGTTCGACGAGAAAAAAATACTTTGAGAGAGGCTGATTTTGCAGTGGACCAGCTAGATTTTGCACATCCATTGACTCCACACTTCAGTTTTAATTTTTTTATTAGAGTTTGATCCGCCCTTCCAAAAAACGGGCAAGATTTTATTTTTGTCATCATCTTATGTATTGATTTTCTTCGTTTGTTAAATGTTTGAAATTGGTTTAATAAACAAATTTATTAATCCGTCTCTTTGTTCACCAATATGTTTAAATATAATATTTGGTTTTCGGTTTTGGTTTTAGGTTGTTTTTTCTTTTTGGATTTTGATTTCAGTTTGATTATGATTTTTTGTTTAATTTAAAAAAATTATAGATAACTATATAAAATTAATAAATATAATTTGTTGAAAATAAGATAATTCATTTATAAAACTCGTCATTATTAATTTTACTTATATTTTAAAACTGTAAATTATAGTAAAAAAATATTTTTATATTGGTCAAAATATATTTCATTCAACCCGTATCATACTATATCGAATTATTTTTAATATTTAAATATAACTATGTAATTATTTATTATTTTATATATCTTACTTTACTCTTTTATTTTAATACTTTGAAGTATGTGGTAAAATTCATGAATTTATGTTATTCTTTAATTTTTTGATTTATAAAATATTTAATAAAAGAATTAAGTTACTTTTTATTTATTAGTTGATGTATTAATTTAATAAACAATATAAATATTATGGGAATATTATTTTTCTATAATGAAAGAATTAATATTTGTTAATAATTTATTTAATATTAATTACGAATTTTATTATTTAAAAATAATATTTAAAAGAATTTATGTTTACATATTAAATAAAAATAGATTAAATGATATTTTTATAATAAAATCTAAGAAAAAGATACTTGACAATATCTTTATAGATATCTTATTTTGAAAATATTATTAGGTTAGTTGTAGAGAAAAAAATAGGAGGTTAAATAAATTCTACAAATATTGAAATATTAATATATATAGTCCAAAACATAGTCGATAAATTCTTATTTTGAAAATTATACTCTAGTTGGACTGTTATGACTTTTTTGATAGTCTAAAACATAGTCGATAAAAAGTTCTTCTATTTTAATAGTATTGATTAATTGCTGCATCTTTGAAATAACTATTTTATTTTTTGATTTTATTGACAAGTAACTAATTTTTTGTACGATTCGTTGACTCGTAAGATTTTACTTCCACTTTCATAAGCATATATATCCCAAACAAAAGACCATGGAATATGTTGAAAACTAATGGCTCAGATACATATTTGTATGTCTATATTTATGTATTATTATTATAAGTATTTCATATGGTGAGAGAAGAGAGATGAAATAAAGAAACGATAGAGAGAGAGCTCAAAATTAAATTTTTTTTTCTCTTCCTTCACATACTATTTATAGTACATTAAATAATAACTTAGTCATCACATCTTACAGAGGAGAAGACAAGTGTATGATGATGGTTATAGATGACTTAGTGACATCAGTCCTGATGGATAATCATCATTTTATGATATTATCTTGAACACTCCCCCTTGATTATCCATCTTATATTATGTAGCGTCTCGCTAAAAACCTTGTCACGGAAAAATTCATTGGGATAAATACTATGACAAGGAAAAAAAGAGTACACCGCCGTAATCTCCCCCTCAGAATAATGGACATAGCTTTTCTTTTGTAAACACCGTATCTCGACATCATATACGTGTTTTCGGAATAATGTAGTAGGAAGAGCTTTTGTGAGCAACTCAGCCGGGTTGTCGTATGATTGTACATACTCAATGTCCACTTCTTTATTTTTCTCGAACTCTCAAATGTATGAGACAAATCTTGGAGAGATGTGCTTCTTCGTCGCCTTTGATATATAACATTCTTTGAGTTGAGCGACACACGCTCAATTGTCTTCAAATATTTTCATCGACTCTTTCTTGTTATCTAACCCGCTTGATTCTTGTATGTATTGACTCACTGACCACAGTCATATACATTATTGGCATGCTCTGACAAAGTCGAAACCATTGTTTCTCGGAACGCACAAAATTCCGGTTTTACCAATTTTGTAAAACCATAGCCGGTCCGCGTTCGACTTTATATATAAAATATATCTGCAAAACCATACCAAATTCGGGTTTTCTAGAATAAATCAACCCTAATTTAAAACATACATTGGAGAGAATTGATATATTCTCAACTCCATTCTTATTTCCATGAGTAGGAAATGAGATATATCTTGCAGAGACATTAGTGTCTAAAAGTATATTTAAAAATACAACTTGCAAGATATATAAACTCACATATGCTTTATTACCAGTAGCATCTCCAAAGTATTTATTTATATAAGATCTTACCATGATCTTTTTAAACAACATCTCTCTTAACATCAAGAGATCTATTTACCATTTGAGTACTCAAAGGAATCACTTTATCTATACGAAAGCGTTTTGAATAGCCTTTTCGTATAGTTTGATTGATGACAAATATTCCTCTCGAAGATGCTCTATCCGGAGCCCAAGACAAAACTTTGTCTTTCCGAGATCTTTCATTTCGAACTCCTCTTACATATGAGTTCGTGCATTATCAATCTCCTTTTGAGTTCTAATTATGTTAAGGTCATCCACATATACAGCAATGATCATAAAGCCAGATGACGATTTCTTTATAAAAATCGCATGGACATATTGCTTCATTCACATATCTTTTATTCAAAAGATATTCTCTTAAGCGATTGTACCACATGCGTCTAGATTGCTTTAATCCGTAAAGTGATCGCTATAATTTGACCGAACAAATCTCCCTGATTTTTTTTTTTCAATGCCTCAAGCATATTCTATCATTCAGGGAGTATCATTATCCAACGATCCATATAAATACGCAGTCACAACGTCCATGAGATGCATTTCAAGATTTTTTGATGCTGCTAGGCTCGTCAAAAATCTATACGTAATTGCATCCATCACCGGGCAATACATTTCCTCAAAATCAATTTCCGGTCTCTGAGAAAAAACTTTGAGCAATTTTTAATCAGGTTTTATATCGTGTTACTTTTCTCACGAATACACACTTATACCCAACCGGATTTATATTCTCAGCCGTTATGACTATATGTCAAAAGACATTCCATTTATTCAGGGAGAGTAATTCAATTTCAATGGCCTTTCGCCACACTCCTCCCAATCATGTCTTTTTGACATTCTAAAATGGACATTAGATCAGGATCATCAATCTCATGATCGACCTCTTTGGACACATAAAAGGAGAATGTTCCATCAACATCTTAAATCTTATAACTTTTCATCACATGCGTAGTTGATGAAAAGCTCACACTTTTTTGGTCCCTCCTCGTCATCTGGATCATCTTTATTTGGTTCTTCTTGAACCATTTCACTTATGTCTTCTCTTAGACATCTTTTAATATCAGGTTCATTCAGAACCTTTCCATTTATGTCTTCTTTCAGACATCTTTCAGTATCAGATTCTCATAGAACCTTTTGATTTTACTTAACCAATTTTTTTTTCGGGGATTTATTTATCTTTAGAACCCACTGATCTCCCCCTCTTTAACTGAACCCCAAGTTCATTCTTTTTGTTACCATCACTTTGGTCTTTAGGAATAATAACTTTTGATGGAACCTTATCAGCGGGTATATCTTATCGTATCTGTGAACACATTTGGTAACTGGTTTGCCAAATTATACAAATGCACAATTTCCTGAACCTCCAGCTCTCTTTGATTCGTAGGGAGGGTTAAGGTGTAACAATGACTGTGTACACCATCTAATCTCTTTTCTCTAATTCCTCTCCCCTAATGCTGGAAATTCAACCTCATTAAAATTGCAATCAGCAAAACATGCTGTAAATAAATCACCAGTTACGGTTCAAGATACCTTATACACAGCTTATTCTAACTCTTATAGAGTTTTATCGGTCCTTAGAATATCTTTAATTCTCCAGAGACTATGTACCAAATATCAAGATGCAACTCAAGTCTCTTATGTCTTGCTAGACATCTCAATATAATGCATCTTTCTTAAAATTTCTCCAGTGACCTTGAAACAAGCCGATTTTCATACCTCAAAGTCATCTTTCATTTCATTCTTTGGAGAAATATACATCTTGGACTCTTGGTCCAAAAAACTTCTCATTTTTCTAACGAGTATCAAATTGATTTCCACAATCACTTTTTGGCTAATCAATTCACTCTACTCTCATATATAGAGGTAGATTCATGATCATTATTTATATAGCACTTTTTTATTTACTTATTGTCGACAATCTATTTTCTCTTTGGTTCCATCTTATTATCCGTACTGATATGGTTAATCGAGATCTCTTTATCATCATCGATAATTTACCCATGTACCTGACTACAAATTAACCATATCAACGGTCTCATCAAGAAATTCATCTTCGATTTATTTATTTGCTCCTTTTTAAGGACTCTTTGAAATCAAATTGGTCTATCACGTCTCTAACGTGCCATAGAATCATATATCATCCTTTTAAGACACTTTTTCTTATTGGAGCCTTTTCAGCTGGAATATGAGATTTCATTATTTCATCAAAATGTCTGGCATGCATTTTATATATGGATTATCTTTTATAATTCTCATGATAATCCATTTCTCATATCTCATTCCATCAGCTGCTTATATGCTTCTAACAATCTTGCGGGCATATTTATGATTATTCCATATACTTTATCCCTTTTGGCTTGTATATGACTACATGCACAACTGCATGTTTACACTCGATCATGGGGATCATCTTACTTGAATTTACTTTATCAAGTTGTTATCAAGTTCTCTTTCGAGTGCGAACATAATCATTTCAATGTTCCACTCATTATGGATTCTTTAATTCTCCCCCTCGAGATGATGACATTCCATGTCTAAAATATCGCACTGAATCCCACTCTCGAACCAATAACATATTCGGTTTTCCCATTTTGGATGAATTATGTATCAAATCCTTTAGAGTGAGATTCTGACTTGGGACTGTTTAAAGAAATCACATCTATTAAACTTGTTTGATGATTCAACACCCATGATGGTTCCTTTATTTTCTTTAGACATGCTATATATGAAAAAACTTCTAGTTTTTCAACTTTTCACAATAATGTCGATAACATTATTGAAGATGGCTATATATCTGTAAACTCCAAGTTTTCCACCATGTACACATTTGCCATTTTTTTCTTATGCATGTCTTTCCATCATAAGCTCTTCTAGAGCCAATATTAATTTTATATTACTATATATTATTCTTATTTATTTTGAGAGAAGATATATATTGGTTACCTTAAATAGTCATGTACGATGACCCAATATCCGCCAAATATATTTATCTTCATCCTGAATCCAAAATCTCTTTCAGGAAAATAACCATTATATCATGTTGATTTTATCATTCATTGATATTCTCTGGATCAACCAGAAAATCTAACATATCAAGTTGAGTATTCAAGTCATGAAAAGATGGTCTGGGCTCATAAAAAATGAAGTTATTTTACTTCATTTCCCTTTCTTTTTTCATTCTCAATATAGATCGGCTTGGCGTACGAAAACTACGTACCCAATATTCTCTCTTGTCATATCTATTTCTGTTTGCCTTTTATTACCCGACCACTTTTATTTTCGTGGAAGTTCTCATTATTTATTAGAGACGGAATCTTCTTCCTCGTCCTCTTCCACGACCACAAGCGTTTTAACCATATTTACACCCTCGTCCTTTTCTAAAAGGACCGACTTGATTGTTTAGTATCATGAGTTCCATTTTTTTTTCAGTTCTCATGGAGGATTTACATCAACTCCAACTATTTAGTGAATTATTTCTTTCAAGGATTACTCAAAAGATCTTCTAGATATTTTCTCATGATACACTCCATCTTATAAACCATCATCAAAGTAGTGTAAAATATCATGGCTTTTTTTTTCATCTAATAGTTTTCAACTTATCGACGATTTCTCAAAGCTCATTTTATGTGCATCTTTGCACCCACTGCCTAAATCATATTTTTCAATGGCACTTTATTTTTGAGCTTTGTCAAATCAACATGATAGCCATATTTATAGAATAACATAAAAATATAATAAAGACAAAAATTTAAATGCATAAAACAAAATTAGAGGCTTAGCCTTCCACATGATCCGAGGAGTCAAAGACTGCCATATTGATCATGTTTTTTTCAAACTCAGAGGAGGAAAGTTTACCATGTTGACTTTTACAAAATTTCAAGATCGGATGAGACAAGGTCTGCCATTTTGATCTTTTCTTATTTCAAAGTTCGAGGATACAAAGTCTTCCATATTAACCTTTTATTTATATTCACGGAGGCAAAGCCTACTACATGTTTCTCTGATCGTCGAGGTCTGGCCTACCATAACGATCAGCCGGGAAAGACAACGCTTATCATCCCGAAATATAAACGCAGAAGGCCTAGTCTCTTACTTCAAAACAATAATAACATTTTAAATAAATTAAATATATTGAAAGACATAAATTAAAACTTATCTCGCTGGTATAACCTTGCTTGGTATAAGAACAATCAGTATAAAAAAGCTCGTCGTGCTGATAACGTGTTGAAAACTAATGGCTCAGATACATATTTGTATGTCTATATTTATGTATTATTATTATAAATATTTCATATGGTGAGAAGAGAGATGAAGAAAAGAAACGACAGAGAGAGAGCTCAAAACTAATTCTCTTATTTCTCTTCCTTCACGTACTATTTATAGTACATCAAAAAATAACTTAGTCATCACATCTTCACAGAGAATAAGACAAGTGTATGATGATGGTGATAGATGACTTAGTGACATCTGTCATAATGGATAATCATCATTTTCTGATATTATCTTTAACAGAATAATCATTTCTTATCATTTCTTTAATTTTATTCTCTTCTATTCTATTCTTATTTGTGTATAGTGTTCGCGTGATGGTTACCAGTTAAACTCACACTCTTTCCATTTTTTAAAGATATATAACTCTTCTGTTTCCAAGAATAAGAATTTGAAGGCATTTTTCTGCTCTGTAAAAACAAACTCTTATATTTTCATGTATTTTTGTATATTTTTAAGAAACATTGATTGATAAAATTTGAATTTATAAAACATCATTGCTTGATAGTTATTAAAAATAAATAAACAATAAAATTAATTGTAAACATTGATTTTAATCTTGATATACATGAATATTCAACAAAAAAAATTCTTCCAAAATGGAAAGAGTATGTTTTATAAAAAAGTTTGTTTCACAGATATATATCTTGTATGTTCCTACGAAGAAGTTGTAAACTTCAAAAACGTTGGGTTTTAAATTACTATTGGTTAGCAATTATGGAAAATTGATAATAATAAATAAAGCATTTATTATAATGATTTAGTATACAATGAATGTGAAAACACTAGATAATATAAATTTAATATCATTATATTATAAAATCTACACTATTAAAGTAGCTGACACTTTGTGAACCTGCCCCTGAAATATTTTTTAGTTTACCGAAAATTCTAAAAAATATTTGCAAATCAGGGCTTCTCATTAACGTCTCTAACCTATTTGCAAAAAAAACAGCTCCTCATTTACGACCAAAAATATGAAAAGACCCAAGATATATGTTTACACACATAACGGGCCTGCGATATATGTTTAAGAACCCACCTACATTCCGATATATATTAGAAATGGAAACTGAAATTCAAAATCAAAATCGACATCCCACAGTTTTCCATTCTTCGCACATATTTTCGGAAACAAGATTTCGTGATTTAAATCATAGATCGCACATATCTTTGATCGAACAAATTTTCGGAAAGGGATCAAAACAGTTCCACGAATATTCTTAATTATAAATGCCAGTGATAGTATATAGAAATAAGTTTTCCTGATTTAAATATGATTTTTCAAATACAAATCCTAACTTATGTTCGAATCTACGCTAATAAAGTGATGATCCCCAACTTTCTCTCCAAGTTTCAGCTGAAACCTAATCACCTCTCCTTAAATCTCATATTCTATAAATACCCATCACCCTATTCTCATTTCGAACCCACTCACTCGAGGAAACCAAAAACAAAAGTATGGCGAATAAAATGCAGATTCAACCATCCAGAGGTCTTAATGAGACGGATGTTGCCGCCGTGGAGGACTTGAAACCATGGAAAAACACGTGGTTCATCCATGTGAAAGTTCTGCATTCTTGGAAACAAATCATCCAGTCTGTGGAGACCATGGAATTTGTCTTTGCTGATGACAGTGTAAGCATTCGTTTTTCTATCAGAATATGGTTTATGTTTTATTTAACATTTTGTTCCTGAATTCTATTGGGTTATCCATTTCATATGTCACGTTTAAGGGACACGAAATTTATGTATATGGTTTGTTTTTAATTTTACATTTTGTTCATTTATACTAATATTTCCATTTCATATACCTTGGAGAGAAAGGTTTATGTTTAATCTAACATTTTGTTTATTTATAATAATATTTCCAATTCATTTGCCATGTTTAAGGTACGCAAAATTCACAGTATTGTTTATGTTTAATCTAACATTTTGTTTATTTATAATAATATTTTTTCAATATTGTTTATGTTTAATCTAACATTTTGTTTATTTATAATAATATTTTCCAATTCATTTGCCATGTTTAAAGGACACAAAATTCATGCAACATGTAGAAGGACATTGATCGAAAGTAAGACGAGGTTTCTTACATTTGGTTCCTGGCGCTACATCCGAAATTTTCAAATTTCTCCTGCCGGTGGAGCATATCGAACCACCAATCACTCTTGGAAGATGAGTTTCAATCAGAATACCGCCGTTACTCGATCTAATCACGTTAATGACGAGTTGTACCTGTCTTTGATCGACTTTCAAACCGTATTGTCTGGAACACTCGATGATAATTTCCTAATTGGTTAACCATTGTAATTTTTTCTGATACGTTTTTGATGCTTCGTATTATTTGTTTCCAAGTGTTGACATAGACGTTTTAATATCTTGCAGATGTACTCGGTCAAGTTATTGATTGTGGTGATGTTGAGACCATGCAGTGTACTGGGGGAAAGCATCGAAAGAAGCTTGAGTTCACTTTAAGCGATCTCAAGTAAGTCATTCTCATTGAATCTTTTTACGAACATATTTCATGAAAACAGGAACGGTATATTACAAACCTTTTTTCACGACTGTTTATAGTGATATCCGTTTAACATGCTGCATATGGGGAAACTTGGCGGACAAACTCCTTTCTTCAATTAATCAAGAAACTGGAATGGTTACTATGCTTCTCAGATTTGCTAAGCTTGGGAGATTTAGAGGTAACATAATGTGACTTATTAACCATTTTACAACCACTAATACCATTTATATTTGATATTTACATTTAGAGTTTTTTGATAACTTATAGGCGAACTGCAAATCTCTAATGCGTTTGATGCTTCCATAATGATGCTAAACCCTCCAATACCTGAAGCCGAAGCATTTAAAGTTTTGTAAGTCCATTAGGCTATACTCGATGGAATTAACTAATGCATCAAACTAAGTATTTCCTTTCTATTCTATGTAGAATCAATGATGATGCGATGACTCTAACATCATTCCAGAGTAATGACGACTCTCAAGATGACAACAACAACCGAGTTGGAATTGCGGGGAAGCGTGGTCAGCGTGATAAGTGGTTACTCTTTCCCACCAAGACCATCTATGAAATGATAACCTCAACTCAAGTAAGCATTTATATGAGTTAAATATATTCTTATAATGTGTTTTTTCCTTTGTTTAATTTTTTTGAAATCTATTATAACAACAGGTTGAAAAATGTTTAGTGAAGTGCGTAGTGTATGCCATTGACCTGGATTGGTCTTGGTATTATTTTGGTTGCAAATCTTGCAACAAGAGAGTGCTCAAAACTGGAACCACGTGTAGGAAATTGAATGGTAAAGAGATCGTTCAACATAATTGGTGGTGTGAGGAATGCAAAGACAGTGTCATCGATGTTTCACCAAGGTTTTATTTTAAATTTGTCTGACTTCTTCTAATATTTATTTTAAATCGATCCAAGATCATTTCTTAAAACTATTTCTTATTTTTTTTGTAACAGATTATGGCTGCACTTGATGGTCAGTGATGATTCAGGCATCTCGAAGATAATTATCTTGGATCGTGTTGCTAACAACATTGTTTCCGAAACTCCAGAAAATCTCCTCAATGGAAGCTGGGAAGAGGTAACAAAATGTACAAATCTTAACGTTTAGAACTTAGTGTAATTGAATTATACTTTTGATATGAAATATTTATTCAGCTTCAAGATCCAACATTAGTACCAGACTGTATTAATGATTTGGTTGGCAAAGAGTTCACGTTCGGAGTCTATATTGACAAAGAAAATGTTGCTTATGGAAGCGAATTTTATAAGGTGGGAAAAATCTATAAAGATAGACTCACTTCTGTTCCTGATCCAAACACACCAAGTATATCGAGCAAGCAGTTGACATTAACCAGTGGTGAAGAGGTACCATTCAATATATTCCATAGTAGTTGTCACGATTTATATAACACATCTGATATTTCTACAGTATGATTCACCTTAATTATTTTGGTACAGGATTCTGTCTACTTAAGTGAAAATCAAGAATTCTTCGAATTTCTAATTCTACACCCTCCAGTAAGAGAAAAGAAGAGGAGATCACTAATCTTATCGACCTCAGCTCAACATCTAAGAAATCATGTACAAGGTCGGTCAAGATTGAAAAGGTCCAAGATGCGAATAAGAAACGTTGAAGCACACTCATCATTACTCAGCATTTCCTTCTTAGTTTGTTTTAAGAACTCATGGAAGATCTTGATAAACTCTTTAGAAATGTTGAGTTTAGTTCAATAATTTATGGTAGTACTTTATTTTTATGTTTCAATTTATTTTAAAATTATTCATTTTCACCAAATCCAGGAATAAATTTGTTATGGTTTGAATATTTTATGATTGTATTTATATTATTTGATCGTGTGTTCTCTTTTAAACAAGTAAAGGCTGAGTGTCTTCGTACAACAAATATATCTACTCCTACTAATTCATTTACTTTTTAAATATATCAATAATCGAGTATATTCCTCTTCCTCGAAAGATGATAACTCATATTCAAGATTGTGATGATTTTCTTTTATGATAATACATTTTTTTTATTGACTGAATTTGAACAAATATAGGTATATGCTTTTGATTATATCTAGGATCGTAATGATTATCCATATTTAAGGATAATTTAAATTCAATAAATTAAAATATTTCTATAACTCGAAAACCGTAACTATTTACTTTGTATTATTTGTATTATACCTAGGATCTTAATGAGTATCCGTATGTAAAATATCTTATTGTAAAACAAAAGATTAAAAAGTTAATCTTACAACCAGAATCTTTGAGAAGATTTCTCCTATTTATACTCACGGTTATATAACACTTTCGAAGATAAAAATAAAACCACGCTTGGTAGTTGGTTTTTCAAATAAGATCTTATGGTTGTTTTCAGTATATCTCTCTTTTTTTGTTTGTCTTATTTAAATTCTTTACGACAACTGATTTTTTATATTAATCAAACATGGGTTTTTCAATTGTTATAATCGCCTTTCATAACAACTTATAAATTTTTCCAAGGTTCAATTAACCAAACTCATCAAATTCGATAAATATCCCTGTTTCGAGAGAGAATAATGCATAAATTCAAAGTAATCATGATTTTGATATGATAATACATTTATTAGTTTGACTTTAATAATTTTTTTTCGGCATATATTTTTTATTTATTGTTAAAAAGATAATTAAAAATTTAAGAAAGTTATTTCTAACCCTCGAATACCCTAATAACTGCTCATCCTATAAATAGGAGCATTCCACGCTTTGCAAAGAAAACCCTAAAAACTTTAAACCGACTTCTTCAAACTTGGTCTCTTCAGTTTCCAAACAAAAGTAAGTTTCTCATGTTCCTCATCTCCCTTTTTTTCTGTTAACGCTTATATTCATAGTTTAGGAATGTAATATATACTTAGATAGATTGAAACAAAATGTTAGATATATCGTGTAGTTGCATAGTTTAATCGACAAATCTATCTTAGTTAGATTGGATTTTGTTCTTTTATGATTTTGGAATTTCGTTTTAAATGATAACCGTTATTGTTAGTAAATCGGTACTGAGTACGAATCATTGTATGGATTTCCTTTTTTATAAGTAGTTACATTTTTCATAAGTGTTAAAATCTTTTTTTTTAAATGGTATAATGTTCTTATAGATCTGATCTTGATATTATATTTCATATAGAAGTAATAATTGGTTTTTCGAGTTGTCTTCTCACACAATACTCTCCAGTTTCCTTTGTGTATATTTTACAACTGTTTTGTATATATTCCGCCAAACAGAAAACTTGAACCGTTTTTTTTTGCAAATATATCTCAAGATATGATTATCTTTCTGTATATTGTATAATAGATTCATTTATATATATATATATATATATATATATATATATATATATATATATATAAACATTTAATATTTATATGCTTGCAGAGTACTCAAATGGCAAGTTCACGCGATCTTAAGATGAAGCAGCCCATCGTTGATGACTCCGAGAAAATCTTTGAAGATGGTTTCAAGGAAGCCAAGTTGGACACCACCGTTCACTACCGTGCACTCCTTCGTATCTACAAGGAGCTTCATGATGCTACCAAGGCCAAACACTTCGAGGAGTGTGAGGTGGAGAGGCACGAGGGAAAGCTTGAGATGCTCAAGCAACTGTAGAAAGGCGGTGATCCTGTCAAGGAAAAGGAGAGGGTCAAAATGGAGCTCCAGATTGCACGGGAGAGGAGCGACGAGGTGAAGGTGCCAAATCCCGATTGGTGCAAGTTGGGTGAATCTTGGTTGTACGACTGATCTATGTTCTAAGTCACTGTCCCCTATCTTTAAAACTTTTTTTAATTATCGTTTAATAAGTTCCGATCAAACTTGATCGGAACATGTTTAATTATGTTTTTTTTTTTAACTTTTTAAAATAATGTTTAATTATTTTCGATTTCCTTTTTATGCCTCTCTAATTTTAGCTTCGTGTTTAACTATATAAATTATCTAATCACTAAATAATACTTGATTATATTTAGCATACAACCCAATAATAATTGGGTTGAGTTAATATGATCCTTAGTGAAAATTAGGATAATTCACTTACACAATATCTTTTATATCTATATAGTGATGATTATAATTTGAAATGACAACACTTCTATGAAATGATTGTAAGAAGGTTACCAAGACACTCAAAAATATGGCAAAATCGAGAAAGAGGTTCTTCATTTGACATATATTTTTTGATCCACTTATCAAGATACTTGATTATAATGAAACTGTTTGATAAATACGTATTTATTAGGAATGTTCCTGTATAGAAATATATATTTTCTATACACAATTCATACTTACTAATCTAGATATTACTAATCTATAAAGATTAATAAATTAGCATACATATATAAAAAATCAGTTAATTTGTTTAACTCCCACATTTCTATTTATAATATATAGTCAATTTATTATAGCATCTCTATATCGAATCTATATATGTATTGCAAAACAAGATCTTCGTGCGAATTTATAGGCTATGCAATATAGAAACACTGATAAAAATTATACGAGGAATTGATAATAGGTAACCGTTGATATATATCTATAAACTTGATTTCAAGAATCTTTTTTTCAAGGAAATATGATAAGTATCAAGTAATTACGAATATATTTATAATAAATGATAGTACAGAAAATCATTGATACAATCTGGAGCTCAAGCAAATATTACTTACATTTTGAAAAGTTGATTTGCCATACTGTCAAAGTATATTCTATCCCAAATATATACCCTCACAATATTCGTAAATTTCTTTTGCACGCAATCACTCCTTATAATCTTTAACCTATATTTGTCACCTCCCTTTATAAGTAGCGATCTTTCTCCATATCCCACGGTAAAAATATCAACTACTATGGCTATGGTTACAAACAAACAAATTACTTTGTTGAACAATATCAACCCAGTTAAACGGACTTGGAAGATTGAAATCAGAGTCATTCATGCGTGGATAGAACCTGAATGGAAAACCAATCGATACTCATTCCAGTACATTTTCGAAGATAAAATGGTATATGTATACTGTTCAATCTTTTCATTTTATTTATCTAACTATAATACAGAAAGAATTAATCCAAATTGTTACCCACTATCGCAGGGATGCAATATACAGTGTTCGTGTAAGAGTCTCTTGCTTGCTCGTGTTACTAATTTGCATGTTGGCCAATGGTGCTTCTTGGAGAATTTTTCTGTGGTTCCAGCCGTCGGAATGCACAGAAAAACCACTCATCGTTTCAAGATATCCGTCATAGATTATACCATCGTCACCAAGATTTCCCCGACTACCTTTGGAAAGGGAAACCGACGTATAACTAATTCAAACATAACAAGCTAATAGTTTTATATTTGCTTTCCAACATCTTTAACCTTGATGTATAATTCCTATTATACCAAACTTATTTTGAATTTCTAGATGAGTGATCATAACCCAGGCTGTAATTCTGGAGATGCTTCAAGTTCTTCTTCATTAAAGCGTAAAGAACGACAAGGTGAAAGTGATGACATGAATAATACAACAAAGAAGATATGTGATAACAACATCACATTTGAAAATCTAAAGGAAGATTAGTTTTGGGGATTTCATATTGGAGATGTTAGTTTCAGAATTTTTAGCTTTCTTTTCATGAATTGCACTTTGTGTTTTTTATTACGCTTCATATACATTGTTATTTTTTCAATAAAATTGGCTTTCATACGAATCATGGTTACTGAAGTACAATGACATTTTTCGTGTAAAAAAATTAAAAATAAAAAGATGTACAACCACATTTAAAACGAATTCCTAACTAAGATCAATCCAATCAATGAAAAGCTCTTGGTAAAACATTTTTCTTATATTGTATACAATATTGTTTATTGTATACAAAAAATGTATATTGAATAATCATAGAAAACATGGTATATGATTTAGAAGAATATTTTTTTATAGCAGATTGATCACGTATTATATATAAACTTATAAATTATTTCACGGAGGAGATCCTGCTATATTTTGTATACAGAATCCTGTACAAAAATACATTAAATGCTATAAATTATTTCACGGAGGAGATCCTGCTATATTTTGTTAAGATGTTATGACTTATATTATGGTAAATAATATCTTTCGAGATATTGAAACCCGATTTTTAGGTCATCTTTGTTAACCTATATTCATATTCAATTTTAGAACCTACCCATGAATACACAATTTACGTAATTTCTCAAAAGAGTCTCAATGAAGAAAACGAACAAAGACGTCCCTTTAGGACCACACAATATCATATCAGCCCAAAAGAGGAAAAGAGAGAATATAGCCAAGACAAAAAATTCAGCAAATACACAGACATGTAGTTCGAACACCAACAAGACTTCAACTTATGTGCCCCTGAGCAAAGTTTCACCTATGGTTCTATCTGATATATCTAACATTCATCCGGATCACAACAAATCGTCGCCTATTGGTTGGTTTTTGAATTTCTATCATTGTCGTTTTTTAAGATTACCATTTAATATAATTGTTTTATTTATGTTCTTGGAATCAGTTAATTACAATGGAAGTTATGAGAATGGTATACCAAAACGATTTAAGAGCAACTCTGATAAATTATTGAGTAAGTATAAAACATAGTTGCATCCTATCTTATATGAATACAAATACTGTGTTCAAACAATTTTTCTTAGTGTTTGTTATTTTATAGACTTTAACCCCGTGTTATGTTTATGAAATTAGCTCCAGGAAGCAATCAAAGTAATGTCAGCAATAATATTGGAGGATGTGACAACATCTCTAACCCCAATCTTAAGAGAAAGAGATCTATAATCAGGAAAGGCTCTGACAGTACACCCTCTTCTTATTCTGGAAGGGAAAATTCCTCCAAAGGAGTTTTTCTATCGGATATTACTAATATAAGTCCATCCGTCAACACCTGTCTGCCGAAGCATTAATCAACGTTTGCAAGTGGTTCATGTGTTACAAAAATATCTGCCAAGGTGTAAATATATAAATATAGATTTTATAATTATTCATTATTTTGACAGTGATACTATCCACGTTTGGTGATTTTAGACAAAGGGAAAGGAAAGGTTGCTGTTGGAGATAACAAGTTAAAAATGAATCATAAAACCAAGAGTTGTAGGAAAACATTGGAATAACAATTTGATGGTTGTCTAGATGATTCATCCAGTGAAGATGAAGAAGATCAAGGATACCAGTGCTTTTACGAAGGTTAAAATTTATTTGCGTAGTTTAATTTGACTATTTTAATTGTACTTTCAAAGTTTGATTCAAATTTAGCGGATTTTTAATTTAAAAACATGTGCAGAAGAATCGGAATTATACAAAGACCAAGCTTACGACTGCAGTAGCGAAGAAAGTGACTCATTTGATCCAAAAGAGTCTACAGATTGTAATCAGAGATCACCCAATGGGTATCCAAACGAGACATCTTCATCAACCATTACCCATGTTAGAAAAATGACAACTCACAAACAATGTGGTATTAAATCTTTAAAGTTAACCATATTGATCTCAAGAGGGTTGTTTTGTGGTTGCTAAGAAGCATTTTATTTGAACACATGATACATTGATGATGGTGATCCTATTCACAAATGTCCAGATTGTGGAGCTATAATGTGGTACGGTGAAAGGTTAAACAACAAAAGAGCTACCCGTAAACCAAAGTTTTCTCTTTGTTTTGGTCAAGGGCAAGTCCAACTTCCTCTATTAAGAGAGTCACCAACTTCATTGAGACAATTACTTTATGGAAATGATGCAAAAAGCAGATACTTTCGAGAGAATATCCGTCAGTTAAATATGGTTTTCTCTTTTACATCCCTTTGTGGCAAATGTGATCGGTCTGTTCCAAAAGGATGCGGTCCTTTAAAAATGTTTGTACTTCAAGGGGAGTGTAAGACCCGATCCCGGCCGAGTAGGCCGCGGTCGCAGTCTCACGTCGCTCGGTCCATACCCGGACCAAACCTCTAAAATTTGGCCCTTTATTTAAATCATCACCCATAGGTGAGGGCTAACTCAGATCCTAGCTCAAGACTACCCTAGTCAATTCATAGCTTAGATCCTTTCAACTTATGCACAGCGGAATAATATCTACCAATCATTGGTCTATAACCAATCTAACACTTGCTGGTCAGTTCACCTCAGCTACTGGTCAGTAAACACAACTGACAGCTAGCTCCAAGGTCGATCCTGAACCTAGACCAAGTCATACAATCAGAGGTTCCATTCCCCTAAACCATTCTATCTAGATCTAAACAACATTGCTAGATCATACCTTTGCCACATCCACGGAGCTTGTTAGCTCTTTGCCTCATATGACCCAACTAGCTCATTCAGCTCCAAGAGCTCACTCACTTGAGCTAGTTGCTCCAGCTTGTTCAGCTAGCCAATCCAGCTAGCTGATCCGTGCCACCTCAGTTGAGGTTCCAGCAACTTCCTCTCAGCTGACCGAGCTGCAAGGTAGCCTTGCCCAGCTCCCCTTCCACTCGTCCAGCTTTCTTATACCTGCATAACATCTTCCCTTGATTACTTAGTCATTCAGCCAACCATCCCCACTGACCAAGTAACCTCTGGGAAGTCTTCAATAAACATTGGTAAGCATCAGGCGCATCTCAGCCCATGCTTCCCATTATCCTTACGCTTTGTAAGATATAATACCAAGTCCTTTCATGGACTAATCAGACCAAGTCCCCTCATGGACTAACCAGGCCACGTCCTCTTAAGGACTAATCATACCAAGTCCTCACTAGAACTAACAGGGCCCATCAAATTCCAAGTCAATCAACCAACCACCCCACATGACCCAGAACTGATGAGTCTTCATATTTCCTAATCAGCCATGGAACCATGTTCCACTCAACCTGATTAGTGTTGCTCTTACAACCTGTGCATCCTTTGATCAACCAGATCAGACACCTTGATCCATCATCCAAGGATCAGGTCGTCCATCCTTGCCCATGATCAGATCACACACGGCCTTCCTTGTTATAAACGCACCAGCACAATACTAATGGTCTACACCACTTAGTATTGGCAATACTCTTCTCATGGCTCTCAGCCAATGCCTTGTACATAGCTCCCAACACCAAGGTTGATAACTAGCATTCCTTATGAACGACATCATAAGTGAGAAATGTATCCCAGCACACAAACATATGATCAGATAACCTAACACAAGGATCTGACCCCAATATGCCTTCAGGTGCAATTTCGACCCCAAGCAAACCTGCTCCAAAAATCAATTAAAATTCATGTAAACTCTTTATAATTCTCAACTAAGAGATTCCCATAATCAGAATTCACAGAACCGGCCTCGATCTTATAGATCTCGCCCAAATTCAGTCAAACCGGCCATAGGGTGACTACCTTAAATCAACCCCTAAATACCAATTAAAATACATGATAATTCATGATAAATCACCACTAAGAATAATCCAAAGTCAGATCTCCATAAATCTATCAGGAGGTATGAGATCCGGACTTAGCTGCCAAACCAAGGCCATGGAGGATTCTGAACCGGCCAAGGCCAAGGTTCAGTGCCTCTATGTATAATCATCAATATCAATCATAGATAGAACAAATAAGATGAATAGCAAATGTATAAACAGAGTAAGGTGTAACTGCAAGACCAGATCAGCCCATAGTGTACCAAACTATGTCCAATGGTCTTCAGTCCACACCTGTTACCTTATCAGGCCGACCATGCTCTTCCCAAGCACGCCTCCATCAATACCTTATCACATACTTCCAGTATTGATAAGATCCAGTCAGGGTCGCACCCATCGTCCTTTCATTGGAACTTCCATGGAAACAGTTTCTGCACTGCATCCATCTTCAAGGCTGTTCATGCCTTTGAGAGTGGAGTCAAGCCTTCTCCCTTCTCTTCTAACCACTTGCGTGTGTTCCCAAGACACAGGGGAAGCCTAAGATGTGATCATCCATGATCAATCATCTCCCAAGGGTCGTGCATCACTTCCCCCTTTGTTGCCCATGAAACTGTTCTTCCACACTCATTTGCCTTCAAGGCTGTCTCTGCCCTTGGAAGATGAATCCGGCCATCCATCTTCTCTACTGGCTATTTGCGTGTGATCTCAAGACATAGAGGAAGCCCAGGACGTGATCATCCAAGATCAAACACCATCAAAGGGTCGTTCACAACTTCCCCTTTGATTACCCCCGAAACTGCCTCTTTGCTGCCTTCACACCAATCTAGGTATTGGATTGTGTAATCCGACCATACCTCTGTTTCTCTCTGTTTTTCTTTGTGTTTCAGGGAGGAAGAAGGGTCCCTGGCATGGCACGGACTTCCTTTCCTTTTTATAGAAAAGGAATGGCCACTTCTAACCATTGCATCCCTTCGGTTTCAATCCTGGCCATTGATTTAATCAATGGTCCAGATCACACCCATTCGCCTATGGCAGTTTCCAGACGTCCTTGACAGTCCTAACTGCCCCTAGACACGTCACATATCAGCCTAGGCTGGTTGCCCAAGCCCCTGGTCCGATCCCAAGTGCCCACCGGTCCATCGGTACACACGGGTCGTCCACATGGTCCGGTCACGGTCCGGACCCAGCCTTACCGCCCAAGACTTGATCACTCAGTCCAGCTGAGTTGAGCTGATCCCCAGCTGACCCAGCTGAGTGAGCTAGTCCATCCAGCTCAGGGAGCTGACACACTCTTCTTGAGCTCCAGTGAGCTCAGTCCAGCTGGTTGAGCTTCTTGCTCGCATCACCCAGTTGTGATACACTTCGTGTAGCTCCTTTACACTTGTATCCTTCTTGGGTTAGCTATACCTTAGCTTCCTGATGTCCTTAACCTTACTTCTAGGTCAAGACACACATGTATTTAGGTCATATGACCTTACTGGTGCATCTCCATGCACCACAGTCCGTCCGGCCGGTCCTATCCAGGATCGGGGACATGACAGGGAGAACTATCATCTAATGGGAAGTTTGAAGCCTCCTCCAGGAGACCCTGCTAAGTTTGGACAGCTATATATTGTAGACACAGAAAATGAAATTGCCAATCGTGCTTCCATTATTGGGTATTATTTTTTGCATGTCTTACTTATTTAAATTCTATCCTTGCTTGGATCATTATAATACTAACTATTTTTTATATTTTATGTATTCCAGAAAGTACAGGAAGTCAACAGAATCGTCTAAGAAGGTAAAAATTAGAGAGGAAGTAATTGAGATTTTGCTGAAGATGCTAAACGAAGTGAACCCCTACGTCCATCAGTTTAGATCTGCTAAGGATAGATTTAACACTAATCCGGAAGAATCATTTCATTTGCGCATTGTTAGCAGTCGTGAAAAAGATGGAAGGACATATGACACTCCGACAGCTTCTGAGGTTGCGGCGTTAATTCCAGGTGATTTCAATTTGGACATGGATAAAAGAGATATTGTCTTGCAAGAGAAGCAAACCGGTTTTCTAAAGAGGATTAATGAGATTCACCCTTCCTATCTGGCACTTCAATATCCTCTAATATTCTGTTACGGGGAAGATGGCTTCCGACTTGGGATTAAGAAACGAAAAACAGCGGCTACAGCTAAACTTAAGAGGCAGGATATCAGTATGAGGCAGTGGTATGCATTTCGTCTACATGAAAGAGATAATGAATGTCACACACTACTGAATTCTAAACGATTGTTTCAGCAGTTTTTGGTCGATTCTTATACATCCATAGAGTCTAACCGGCTCTCATATTTACGGATGAATCAAAAAAGCCTCAGATCAGATAGCTATGACTCTATAGCTCAATCAGAAAACGGTGGTAAATCAGATATGAAGGACCAAGGGAGTCAATTTTTACTTCCAGCCTCATTCACTGGAGGTCCTAGATATATGAAGAAATGCTACTTAGATGCAATGACCATATGCAAATACTTTGGGTTTCCCGATCTGTTTATCACATCACTTGCAATCCTAAGTGGCCTGAGATCACTAGGTTTTTAGAAAAACGCGGTCTAATTGCTGATGATAGACCTGATATCATTGGAAGGATTTTCAAAATCAAGCTCGATTCCCTCATGTATCATCTAACGGATAAACAACTTCTTGGAAAGACAGTTGCTTGTGAGTTATTATTCTGTTTTTATAAATTTATAATCTGGGATTTTAACAGATACTAACTGTAACTAACTTTGTTACTCTATTTCAGCAATGTACACTGTTGAGTGGCAAAAACGTGGTCTACCTCATGCACATATTCTCTTATTTATGCATCCTGATTCTAAATGGACAACCACTGATGAAATCGACAAGGTAATATCGGTGGAAATTCCAGGCAAAGAGAAAGACCCGGAACTTTATGATATTGTCAAAGATATGATGATTCATGGTCCTTGTGGAGCTGCTAATTGGAACTCACCATGCATGGAAAACGGTGTATGTTCGAAGATGTATCCTAAAAATTTTGCTGATAAAACTACTATTAACAGAGACGGGTTTCCGGTTTATAGAAGACGAGAAGATGGGAGATTTGTTGAGAAGAATGGTTTCAACTGTGACAACACTCAAGTGATACCATACAACCGTGATTTGTCTATGCGATTTCGAGCTCATATCAATGTGGAATGGTGTAATCAATCAGGGTCTATAAAATACTTATTTAAGTATATCAACAAAGGGCAGGATCGTGTCACTGTTGCTGTTGAGCCCCCAAACACAGAAGATATGAGTGAAAAGAAAAAGAACGAAATCAAAGATTTTTTTAATTGCAGGTATTGTGAAAGATATTTTAAATGACACCAATCTATAGTATATGCTAATGTTTTATTTATAGTTCCTAATTCTAACTCCTTAAACTAACCTTTATATTATTCAGATACGTCTCAGCCTGTGAAGGTGCTTGGAGGATCTTTACGTTTGATATTCACTATAGATCAACTCCGGTTGAGAGAATCCAGTTTCATCTACTAGGGAAACAAATCATCGTTTTCAAAGATGATGACACATGGGAAGAAGTGAGCCGGAAATAAATTGAGAACACAATGCTTATGGGATGGTTTGAATTGAATAAGATCAGTGCAGTTGCTCGGACACTGACTTTGGCTGAGATTCCAACAATGTTCACCTGGAGTAAAGCAGCAAAAAAGTTTAATCATAGGAAGAGAGGATTCGCTATCGGCCGAATTAATTACGCTCCACGAAAGATCGAAGAGGCTTTCTATCTTAGGGTTTTGCTTAACATCATGAGAGGTCCAACATGTGATGACGATATTAGAACATATCATAACGTTCTTTATGAGACATACAAGGAAACATGTTTTGCTATTGGGCTATTAGATGATGATCAAGAATACATTGACGACCTATTGCGAGCAAGTTTTACCGAGACTGGATGTTATATGCGTCAGGCTTTTATGATTATGCTCATGTCTAATACTTTGTCAAAGCCAGAAGTCGTTTGGGAACATACTTGAGAATTCCTTTCCGAAGACATTGAGTATATGAGACGAAGGCTATTGCGTAGACCAGGTACATTATAATCATAAATTGATTTGTTTACAATTTGTTTGTTTTGACCTTATTATATAGCCACTTATCCAAGTTTATCTATTCAGATCTTTGTTTGACTGACGAAGAAAAAAAACAATATGCCCTTATAGAGATTGAGAAGCTTTTAAAGAGTAACAGTTCTTCTTTGGAGAACTGGACATCTATGCCTCAGCCAATACCAGACGTTGTTAACAAAAATGTATTGATTATGGACGAGCTCAGTTATGACCGGGAAGAGTTAGAATCTGTCATTGAACATGACATACCAAGACTAACAGAAGAGCAAAGGAATATTTTCGATGAGATTACTGATGTTGTATTCACAGAACGAGGAGGTGTATTCTTTGTAAATGGTTTTGGTGGTACATGAAAAACTTTCTTGTGGAGATGTCTTTCTTCTGCAGTACGTATAAAGGGTCAAATTTGTCTGAATGTTGCTTCGAGCGGGATAGCATCTCTTTTGCTTCAGGGTGGTAGGACTGCACATTCTCGGTTTGCAATTCCTATCAATCCATATGAGTTTTCAACTTGCTCACTTATACGAGGAACTGATCAAGCGGATCTGGTGAAAGCAGCCTCACTTATAATTTGGGACGAAGCTCCAATGATGCACAAGCATTGTTTTGAATCATTGGACAGGAGTATGTTGGACATTTGTCGAGATCCTGAAAATAGACCTTTTGGTGGGAAAGTTGTTGTTTTTGGTGGGGATTTTAGACAGGTATTGCCTGTCATTCATGGAGCTGGAAGGACTGAGATTGTTATGGCTGCTCTAAATGCATCTTATATATGGAAGCACGTAAAGGTGTTGCACTTAACCAAGAATATGCGGCTCGAGTCAAATAATTTATCCCCTGAAGATGCTAAAGATTTAGCTGAGTTCTCACAATGGATATTAGACATTGGAGATGGAAAGATTGGTGACGGAAATGATGGTGAAGCACTTATTGATATTCCTGAAGAGTTTCTGATTCTCGATATTGATGACCCAATAGAAGCTATAAGCAAAGCAGTCTATGGAGATTCCACTTCTTTACACGAGAAGGAACCTAAATTTTTTCAGGAGAGAGCTATATTATGTCCTACTAACGAGGATGTGAACATGATCAATCAACACATGCTGGACAAGCTTGATGGTAAGTAAAGAGTGGATTAATATTTGCTACGTAGTAGATTTTTTATGTGTATCTCATGGTCATTAGACTAACGTTTTAGGTTATCAAATGCAGGAGAAGAAATAATTTACTTAAGCTCTGATTCAATCGACGCTTCTGATAGATTTTCAAAGAATGACCAGGCTCTGACTCCAGATTTTCTAAACAGAATTAAAGCGTCAGGACTTCCAAATCATAGTCTGCGTCTGAAAGTGGGTTGTCCAGTCATGTTGCTAAGAAACATAGATCCTGTTGGGGGATTGATGAACGGAACTAGGCTTCAGATTACAGAACTGTATGAGTTCATGATAAAGGCAAAGGTCATTACAGGGGACAAGGTTGGTAGTACTGTGTTTATTCCCAGGCTTTCAATTACCCCTTCAGATAAAAAATTGCCATTCAAAATGAAGAGGAGACAAATTCTTATTGGTGTGGCTTTTGCTATTACTATCAACAAAAGTCAGGGACAAACATTGTCTGAAGTTGGTATTTTTCTACCAAGACATGTGTTTTCACACGGACAACTTTATGTATCTGTTTCCAGAGTGACTTCAAAGAAAGGCTTGAAGATTCTGATTGTCGACAGCGAAGGCAAGCCTCAACGCCAGACAAAGAATGTTGTATACAGAGAGGTTTTCGATAATCTTTGATTTATGTTTTCATCTATAATTTTTTTTTAAAGTTTTTCCTCTATAAATTAATAAGGTTTTCGATAATCTTTGCTTTTTTTTGCAGACACTGAGTTTATGTTTTACATTTAGTAAACGTTTAAGAATAATAACATAGTTGAACACCAATGCAATCCATAAAATCTCATTTAAATCCTTAGAATCGATAAACCTAAAAAAGTACAAAACTTAAAACACCATTAAAACAATTGAAAAATATATTTTTCATAAAAGAACCAAACCCGCGCTTTGAAAGCGCGGATCAGAATCTAGTACATGATTAAATAGTGTCATGTATAAAAATGGTCTTTCTTCAAACTGATAATTTATTTTCGAAGCGGATATTTAACCACTTGACTAAATACAATTTTACCGATAAATTATATATTTACTAAAATATAAATTTTATTTGGATAATATAACAAAATAGATTTTTAATCGATGTACTATATACTAGTAATTAAGGTTTAAAACCTTTTTACACTTAAGCCTGGATTCAAACGCCAAATAGTATAATTTTTCGCAGATTATAAAATTTAAAGTTTATCGAAAGTTCTAAAATATTGCATTTAAAATTAATTTTTACTGTCGTCTTCCACTACTGAGAAAACATGTCCATCGAAGATATTTCAGATTCGTCTATCGGTTCAACTGTTTTGTGGAAATCATTATATCTTGATGTAATTAGTGATTTAACTGGTGTTAAAAAATGTTGTCAATGGAAACAAAATTAGGATACTGACCCAAGATTTCCATTAGTTTTCTAATCAGGGGGCGTGATTGTTATTCTCCATACTTATAGTGCTAAACCATAAAAACATAAAGTATACGCTCCTTTCAATCACTAGCTGGCTCTTTCCATTTGTTTCATTGGCCAAAGGAAACAAATCTTACTATTTAATAACGATAGATAAGTATACAGCATTTCCTTCCCATAAATAAGTCAAATCTGATATATATTTTTTAACTTAAATTTGGAAAAATTTGATATTTCCAAAGCAATAAATCTACCGTTTCGTTTCCTCCTCCTTGCTCACTAAACAAGAACAAGATCTCCAACAAATAAACTCATTCCTTCTCTCTCCCTCTGTGCCCCCTTCAAAGTTCAAAACCCTACTCAACGCCTCCTTTTGTTTGTAACGTGAAGATTCTACAAGCAGATGAAGATGACCATCGCAAAAGTTTTGATTTGTCTCCTTTGTTTCATCGCCTTCGTGTACGCGCAACCAAGTCCTGATCTAGCCACCATGAACGCTCTAAGAGACTCCCTCAAGTTTCCGAAAGACTTCTCCTGGACCGGACCAGATCCTTGTAAGTGGAGCGGTTTACAGTGCGGCACAAGCAAACGGATCACTCGGCTACAAATCGGTAATAAAGGAATCTCTGGAACGTTAACTTCTGATCTCAACACCCTCTCGTCTTTAACTGTTTTCGAAGTCATGGGTAACATGTTAACCGGAGCGTTACCTAGTCTTGCCGGTTTAACCGCGTTGGAAACGATCAACGTTCATGACAATAGCTTCACTTCGATCTCTGTTGATATCTTTACCGGGTTGACTTCTCTTCAGCATGTGTTTCTTGATGATAACCCGTTTAGTCCGTGGGAGATTCCTATGAGTTTAAAGAGTGCAACCTCTCTCGTCGAGTTCTCCGCCTCTAACTGTAGTCTCTCCGGGAGGATTCCGGAGTTTCTCGGAGGACAAACGTTCCCTAGCTTGCAGAAGCTCCGTCTCTCTTCTAACTCGCTCTCCGGTGAACTTCCCTTGAGCTTTGCTGACTCACCTGTTCAAACTCTTTTGCTCAACGGGCAAACGCAAAAGCTCAACGGGTCAATCTCAGTACTACAGAACATGACTTCTTTAACCGAGGTGTCCCTGCAAGGAAATGCCTTCTCAGGTCCATTACCGGACATGTCTCGTCTTGTCTCCTTGACAAAATTCAACGTCAGAGAGAATCAGCTTACCGGTTTGGTTCCATCGTCTTTCACCGAGTTGCAATCTCTCGCCGTGGTGAATCTGACTAACAATCTCTTCCAAGGATCAACACCAACCTTCAAGGCTAAAAACATTGCCACTGATATAACCCCAAGGCTGAATAGTTTCTGCTTAGATTCTCCAGGTGTGCCTTGCGACCCACGCGTCAACACTTTGCTTGCTATCGCTGAAGCGTTTGGTTACCCTGTGAGGTTTGCACAGAGCTGGAAAGGAAACGATCCTTGTAGTAGTAAAAACGTATGGGTGGGGATAACTTGCACCGCAGACGATATCACGGTTATCAACTTCAAAGGGATGGGACTCAACGGTGCTATCTCTCCACGCTTTGCGGATCTTACCTCTCTTAGGGTTATCAATCTCTCCCAGAACAATCTCACCGGTGTGATTCCACAAGAACTCACTAAGTTGAGTAGCTTGTCAACTCTAGATGTTTCCAACAATCAGTTGTATGGTAAGGTACCTGTGTTTGGCCCTAATGTCTTGATCACCACTGGGAACCCTAACTTAGGAAAAGATGGACCTGGACCTACTTCTAGTTCCGGAAGTAATGCTGGGAAAATTGTGGGTTCTGTTTTTGGAGTTTTGTTGGGTTTGCTTCTTGTCGGTTTGATTATATTTTTAGTGGTCAAGAAAAGGAAGCAAAACCGTAAGAAGTATCCACAGCAACATTCTGGTGAAGAGGATGCACTCAAGATAACAATAGATAATCTATGTGCTGGTGGAAGTGAAAGTGGTAGCAACGGTCTTCTTGTGGAAGCTAAAAACCCTGTGATGTCTATACAAATGCTGAGGGATGCTACGGATAACTTTAACGAGAAGAATATACTTGGGAGAGGCGGATTTGGAATAGTTTACAAGGGTGAATTCCAAAATGGGGCGACTTATGCTGTTAAGAGAATGGAACATTCAGTTATAAGTGGGAAGGGTTTGGATGAGTTTAAGTCAGAGATTGCTGTTCTAACCAAAGTTCGTCACCGGAATCTAGTGAAACTTGATGGATATTGCTTTGAAGGCAATGAGAGACTTCTGGTTTACGAGTACATGCCGCAAGGAACATTGAGTAGTCATATTTTTCACTGGCAGGAAGAAGGGTTAAAACCTCTGGAGTGGTCTAGACGATTGATTATTGCATCAGATGTGGCTAAAGGAGTAGAATATTTGCATTCTCTTGCGCATCAAAGTTTCATACACAGAGATCTCAAATCAACCAACATTCTTCTTGGAGACGATATGCGTGCAAAAGTTGCTGACTTTGGTTTAGTCCGGCTTGCGCCAGAAGGCGCACATTCGGTTGAGACTAAAATTGCTGGGACTTTTGGTTATCTTGCACCAGAATATGCAGGTATGGTTTTAATGGTTATGTCTTTTGTTACTTGTATTTAACTCACCAAATCAAAACATTGAAATTTTATCTTGTCATTGCAGTGACCGGAAGAGTTACAACAAAGGTTGATGTTTTCAGTTTTGGAGTCATACTCATGGAGCTACTAACGGGTCGAAAAGCTCTTGACGTTAGGAGATCTGAGGAAGAGGTGCACCTTGCCACATGGTTTAGGAGAATGTTCATCAACAGAGACTCCTTCCCAAAGGCAATTGATGAGACTATTGAGACCAACGAAGAGACACTCAGAAGCATCAACAAAGTAGCTGAGCTTGCCAGTCATTGCAGTGCCAGGGAACCACAACAGAGACCCGACATGAGTCATGTGGCTAACGTGTTGGCCTCACTCCTTGACCAGTGGAAACCAGATGAAGATACCTCTGGAAACGAATACGACACACCTCTTCCTCTTTTGGAGATGATAGAGGGAACTAACAATGATTCATTTTTCGGAGATAATTCTATGACAAGTATACCGTCGCGACCTCGCCAGATTGATAACACATTCAAATCAGGACAAGGGAGGTAAGTGTGTTAGAGAATTCGAGAAAAGATAAGTTGATGTTTTGTTGCTGGATGAGATCTTGTTTTAGGGTTACGGATTGTGAATATCTCTCTTTGTTTACCTTGATTCTCAAGTTAGGGTTTCCTCTTCGCGGGAATGGAATCCTTGTGCTTAAATGAACGTGTAATGGTCTACTACAATTATATCTTGCACATCATATACATTTAGATCATTTTAAAGTGAGCATTGCACCCAATCCCATTGAGTCCAGAATTCGTTTTATTGATTGATGTATATTTGACAAGTAACTGTTGTTTCTATTTTATGATTTCATCTCTATTTACTTGTACGATTCTTTAGACTTTTTATACATATTGCCAGTATTACAAACTAGGAACTCATGATATGCAAAAGCATACACTATGCAAAAGCATAAACTATAATTATATAACTATAGTACATGATTAATTGATACATGTGGTATTTTTTTGGGGGGGTAAACATGTTAAAGATTTATTACCTGGTTGTGTTTTTTCATAGAACAAAATTTGGATTCACCACCTAGGATGAACCTTCTAATTCACTTCAATGCTTAACACCAATCAAATAACATGTAGGATTAGCCAAAAAAGAAATTAAAACTAATAAAAATAAAAACAAAGGAAAAAAAACTAAAAGAAAAAAGATGTCGCCATTAACTAAAATGAACTGAAAACACAAAAAGTCTTAACCGATCCTTTGATTTGACTTAAATTTGGCTATCCTTTGATTTTGACATCTAAAATAAGAAAACTGGGAGACCCTCATGTTGTGACACTATCATCATCAAAAACAATGGCAATCTGCTGGTTGAGTTTACTCTCATTACATTACTGAAACAGATGAAGTAAAAACAATGGTTAAGGCTCAATAGTTCTTATTATCGCAACAAGTTCACACATTCTAATACTCTTACATATAAAAAACTCAAAAAGACAAATACCATTACCGCATCACTAATTTACTAGCCCATGCTTATTCAAGAGTCTATTCAATGAGATTAGTTGAAATTAACACCATATTTAAGATGTATAGTAGTACGCACAAACAGCCCAAATTATGTTTTATATCTTTCTGTCGTGAACTTCCACAGAATGTTAAACCATAGATATGCATAGAACAGATGAAGAGAAACTCTCTCCCTGACACAGGTCATTGACTTGTACCACAATTGATTTGTTGTATATATAGGTTTGAAAGATGTACTTAAAATAATTGCCCACGAGAGAAGCTTCTCGATTCCGTTCTCAAGTAAGTAACTCGTCTCTTTGCTATCCTAGGTTAAAAATAATGGAGTTATCTAACTTGTTGAACCTCAGATATCAAATCGTGCTTCTGAAATAAAGCAAGAGAGGAAGGCTTTGCCAAAGGAAGTGAACAAGATCAGCAACTATAATATCTCCGTATGAGGAAAATCAAAACCCATTTTCCTATTTACGAATTTGATTACTCTCTTGAGTTCTTAGGTGATGGAGCAATATAATACAATAATAATGTTTAAAACATGATTAATGTTTGATGTAGAATGCCAAAGATGTCTTGTTGTCTTTTGAACCCATTTTTTTTTAATGAAAGAGTAACCAAATTTGAGTCAAATCGATGACGATCGGTTCAGATTTATGTTTTCAATTTCAGTTTGTTAATTAGATATCTCTCTTTGGGTATGAAGAAGAAGCCGATGGAGATCAGGTAGGTACAACTCTGTCAATTTCAGTTTTTTTTTTTTTTTTTTTTTTTTAAATTGGACATCTTTCTTTGGGCAATGAAGAAGAAATGGAGATCACATTCAATTTTTGGTTAAAATCAACGTTTTTTTTCTATTTTAGTTTTTTTTTCCATTCGTTTTTATTAATTATAATTTATTTTTTTGGCTAATCCTACATGTCAGTTTGATTAGTATTAAGTATTGAGGAACTCAAGTTTTGTTCATTTTCATATGACACAACAGGCATATTACACAACAATATATAAGTAGTTAGAGTAAATACTTCATATAAATTGTTATTATTTTAAAATATACATATTAGATAAATCCGTGAAAAATATATGAGACTCTTCTTTTTGGGTAAATTTCATAACTACACTTAGTTTGGTACCACTTTTCAGTTTTACCACCACTCTAAGTACATTTTCACAAATACATTTTTCATTAATGAGCAAATTATAATAGTATCCTTATCTTATATTTTCTCTACCTTTGGTTTCTCTCTCAACACGATCATTTCTCCTCTCCTTGGAGTTCCAGCACTCTCTCACTCACCACCGAAGATGAAATCGACGACTCCGGCGACAAAATCGACGACTCCGGCGACGAAATCGATGACTCCGGCGACGAAACCTACGACTCCAGAGACGAAATCCATGAATCCAGTGACAAAACCATAGATTACCGCTCTCGTAAGGAGGAATGAAGTTTGTGAAATTTGGAACCAAACCGGATTCATTTCAGTCTGATGAAGATTGCATAAGGTATTAAAAAATGTCTTCTAGATTTGAGTATTTTCATTGCTTCTGATACTTTAGCTTTTCTAGCTGCTTAACGGGTATGTAGCATCTGATATAACAACGGATGTAGTTGTAAACATTGGAGATGTGAAATTCTATCTTCACAAAGTACAATTCAAGATTGTGGTTTCTTTTTAGCTGCTGCTGCTACTACTTTTCTATAACGAAAACTGGTTTGGTTTTGTGTTTTTTTCTATAATTAAAAAAAAAAACAGTTTCCTTTGCTCTCCAAAAGCACACGTCTTCAGAAACTGATAGCTGCAACGGTTGATGAACAATCAGACGCTGCTGAAATAAACGTACCCGATATTCTAGGTGGTCCTCTAGCGTTCGAGATATGCGCCAAGTTCTGTTACGGAATGACTGTAACGCTCAACGCTTACAACGTTGTAGGTGCTCGTTGCGCTGCTGAGTATCTTGAGATGTACGAATCTATCAATTGTTGTTATACCTGAAATATCAGAGCCTGCTCTGCTTTTAAAGGACCAGTGAAGACTGGTCTCTTTATACTTCACTTCCTGCTCTTGTTCAAGACAGAAAATGGATTTTGCTTTAAAGGTGAGATAACACACACTTTCAGAGTTTGATTTATATAGTTCTTTCCCTGTGATGTGTGTATGTGTGATCCTTTTGGGTTTATTTCAGTACATGGAGGCATGGAATGTGTTGATGTTTGCAGGTGATTACAGTTGCTAAGTTTGAAGGCGGTGGTGCTTTTAATGTGATTCCAGACTCTGTTACTATCGGTGGTACATTCAAATCCTTTTCAACTAAATGCTTTACCCAACTCAAAAGAAGAATCGAACAGGTCAGAGTCCTTTTTGGAGTCTTTTGTCTTCTTCCTCTTGAGTCAAAAGCTTTTAAACACTCTTTTGTATGTTTCAGGATATCACAAGGCAAGCGAGCGTGCATATGTGCAATGCAACCGTTGATTTCCTCGAAGAGGAGAAACCTTTCCCACCGACTGTTATCGACAAAGGCTTGCACATGTTCATTAAGAACGTGTCTGGTGATATGTTGGTGACTCAGAACTACGTGATATGTTGGTGACTCAGAACTACGTCGAGATGCAAACGCTGATGGGATCAGAGGATTTCTCTTTCTACCAAGAAGCAATGCCTGGACACTTCAGCTTTGTAGGGATGCAAGACGATGCTCATTCACCGGCCACTACTCGCCCTTACAAAGCCTTAAATTAGTTTCTAAATATTAATAAATCAACTTCCAAACCCTTGAATTAGTTTATAACCATTTATAAAATCAGTTTATAGATTAATTTATACATCCTTATGAATCATTTTATAAGGTTTTTGTAAATTAATTTAAAAATATTAATTAATTAGGTTATAAACCTTTATAAATCAGTTAATAGTCTTTATAAATCAGTTAATAATGTTTATAAATTAGTTTATAAAAATCATTTTATAAACCCTTATAAATTAGTTATAAGCCTCTAAATCGGTTTATAATCATTGTTTAATCAATTTATAAACCTATATAAATTCTTATAAATCACTTAGAAACCATTACAAATGGATCTATAAATCTTTAGAAATTATTTATAAACCTTTATAAATTATATATAATTCCTTACAAATAATTTATAAACCATTATAACTAATATATAATCATTTTCTAACCATTATAACTAATATATAAACATTTTATAAAAGTTTATAAAACTATTTAAAATGTTTTATAAAACTATCTACAAGAACTTATAAGCTATTTATAAGAGTTTATACATTTATTTAAAAGTGTTTATAACTTAATCTACAAAGCATACTATTTATAAGAGTTTATAAATCTATTTATACAAGTTGTGGAATATTTTTATTCTGTACAAGTTGCATTGCTGCGAGGATGATTTGTCCTGTGCCAAGTTCTCGCTCTTCTTCTTCTGCTTCTTCTTCCTGTGGAAGAAATCCTCCATGTCCAAAACATACGAAATCTACAAGAGATGTTTTGAATACATAAGAGCGAGATGAAGCAACCAGCCCTTATATATATGTGTATATTGGTTCTTCTAGTTCAAGATTATCAAAACATGAAACCTCATACCGGTTTGGTTTGAGAATAGAGTCACTGTATATCAAAACATAAACCCTCATTACTTACTTCTACACCTTCCATTGCCTTGCAGGCTGCTGCAAGATCATCCAGACCAGAGTATATATAAACCATTATAAATAACTTAGAAACCATTACAAATGATCTATAAATCCTTAGAAATTATTTATAAACATTTATAAATTATAAATAATCTCTTACAGATAATTTATAAACCATTATAACTTACATATAAACATTTTATAAACCATTATTACTAATTTATACACGTTTTATAAAGATTTATAAAATATTTAAAAGGGTTTATAAAACTTATTTAGAAAAGCTTATAAGACAATTTGTAAGGGTTTATAAAACATTTTAAAAGGGTTTATAAAAATAATTTAAAAGGGTTTATATAATAATTTATAATGGTTTATAAAAAATAATTTATAAGGGTTTATAAAAATAATTTATAAAGTTTATACACCATTATAAGGGATTATAAAACCATTTATAAGAGTATGTAAAATTTCTGAAGCGGTGAAGCCTTGTTTGCTGTCCGCATGTGTCTCAAAATCTGCCACGTTTCATCATCTCTTTACATAGCCTTATAAGGGTATGTAAAATTATTTGTAAGAGTATATACATCATTAATAAAAGCATATAAAACAAGTTATAAAATCTATAAACCATTTATAAATGTTATAAGAAAGTTATTAAATTTTATAAATAATTTATATGGGGTATGTATACTATTAATAATGGCTTATAAAAACTTTATGAAAGATTATATTCAATTTGTAAAGGGTGTTATAAGAGTTGTATAGGTTTATAAATAAACTAAAAGTGTCTATAACCATTTAGAAAACTTTATAAAACAATTTATAATGCTTTGTTTAATAATTTATAAGGGTATGTAAATAATAATATAAGAGTTAATATATTCTATATAAAAGCTTATATGATTTAACTATAAAATATTTTATTTTAATTTACAAGAATGTATAAATTGATTCATACATAAATTGATTTATAATACTTTATAAAATATTTACTGCAGTCTATAAGTTAATTATAAATATTATAAACTAATTTATAAAGTTTTGTAAATCATTTGAATCTAGCTCCAATAGATTTCTGTAAATCTGGGACCAATGACGATAAGTTGTGACCAAGGAGAGTACAACTACAACAACTACGAGATTACACATGACAATAGTCGAAATACTTATGCGGCTAGGACCCTTCTTCTTCTTGCTTTGATTAAGCAGAGACTGAGGCAAATGACTGATACAACTTCGTTCGCTGCAAACCCACAAATCAACTAGTTAGTCAGTTTAATACACAGAAGCTTCAAATTCAAAGCCTTTCGGGTGCAAAGTTCCACATCTATAAAACTGCATAAGATTTTTGTTATATATATATATAAAGGTTTATAAAACATAAAAGAATATCTTCACTTGGAGAATTTATAAGGATTTATAAAGGTAAAATAAATCAGTTACATCCAACTTATAGAGAGGGAATAAGTGAGTGGCGAATGTTACCTGCAATTTCCCTTTTATGTCAAGCACCTGAGATTCATCCTGGAAAATCAATGTTCCATACAATTCTTATTAGTGTCATTTTAGAGTTTATAACAATTTAGAAAGCCTTATAAAACAATTTATAATGGTTTGCATAATAATTTATAAGAGTTTATAAGGGTATGAAAATAATTCTTAAGGGTTTATGAAAAAAAAATTATAAAGTTAATACACCATTATAAAGCATTATAAAACAAATATAAAACAAGTTATAAAAACTATAAACCATTTATAAATGTTTATAAGAACGTTATGAAAGTTTATAAATAATTTATATATGATATGTATACTACTAGTAAGGGTTTATAAAAACTTTAAGAAAGCTTATATTCAATTTATAAGAGATATTATAAGAGTTGTATAAGTTTATAAATCAACTAAAAGAGTTTATAACTATTTTAAAAGACTTATAAAACAATTTATAATAGTTTGTATAGTAATTTATAAGGGTATATAAAAGTATGTACAATAATTTATAAGAGTTTGTAAAAATAATTTATAAAGTTTATGCACCGTTATAAATGATTATAAAACAATTTATAAGAATATGTAAAAAATTTGAAGCGGTGGAGCCTTGCTTGCTGTCCACATGTACCTCAGAATCTACCACGTATCATCATCTCTTTACAAAGTCTTATAAAGGTATGTAAAAATTATTTGTAAGAGTATATAAACCATTAATAAATGCATATAAAACAAGTTATAAAATCTATAAACCATTTATAAATATTTATAAAAAAGTTATGAAAGTTTATAAATAATTTAAAAGGGGTATGTATACTATTAATAAGGGTTTATAAAAACTTTATGAAAGATTATATTCAATTTATAAGGGATATTATAAAATTTGTATAGGTTTATAAATCAACTAAAAATTCTATAACCATTTAGAAAGCCTTATAAAACAATTTATAACGGTTTGTATAATAATTTATAATATAAGGGTATGTAAATAATGTATACGGATTTATAAAAATAATTTATAAAGTTTATACACCATTATAAATAATTATAAAATTATTTATAAGGGTATTTCAAATTTTGTCTAAAATATTAACTAGTTTTTAACGGTTTATAATATAATTTTCTTATAAGGGTCTATAAATCATTGATAAGAATATTTAAATTTATTTATAATGGCTTATAAAATCATTTATAAGGGTTTATTAAATCATTATTTATAAGGATTTATAAAATCATTTATAAGGGGTATATAAGAATTGTATATGTTTATAAATCAACTAAAAGAGTCTATAACCATTTAGAAAACCTTATAAAAAATTATAATGGTTTGCATAATAATTTATAAGAGTTTATAAGGGTATGCAAATAATTTATAAGAGTTTATAAAAACAATTTATAAAGTTAATACACCACTATAAAGGATTATAAAACAATTTATAAGGATATATGTAAAATCATTTGTAAGAGTATATAAACCATTTGTAAAGACATATAAAACATGTTATAAAATCTATAAACCATTTATAAATGTTTATTAGAACGTTAGGAAAGTTTATAAACCATTTTTAAAAGCCAATACATTATCAGATATATCAACACCAATACATTAATAGCCAGGAATCACAAAGGTACGTAGACAATTTGTTTCTTCATGCCTCTATAAAGTCCTTAAATCATTCATTACAATCTATAACCATTTAGAAATGTGGCAGAGAGTTTCTCAGACTAGGAGATTTGAACAGTCCATTTCTCGATCATACTGAATCTCCCATTCCATTTCCTGCCCAACCAACTTCCTTACATCCATTTCCTCATGAATAAGACCAATAAGCTCTCCAGTGAACCCATTAGGCTGTGATAAGTTCCATTGCCTTTCTAGGACGTGCAATGGATTCCAGAACATGTATTTGAAGCTGACCCAGGCTACACCAAAATGCCTCTATATTGAGTTCAACTGTCGCTACAGAAAACCAGTTGGATTTTTTTTTTTGTAATCTTAAGTTAATGATACTATAAACAGAAGAAGCTAGTTACACAGATAGATGTTGATGGTCGATTTTACATACCAATCCTTGAATTGTTTGCTGATTCCCATAGAAGTTATCGCGATTTGGCCCACCTAAGTCCAGCTGAACCTGTAAACACACACACACAAATTTAAATTTACAAGAGAATAAATAACATGTGTTTTGTGTGCATAGTTTTTACCATATTTTGCACGCTCTGCTGTGCTCCGTAATAACTTTCAATGCCAACTGTCCTTGGGATCAACTTATCCTGCAAAATACAAAATACTAAAACACTTAATGGACTCTAGTTCAAGAGTACAACATATCAACAAAAAGGACATACCATCTGTTGCAAGCTCTCTGGCCCTGCAACTTGCGGCATAACCTCCTGCTCTGAGCTCACCTGCAAATCCATAGTCAGGATCATAAAACTCCAAGATGTATTACAAAGCAGAGATTTTAAAACATCGGAGTTACTTTTCTCTTCTTCGTTGGATTCTTTTTCTTGCTCGTCTTGCATTCATTTCTGCTCTGGTTATCCTCCTCCACAGAAACCAAACCCTGAGTAATATGTAAACAAACACATTCAAACCAAAATGCAGCAATACAATGTGTACAGAGTGAATAACAAAATATGTGTCAACTATCAGCTGAAATCCTCTCTTAGGAATCTCGTTGAGCATCCCATACGCATCCCTCATCATCCCCTCTTCACATAAAAGCTTAATGATCGTGTTATGAGTCGCAACGTTAGGCTAACATCCTCTTTCTTTCATCTCCCGAAACACTCCAACACCAAAGTCAACACCTTGCGATATGCTCCAATGGCACAAATCACAGTGTTATATGCAACAAGTTTGATCCTCTTCCTCTTCATTTCCTTATACAAGTTCACAGCTTTCCAAGGCTTCTTACTCTTGTACATAATATCCATGTAAATAGAATACGAAAGCAGATCACCTTCGTTGTTATCTTGTCACCTTTGTTGCCGTCGTGAAAATGGCTTGTTCAGTTCACCGAAGCTCGTACTTTGAGAAATCAAGCTAAAATCACATAAAGAGATGGAAAATCACCTTCTATTACTCTTTCACCTTTGTTATGCGTTCGCTCTGCCAAATCTAGTCGGACGTCAGCTTCGTCAAATCTCGCCTGAATCTTCGAATCTCGCCGGCGAAAGTGTCAGAATCGTCGAAACTCGCCGGGAAGTCGCCTAATCTCGTCGAAGTCGCCGAATATCACCGAAGTCGCCGAATCTCACCGAAGTTGTAGGATCTCTCAGTCGGGAAAGTCTAATTCTTGCGTGGGGGAAGATATAGTTTTATGTTTGATTATTGGGTATAATGGTATTTTGATGATTAAAAATTTGGTTGTATAATTGGTTAGTGTATAATTGAAAAGTGATATTATGAAAGTGGTATTTTTAACAATTTTCCTCTTTTTTTTTTCATTTTTGTTAGTAGAAAAAAAGTTGACCAAAAAAAAAGTTAGTAGAAAAGAAACAAACTTTTAACTAAATTTACATATTTTTTTGTTTATTTTTATATACTTTAATGGATTATCTTATGTTTTTACTAAATTTGGTTTTTACAATAGGTTATCGTTAAACTTTTGTTTGAGTTACAAAGAATAATTACTTATAGTTAAAATCAAGTAAAACAATAACTTCCGGTGATCTATTAAACCAATAATAACAGTATATGTGATTGTTTCTCGATCATGTGTTTTACTGCCCATGAGAAGTTTTTGTGGCCTAAGCTGGGGATAGATACATATCCAAATCTATGGAATAGTGCATATTCCAACCCGAACAATTTCAATCTTGCTAAATACAACCCGAACAATTGGTTAGTGCCAGATACGATCTGAATTCAATTAAAATTTAAAAAACCTACATGAATTTCTTGAAACGTGCCTAAATCTACATTGACTATAACATAAGTTAGTCAAACGTTAACAAAATAAAACGACGTCGATTTAATATACGGAAAAAATGTCTATTTCGATCCAAAAAATTTTGGTGGTGCCAAATACGACCCAAACACATGGTTGGTGCCAAATACGACTTGAAATCAATTATAATTAAAAAATTACATGTACTTTTAAAATGTGCCTAAATCTACATTGACTCTAACAGAAATTAGTCAATTGTTAATAAGATAAAACGACGTCGTTATATATATATATATATATATATATATTTTTAATATATGTTCAAAATATGTCTAATATTTTGAACAATATATCTTAGTGAAAGAAAGGTAAAAGGTTTCTTAATATTTTGAGCAAAATATCTAAATATATAATAATAACTTTGAAAAAATCACTTAAGTTTAAAAAATAAAAATAATCTATACAAGAAAATTACATAAATAACTTCAAAATTTTAAGTATATCTAAGATCATGTAATTATAAATATTTTATTATTTATATTTTAGTAAGATATAAGTTTATTGAAGATATGAAAAGTAAAAACATGTTATCTATTTATATAAATCAGAAAATTATCACCAAATTTTTAAAATTGAATACGATGAAGAAAAAATAATAGTTTATATAATTTCAAATTTTTAATAATATTTCAAAAAGCTATTTTTGTCTAGTTGTTAATGTACATCTTTAAAAAGGTATCACAGCACGAGTTTGAGTCATGAAATGAACATATATTAATATATATGCATCAAATCAACGTCGTTTTATCTTGTTAACAATTGATTAACTTATCGGGTAATTTTGTAATTATAATTGTGTTCACGTCATATTTGGCATCGATTATGTGTTCGGATCGTATTTGGCATCGATTATGTGTTTGGATCGTATTTGGCACCACCAAAATTGTTTGGATCAAAATATGAATTTTTTCCGTATATCAAATCGACGCAGTTTAATCTTATTAACGGTTGACTAAATTTTGTTAGAGTTAATGTAGATTTATGTACGTTTTAAAAAGTTTGAGTAGATTTTTAAGGTTTTAGTTGAGTTCAAGTCGTATTTGGCACTAACCATTTGTTCAGGTTGTATTTGGTACGATCGAAATTATTCGGGTTGGAATAGGCACTTTTCTCCCAAATCTATCATCCAGGTCCAGGAGGAAAGCTAACTTTTTTCTACTTCTCAATCACCTTGTTCCATCAATGCTACCTTTCCTGCAAGTTATTATGTTCTAATGATCAATCTAGATATCCCAAAGAAGCGAATAAAGTGCTACAAATAAACTTTCTTCTCACTTCGAAAATATAATTTGAAGCTCTATGCAATCAAATACATATTAGCGCTCAAATTCTGTCGAGAAAAAGCAGAGAAAAATGAAAAACATAAAGATTAATATGTCTGCGCTAAATTAACATATAGCTTAGCGTGACAAAAAGATCATACACACCCATCTATGTAGCTTATGCATGCGTGGATACCTAGCCCATGTTACCATAAGCATGTAATTTTGACCAACGACAGATACATAATGTGAAGGAGAAAGGTGAATCAAGGATAGATATTGTTTTAAATTCATAAAATTTATATGATTAAAATAAATTTTATATGATTAAAATAATTTTTGTCAAGGATATTGATTAAATTCATAAATTAGCGAATCAGTTAAAAACTAATAATAAATCAATAACCTAGTTAAAAGTCTAAATCCTAATAGGAATATGATAAATAACAGAAAGTAACTAAATTTTAATATAACATATACATCTAACATTATTAAAATAAAATTTGTTTTAATATATATATATATATATATATATATATATATATATATATATATATATATATATATATATATATATGATTTATTAATGGTATTTTTAAACTAATAAATTATTAACTTAGTTAAAAACAAATAATATATCAATTATTTAGCTAAAACCTAATAAAACATGAAAAATAAGCAAAATTACCTAAAAAGATAGAGAACATGAAAAAACAGCAAATTTACTTCCCAGATAATAATAGTATAGATTTACAGCCCATATGTTAAAATAGAAAACATAATGAATTTTAAATCATTTCTGAAAGTCAAAATTTTAGAGCTTTATATTTAGTCTTTTAAAGATACTGAAAATAAAAGATATTGATATAAATTTACGGTAATAACATCAACTGTAGTTAGAGAGAGAAGTTCAAAAGTAGATCTCTACTCGGGTCCGGCGAGCGGCCGGCGCGTGAGCGTGCGTGCCATCGCCGGAGTCCTTCGTTCTTCCATCAAGTTGTCTACATCTGATCTCTTCTCCCTCCTCTCTGTCATGCCGCCTTGTCCAAGCTCTGACTAGTCACCATCTGCGGTGGCTCTGTTTCTGGAGGGAAGACGCGGTTCTGCAGAGTTGATGGCTCGGTGAAGTGGATCGTCTTTGATAGTTTTTTTCTGGAGGTGGAGGCTCCGATAGCTCCGCCGCTGCCGACTTTTGTCTCCGGGAGGTGAAAGCTCCTTCAGCTTCGCCGTCGTCGGATCTAGTTTCTGGGGTGTGAAGACTTCCACAGTCTTACGTTGCCGGCTTAAGGTATAACGGTGAACTTGTTTGTTTAGGGTTCTGGTTTCGGTTAGGGTTATTGATCGGAGATGAGTCTCGGTTTTTATCCGAGTATTGGAAGGCTAGCCGTGTCGGAGTATATTGCTGACATGACAAAAGAGCGGTTGAGAATAGATATGGTTTCGACGGAGACTCTGCGGGTTATTGAATTCCGACAAAACTAGGGTTTCGATGGAGGGGTCTGGCGGCTGCATGATGCGGAGAAGGTCAAGTCGAGGCGGAGAAACATGTGGTGTACCTACGTTGCAGATCCTTACGTGTGTCACTCATGGAGCATCCTTGTCGCTTGCACATGTCTGAGTCGTCGGGTGTCAGTTGTGTGGGCTTATGGGCCACTCTAGTGGTTGTGGGCTTCAGCCATGTTTGTCATGTGTGTTTATGGGCTTTTTTTTGTTTCAAGTTGTTGTTGGGCTTCGGCCATTCGGGCTAGGCCCATTTATCAATAAAACAAAAACTTGTCGGAAAAAAAATTTATGGTAATAAAATCTACAACTATAGTAAAAACATTTACCACATATATCTTTTAAGAAAAACATAAAGTTACACCTTCTGCCAATCCGACCTAATGATTCACTATCAACTCAAAAATATGTATTACTAGAGTTGGTCCACGCGCTCCTAGCAAGATTTGTACTTTGTTAAGTGTTTTGATTGACATTTGTTATAGTTTCAACGGGTTTGGTTATACGTATTATCTGTGAATCATTGTTTTTAAGAGATATTTAGCTATACAGGATGCTAGTATATTGTGTGTTAGAATCATTAAGATTGACTAAATTGCATAAAACAATAATTTTGATGCCCTTCTTTGAATGAGACAATGCTTTGTTTTTATTTAGGTGGCATATTTACTTTATTTTTGTCATAAACTCTTATGTCTATTTTTATGTATTCTTTGTCCGGGTTATTGTGTATTGATGTGCTCGTCTGGATTATGCAACTATTGCATTGTTGCAATTGGATTATATTAGAGTTATTATACCGGTTATGTAAATGTGATTAAACCGGTTAGATACTTTTGTATAAGTGAAACAATACGGTATATTGTAAATTACGAGATCATAATATACATTTTTACATCTAACAAACTTTCACACTCTCCCTCTCTATCATCTTCATCATCTTCAATCGAGCTCAAGATCTCGGAGCTTCACCAACTCTAATATGGTATCAGAGCCTCTATGATCTTCGCTATTCCGCTTCGTTTCACTCGCTCGAGCTTGGTGATGAGCTTCGCTTATCATCCGACGATTCTTGATTTCTTCGATTCCGTTATCTCTTCGATCGCCGTCTTCATTTGGATTATCTCTCACATCATCTTCGTTCTCTCGATTTCGCGTCTCGATTGAATTCGTCTTTCATCAATTTGAGGATTCTCATCGCGATTCTTTCTTGAAGCGATGCCGATTCAATCCGGTGCTTTGCTGATGGCGCCGTCGCTATCAGATCCTCATTCCAACCCTATCTATGTTCATCACGCTGACCACGCTGGTATCACTTTCGTCTCTGAGAAATTAGTTGGAATCGGAAACTTCAATAGCTGGCGTCGTTCGATGATAATGGCTTTAGGTGCTCGTAACAAAGCTGTATTTGTTGATGGAACCAATTGCGAAGAGTATTATGTATCTCACAACTGCGCGCAAGATGTGGCTTGATATTCATGATCAGTTCAAGCAGAGCGATGAACCACACACCGCAGAGATTAAGCAACAGATTTATGCTGAAGTTCAAGGTTCTCAGAGTGTTAGTGACTACTATACTCGTCTCAAGCAATTGTGGGAAGAGCTCAAGAATCATGAGAATCCTTAATGCTCTAGCAGTCATCATATTGCTGATCGTGATGAACAAGACCGGGTTTTTAAGTTCCTTATGGGATTAAATGAATCTTTCACTGCTACGCGTGGACAGATTTTGATGCTGGAACCTAAACCCTCACTTGCCAAGGCTTTCAACCTTGTATCTCAGGAGGAACGTCAACGTTCTATGAAATCCACAAGTCATGTGGTTTTTCAGGCTTCTCAGGAGACTGTTTCGTCTGATTCTCTTGTGGCTGCATATGGTGGAGAATACAAGCACAGATCGCGTCCTATCTGTTCTCACTGCGGTCTGCTTGGTCATACGGTGAACTGTTGCTATAAACTTCTTGGCTATCCTCCGGGTTATCAGCCTCCTTCGACTCAAAGGCCTCCTCAGCAAAATTCTCAGAGTAAGTCTTTCCATGAAGCTCTAAAGACTGAAAAGGTGGCTAGCATTATTGCTCAAGAGTCTGGATCCATTTCAATGCATGACGAACGTGGTGTTCACCTCAGGACAGTCACAGCGGATCAAGTACAACGTCTTCTCAGTGTCATCAACAACTCTTCTCCAGTGCTTAACAATCCTTCTCAGATCTCTGAAACTACTTTCCAACTCTCTGATGGCTCCATTTATCATTCTAAGCCACAACCTCACCTCATTACTCATACATCCTCATCTAATTCTTTTCCTCAAGGTAACCCTTTCTCATCACACTTTATATCTTCTGCGGGAATCAAAGACAGCCTTACTTTTCCAGTGCATTCATGGGTTATAGATACATGTATAGACAAGTTCATAAACACGAGTCTCACCTCTAATATGAATGTCACACTCCCTGATGGCACACGGATTGCAGTGACTATGTCTGGCACTATAGTTCTTTCTGATAGCTTGGTTCTTACATTGTTTTTATTCATCCTGAATTTCAAATTTAATCTTCTTAGTATTAGTCCTTTGATTGCAAATACTTCCATCGCGGTTTTGTTTTCTTCTGATGCTTGTTATATTTTACCTTTTAATCCCATGCCTCTGATACAGAAGCATACTCAGGACTACATGATTGGGAAGGGTAACCTTCACCAAAATCTTTACGTCCTTGAGTCATCTGCTCCTTCGCATCATCCTGTTGCTCATACTCATGTCTTGTCTCACGTTTCATCTGAAGTTTGGCATCAACTTCTTGGTCATCCCTCTCACAGAAAAGTTAGGATTTTATCAAAGAATATTGACATATCACATTCTAAAGTTGATCATGAGTCAGTTTGTAAAGTGTGTCCTTTAGCTAAACAAAAGCGTCTGTCGTTTCCATCTGAAAATAATCTTTCTTCTTCTACATTTGATTTGTTACATCTTGATGTATGGGGTCCTTTTCATGTTGCAACAATTGATGAATACAAATATTTTTTACCATTGTTGATGATTGCACTCGAGTTACATGGATTTACTTGCTTAAAAACAAAAGTTCTGTTCAAACGGTTTTCCCTGAATTTCTTACTCACACTGAGACACAATATAATGCCAGAGTTAAGTCCATTCGTTCTGATAATGCTCCTGAGCTTGCATTCACATCTCTGTTGAAAAGTCATGGCATTCTTCATTATTTTTCTTGTGCATACACACCTCAACAAAATTCAGTGGTAGAAAGGAAGCATCAACATATTCTTAATGTTGCTCGTTCATTACTATTTCAATCAAATGTTCCTCTTATTCATTGGGGTGATTGCATTCAAACTGCTGTGTACTTGATAATTAATAGAACTCCATCTCCTCTTCTTGGTAATAAATCACCTTTTGAATTGCTTACATCTCGTGTTCCCAAATATGATCACCTTCGAGTTTTTGGATGTCTTTGTTTTACATCTACTCTTTTGAAAAATCGCCACAAGTTTTCTCCTCGTGCATCTCCTTGTGTGTTCCTTGGGTATCCTCAAGATTACAAAGGCTATAAAGTTCTTGATTTGCATACTAATGTCATCTATATTTCTTGTAATGTTGTTTTCCATGAAACTACTTTTCTTTTTGCTGCGAATTTTCCTGCTGCCACTGATTCTGATATTTTTGGTCAGCATGTGTTACCATTACCTGTTTCTGATTCATCTTTTCCTGCTGATTTTGAAATTGGTCCATCTACTGATGCTTCGTTTTTTCAATTCTGAGGAGCCTATTTCTGATAATGTTTCTGTGCCTAGTCAATCTGTTGCCACAGAGAGTGTGATACCGTGTAATAGAACTAAGCGCCAGACTAAAGCCCATGCATATCTTGACCAATATCACTGCTACCTCTTAAATAAAATCCATTTTCCTTCTCATGAAACCCATACTACTTCTTACCCAATTTCATCTTTCTTATCCTATGATCATTTCTATGAAACCCATAAAAAATTTCTCCCCAACATCACTACATAATCTCCTCCTAAAACCTTTCATGAAGCCATTCAGTCAGAGGAGTTTAATGGTTCCATGAGATCTGAAATGTCTTCTCTCGAGAGTACAGGTACTTGGACAGTTTGTGAACTTTCTGCAGGGAAACATCCGCTTGGATGCAAGTGGGTTCACACGTATAAGTACAATGCTGATGGGACTGTTGAACGTCCTAAGTCGCATCTTGTTGCAAAAGGATATACACAGCTTGAAGGCTTGGATTATCTTGATATTTTCTCTCCAGTGGCCAAGTTGGGAACATTTCGTCTTCTTCTTAGCTTGGCTTCAGCGAAGAACTTGTTCACTTTGCAACTGGATATCAGCAATGCCTTTCTTAATGGGGATCTAGATGAAGAGATCTATATGGTGATTCCTCAAGGGTATCAAGAACTCACGGGAAAGACTGTTGCTCCGAGTTCTGTTTGCAAGCTTCACAAATCCTTATACGGTCTTAAACAAGCTTCAAGACAGTGAAATCACAAGCTTTCTAAGGTCATTCTCGATGAAGGTTTTGTTCAAGCTAATGCAGATCTCTCTTTGTTAAGCGGACACCCAATCTCTTCATTGCGGCGTTGATATATGTTGATGATATTCTGCTTGTTGGGAGTGATGAAGCAGCATTATCTCAGTTCAAAGATGTCTTACAGTCTGCATTCAAACTCCGGATACTTGGACCAGCGAAGTACTTTCTTGGTTTCGAGATTGCTCGCACCTCTAGTGGCATTTCACTCAAAAAAAGAAGTACACACTGGAGTTACTTCAAGATGCTGGTTACTTGGGTTGTAAGCCAGTCACTGTTCCTATGGAACCAAACTTGAAGCTTTCTGAGACAACTGGTGATTTACTACCTGATGCCTCTACCTATCATGGAATCATGGGTCGTCTGCTCTACTTGACACACACTAGACCTGACATTACCTATGTTGTGCACAAGTTGAGTCAATACATGGCATCCCCTCGAACAGATCATCTCAATACTGCTCATCGGGTACTTTGTTACTTGAAGAATGATCCTGATCAAGGTCTTTTCAATCCCTCAAAATCGAAGATACACTTGACTGCTTTCAGTTATGCAGATTGGGATACCTGTCCTGACTCTCGACGATCAGTTACTGGCTATTGCATGTTCTTAGGTAATTCTTTGATCTCTTGGCGTTCAAAGAAGCAGCCTAAAGTTTCACGCAGTAGCTCAGAAGCAGAATATCCAGCCATGGCTGATGCTACATGTGAACTCATCTGGTTACACTATTTGCTCTGCTCCTTTCATTGTACTCCCTCTGCTCCTGCTACTCTGTACTGTGATAATCAATCGGCCCTTCACATTGCTTCCAATCATGTGTTCCACGAACGCACGAAGCATATTGAAAACGATTGTCACATTGTTCGTGAACGTCTACAGAGCGGCTTCTTGAAGACAATGCACGTCAAGTCTGAACATCAACTTGCTGACTTTTTTACAAAGCCTGTTCAGCCAAGTGTCTTCAAGACTTTGATGTCCAAGATGAGAATTCATAGGTTGTTTCTTCCATCTTGAGGGGGGGGGGTATTAGAGTTATTATACCGGTTATGTAAATGTGATTAAACCGGTTAGATACTTTGTATATTAGTGAAACAATACGGTACATTGTAAATTACGAGATCATAATATACATTTTTACATCTAACAAACTTTCACACTCTCACTCTTTATCATCTTTATCATCTTCAATCGAGCTCAAGATTTCGGAGCTTCACCAACTCTAATAGATTAGCCTTTTTTATTTAATTTTCCACAATTTTTAAGACACATGAAACCTACATCTTATGCTTAATACATCAAGCCAAACCTTTTCATGTGTTTACAGTTGTAGTAGGTGTCATTGCAGTGATATGTAATTGTTGCTTTCTTTTCCTATAAATAACATTTTAGAATGATTATTCTAACCCCATGGAGCAACTTCTTGATGAGCCTCCAACATTTGTCCGCATTTTACTTAGTTTCAATCCAAATTTGTCCAAGTAAGCTTTACTGATTTTGAACTCTTTCATGCATAACATTATTATTTCGTATATAAGTAAGCATCATTGACATACAAACCTTAGTATGCTATATAGAGATATTGTAGCTCTATGTATATGTTGTTGTTCTGATATACTCTTGCATGCCTCAGAACGTAATGACTAATGAGTCTTTACGTTGATGCTCGAGAGACATCTTGTCATAAATTTAAAATAATGCTAATGAATAAACCATCAAACCATAAATTTAAAATAATGCCTATGTATAAACCAGCAAAAGATTTAGGATGATATTCTTGTAGACTCGGCGGTCTTGTGCTTCTGCCAAATGCCTAAAACAGGTATGATTCAATTGATAAACACTTGTTCGAGAAATTATTATTTAAACTGAAACTGATTTGTTGACCATTTATGGTGAATTCGCCATGATAACATTCCACCGAGCGTTCCGGCACCAACCTTAATCGGCCTCCACGAGCTTATCCACGAGCTTAATCGGCCTCCTCGAGCGCGTTTTCGAACATAACATATATCTATTTCGGGAGTATCTCAAGATGCTTAAGACAGCATTGTGGTTTATTTTTTATTTTTCTTAATTTTTTTTTTTACTTTTGTAATTTCCTCCAAAAGGATTTTAAATCCTCGTTTGATTATGTAGTAATCATTATTTGTTTTTCATCATTTTCTTGTTATTTTGTTAATTTTGAATTTGATGACCAAAAATAGAAAACAATATACGTGAGACTCACTCCTTTTTATTTATTTTTATATAAATTTGATGCGTAAATATATTTAATATATTTATGAATTTGTTCTTCTTATTTGTGGAGTTATATTTTTTGCTTACATTTTGTATTTTCACTCAACTATTATTTATTAAATATTTTTAAGCAAACCAAATTCTTTTTTTTTGTCGGCAAGATTACAGACTCATGTGGAGTCTGCAAATCAAACTGAGTGCTCTGTATCCATATGGACAGTAAACGACGTCTGTTGTCTCACACCACGTGCTAAGCTATCCGCCTTTTTGTTTAACGTCCTTGATATATGAATAATTTCCGAGCTATGAAAACTTCTCTTGAGACTTCTGATGTCTTCTAAGTAGCTTGCAAAAGCGGGCTATTTTTCTGGTTCCGAAACCATTTTCACTAATTGGGAACAATCCATTGCAAAAGTAACATTATACTGCCTTAAATTCCTCATACATTCCATTGCCCATATGAGAGCCTCGATCTCCATGTGTAACGGTGATTGGCTTGCTCTTGTATTTCTGGCTCCCATTAAGCCTTCAAAACCTTCTAAAGTGCTATACCATCTATGCCCTGAGAAAGTATCTTCCGCTTTCCAAAAACCATCCGTAAAACACCAACTTCCCGGCCTAATCGGTAAAACAGACTCGGGTGCCTCGAAAACTTGATTCTTCTGTATTATAGCTTGTTGTGCATCTGACCAGAGTACAGATTCCGTCGTTGCCAATTTAAGGGTATCCCTTGGGTCGATGTCCAAATTACTAAAAACCTTATTGTTCCTTCATTTCCATATATACCAAAGTATCCACGCAAAATTGTGATCTTCCATTGCTGGTTTGATTCTCCAGAATAAATAATCCATGTTCGTAAACAAGGATTGTCCTGGAAAATAATCTGGATACGTAGGGATCCTCGATAAGGCCCAAACCTGGACTGCTGGTGGACATTCAAAAAATATGTGATTTATAGATTCCTCGGCTGCTCCACATCTGTCACATCTAATATCTTCCTTGAGACCCCGGGCCTTTAGGTTTTTTTTTAACAGCTACACATGCTGACAACAAGTGCCACAGAAAGTGCTTCATCTTTGGTGGACAACGAACTTTCCAGCAATATGCTTTAAGATCTGTAACTGTTGGCCCAATTTCTGTCATTCCATTCCCTCTATCTGGATATGCTCTTTCGATTTGATATCCTGATTTGACCGTGTATTTACCATTTTTTTGTAAAATGCCAACCATCCCAGTCTACTGTTTGTATCCACTTAAGAGTATACTTTCAACAATTTTGACATCCGCAGGTTCCATTATTTCCTGTAAAGCCAGTGAGTTCCAAGTACACGACGAACTATCAATAAGAGAGTCGACCGTAAGATCAGGTAAGAGGACATTTGTTTTATTTGTTGGTCTCGGGCGGTTGGTTGGGAGTCAGTGATCATTCTATACTGATATAGAAGACCCTGATCCCACCCGTTTGATTAGTCTTTTGCTAACCAGAGATCTAGCAGAGATTATACTACGCCATCCATAAGAGGACGAGTATGATCTGGCCGGTTCTAGGGGTGAAGTATTCCTAAAATACCGGCCTTTAAAAACACGAGAAAATAGAGAGTTTGGTTTCTCTATAAATCTCCATAGTTGCTTTCCAACCATAGCTGTATTGACATCCGTCAGATCTCTAAACCCTAGACCTCCATCATCCTTATGTAAACAAACTTTGTCCCATGATTTCCAGTGTAATCCTTTAGTGTTACCAGTCGAGCTCCACCAAAATTGGGCTACCACGCTCGTGAGTTTCTTCATCACCGTTTTCGGGATTCGATAGCAAGACATAATATGATTGGGTAGAGCAGTTACCACCGATTTAATAATTACTTCTTTTCTTCCTTCCGAAAAAAAATTAAAGGTCCATCCATTTACTCTGTTGTTTAAGCGTTCCTGAACAAAGTCGAAAACTTGGATCTTTGATCCACCTAAACTCGCCGGAATTCCTAGATATGTTCTCATTCCTCCTCCGTTTTGAATTCCCAAAATGTATCTAAGCTCCTGACGTGTATCCTCATCGATCGTATATCCAAACTGAATCGATGATTTTTGGAAATTAATCTGTTGGCCCGAAACCTTTTCATACTCCTTAAGAATTACCAAAATCGCCTGACACTCCTTTTTTTGTGCTCGACAAAAGAAAAGACTATCATCTGCAAAGAGAAAATGGGATATTGGCGGGCAAACCCGTGCCACTTTTATTCCGATTAGTCGTTTTCCATTTTCTGCCTTTTTAATATCTGCTATTAAAGCTTCCGTGCACATAATGAATAGATAAGGAGATAATAGATCTCCCTGGCGTAACCCTCTGTTTGGAACTATGTGTCCCCTTGGTTGTCCGTTTAAAAGGACTTTATATTGTACCGAAGAAATACACTCCACCATCAGTTGGACCCAATGATTATCGAACCCCATTTTCTGGAGTAAAGCCTGAAAAAAATTACATTCCACTCGGTCATAAGCCTTACTCATACCGTTTTAATAGCCATAAACTTATTCTGGCAAGCCTTGTTCGTCCTTAGTCCATGAAACATCTCTTGTGCAATAAGAATGTTATCTGATATCAATCTCCCAGCCACGAAAGCCGACTGTGATTCCGAGATCAAAGCCGGAAGACAAGCCTTTAGCCGTTGGCACAAAACCTTTGAAATAATTTTATATCCTACATTACATAGACTTATTGGTCTAAGTTCTGTAATCCTTGTCGGCCTCTGTATTTGGGAATCAAGCATATATTTGTAATATTTAAACGCTCATCCATCTTCCCTGTAGTCAAAAATTATTGACCAATTCCAGAATATCTTTTTTATGATATGCTACGAATGTTGGAAAAAAGTGTCGTCATTCCATCTGGCCCCGGATCCTTTTCCGGATGCATCATAAATAATGCTTGTCGCACCTCTTCCTCCGTAGCAGGCTGTACAAGTCGCTGATTCATTTGCTGAGAAATAGATGGTTGAATTTCATCAAAAAACTCATCAAATTCCGAAGGTGACGTGGTACTAAATAGATCATCAAAATAACCCACTGCGACTCGCTTGATTCCATTATCCTCCACTATCCAGTTTCCTTGATCATCATACAATCCCACTATGCGATTACGCGTCCGTCGCTGTTTTGTTAAAGCATTAAAAAACTTAGTACTAAGATCTCCTGCCGTATTCCATGTATTTCGACTTTTCTGTTGCCAGTATTCCTCTTCATCCTTATAAGCCTCTTGTAATTTTTTAGACACCTCAAGAATATCCTCATGCGATCTATTATCATCTGTTTGGACTTCCTCCAAAGCCTGTTGAAGCTCTGCGATTTTATCTTTTTCATATGAGAGATTATTTTTGTTCCAGGTAGAGATTTCGTGTCGACAATTGATAATTCTTGACACGACATCCCCCCTGGTTCCCCCTGAATTCCTCATATCCTTTGTCCATTCTCTGGTAATGGACTCCATAAAGCCATCCCTTCCAAGCCATCGTCTGTCAAAATGAAACTGTCATTTGCGTTTAACGACCTTATCCTCTAAACATGCCACTATCGGCTGGTGATCCGAGCCCACCATTTTTAAATATTCCGTATGTGAGTTTGGAAACATTGGATGCCACTCTTCATTTGCCAGAGCCCGATCTAGGCGACATCGGATCATCGTCGTTTTACCATTAACTTTTTTTCTTCCTTGCCAGGACATTTCATTTCCCCGTGCCGGGAATTCCAAGAGTCCACTATTACGTATTATATTATTAAATGAGACAAAAGAATCTGCACTACGCAATGGTCCCCCATCTTTTTCATGGTTCCCCGTAATTTCATTGAGGTCGCCAATAATACACCATGGATCATCCCTTGAGATACCATATCTTGTTAATCTTTCCCACATTTGATCTCTTAAATTTTGAATTGGATCCCCATAAAAAAATGTCATAAAATTTTCTTTCCCAGTGTCTCTGCCTCTATCATTCGAGCACTTGAGAATAAAATATTAACAGAGTATTCATTATTATAATATAATGTCAATCCTCCACTCGATCCAATTGGATCCACCGTTATTACATTATCATATCCGAAATGTGATTGAAATCCCTGAACAAAAGCAAAATCCTGTTTTGTTTCCGATAAAAACAAAAAAATCGGTTTGTATTTATGCCATATTTCTCGTAAATAACTGATTATTCATTTGCTTCCCATCCTTTTACAATTCCAACTTAATATCTTCATATAAGAAACCTCTTAAGAAGCTCCATCGAGCTTGGAGATATAGATTTGAAGGTATCTTGAAATCTCCTTGAAACATTTATTCCTGACTTCCACATCCTTGTAAACCGTAAAAAAGCTCTGTCCCTGACAAGTTGTTCCCAAAATAATGTCCAATATAAACCACTGAAAGCTCCAGATAAAAGTAATCCCAATAACACCATAGTAACATACCAGTCAGAGCCATATAAAGATAGCAACAAATTTAACTCAATATTACAAACCATTGTGGTGAAACATAGTATCCGCATGAGACATAGAAACTCGTAAGAACCAAGTCCAAGAAAAATATATACCAATCGATCACTTTGTTTTACTATCCCGACAATGATTGCAAGATATATAGAAATAATAAAACCCAACGTATCCACACCTCTAATGTGCAGGTGTATCATCCCGATTCTGTCCAAAATACCATAAAACCCCTTGTCTTGTAGTGAATCAACATCAGTATATGTTGCCATGAAATAACGATGTCTTTTCTTTTAGTAACCATTATACTTCCCCATTAATATTGAATAACCTGAGTAACCAGTCTCAAAAAACCAGAAGAACATGTCCAAAACACATGTTCCCTCACCTGAAACGTTCCCCATACCAAGAGACTTTCACAGAGGAGAAGTTCCCATCTCAACCAGAAAGTAGACATATCACACTGTTGTTGTAGCCCAAATATCCAGTATCCTGGCAAAGCTAAATAATATGGTAAGAGTTTCACAGAATCCAGATCATACCAATTTCCAACACATGAAACAACAATTTATTCCACATTTCTAATTGTGAAGATGCATTGCCTTTTTTCCCTAAGGGAACAACAAGAAAAAAGGCCATTGCCAGAGACCCCATAAAAGAAATCCAAAAACAGATGCTCATAGAGCTTATTGAACAATAAAAATAAAAATAACAAAATCCAAAGACATAAGGTCCCTCCTGCTGGAATGAGTTTTCTGCTGAGTTGGCTTGATTCATAAAATCTACGCCTTGTGTTGACTAGTCGTCGGGTGTGAGAACCCTTTCCTTCCCCTTGATGAATACCTGGCTTAGTTGTGGTCCTTTTACGGGGTGAAGCTGCAGCTCTGGCTATCCTCAGCTTATTACTCGCTGCATTAATAGGAGCCGGCTTGTAGAGCCTTTTCTTTGTCACATGTTTCTTAGCCTCTTCTCCGTTGACATGTTCGGACTCCTCAGCATTCTCCCCCGTCTCCTCTGTTTCCTATTTGTCACCATGTTCATCTAAAGCTTGATTCAATGCTGCCTCTTCCTCCTCTGTAAGATCTGGGAGATCATCTACAGCATCCATATCGAAGCCCTGCTCACGGCATTGTGCCTTAATCTCGTCCCACTCCATGTCTTCTTCATCTCCAACCATAGTCTGTCCCTCCAGCAGCCCTTGAATCTGCTTTCAACCCTGCTCCGTATCAACTGGGTCTGAAACGACCTCTAGTCCATCCGTTTGTGTCTTACTTAACTGGTCCTGGAACCTCTGAGATGGAGGCGTCACGATCCCCGTCTCAATCTCCCCTTCCTCCCTTTGCTCATTATGTGGACAAGGTTGCTCTTGTGAAACACGAACCTGCTCCATAGAGGCATCTGAACTCCCTCCATGTGTGCTCTTTCCTGTACCGCCCCGAGGATGGGATCCATGGTTAGATGCCTCACCATCTCCACGATTAGCTCCTCGAGTTCCTAAAGCTTTCCTATTGTCTCTTTCCCCAACTCTGACCAAGGTATTCTGAGCTTCATCAAACATCTTTCCCTTGCCTTTACCATAGTAATCCTTGCCTTCTCTTTCTTTGTTCTGCTGGTTGCCATTCTCATTTTCATTAATCATCACCTCCTTGTAGCTTCGAGCGCGGTCATCATACTTCCCACCATCGTGCCATCCCCCATTACCGTTATGATAGTCTCTTTTCCCTCTTGTCGACATTTCCATTAGCCAAAGGACACTTCAATGTTTTGCGACAGAAGCTGCCACAAGTGTCACAATATCCGAAGAGCTTTTCATACCTAAGGGAAAGTAGATACTCCTCACCATCATAAAACTCACCACCTTTGAAATCTATTGGTGTCTCAAAGTATAATTCCTTGAAGGCATCCACAATCACCAGCACACGCATTTGCGCAAGATCAACCTCCATCACCTTTCCAATAGCACCACCAATACTTTCAAAAGTATCCACCGTTATGAATTCCGTCGGTACATCCAGGACCCTGACCCAAAAAGGTATTTCGTCGGGAAATTAGGAGACCTTTTTGGTTGCCATTTAGCTACAGTTAGCATCCAGTAGTCGAAATGGTAGGGTTGGAGTCTAAGAACGCCCTCAATATCCTCCTCTTTCTCAAAGTCGGACTGAAACTTCCCAAAACCCAGATCTTTCCCGGTCACTTTACCCTCCAGTTTCCAAATCTTTGGTAGATTTGTAAGTAGGGTCCTCATTTCCTGTTCCACCGGGTTCATACAACGCCCAAGAAGAACTTTGGAACATGATTTGACGAGAGCCGAGTTATCGAAATGAGGCACCGACACCTTCAATCTATTATGAGTACCCTCACCACCCCTTGCATCTCCCTTAGAACCCAAAAGCTGGCTCTGCAACATGATAAAATCAAGAAAAATGAGTCCTTTTTTACCCAAAGAAATTAGAGTATAGAAGCTTATCAAAAGGATGCGAAATAAGTTCATCCCACAATCTCTTATACCCCACAATGTTGTACATTTCCCCAATACGAATCCCCAATCAAATAAAATCGGAGATATGAAGAGGAATTATCTCTTAAATCAGACTCCTCTGAGATTTGATCCAGTGGTTGTTGAATCCCCAAAATCCCATCTCTTTTAACAAAAGGTATCTCCTTATTTCTAAGATGGGAAAAAAAACTTTCTGATCTCTGTAAGTAAGAGACACACATAGATCATACCTCGATTCCCTTGTGATTTCATCATAAAGAGGGACAAAATCAGTATCTGTTTTCTCCTCAATCCAATCATTCCCCAGATTCCATCAAATCCTCTTCCCCACACTCCCTCGAATCCTCTAAGATTTGAGAAATATCTCAGATTAAGAGCACCCCGATCTGTTCCTTGAAAATACACCTTTCCACATCCCATCCCGATCCAATTGCTTTCCCCGATACCTGGATTCCACCATCGCGAAACCATACGAACCCTATTGCTTGAACGATGTCGCCGTCGCCTCCGTAGAGAGAGAGAAAAATAAGTCGGGCCAAATTAGCAAACCGAAGTTCTATTAAGTATTTTCACTAGCTCTTAAGATTTTACTAGGTATTTTCATTTTTATTTATTTTCAAACTGAATTAAAAAAAATATTTATTGTGTTTTAACCATTTGTTGTGGTGCCAATTTTTGGGGTTAATTTCTCTATACTTGAACTTTGTGACAAAACAATATGTGAGATTTCGTTCTATATTGTAAATGGATTTCTTTTGATAAAATGTGAAGAACAGTATTGTTAGTGGGAAGAAAATATTAAATTAATGTATTTTTTAATGTATTTTGGATTATATTATATATTCTTAACAAAATTATTATTTGTTAACTAAAAAATTTACTAAATTTGATTTATATCATGTATTTTCACTAAATATTTATTATTTCATTTGTTATTTTTCATTAGTTTTTTTTCCTAATTCTTTATAAGATCTGTTTTGATTAAGTATTGATCTGTACTCGTGCACCTTTTCTAATCTAATCTTAAGCTTGGTGGTGGTTAAAAATGAGAAGAAAAAAAGTTTTGAGATTCAATCTTATTTATTTTGATTCGTTTGGGTTTGATGAAAGGTATAAAAAAGTCACGAAATGTATTTTTATTTATATTATATATTTTCACAATAATTAATGTATTTAAAAAAAATAATGTCAAAATTCAGCTGAATTAAAAATGAAACACTTAGCAAGAAAAATTAGTTGTTAAAAATATTTTTATAAGGTTTGATATAAATATAAATAACATGAAAATTTAGGAATAATTCAAAGAAAATGATGATAGTGTGCTAAATTTATATCAAACCGTACCTAATCACGATGTGAAGGTTTAAGGAGTGATTAAAACCGAATACAGATTTATGAAGTTAAATTTTATTTATTTTGAGTATGATGAAATGTATAAAAAATTACGTAAATAGTTTTTTTAATTATATAATATATTTCACTAAAATAATTTATTGACCAAAAATGATATTAAGATTATGGATGGATTGGAAATGAAATTCTTATTAGGAAAATGTTTTGTTAAAAAAATTAGTAGATTTGATATTAATATAAAGAAGAGGAAAATTTATATAAAATATATTGTTCTAAAAAAGATAATAACAGTATATCAAATTTTTAGAGTACCTAATAATGAGGTAGAGGTCTAAGAAAACAGTAAAGTCTATTTTATAAATATAGATAGATAGATGACACACATGTTTCACATCAAAAATTGAAAAGATATATATATAGAGATAATAAACCAAAATATTAAATTCTTAATTTTGAATTGAAAATTATGTAATTTAATAACATCAAATCCATCATATACTAATCATAGGGTGGGGCTGATTATTGATATAGTTATGCCACTAACCAAATCCACCAGCTTGAGATTCTCTTTAAATTAAAGTCACAAAGTTGTATTTTTTGTCATAAGTATTATTTATGACTTTTATTGTAAAGAGATTGTAAGAAAGAAGAAAAGGAAAGTAGTAGAGCTATATACATTCATAAGCACCGCAATGCTTTTGAAGTTCAAGGCATCACAAAATACAGCGAGCTATGGAAAATTTGACTCCGACCAAAGGAATTCTCAAGACCGAGGCTCTCAAAAAGGTTCTTGCTTGATCTGCATAACTAAACCTTTTTTTTTCTCGGACGAGAAGAGCTTTTTTCATGTAGTGGCTGTAGTTGTAAATTATAACTTTTGATATGTGAGACAGTACATCTTTGAAACGACGGTATACCCAAGAGAGCATGGAGAGCTCAAGAAACTACGTGAAGCTACCGCCCACAAGTATGGCAAATTGTAAGTCTTGCTACAACCTCCCTTGTGTCCATGTTTGAATGAACCATCTTTGACTTTGACCTGATATCTTGTGAGAGTGTACATGACCATACCCTTATTTTTTCTATCAATTGCAAGTTTCATAATGTCAAGATCTTTATCCTAGACATGTTTGCACATTCGACCTTCAAACTTTGAAACATAAATAATTTCAACTGATAAACAAAATCATTTTCAACTTTTTGTTTCTTTTTTGTAAAATCTTATTTCAAGTTTACCCACAACTATTAACATTTGCGTTCACACTAACTAGAAGAATACAATTTATTTATTAAGTGTAAACGCAGCTAGCTATCTTTGGTTTACAAAAACTAACCTGTACAATTGATTTTGTGAGTTCTCGAGTTTCGAAGTTTTAATTGGGAAGACATACGTTTCTAACGTTTTTCGGAAAAAATAGCGTCGGATCTCAGTTTGGGTTATATATCATGTCGTACATACTTCAGATCGTCAACCTTTTGAAATACTAATTCAGGTTGAATAAACTCAAGGATTATTATGTGATAAAAAATACAAGGATTAATCTAGGTAACAAAAAGTATTCGCGTTCATGTGTAGAAGCGAGATGGAGGTACCAGTTGATGAGGGCCAATTTTTATCGATGTTGATAAAAATGATGAATGCCAAGAACACGCTAGAACTCGGTGTTTTCACGGGCTATTCGTTGCTCACGACGGCTCTCGCATTGCCTGAAGATGGCCGTGTATATATGCATGCAACACCATCCTTAATTTCAAAAAAAATAAATGATAACAACTGCTAACATCTATGAACTGTTTGGATACATACAGATTACTGCAATAGACATTGATAAAGAAGCTTACGAGCTGGGTCTAGAGTTCATCAAGAACGCAGGTGTTGATCACAAAATCAATTTCATCCAATCCGATGGTCTTCAGGCCTTAGACAAGATGTTGAGTGTACGTAATGTTGGAACCAATTTTCCTTTTTAATTTTTTTTGTAGCTTTATTATCGTTTTCAAATATTTTTGTTTCGTGTTTATCAATCAGAAATTTTATCGGTTCTACATAGTTTTGCAATTATCATTCATGTTTTTCCTTTATTATATACTATCAGGCATTAGAAATAATCTTTTGTTATATTTTTTTCATAATGAAGATGTCAAAATAGACGTTTTATGTTGATGATATTGGTTTATGCATAATGGTGGACTACAGGAGAATCCAAAACCGGAGTTTGATTTCGCATTTGTAGATGCTAATAAGACAAAGTATGCCGACGCATACGAGAGACTAATGAAGCTGGTGAAGGTTGGGGGAATAATAGCTTTTGATAACACATTGTGGATTGGGTATGTGGCTGAGGAAGAGGAGAATGTGCCAGAGCATTTGAGGGCGTGCAGAAAAACCCTCATGGAGTTGAACACGCAGCTCGCTTCTGATCCTCGCATAGAGCTCTCTCAAGTCTCCATTGGTGACGGTGTCACTCTCTGCAGACGCCTTGTGTGATTCAAGAGACTCATCAAAGTACCAAATGTTCTTAGTAATATATAATTAAGTTTTTTTCAAATATATATATATATATATATATATATATATATAAAAGTTATAATAATCTTTAGGGACCCTAATCTTTAATGCTTTCTTGTCCTGTGTTCTTGCTCATTGTGTGTTCTTTCCCGGCCAAGATGGGTTCCAGTTTGCATGTGTTGGATTATGCTAAATTATTTATATTAATAATTTTTTTAAAGATTTTTTTTAATATTAATCATATCTCATATATTAGCAAACTCAACATATAAACGAATAATCACACAGACTGAAAGCAGAGTAAAGACAAATAAGGAATCAGAGGTACACAAACTTTAACTCTCCAGAGAAACCAATACACACATCTTTAAAACCTAGACACCCAAACAAACTAACTTAAAATGTGAGCCGAACTCTTCTTTCTTTACTCGATTATGTAGGTGTGAGGGTGGGATTATCAACATGCTAAGTTAGCTATCTGGTGATAAAATAAAGTATACGCAAGTGAATTAAAAACGATGTATAAGGTTAACCAACTTAGTAACAAGAGCCTATGAGAATCTTTTTACTTGTTATTTCTGGAATATTATCTCACTGGGTGCTCTTAGTTAAGCTGCTTCTTCCAGCAAATCTGCACAAATCCAAAATGCCAAACTCAGTTTCACTACCGAACGGATCATGATTGACCATGAAGTAGGGGGGGGGGGGGGGGGGTGGGGGGTGGAGGATATTGAAACTAGATAAGATATACCTTGCAGCAAGAATCTGAGCGGTATTGGATGAGCTCTTGCTATTTGAAAACCTTTGGGCTCTATTATCCTGATCTTTCTCCACACGCATCGCAGCAACTTCTTTCTCCATCGCAGCTACTTCCCTTCTCGTCTTCTTCGCTTCAACCTCCATTGCCTTAGTTGTTTCCACCTTCCTCTCTAGCATCTACAAACATCAATGTTATCATACATCATTACATTAAGAATAAGTAAATGTAAGAAATGCTACCTCTATGGCACCATCCTTGTCTTTGAGGCTTTGATCCTTTTCATGAGAGGCTTTCCTCAAAGAAACTACTTCTTTCTGCAGCAAATCATACAGAACACCTGGAACATTATCCTCACTTGTTGCTGGATGGTTTTCAGTTTGTGGCTTCTCCTCCAAATCCTTAGAGTCATCAGTAGAAGCCTTGTTGAAAGAATAATTCCCAGGTCCGTTTAAAAGGGCTTTGCCCCTGTCCAAGGATCTTGTACCTCCATCAAACGACTTAGATGTTCCTTTGTCATTCTTCAACACAGAAGTTGAGTTAATAGACAAGGAATGTCTCATCTGGAAACTTGGAGCTTTCTTTGAAAAAGAACTCTTTGATGGGAACTTCTGTAAGTTGTTGTCAGATCCACCAAATGACTGTCTGCGACAGGGTCCGTTACTCATGCTTCTTGTCTCAGATGAGCTTTTGGTAGTGGTGCTGCTGTTTGAAGTTCCACGAAGTGTCTCCTCAAGCACCTTAAGCCGTTGTTGGAACTTTTCCTGGTAATGGCACAAACAAATACTTCTTTTTACATTGCTATTTTAGGTAAAAAGATTAAATGAGAGAAAATGACTAATGCATAAGATGCACTACTTTTAACTGTGCTTCTGCTTGAGCAGCTCGGTCTGCTATGACAAGCTTATCACGTAGTTGCTGCATTTCTACCTGTAAGAAGTAGAGAATCAAGAGGTGAGAGTGTTGATATGGCTCACTGCAAAGATGTTTGCATGCTAAGAATCTAGGAGAGGGGATTAAACACCTGTAGAAACCTTCTTTCTTCAAGCCATTGCTTCACAGGCATGACTTTATCGTTACCATCTTTCCACTCATTTGCTACCACGGTAGCAACTCTGTTTGCTGTAACCTTGGCCCGTGCAAGCTCGTGGTCAAGTGTTTTCCGCTCTTCCTGAAAGACTCACCAAGAATGATTCCTTTATCAGTGGCAAGAACTAAACTAAACACTCGGTGGCTCTCTTTTTCGGTAACTACTTACATTCATCTCTTGGACTTTCCTTTGGTAATCCCTCACTGCATTTGCGGTTGCACCACCTGCAAGAACAGCCTCTTCCAGCTCTCGAACTGTCTGAGTTAGCTTTTCCACTTCAGCAACCTTCTGCCTATACATTTTGTCTAGGATTTTGTTTTCTTCCTAAAACAAAAAAAAAAGAATTAATTAATCAGATTGTTGTCACATGACATGTTATCGCTAGGGTGTTTAAAATAAACACAAAGAATAAGAATATAAGATGAATACTAGAGAACCTGACAGATCTTTATTTGTTTCATCAACTCCTGGTTCTTATTTTGAAGATCATCAACCATAGCTGTTTTTGCCAGGGCACCTTCGACGGTCCTCTCAGCATCAAGTAAGGCAGCTTCTTTTGATTTAGTCAGATGGTCCAAAGACCTGTTATCTTCTTGAAGCTTTCCAATCTATCCAAGGCAATTCATGAGTCACTAGCAAATTAGAGGATTTATAAGGCAAATGGACGTACCTCTGATCGTGCAAGCTTAAGTTCAGCTTCTAATGGAGCCAGAATAGCTTCAATTGGAGGCATATCATCATCTTTCTGAGCAGCATGGACCCTTCTTAAGGTGGCTTCTGCAGCAAAATGAGCATCCATTGATGCTTTCTTCTCTTCATTGATTTTCTTGATTTCTAAATTCTGGACGATGAATAATATTAATATCACACGTCTATTGTTATAAACAACATTTATCGTGAAGATGGCCGAGCTAAGGAATATATTAGAGCAATACTTTGCTTTGGAGAATGGATTCGGTCAACTTGAGCTTCTTATCTAACTTGGCAAGCTCCTCTGTAAGCTAATATTTCCAAAAAAAGAAGAAAAAAAAATTAGACCAAGAAAGAGAATGTAAACAAATCTCTGACATTTTAAGACAAAATGTCAAGAGCAGACACATGACGTCAAAACTGATCAAACACGAAGTGGCAGTTAATAAACACATGATGATGTAATAATAATTCCAAACCTCTTCAACAGCTTTCTCTCTTTGTCTCTCAGACAACCTTAACGCTTTGATCTCAGCGTGTGATTTCCCTAACTCCCGATCTTTATCTGCGTCAGAAAAAAACAAATCAGGAAGAAGCAAAGAAACAAAAGCAGAATAAAACAAGTATATCGAGTATATATGTGTTTAACCTCTAACTTCGTTCTCAAGTCGATTAAGCTGTACCTTCACTGGATCCGAACCATGAAGGATAGTCATGCGCTCATTGTCGAGCGCTGCATCGAAGCTCGGCCTAATTGGCCTGCGCTTCGAGGAGCTTTCCCCTCCCCCGCTCTCCATGTAAGACGCCGACACCGTCATTGACGGATACGACGCCGTTGCATCTCCGTCACCGAAAACATCCGACATATCCGTTCTGATCACTTAGGATCTAAAATGCTGGACAACGACACCTCTACAGACTGATAAAAAGCCAACAAAAAAGAGTATCAAGCACAGCACTAAGCTGAATAATGGTTGACTTCAAGAAGGAGAAACATAGTAAATGACATACAAATGGCACTGAGGATAGAATAGCGCTATAATCAAGAGAGAGAGAGAGAGAGAGAGAGAGAGAGAGAGAGAGAGAGAGAGAGAGAGAGAGAGAGAGAGAGAGAGAGAGAGAGTTGAGAACTCTTTCGTCTTTCTTCTTTCTTTATTTTTCTACTGAGATGAGAATGGAATTAGAGAGAAGAGAGATTTAAAATGATGATGTTACAGTTCTCTCTCTCTTTCGATTAGATTTTACAAGACACCAGGGGGATGACTCAGGTTTTATATAGGCTTGATTGGTAACTATTTGGAATAGCGCAATGGTTCGTGAAAAGCAATTCCGCAAGAATTTTACCAATTAACAACATTTTGCAGAATGAGAAAAAAACATTGGTGACAAAAATATAAAGAAATTTTTTATTAAGTGGCAAAGTGGGGGTTTTGTGGAATATGTTGGAAAATTTACAAAATTAACACTTTCGTATTATTAAATTATATATTAATAATATCTTAAAATTTAAAATACATAGCGATAATTTTAATGATAAATAGTTATGTTATAAATTTTTATTATTTATATAATATCAATCTATTGTTAAAAACATATTGAAAGATAAACTAGATATTTATAACAAGAACTACAAGGTTTTTAATAAATCTTAGTTGTTTTCACATTTTGTAATAATTAGTTTATTATTGCTATTTGTTTTTTTTTGTTATAACAAATTAATTACCATATAAATTAGTTTAATCAATTAATATGTATTTCACCATTCCGCAAATTTTAAATTTTTTCACAGCATAATTAATTTTTTTCGCAGCTAAACTACTATTTCGGCAATTAAGCGATGGTTACAGATCAAAACCATAATTAATCCATCATTTCTTAACTTAATCACTGACATGCTACTTTCTGATTAATCAATAAACTAAGTTTCAAAATCGGGATTAGTACTATGTTTTCTACTGTTTCTTTGTAGTAGCTTAGAGCATGATTAATATGTAATTCTTAAAGTGAGATTCTTAACGGAATATAAGAAATCGTCTCTTAACTTTTAGCTAAAAAAACTAAGAAACGGTTCTTAAATAAAATATATAAAAATCGATTCTTAATTTTTTATTTAAAATTTAAGAGACAGTTTCTTGTATTATATGTTAAAATCCTCATCTTAAAAGCCCTTCATTAATCAAATGCTCTTACAATAATTTATGTCGTCAGATCTCTTGTAGTACATATCTTTTTTTAAATAAAAAAATAAGACTTATGTAGAAGAAAGTTTCAGTTAATCAACTGTTTCTTTTTAATTATTGTATAGTACTTTATAGACGAGATATGTAATTAATTTGGAGTTAGATTTAATTTGCATTAAATTATATTTTCTAGTTTAGTGTTGGTGAATTAATTATTTAATAAAGTATTTGAAATATCTCTATTTGAACATTTTTAAAGTTATAAGTTTTAAAAGGTTTCTTATGATTTCAAAAGTGTTTTATTGGACTTTTCCAATTTTTCTTCAAGTGTGTTACATAAAATTATAGGATGCCTAACTAACTATGACAAATTGAAATTCAACTAAAATAATCTAAAAATTCAGTATAGAATATTTGAATTCGATTTGGATCTATTCGGTTTCGTGTTTTTCTTGTTACAGATTTCAGTCCTATTCGAGTATTTTTAAATTCCGGTTGAAGGTTCAGATTTTCGCAGGTTCAATTCAGATTCAGATTCAGATAACTCATTTAAATTACTTTTAAATTTTAAGATTTCTTATATACTTTAAATTTCTCAAAATCTATAAGCATAATAATATATTACATATAAATTTGAATAATAAATGTCAAAATACTTAAACTTAACATATAAATTGGTTTCATTTGACTATTTGGATAGAGAATCAATGAATATTTTAATTATATTTTGTGTTTTGAATATATATCTTTATATTTTAACTATTTTAGATATTTGTATTTGACTATTTGCATATGTTTTCAAGTATTTTAGATAACTTAAAAATATTATATATATTTTGGATGTTTTTAATATACATTAAATTTAAAAGTAATTAATATATATATAGGTATACAAATATATTATGGATATATTTGGGTACTCGAAATACTGTGGTTCGGATCGGGTTTGGTTTCGGTTCTCTAAATACCAAAATTTTGATTTTTTTCAGATATCTAATCAATTTCAGTAGGGTCGGTACTATTTTTTCGGTTCGGTTATTCGGATTCAAACCTTTTGTCCAGTCTTGATAGAACAAATTAGTTTAAATCATTTCAAAATTTAGATTGAATACACCTCCTAGTTTCATGGGGATTCATGACAGTTATTTTTGTTTAGTTTAATAAATATTTTACTTTTATTAAGATTAACAACAAATTTTCTTTTTAGAAATTTATCTTGTTTGATTCAAAGATAATTTACCAAAAAGAGAACACCATTCAGTTTTAATTGTACAGGTGTACTTAATTGAAAAATTAAAGTGATTTTCTTTAAAATGACAAATTAATTGTTATTCATATATATATTAAGTTTTTAAAAATTCAGTGTTATTAAAATTATCATCTCATAAACTATTTTTTGTTGGTGGAAATATTTTAAATTGTGAATTAAAAACTTAAATCTGATTACTTATCTGTAAGAAAAATATGTGTAATTAGTTTATAGTAATTAGTGAGTGTTCAAAAAAAATGTTATTAGTAATTGGTGAAGATGCTTTGCGCGTAAAAAGAGAGAAAATGTTCGTTGTCCCAAATATTGTGTTTTCACTTTTTTGGTCCTTTTTCAAGGGATAATTCTTCTCTTTTTTTCTCAAGTAAGGTTAGTTGGTTCCATCCCCTTCGTAAAAACCAATGAACGACGTTAAGAAAAGTATCTGAATTGGGTAACAACTATTTTTACTACAATGTAGGATCATATTCGTCGAGATCACTCAAGAATACCAGTCTTAAGTTAGGAATAAAGAGCTATATGATCATTTTCATAGATGTCACAGAAGCAAACGAATGTCTACTTTCCTGATTTTACTTTTTGGTCACCAACAAAAAAATGTCTAGCTTATTTTTTCTTTTTGAGAAAATAGTATTTTTAGACAAAAAAAAATGATTTTCATGTCCCATTAAACTAATTTCATATGTTTTATGTCTTATTAGACTAAATATTTTTAAAATGGCAATATTATCCTTGATTTCAATTGAAAATTTTAAATTACAAATTACAATTAATAAAAAAATGGTAAATATTAAAATATAAATTTCAATTAAAATAATTTTAAAAATATATGAAAATCCTTGAAAACCTAAATATATCTCAATAAATATAATGTATTTAGATATATTATTATTATAAAATATATTAATGTAACTGAAATTCGTAATTACAATTAATAATCATTATAATGTATTTAGATATATTTACAATTATAATAAAATATATTATTCACTTATGGAAAAAAATTATTCCAAATACGTTTTTTAATAAATCAAAATTTTAATTTGAAATTTGTAGTTATAATTAATAAATCATATAATGTATATAGATATATTTAATATTATAATTAAATAATTATTATAATTATAATACATAATAAAACAGAAAAAAATCATTATAATGTATTTATCTTATAAAATATATTTTTGTAATTGAAAATTTTAATTACAATAAATAAATTATTATAGTGTATTTAGATATATTTAATATTATAATAAGATATATTATCTATATACAGAAACAAAATATTACCAAATATTTTTTCCCATTAAATCACAATATTTTTTTTTGTAAATCAATTTAAAAAATAAGAAAACTGAATATTTCCAAATATTTTCTTCCCATGTTTTTTGTAATTGATTATCTTTATCCGTAGAATATGTATTCTACTATATTTAAAATAGAGTTAACATGTTTGAAATCGAGTTCTACTAGTTATAGATTTATAGTATTCTGCAGATTCTGATTTCTACATGTTTTAGATTTATAGTAATGTGTAGATTCCGGTTTTTATTGATTTTAGAAAGATAGGTTAAACGCATAATGTGTTTTCCACATATTTTTAGATTACTGTTATTTATGTAGATCACATATTCTAATCATAGTAGATTCAAAAAAAAATAGATCATATTTTTTACTATGTATAATGTCAATTATACTTTTGGTAGAACAAAATATGAAATTATGATTTAAACATTTTTAGAATTGAAAAAATACCAATAAATTGATATAGGTATTTCATCACTAGTTACTATATTTTTTTTTGTAAAACCATTTATTTCATTTATTTTATGAATTACTAAAAGGTGTTATTAGAAAAAATGGTACAAAAAAAGAAATTAGTCTAATGGGACATAGAAACCATTCTTTTGGTTTAAAAAACAATTTCCCCTTTTTTGTACTTAAAAAAAATGTCTAGCTTGTTGACAAGAACATTTGTTTCATGCCCTTATATTAGATCTAAATTTTAAAGATGTAGAAACTGTAGAAGCTAGTTTAGTGTAGGGTATGGTTAAATGCAAGTTATGTGTGAAAGAGTTCTATATCACAACAATATAAACAAGTGAAACAACTTCATGAAATTAATACGTTCTTGAAATTTTCAACAACTTTCAGAAATTTATATAAACTTTTAAACAAGTTTCCAATAGTTGCTGAAGAGGTTGCATCAGTGATCTCGATGCATGTGGTTCAACTTGATTTTGTTACATCAACCAATCTCAACCAAAACCAAACAATGGGAAGATGACGACGAACATCTTGCGTTTGCAAACTTAATTACAGGGAGGCACTACTTACTCGGTACACAGCTTGATATTCTGACTGAGGAAAAAACTAAGTCAACTTCTCATCCTCCTTTTTCTCTACAAGATTGATGAAGTTGCGGATAATTGTCTTGCCTTCAGCTGTTATAATACTCTCTGTCCGAAACTGAACTCCCTGTGAACCAAATAATACAAGACTTTTAAGACTTCTGTACTGAAGGAAGAGGCAAAAAGATGTTAAAACTCGTTTTTGATAAAGTGGTGTGGACTATTTTTTTGATGGGTTTTCCGACAGACATTATTATGAGCACTGTGAGACGTGAGCACTATGATATTATGTATTTGTTGGTCAAAATCTTGATTTGAATGAGAAATGAAGATTCAAAATAGATGATTTACAAAGCTCATAAAGCTTTTGATTTCGCTAAGCATAAAAATTAGCAAATGTTTCACTTTGAATATTTGAATTTGGATTTGAGTTTGGATTTGTTAGTGAGACATTATCTATTAACATATCACTAAGATAAGATCTGCGCGCCTTGCGCATTATAAATTTATATGAAAATATTATATCGTTGATGTTAGGAGTTTTGAGGGCTTCTAAGTCAAATGATAGTATAGTGGAAGTAAATTGTCGAACCAGTTCTGAGGGATTCAAAACAGTGAGAATGCAAGTATTTTTCTAATCTAAGTGCAACCAGTGATTTGATGAATTCTAAACTAATGATTAAAGCTAATGCAAAACAATAAAATGATACTTTTAAGCTATTGGAAATGAGAACTCATGGATATAGGGATTTAGATCTTGGGTGATCAGGTTTCGATCTAAGGAATACAAATGATAAATCAAACTATCAACCTTAAGCCTAGACACAATTCTAAGCAAGATATATGTCTAGATGAATGCTCATTTGCTAACATATCTCAAACATCAAATTTTTTTGGTTGAATAACATGCAAGCAATCATTACTAACAGATCTATTAGCTATCTTAGCATCTTCAACAACAAATGTCTTTGGCAAAGTACACTAAAAGCCTAGGAGAGTTGTCTCAGGGATTTCATCAAACACATGTCGGGTGAGAAATGCCTAGAGATCACCTTTTGAGTGGTCTACTCAAATGATGCATTAAGATCACTCTAATAGAGGAACAAGTATGATCTATACATAAAACATCATAGAACTAGCCTGATCACCTTTAATCATCATAACCCATGAATTCAAAAGGTTGTTACTCACTAATCTCCATGATTCCTCTTAAACTCATGATGGATTTCAGATTAATCATGTAGAGAAATAAATGAGAGATCGCAAGAACAATAACAAATCAAGCCAAAAAGAGATGTTTTTCTTGAGAGAGTTTGTGTTCTTCAATTGATCAAAGATAATCTACCAAATGGTGGCTACATAGTACTTAAACATTAGGTTTTCCAAGTGCAAAAACGTGCACAACAATTGCAAAAAAGTCCTTTGAAAATCATAAAATCATGTAGTAAAACAGGTGCGGAACGACCAGAAGGGGTCGCTCCGGGTGGCTGCTCCGGACTGGCCAGGAAAGACGAGTGGGGGCTGGGAGTCGCTGCGCCGGGGTCGCTGTGGGAGGTGGCATTACAGCGACCAGGTAGGGTCGCTATGGTAGATCGCTGCGGGCTGGTGGCTCTGCGCGCGATGCTCGACCTGGATGGATATGCATCTAGTAAATTGATCATATCTCCTCCATTACATCTCCAAATGACTTGAAACCACTTCCATTAGAAAGCTAACTCAATATCCCGTGTCTCCACAAAATCTTAGCAACAGAAGATTTCTCTAAGCCCCCCCCCATCCATGCTCATCTTTCACCTCTTTTTAATCACATTGCTTCCATCTCCAAGAACTCTATGTGGTGTTCCAATACCTGATAAAGACATATGTATGCCAAATGCAACCTAAACATGTCTAGATCCTAATCTATTTGATGCAAATGCTTATAAATGAATGGTTAAAATAATGGAAATATGCAAGACATCAATCGTATGAAAAAATAAAATTTATATTCTTGATTGAATTTATGGTGGTGGAGCCGGACTTGGGTTGAAAAGAATAAGAAGACATGCAAGAATGTAGTAGTCACCATTGTCGAAAATCAAAGATGATATTTACAAAAAAAAAGGCTATGAGAGTGACAGGTAAAACCATGCGTTTCATGGAAACACATGAACATGTGCTTTTTGGGGGTCAAACATCTATAAATCATATTAGTCTGAAATGACATTAAGAATTAGTTGAAGGGGAACGTCATCTCCTACTCCACTCTAGTTTTTACTCGTAAATAGAGTAAAAAACAAAATGACATAAGAAATGATTTAACCCAGTTTCATATATCATTTCATAATAGCCTTACTCCATAAATGAAGAAATCTTTTTTTTTTTGGTTTGTTCGTTACTTCATTATGGAATGATAAATGTAATAAAATTGCACTTTTACCACTAAAAGTTCAGGATTTATGGCTAAAAATTTATGGTTTACTGTTTTTAATGTTTATGATATAGTGTTTATAATTTATCTAAAGGTTTAGAATTTATCAAGGATTTAGGGTGTAGGATTTTACCGACGGTGCTAACAATATTAATTTTCTTTTTGAAAATTACTTATATTTTTTATTTTAAAATAATTTAACAAATTCTTATTATTTTATTTCTTTTTAAATATATTAAATTTTAAATACAATTGGTTGGTGAAATTACAGGTTGAACCCTAGAAAATGAATCGAGGAAAAACTTTTGATTTTTTAAATAATTTGTACTGAAATTACAATGAGAAATCTAAATTCGTGTACAACATTTTAGATGTGTCCCACTTGTGTAAAATATTGCCGAAGACATCGTAAAAGACGATATTCATTTCGGTTCTAGTGATATTAATCGACATGAAACCTTGTCCATCATAGAAAAACTTCATATCCTCTGGGGTTGTCCACTTGTAATAGCCTCTCCATGCTTTTGACCCACCACCACTCGTTAGAAACTGGATCGGACTGCAAGAACATGTAACAATCAACTATAGTTCACACCCTCTATTTTATATTATCCACTTTATCCAAACGAAACTTTAGTTTCTATATAACAATCGGTGCTACCTCTGAGATGTGGTAATATGTTGCAAGCAATGATCATGACCGTTCACATAGAGATCAACGTTATTCGCCTGGAAATCCCCAAAAAAATACATGTTATATTAGATTGTTTCTCCGAACGAGATCACAATTTTTGGCTTATTAAACAGAAAGTCTATTAGTTGGCAGTCAAATCTGTCAATTCGTTTGCATTTGCGTTTGTTACAAAATATTATATAGAAAATTCGCATGCAGTATATACGTATTCAGTTTTTTTTTTTTCTAAATGTAAAGACAAAGTCATAAGTTAGCTATAGTTTTTTATTTGCGTTGGAAATGATTAAAACATAGCTCTAATAAGAATATGAAGAAAATGAACCTCAAGGATGGGTAAGAGCAGAGATTCAAGCTCTTTGGTATTCCCATGAATGGAAGCACTCTTGATGGCATGATGACCCACCACAATTTTCCACTTTGCTGTTGATTCTCTTAGACTCGTCTCCAAGTCCTACACATTAGAAATTGTCACTTGTGATCACAATCAGGACAATCCTACTAACTGATGGTTAAGACATATATTATGTGTTCTCAGACTCAGATACCATTAAAAGGGTTTGGAGATACGATTCTCGCGGTAATACGCCTCTCCAGTCGTAATTATGGCCTTCCGAATTGATGAAATAATCATCTACAAAAGGATTTGTGTCGACAAAGAAGAGCTCTGCAATCTCTGCCAGGATTTTCGACACATATATATGGTTAGGCATAGCAACAACATGTAACGTATCAAACATTGGACTATATCTAACTAATGTGACTAGTACCAGCGTCTACGATGAAGGATCTCATGCAAATCCAACGGTTGTCTATAGATTTGAGGGCCGGACTCAACTGTGCTTCAACATCTCCTCTGTAGTCGTGATTCCCCAATACTGAGTAGAATATGTATAACACTATTATTCTCTTTTTTTGGTCTTAGTAGTAATCACTTTTGATGATTTTACTAATAAGAGGTATTATTACCAAGGTACCAAGGCTTTTGCAAGCTCGAGGATTTGTAGATATTAGTGAAGGAGATTTGAAAGGCAGGATCGTCAATACTTTTCATCCCGTTATCGTAGATGTTATCACCCGTGGAAACCACAAAATCGATGTCCATCTTCTCCCCGATTCTCCCCATCTATGTTATTTAAAAAAAGAAGTTTATAATATAACAATGGAGATGCTTGTGCATGTATATGTATATGGTGTGTAAAAATAGAAAGACCTGAAGGGCAACTTCGGTTTGATTAAAGAGTCCACGTCTTCCCCAATCTCCAATCACCAGAAAACTGATCGAGCCATCAGATTTTGCAGCTTGTTCGACCGTTGTGAGCTCGGCCTCAAATTTTGAAGCCAAGGAAAGAAGCAGAGCCATTACAATGCCCAGAGAGCCGATTCCAAACTTAGAACCCATTCTATCTTTTGTTTAAGGTGCTCTATCTGATAAAAACTTTTAAAGCAACACTTATATAGTCGACTATACATGTGAGTCTTAGTGGTTTCTCGCTTGTAACTCACATTTAGATAGTAGGTTCCACATGGTTCCACATGGTGGACCAGACAAAATTATATATGCTCTATATATAGCTCCGTAAATCATGATATCCTTTAATAACTTATGTATACGCTGTATATTATATATAGCTGTTTTATCCATATCTACTCTATTAAATTATGAACATGACTTAGATATATGTTTAGTTCAACTAATTATTTCCTAACTGCATCGAAACAGTGCCGGCCCAGGCATAAAGCTGGGGAAGCAGCTGCTTTAGGCGTCAAAATAAAATAAATGTTAAGGGGCGCCAAATCTCTAGTAATATGCATGTATCTCAGTTGTTTTGTATTATTCTGCTAAGTGTCACGTGCAAGGTTTGAACTTTAAAGGGCGCCAAAATGTTTTTTTGCTTTAGGCAGTAATTTATGCTGGGTCGGGCCAGCATCAAAATAACTACAACCACCTTCTAAATATTGATACATTATATCTAATTATTTATTTATTCTATTAATAATAACTAACTTTCTGTGATTAATTTATAACCTCCCTTTTTATTTCCTACATATGAGTGAAAATTAAGTATAATTTAGAATTCACAAAATAATGTAGAATAATGGCAGTTAATTAAATATTTGTTAATTATATATATATATATACTAGATATAGATCCGTGTGTTGTACGGATGACTAAAGTTTTAATTTTATTGTATGATTTTGTGTATATTGTATGAAAATTATTCAAATTATAAGAATTATTTTTCTCACATAAGTTTTGGTTAGTATTCTTATTTTAACAATTGTGGCGCATAAGTGAAATGAGTTATTAACAACTTTATACATAGGATTAAAGAAAATAGCTATTCCCAAAAATTTAAATCGAACTTAACGTAAAGAAATACGAAATAAAGAAAAATACAAATAATTTAAAAGTTGAATCAAGCCAATTGAGTTGATAACACCGTCACACACTTTCTTAAGCTCCTAATTTTTTTTTTGTTGTCGAAGCTCTTAATTTAATGCATGTTTGTTTTATTTTTCTGTCATTTTTCTTATTCAAACATATTATAATACTTCCATGACAATTTAGTAATGTTTTGTGTTGTCATTGTAGGATCTCAAAAAAAATTGTGCATTCGTTAGCATTTATATATTTTGGTTTGTATGGTTTATTCATCTTTAGAATATCTTCAGTTCCAAGCTCTATATATTTCTCCATCTTTTCTCATAAAATATTATTCTATTATAAATGTGAATCTCTGCATTGTATGATTCTTCTATAGAGCTTTTATATTTTAAGGAAAAAATGAAATAGAATAATATTTTCATTGTTGGGGTCAAAATCGGTCAAGACGAAATCGATGTCCGAAAGTTTCGGAAAAAACACGAAAGACGTTAGATGAGCTTCGAGAGACTAAGTTTCAATCAAGAAACCTCGGGAAAATGTTAAGCTCAAAATTATTCGTTTCGAAATCAACGGCTAGAAACATTTTCCACACAACAAAAACCTCTGGAAATTCAAAAAGAACGCAAAAGCTCGCACGAACCGAAAGAAACGAGCAACCGACCCCGCACTGGCCGTAGCCGCCGGGCGGCTAGCCCCCGTGCTGGCCGTAGGCGCCGAGCAGCTAGCGCCCATGCTGGCCGTAGGCGCCGGGCGGCTAGCGCCCGTGCTGGCCGTAGCCGCCGGGCGGCAAGCCCCCGTGCTGGCCGTAGGCGCCGGGCGGCTAGCGCCCGTGCTGGCCGTAGCCGCCGGGCGGCTAGCCCCCGTGCTGGCCGTAGGCGCCAGGCGGCTAGCGCCCGTGCTGGCCGTAGCCGCCGGGCTGCTAGCGCCCGTGTTGGCCGTAGCCGCCGGGCGGCTAGCCCCCGTGCTGGCCGAAGGCACCGGGCGGCTAGCCCCCATGCTGGCCGAAGGCGCCGGGCGGCTAGCCCCCGTGCTGGCTCGGGTTGTCGAGCAGCTAGTCTTCGTGCGTAAGTTTCAGGCTCTCAAACAACCAGAAATCCGAGTTTTGCGACTTTCCGGAATCCCGCGAACAAAACTTCTTTTTCTACTCCAAGCCTTCGGAAAACCCGTAAGACATCAACGGATGGAAAAACTTCGAATAAAACGGTGATGGTTATCTAAAAACACCATTCGCCTCAGCAAAGAATCGAAGATCTTCCGAAAGGTTCGACATCCGAGTAGAAGCATTCTTTCAAAGAAATTGTAGAAGACAGCGGAAGTCCGAGATACGGCCCGAAAGGGACCAAACACGATCAGACAACCTACTTACGATTTTCTAAAAGATAGATACGACGGTTTGCAATTATCTTCACATAACAAGATAAATTTCAAACTTCCAAAAGGATAAATATCAAGTTTCCGAAAGGATAAATATCAACTTTCCCGATAAATACGAAAGCCCACGAAAATGGAAAAAGCCCAGCTCGCGGCGGCCCATCAAGAATAGACCGTCATATGGGAGTATATAAGCAAGGCTATGAGCAGAGGAAAAGGGATTCGAAAATCAGAAGACAAACTACTCTCAGAACAATTTAGAACTTATGCTTTTATTTCCTTTTTAGCGAGCTGCGACTCAATTAGGTTAGATCTAGGGTTTTGAGATTAGCAACGATCGACAGCTCTTACGGCCGCGATCTCGACCTATTGTTCCAACGCTCTCTGCGAATTCGGAAATAAGATTCTTTCTTTTTGCTCTCTCTATTTTGCGCATTTATTCTCAAACTTAACCTGTCTTAACTTCGTCGTGCGTGGCCCAGCAGATAGCCGGGATCCTCGGGGAAAACTAGGTCAACTTAGTTTTCCTACGTTTAAATTTAACTAAAATCGACAGTGCGAATTTCGGTTCCCACAGTTTGGCGCTAGAAGGAGGGGGATACACAGATTTATCTTTCTCGCAACTACGCACGTCCAGTTAGGCATGTCTGCTAACGCGGATAAAGACAAGCAAACGCACGACGGACCAGCCACCGATGCCAACGCTGAGAAGACTCCTGCCGGAAACGTATCGACGGTCACTGCCGAGGCAAACACCGCGATGCTGGACCAGATGAAGGAACTGTTCGCCACCGCCCAGAAATGGCCGGAAGAACAAGAGAAACTAATGGCTTCACTCGCTAAACAGGTCAATACCTTAACAGCGAAAAGCAAACTCCCGCGCGGATCCACCAAGGTGAGGCGTGTCAGGAGGCTCGACTTCGGAACTTCCGAAGACCAAGAAAAAGATGCCCCGAGAAAATCCCCGGAACTCATCCCTGACGATACCACTCCGGCGGGACAGAAGAAAACGACGGGTAACCTTCCACCTCCCGCGAGGGAGAACGAAAGAGACGACGTCGAAAGAATCAACCTGGATATCAGCGATCAATCGGATCCGTCCGACGAAGACGCCGACATCCACCACAGGAGGACCCGAAGTCAGTCAGCTCGACTGGCGGCAGCCTTCGAAAAACCCATGACAGAAGAGGAAGAAGACCTCTACTGGTCAGAGCAAGAGAGGTTGGCCGAAGACCAGACTCGGGCCTATCGCAGCCAACGTAGACAAAGGAGCGCAAGCGGCGCCAATGAGATCCACGATTTGCGTGAGTACATCGCGAAGACTGCAGCCGAGGTGAAAGCGGTAAAGTCGCAGATTCACCACGCAACCAGCACTGCTCCCGAGATCGACCTGCTCCTCGAGGAATCGAGGAAGACTCCGTTCACCTCTCGAATCACAGACGCACGAGTCTCAGATCCCGGGAAAATAAAGCTTCCCACCTACGACGGAACCACAGACCCGAAGGCACATCTACAATCTTTCTAGATTGCAATGGCTAGGTCTAAACTTCTGGAGCGGGAAAAAGACGTCGGCTGCTGTCTCCTATTCGTCGAGAACCTCAGAGGAGCTGCGCTCGAGTGGTTCTCGCACCTGAAGAGGAACTCCATCGGGAATTTTCGACAGCTTGCCTCAGCTTTTCTGAAGCAATTCTCCATGTTCATGGATAGAAAAACCTCTGATGTAGACCTATGGAGCCTAGTCCAAAAGGAAGACGAACCACTCCGCGACTACATAAGAAGATTCAAACTTGTGATGTCCAGGGTCACGGGTAGGCCTGGGCGTTCGGTATACCGTTCGGTATCGGTTCGGTTATATCGGATGATCGGATTTTCGGTTCTTAGTATATAAGTACCATTCGGTTTTTTTGAAAATTCGGATCGGTTTCGGTTCGGAATCAAACGGTTTCGGATCGGTTTCGGTGAGTGAAACAAAATCCGAGCAAGTCCGATTACCAATTCGGTCCGGTACGGTTGCGGTTTAAATAACCGAAGACATTCAAAATTAACCAAATAAACCGAAATAAACCGAAATAAACTGAAATAAACCGAAATAAACCGAAAATAATCATAACATAACCAAACATCCGAAATTGCATTAAGACAAACATGAGTTGAGTTCAGAACACACCAATACACAAGTTTAGACACCAAAACACATCATGTGTCTAAACCTGAATTTGAAAACAAGATTCAAGCCGAGAACAAGATTCAAGCAGAGAACAACTTGGAAAAAAAAACAGAGTTTCAAACCGAGAAAGATAAAAAAACAGAATCTCATACATCTCCTTGTAGCCATGATCTTCTTAAGCAACAACATTGTCTTCTTCGTCTTCATCTGGCACTTTTGTGTCTCCACACACTGAAAATTTAATGTACAAACCAGTTACTAACATTTATATTACAAGCAAAGAAGATTCATATTATAAGCAAAGAAGAGAATCATGGAGTTAATACCTCTTTCAAGCCGGTCAACTTCTGCAAGGTCTTTTAGTATCTGATTGTTTGATAGCACTTTTGACTCCATTTTTATGTCTTGCTTCATCCACTGCTCCGTGCACATCAAAACCTCCACCATGTAATGGGTTAAACAGCTCCTGTGTTGTCCTAGAAGCCGACCAGAAGTACTGAAGGCACTCTCTGAAGCAACAGATGAGACTTGTAATGCTAACACATCCCGAGCAATCTCAGATAAGATAGGAAACTTGACTGAGTTCTTTCTCCACCATGAGAGTACATCAAACTCCGTCCCAATCATCAGATCAGGGTGTTCCACAGACTCTTTAAGATATGTTTCCAGCTCATCCTTCTTTTCTCTAACCCCCATTTCGTTTAGCTTCTGCTTGTACCTAACATCCATCCTTTTGTAACCCTCAAAGTCGTTCACAAGCTCCATCCTTTCAGCAATTTGGTCTCTCGGCTGAGTTGAGTGGTCAGACTGAGATGATTGGTCACTAGGATCAACTCTGGCTCCACGACGTGAACTGTACTCCGTGAACAAACTCCTCAATAGACAGATCAGCTTCTCATACATCTCCTTGTAGTCAGCAGTGTCTAGCCCATATATCTCTTCAAAACACATCTTTGCAAGCTCCAATTTGTTGCTGGGGTCGAAGACAGTAGCCACAATTAACATCATGTTGATGTTCTTCATGCCATCCCAATACTTCTCAAACTTCTTAAGCATTTCAGTCGCCTTAGACCTCATATCAGGATCGGAGCTGTTGGAAAGACCTTCCAGATTAGTGGCAATGGTTACGATCTCACCATAGCAGTTATGGGAACTGGGTGAAGTTGAAGCTGAGACCACCAGTGTCGAGTTGTAGAAGATGAGCAGAAAATGGCATAACTTCTCAATAGCATTCCAATCCGTTAGCTGAGGAGGTCCTACCCTTTTTTCTCCATCTTCAAACTCACTGAAATGATCATTGTAGAGCTTGTCTTCTGCTTGCATCTTCTCGAAGGCAACCTTAAACTTTAGGGCTGTTGACAACATTAAATAGGTTGAATTCCACCTTGTCTTGACATCCAATGGTAGACTCCCCCTTGTAATCTTACCAGAGTCGACTTTTAGCTCAAAAGATCTCAACCTGTTAGTATGAGATCTAACATACGAGATACCATTGCGAACAGCAGCTACATTCTTATCTATTTCAGCCATTCCATCCCTAACTATCAAGTTAATGATATGGGCACTACATCTCATGTGGAAAAACTCCCCATCTAATACAAAAGCATGATCAGATCCTAAAGCAAAACTCTTATGAAACTTCCTCAAAGCTGAACTATTAGCAGTAGCATTATCCACGGTTATGCAGAAAACATTTATTATTCCCCAATCAGACAAGCACTCTATAAGAACGTTTGCTATAGTCTGACCTTTGTGGTCCGTTATGTGTTTGAACCCTATGATCAACTTCTTCAATCGCCAAGAAGGATCAATGTAGTGCACTGTGATGACCATGTAGCTCGCACCTGTAAACATTGTACATTAAAAAACACAAGATCAGAAAATAATCAAACGATTTCCCATGACTATTATCAGCTTTGTAATATGTATAAAATAATCAAAATATGTCAGAGAGTATAGATGCTTACATGTAGTTGGAGAGACCCAAATATCGGTTGTCAAAGACACTCTTTGATTGCTAGTCAAGAACCATTTCTTGAGTGCAGCTTTCTTTTCCACATACATCTTGATCACGTCTTTTCTCAAAGTTCTTCTTGAATGAGGAGTGTAACCAAAGTTCACCTATAAACATAGAAAAGATAAGACATTAGTTACAATTAAGCATGAAAATTTTAGAAGCTTAGACATTACTAAGTTACTAACCTTGAGACAGAACTGTTTCCATGCCACGCTTTCAACAAAAGATAACGGCAATTGTGCTAAAACAACCATCTGATTTGTGGCTTCTCTCAACTGAGTTGAACTCAACCTTTCCTTCTTAAGTCTCCCTTCTTCATCAATGTTTGGCTGCTGATCTTCTTGTCCTGCCGACCAAGCCAGATAGCTCTTACATTTATCAAGATGGCTCCTTAGATTGGATGTCCCTGAGCTTGTGAGACACGAAAATGTGTTCTGACAGTAGTTGCATACACACTTGTTTCGATCTTCTCTGGTCCTTGTGTAATGGTTCCAAACATCGGATCTTGTAGGGAGAACACGCTTCACTTTGCTTGTCCCTCCTCTAGCTCTCTCCCTCGAATTCACGGGTGCTTGAATGTTTCCAGCATCATCTTTGTTTTGAGTTTGTGGGTCTAAAGATGATGTTGAATCCATCTGCGAAAAAAAAATTCAAAATCAATTCGAGAAGAAATCAATAAACAAACTCAAGATCAAGAATCATAACTAATAGTTTTATTAGAAGAAGAAGAAGAATTGACAAAAAGAGAGAGATACCTCCGATTGGATTATCAATTGATTGTGTGAAGAAGAAATTGGCGAGACTACTTCATTTATACTCGCCATTCTGAGATTGTTATGATGATGATTGATGAATCAAGCATCAAAGACGAAGAGTTTTAATTTTCGGAAATCAGAACTAGTGTTCTTGTCGGCACGCCTGAACGGTTTACCGAAGAGCTTCTTGTCGGCACGCCCCTTTCACCTTTTGATATATACGACATATATGTTATAAATGAATGTATGTATAGGAGACAGGTATATAAATGCTCGGTTTGTTTCGGTTACGCATATGGACTTCGGTTTCAAACCGACCAGGCCCGTATCCGAAATGTGTGGGCTTCAAAGTCCATTCGGTTATTTCATTGGGTCCGTTACCGGACCGAAACCGAAAGTTCGGTTCGGGTTACACTATGGACTTCGGTTTCAGTTATTTAGGCCCAGGCCTAGTCACGGGCCTCAGCGACAGAGTCGCCATCGACGCCCTAAGAAAAAACATGTGGTACAAATCGAAGTTCCGAAAGTGGATTTCTTTGGAGAGGCCACGCACCATCCAGGACACTCTCCACAAGGCAACGGACTTCATCATCATGGAAGAAGAGATGAAAGTCCTAGCGCAAAAGCACGGACCACAGAAAGCGTCCGGCAAGAAGAAACCCTCTCGTAACGACAAGTATGTCCATCACGAGGGGAAGACGTCCAAGGCTAGCATAACTACGCCGTCAATTCTGAACAAGGAAAGACTGCTGGAAACACTTGGACGCGGAACTCGTACAAGGATAACTCCAGCTGCGAGTTCCATCAGACGAGAGGTCACTCTACCACCAACTGCAAAGTCTTCGGCGCTAGACTCATCGCGAAGCTGCTCGCCGGCGAGTTAGCGGCAGTTAAGAGTGTAAAAGACCTGCTCCTAGATTCCGACCGTCCGCTGAAGACCGACGGAGCTACGCCCGAGAATAACGCTCCTGGAACTCAGTCGGGCGAAAAACGCGGACGGAGGCAAGACGGCAAGGGAAACAGCAACAATCGCCAAAGGATCAACATGATCATGGGAGGATCACACTTCTACCAGGACTCCGTTTCATTAATCAAAGCTTACGGGCGGAAGGCCGAAACGAGTCCCGGATGGTGTCCAGAAGACAACGTTCCCAATCACACAATCGTCTTCGAGGAACAGGACACGGCCGGACTCGATAAAACTCACTATGATCCTCTGGTCATCGACTTGGTGATTCAAGATCTCGAAGTCGGCCGCATCCTCATCGACACAGGAAACACGGTCAACATCATGTTCCGCGATACTCTCCAGAGGATGAACATACCCCTCGGAGAAGTCATCCCAGAACCAAGACCGCTGACTGGATTCTCGGGCGTCACATCCATGACCCTCAGAAAAATCAGGCTCCCAGTCATGGCTAAAGAAGTCACGAAGATCGTCGAGTTCGCAGTAGTGGATAACCCGGCCATCTATAACGCCATAATGGGAAATCCTTTCACTCAATCAAATTCGTAGTCCGGCTTCTGACGAAGTCCTCTTGCATCCGACAAGGATATCATAGCGCGCTATACAAGAAATCCAAATTTTGGTCAGCTCTTCGTAAAGGAAGTAGCTCGATTCGTGCCCAAACGAATCATATAAGCCGATAAGCACTTCGCAGATTCTAAAACGGTACGAATCAGGTCGAAATCGCAAACAAGCAAAACGAAAAGCCGATTTGTCATCGCACAGCTTCAGTCCGAAACTAGACCTAGGTCTTGCCCTAAACCCGGCCTTGCTGGTATCTAAAACATCTCATAGGCATAAGTATCCAGAATGCGAGATTCCAAAATTTGCCTCTTATCGCTTACAAACCTAACGTTCGCTACAAAGTAACCTACAAAAAAAGCGACAAAAAAAAGAGCTTGAATACGAAGTGACTACACGTATTCAAACCCTCTACACTTGACGAAAGTATAAATCAAAACGCAAAGTTTATAAAAACATTCATAACAGGGATTCGAAAGCCACCAATGGCCAGTCCCGAAAAACATAAAGTCGTGCGACCTCTTAATGATCGCAACACATACAGCCACACTCGGCCTATCACAAATTATAATCAAATGCATAACAATCGGTTAGGGATATTCCATACGAGGAATCGGGCTGGTCGACCTCTTCACCCTCGTCGCCTGCGTTCACATCCGCACCCGCATCCTCCGTATCTTCTGAGACTTGAATAGGGTTCCACAACTCTCGAATTCTCCCTTCGATCGGAGGAACGAAGGTTTCGGCGTTAGCACAAATTCTCATCGAGCCATCCATCGCGGCAAGCTCGTTGGAAAGAGAAAAACCCTCGTGCTGCATCTTGTGGAGGGTACCAACCGAACCACGACACTCGCGGAAATCGCCTACAAAGTCCTGAGCCTCTTTGTACGCCTCGAATTCGGTAGAAAAGATTTCAGCCCTTCGATTCAACTCAGCGGCAGCTTTTCTCCGTCCTCTCCTTTTTGCACGGACAAGGGCTCGAGCCTGGACCTCAACTTGCCGACGATTTTGCTCCTCCAATTCCAACCGGTACTTGGCGAATTCCCTTTCGGTCTCTTCCGCGTTGAAACGGGCCAGCCGAGCAGTGCGGAAACTTTCATCGATCGATGTGTTCCATACTTTCACAGCCTGCAAAAAAAAGAAGTCAAAGATCAAATAAAAAAAAAAGGGGATTTATTCGAGTCTCTGAAACGAACCTCGTTGACCAAACAGGCGCCCTCTGCAGTCACCTTGTCTCTCTCCTCGTTGTCGAAAGACTCATCACGGGAAAACGCAGGAGGAAGCTCATCAAAGAAATCACCTGGGGGCAGATTCATACCGGGAACACCTTGATTTTCTATAACGAAGTCTGGATCGTATCTCGGCGGCTCATCATTTCCCGACGAGGTCTCGAAAGCAATCCCTTTACCCTTCAGAGATCTCCTCCTCCGCCTTGAAGGAGCAAACACGAAGGATCCGTCATTGATGATAGGTCGCGTACCACCTCGCGATAGGTGAAGCGCGACCGCTCCTCGAATCCGGTCGAGAGTAAAAGAATTCCAGGAACAGGGCCTTGTCCTAAATATGTCTCTCTTGGTCGAAAGATCGGAAGGAACATGCGCGAGACACCTGTTCACTGAACAATAAAAAATATATACGTTCAGAGCTCGCATTTCAGATTCTAAGAAAAGGAATGCAGCAATCTTACCACGTCGGTACAACCAGTCCGTCGGGAATAAATGGAGAAAGCCTTCCTCGACAGACTCTCCATCAATCCTCACAAAAAAGAAACGATCAACGTAATCCTTAGCATGCGAGGTAACACCACGAATTACCGAAAAATCGGTCCTCGCTTTCATGGCATATATTCTATTGGTGCTCGTCGCCTTGGAACTCCACAACCCTTCGAAGTCTGAAGGGCTAAGGTCCATTCCTAACTCGTAACTCAAAATTACAACGCCAAGCCAGCTTTCCAAAGCCGGCACGTTCAGCTGGCTAATTACGATTCCGAAACGGTCGAGAGCCTGAACGATAACTCCAGGGATAGGGAACCACAGTCGACATTGCATCAGGAATGCCTCGTAGCAAGTAAAATAACCCTCCGGAGGGCGCTCTGAACTCTCATTCCCATGTAGAATGCGAAACACGATTCCCTTCAAAACTTTATAAAACTCTCAAAAAGTTTCGAGATAATCGGGAGATACTTCGCTCGGCGAATCAATTTCCTTGATCACCCTCTGAGGTCGCCGGGGGATCGGAATCATGGGAAGAGGAGCATCGGAACCAAAAACGGCGTCGCAATATGCGTTCCTATCAATCTCTTTGATCTCGGGTTTCGGAACTTCCTCCTCGGCGTGGAAACTATCCGAAGATGAGCGAGGTTGCTTCCTAGATGATTTTGATATCGAAGACATTCTTTTCTTAATGTAGAGAGAGAATTTGTAGGAGAGATGTTATGATCAAGATTCTTGGAATGAAGTAAGAATGGTTTAAAATTTACATGTCTTTATAGGCAAAAATTTTACTATTCACCCCAACCTTTGACATGATTCCGTCTTCATACTTTCCTCGCAGGCCTTACCACAAGCTAGGACCTACAGCTCCTAGCTAGCTGGGGGGGCTAACTGTTGTGGTCAAAATCAGTCAAGACGAAATCGATGTCCGAAAGTTTCGAAAAAAACACGAAAGACGTTAGATGAGCTTCGAGAGACTAAGTTTCAATCAAGAAACCTCGGGAAAATGTGAAGCTCAAAATTAGTCGTTTCGAAATCAACGGCTAGAAACATTTTCCACACAACAAAAACCTCCGGAAAGTCAAAAAGAACGCAAAAGCTCGCACGAACCGAAAGAAACGAGCAACCGACCCCGCACTGGCCGTAGCCGCTGGGCGGTTAGCCCCCGTGCTGGCCGTAGGCGCCGGGCGGCTAGCGCCCGTGCTGGCCGTAGGCGCCGGGCGGCTAGCGCCCGTGCTGGCCGTAGCCGCCGGGCGGCTAGCGCCCGTGCTGGCCGTAGCTGCCGGGCGGCTAGCCCCCGTGTTGGCCGTAGGCGCCGGGCGGCTAGCGCCCGTGCTGGCCGTAGCCGCCGGGCGGCTAGCCCCCGTGCTGGCCGTAGGCGCCGGGCGGCTAGAGCCCGTGCTGGCTCGGGTTGTCGGGCGGCTAGTCTTTGTGCGTAAGTTCCAGGCTCTCAAACCGCCAGAAATCCGAGTTTTGTGACTTTCCGGAATCCCGCGAACAAAAATTCTTTTTCTACTCCAAGCCTTCGGAAAACCCGTAAGACATCAACGGATGGAAAAACTTCGTATAAAACGGTGATGGTTATCTAAAAACACCATTCGCCTCAGCAAAGAATCGAAGATCTTCCGAAAGGTTCGACATCCGAGTAGGAGCATTCTTTCAAAGAAATCGTAGAAGACAGCGGAAGTCCGAGATACGGCCCGAAAGGGACCAAACACGATCGGACAACCTACTTACGATTTTCTAAAAGATAGATACGACGGTTTGCAATTATCTTCACATAACAAGATAAATATCAAACTTCCAAAAGGATAAATATCAAGTTTCCGAAAGGATAAATGTCAACTTTCCCGATAAATACGAAAGCCGACGAAAATGGAAAAAACCCAGCTCGCGGCGGCCCATCAAGAATAGACCGTCATATGGGAGTATATAAGCAAGGCTAGGAGCAGAGGAAAAGGGATTCGAAAATCAGAAGACAAACTACTCTCAGAGCAATTTAGAACTTAGACTTTTAGTTGCTTTTTAGCGAGCTGCGACTCAATTAGGTTAGATCTAGGGTTTTGAGACTAGCAACGATCGACAGCTCTTACGGCCGCGATCTCGACCTATTGTTCCAACGCTATCTGCGAATTCGGAAATAAGATTCTTTCTTTTTGCTCTCTTTATTTTGCGCATTTATTCTCAAACTTAACCTGTCTTAACTTCGTCGTGCGTGGCCCAGCAGATAGCCGGGATCCTCGGGGAAAACTAGGTCAACTTAGTTTTCCTACGTTTAAATTTAACTAAAATCGACAGTGCGAATTTCGGTTCCCACATTCATCTCTTTATTTGTAAACAAAAATATCATATCTCTATATTTTCCTCTAAAAGTAAAGGAAATCTATTGCATAATCATACATTGAAGAATATAGATATGAATATATAGGTGAATTGGAATAATATTTGATATTATATCAATAGATAACATTATAGATCAACATTTTTATCATGCAATTAGAGGTAATGAAACTATCAATACTTTATGCATTTTGATACAGCTTTGATTCTTGTGATATGTGTATGCTAAAGATCATGTTTCTGAATCAAAATTGTGTAAATAATTGTTTATGAAAATAATGTGCAGTACATGTTGTAATAGACATGAAGGAGATACAAATATTAAGAAGTTTTTGTAATTTCATTTCAGATATGTAATATTAAATATCCAATATATATTTTAGAGTCTTGTTTTTTTTAATAATTATTCAGTTTTTCTCACTTTGGATCTGCATTTATAATAACAAATGTTCCAGAAAATCAATATGCACATAACCCTAAATTTTAATTTTCTGTATAGAACAAATTAATTACATAATTATACATATATAAGATTTTTAATAAAGAATATAAAACTAAATATATTTTTTAACTATTAATTTTTAACTTAATGATCAATATATATCGATAATATAATAAATCTATTTTTGTTAACGCTGGTTAATTATGTTAATATAAATTATGAGAAACACTACATATTGATGTTATTATTTTAATATAAATTATGAGAAACATATCTAAGAAACCTTTTCATATCTAAAAAATATTATTATTTTCGAATAATTAACTAATTATCTGTGGAAGATTCAATAGTCAATATTTGACTAAAAGTTAATGTTCTTACACAATGTGAAACATTAGATAGATGTGTCCATAGTTAACAATTCTACATGTTTTATTAAATATGAGGATATGTTTCTGACTACATGATATACCATGATTTTGACCCACTTTTATCCATGGTATTTCTATGATTTTACTATATTTATCTATGTTTTAGAGTCTTTTAGGTATGTTTTCAGGTTCAATGGCATTTTGGAGTAAATTTACGTTTTAGGTGCCATTATGGAGCTTAAAGGAGAGTTTTCCCGAGATGACTATAAAGATCAGACGTGAAGGTCAATATCTAGAGATACATATCGATCGATACACATCCTGTGTAATCGATCGACGACGCATCCGTAGAAGTCGATGACGAGATACTCCATTGTTCGATATACGCCTAGTATTATCGATCGATATCGAACGTGCAAACGAAAGATAGTTATCTCAACTGACTTGAAGCCCAAGATCTCTCATTAGTACAATAATGCTCCTAACGAGTTTTTAACCTAATTGAACTCAATATTATAGTTATGCCTATGTGTTTTGGCTTTACATGTTTTCTATACTTTCTAGTGCTTTTACTTGTTTTTCATTGTTCTAAGTACTTTTCATTTATCAATCAAAAGTATTTTTTTCATCTGATTTTCTATTTATCAAAGGTTGTAGAACTCTATGATCTAGAAGAAGATACAAAGAGATTTGTTATCTAGAGAAACTTAATTGTTTAGTCTTCTATCTTATGAATCTCTATTATTACAATGATTCTATGAATCACTTAGCTATGTCTGAGTAGATTCCTTTGTTAGATTTATGGTTCAAATAGTTATGAGGGATTAGCCCCAACTATAGATTGTTGAGTTGTGATACTCATTATCTTGATGAACTCTAATGCTTATTATAGAGTAGCTAACTAGAATATGATCTTGGAAGTGATTTAATCCATAAATCATTATCATGGCATCATCTTGCATAAGCTGAGATGCTCTATGGATAAGCGAGAGCCGGTCTATGATCTTGGTGAACATATATTCAATTCAATCTGAAGCTATATCGATCGATACTCCAGAAGAGTAATCGATCGACGGCAACCCATATCGATCGATATCGCTGTCAAAACATCGATCGATATTGTTGGCAGTCAGATCAGTGGACGAGTCTAATAGCGATAGCTATTAGGCAACTCTAAGAATTGAAGTTCTTTAGTATCTTGCAAGCAACTTATTAAAACATCTATAGCATTATAATCTTAATTAACTGAATAGTAATCTTGAATCTAACTACTTTCTCTTATTGTTTACAACTTAAAACCATTCTCTTGAGCAACTTATCGCTGCTCACAATTGTAATTTACATTTAAACATATTGAACCTAGTATAATCTCTAAGGATTTCAATCTTTTGTGTTTCTTAGCTCCTCGTGATTCGATTCCTAAGTACTACATCTGAACCTCTTATTTGAGAGAGTAATTCACTCTTTAGGGTAATTTGAGTGATATCACTATATCATGAGTTGTTTCATAAAATCTACTAGATGGTATTTTTTTACATAATGCTGAACATATCCTGTAAATTTATTTGCCAATAAACTAATAATTCGTTTTCTCTGAATCTCAAAACCTAGATCACATAGTGAAAAAAATTAATACTTAGTCAAATATGGACTACTGAGACTTCCGTAAAAATTTAGATAATTATAGGAAAATAATAAGATTATTTTTACAGCTCTATTTTGCTTAGAGTTTTAATAACGAATAATACTTAGATTTATTATAAAATTATCAGTTGTATTCTCACATTTTAATAACCCGTTTAAAAAAAAAATCTAAACTACTATGCTCTTTCATAATTCTGTTTTTTCTTGATTTTTAAAAAGAAAAATTATAATTTCTGTAAAAGGACAATTATACTCATACATCTTTTACAATTTTATTTATTTATTAGTATATAATTCTTAAAAGGATAATTAAAAGAAAAATTAACATTAAACAGTCTTTGACATTTTTCTGGTTTATATTTTTAAAAGGATAATTACGAATCTTATTATAATTTAGTATATAGGATTTGTATAAAACGAAAGTTACTATTTTAAAAACAATATTTACAGTATTTTTACATAAGAAGATTATTTTTTCTTTATTATGAAAGTAGGAAAGGTTTATAAATCGTTTTAATTAATTTGACTTCTTGTTTTAACGCATGTCGCAATCTAATATATATAATTGTCATATGTCACGATCGTGTTAGTTAGTAACTTTGAAAATTAAGCTTTATATAATAAGATATATATTAATAAAGTTTATGTTAAATGGCAGTTCCTCTAATAATAATAAGGTATAAATAGTACTTTTAAGATTTAACAATCCAAGACTCATTAATTATTTATTAATAATTATTATTTATACTATTTATATTCCTTATACTATTTATAATTTATTAAACTGAACCACTTAAATAAAATCAAGTTCAAATAGCAAAAGATTTTTCTATCTCATCAACACATGATTAAATCAACAAAACCATAATGCGGCTCTGATTTATCTCATATCCTTAAAAAATAGTTTTATTTAAATTAAAAAAAGAATATAAATAAATCTAATAAAACTATAGAAACTTTTTAAAACACACAAAAATAAAATTTATCAATACAAAGAGATTAAAATATAATATTTTATTTAAATTAAAATTTTAAAATAAAAGCAGTGTGAAATAAACTTAACGACGGGTTGAATAAACGAAATCACAATACGGATCAAAATTATTTGGAGTCTTCAAAAATTTAATCTTATTTAACATAACAAAATAAGTCAGAGAAATAAATTTAAGATAAATTTCATAATGAAAATAAATATTTAATTTATTAAAATAATAAATCATTACATAGAATATTTTTTTTCAACAAAACAAATATTAGCCTTGCACTTCTTAAACACATATAAAAAATATATCCACCCTTTATGTGAATGTGTGACCTTTGAGCATAAAAATAAACTATCACATAGAATCTCAAAACTCGAACTCAATACCATTGTCTTATTACCAAAATCCTGGCTACTAAGTATTTATTAAGATATTTTATTCAAGCTCACAGTTAAACACATCTTCCACGTTTTGCTTTTTTTTAGACTTTCACCGTCACAGTATGATGGCACACCGCACATGAGTCACTCAATACCAAAATCTTTGATTTATCAGGGGAGCATGTGGTTGATTTTTTAATGAGAAGACTGCGTTTAGTGTTTGGGTGGTGAGTATATAAAAATATGATTTTGCATAAGAAAAATAAAAAGATAAAAGAAAATGATGAATAGAAAAAGATAAACTTTACCCATACGAAAGTCAAATTGGGCTGTCATGTCTCCAAAACAGCTCAGCGGGAATACCAAAAGCAAAACAACAAACATATTTGCATGACCATATCATTTATAACATTTAGCTGAGCTGTTATGTGATTGTAGCCAATAATTTTGTTCAATTATTTACATTTCCGAATATACTAGTATTGCCAAAATTAAGTATCGTCACAAGTTTTTAAATAAAATAACAGCCACAGACTTTATATAAATACATGATAATCTATTCACAATTACAATATTGTTCCGACTCAGTATTATTGAGGCAATACGCATTGGTGGTAATGTGCAAAAGTCCCTCGGAAGCAAAAGTACTGAAAAATGAAGCTGAAAAATGTCATCGATTTTTTCTAAAGAGATTATCAAAGGAAGCTGGGAGACTTTGTCTACACATGTCTTTGTTTTATTGGCATAACTTTTTTTACACCTTTTAATTTTAATACATAATCAAATTATCCTAAAATATAAAATTTAATAATGATTAGAGACGTTCATGAAGAAACGCAACAATGCAGATGCTCTATATATCCAATGGAACATCTTTGAGGATTCCACTCTGTTCTCTCCTTCATCTTCTGAATCCAAGTTCGGTTATCTCTTACTAATACGATTTACAGAACTTGTAAGTAGAACGTCATATGAACATCATAACATGAAACAGTTATTAGGAATATCGCATAATTAAATCCGAAAGCTGTCTCAATAGTTGAGAATACCATATTTTTATATATTGCTCAAAGGTTTTTATCCCTTCCAATGTGAGATTTAAATAAACCTTCTCAAAATGTAGTCAAAAACGGTTCAACTGCATATCTTGTTATGTGGCAAATCATATGTTGATCTTTTTATAAGCTCTTTATAATCTCTGAGACCATAGTAGGAATATGGTCTAACTTAACTCGATTAAGAGTTAAGAACTGTCATATATATCACTTATATATTGTCCAAAAACTTTTGTTCTATATCCAATTTGACCCTCAACAACTATTCTTTGATTCGATTTGGAGTCAAGTTGATGCAGCGCGTACTAAATTACTAACCTTGCCGTATACGTTATTTCTTTTTCTTCGTGTAACAAGGATTTGGCTTTCTTCCTTTTTAAGTTTTCCTTTTCATCAAATTTTCTTTTTCTTTAATAAATTTAATTTCCTATTTCTTGGCTTTGTATTATTATAAATAGACCTCTAAGCTTTGTAAGAGAAGCCCGAATGAATTAATAAAGAGTTTTCTAGCAAACTGAGTTTCTTGATAAAAAGTGTATTCTTTTCAAACCTCAAAATCTCTGTTTTTCGTGTAGCAAAAAGAGTCCCTCTTCTGATTTCGTGGAGAAAACATAAACCCTTCTTGTTTCTCTTGCTTCTCGGGAACTTGAGATACAAGACTCCTATCTATAACTTCCGCTCCATCACTTTTGGTATCAGAGCCTCGACGTTCCTGCCGTAATCATGCCACCGAAACAAAACAAAGACAAAGACGTGCAACAAGACGACTGGGGTGAACTTCGAAGGACACTACAGGAGATGCAGATTAACATGCACACCTCAATTCAGCAGTCTCATGAGTCTTTACAACAGACTCTAAGAGAAGTTATGGCAGCAGTAGATCAACAGCAACCATACCACCAACCCCGCCAGCAGCAACACCAACACCAACAATGCGACGAACTTGTTATTAGAGATGATGATGATATGGTTGACGAGAACCCGTTTGCTCCTCTGCAAGCACCGATCAACCGGCCTCGAAACTGGGATCGTGGACCAATTGTAGATGACTGACGTTGGGAAAACGGATTTAAATCTGAATTACCGGAATTTACAGGAAGTATCCGTGGAGAAGAGTTGATCGACTGGATTGTGACAGTACCTGCGCATAGACAAGTTTCTCTTGTCGTAACAATGTTCCGTGGTCAAGCAGCTTCGTGGTGGTTACAACTGAAATCAACTTGTGCTCGTGAAGGCAAACAAAAGATCGCAACATGGGAGAAACTGAAAAAAAAATTGCGCAAAACTTTGTTGCCTTATAATTTTGATCGGACTATGTTTACAAGGCTACAAAATCTACGTCAAGGATCTCGTACGGTGGACGAATATGCAGAAGAATTTTATTTGCTGATGAAGCGTAATGAAATTCATGACAATGAGATACAGTGCGTGTCACGCTTTATTGGTGGTTTACAGCTTCACCTTCAGAATGCTTTGGAACAATTTGATCCGAATACAATTGCGGAAACCCATCGTCGTGCAGCTTCGTTTGAAAGAAAGAGTAAATCATCATCTACTAACTGGAACTCATCTGCCATATTACGTAACACTTCGTCGCATGATCAACCAACGGGTCAAAGATCTAAGAGTTCAAATCCAGTTTCTACTAACGCATTCATATCCACTGAAGATCAAGCACTCTGTCGTTCTTCACGTCCTAACGCATTACGCTGTTTTGCTTGTGGAGAACAAGGTCATATACAAACAGCATGTCCAAATAAGTTGAAACGTGGCCTTTTAATTGAAGAAGCCAATCCCACTTATGATGATTATCACGATGATGATAATCATGAAGACGAGTTTGGAGAAGAGGCTGAGCTAGAAGGCGACACGGGTCCCCTGTTGGTAGCAAGAAGGATTTGTCTGGCACCTCAAGTATTGGAAGAACCTTGGTTGCGAACAAATATTTTTCAGTCTACATGTACGGTTAAGAGAAAAATCTGCAGATTCATTATCGACTTAGGGAGTTGCCACAACATAGTTTCTGATTATGCAGTTCGCAAACTGGGTCTTGATAAAGAAGCTTACCCGCAACCATATAAGCTCACTTGGTTAAAAGAAGGAACATAAGTAAGAGTCTCTCATCGCACACTGGCCTCGTTTTCAATAGGAGCGATTTACAAAGACAAGATTTACTGTGATATTGTTCCCATGGACGTTGGACACTTAATTTTGGGGAGACCTTGGCAGTATGATCGAGAAACAACTCATGATGGTAAACGTAACTGTTACCGTTTCGTCTTTGATAATCGTACGATTACACTCTTGCCTAAAGACCCATCCATTCCAACTCCAGCAACTCAAACTACTTGTCCGGTTCCAGCTCCGCGTATTGAAGCTTTATCAAAACCATCTTCGATATGCTCAGCTAGTACATTTGAGGAATAACTACGACAGACTGGTTTTGCTTTGGCATTACTTTCAGTTTTAGACATGACGGCAAGTTCTCAGTCGCACAACAAGGCCTTTAGTGAACTTCTCGAAGAATTTTAAGATGTGTTTCCTGACGACTTGCCAAAGGAGCTACCTCCATTGAGAGATATACAGCATCAGATTGATTTGGTTCCAGGGGCTTCGCGTCCTAATAGACCGCACTATAGGATGAGTCCACAGGAACATGATGAGTTACGTCGACATGTCGAAGATTTAATTTCAAACGGGCATATTCGTGAGAGTCTCAGTCCGTGTGCAGTACCAGCTCTATTAATTCTAAAGAAAGATGGATCTTGGCGTATGTGTGCTGATAGTTGTGCTATCAATAAGATAACAGTGCGTTATCGTTTTCCTATTCCACGCCTCGATGATCTACTAGATCAAATTGGCACCGCAACAATCTTCTCCAAAATTGATCTTAAGAGCGGTTATCACCAGATTAGAATTCGTCTTGGCGATGAATGGAAAACAGCTTTTAAAAGCCGGGAAGGATTATGTGAATGGCTCGTCATGCCCTTTGGATTATCTAATGCGCCAAGTACTTTTATGCAAGTAATGAATCAGGCTCTTTGTCCTTTCATTGGAAAATTTGTGGTAGTATATTTTGATGATATTCTCATATTCAGTTCTTCCTTGGACGACAACATTGGCCATATTCGAGAAGTCTTAAGTGTTCTATGAAGGGAAAGACTTTTCGCAGCCAAGCAGAAGTGCCAATTTGTTACAGGTCATGTCTTATTCTTAGGATATATGATATCCAAAGATGGTTTTTCAGTGGATAGTTCTAAAGTTGAATCCATTAATTCTTGGTCAGTTCCGCGGACAATCTCAGATGTTCAAAGTTTTCATGGTTTGGCATCATTTTACAGACGGTTTGTTGCAAATTTCAGTAGCATTACGGCTCCAATCACAGACTGCATGCGTGAAGGAAAGTTTGAATGAACGACTGCTGCAAATCAAGCATTTGAGATCATCAAGACGAAGCTAACAACAGCACTGGTACTTGTCTGACCTGATTTCTCTCTAACCTTTGAACTCCACTGTGATGCATCAAAATTGGGGATTGGAGCTGTGTTAAGCCAACAAAACCGACCAGTGGTATATTTTAGTGAAAAACTAACGGGATCTAGGAGTCGCTACAGTACATATGACATGGAGTTCTACGCAATCATACAAGCTATTAAACACTGGAAGCATCTACTAGACATGCGACATGGATTGCTTTTCTTCAACAATATACATTCAGTATTAAAGATCAATCAGGAAAGCTCAACCGTGTTCCTGATGCCTTAAGCTGTCGTCACTGTCTTCTCACAACAATGTTTAACTCGGTAGCAGGGTTTGCATCTTTTGGAGAGTTATATTTGACTGATCCTTACTTCGAGCGTATTTGGAACGAGGTTCAGAGTGGTCTTCATCGAGACTTCACACTACAAGACGGCTTTCTTTTCAAAGGAAACCAGTTGTGTATTCCGGATTGTAGCCTACGTCTACGTATCCTCTACGAGTTACACTCTGAAGGACATGTAGGTCGAGATAGAACGCTTCAACTCGTCACTGAGCGTTATTTTTGGCCTACTCTTCGCCGAGACGTCGAAAGATATGTGGAACGGTGCCGTGCGTGTCACCAAGCTAAAGGAAAAGCGTCTAATGCAGGCTTGTATCTTCCATTACCAACACCCACTCAGCCGTGGACTGATATAAGTATGGATCTTATATTAGGCCTTCCACGTACTCAAAGAGGTAATGACTCTATTTTTGTTGTCGTGAATTGATTCTCCAAGATGTCTCATTTTATTCCCTGCAAAAGAACAACTGATGCGGTCATGGTTGCACAACTGTTCTTTCGAGAAATATACCGTCTTCATGGCCTTCCTACTTCCATCATTCGGATTGAAACACACGTTTCTTAAGCCATTTTGGCGTTCTTTATGGAAGATGCTCAACACAAGTATAGATATGAGTTCAGCTTATCATCCTCAAACAGATGGTCAGACTGAAGACACAAATCGAGCTTTAGGGAACATGCTGCGAAGTCTTGTGGGCGATAACATTAAGTCTTGGGAAACAAAGTTACCACAAGCTGAGTTTGCTCATAATCATGCTAATAATCAAAGTTTGGGGTTCAGTCCATTTTATGTGGTTTATGGCATAGATCCTCGCGGTCCTTTGGATTTGACAGTCATGCCAGACAAGTCACGCCTACATGGACAAGCCGTAGATTTTGTCGACAATCTGCAACTTGTGCACCAGCAAGCTCAGACACATTTGGAGACGACCAAGAGTTCTTATAAGAAGGCTGCAGATAAGCATTGTCGCGAGATCAATTTTCAGGAAGGTGGTCTCGTTTGGGTGGTTCTAACGAAAGATAGATTTCCGGCACATGAGTACAATAAGTTAAAATCTCTTAAGATTGGACCCATGGAGATCATACACCGGATCAACGAGAACACTTATAAGATACGGCTTCCTGATCACATTCGCACTTCAGATGTTTTCAATGTTAAGCACTTATATCCTTACCATGGTGAAAACGAGGATCCAGATTCATGGGCGAATCTTTCTCTACCCGGGGAGACCTAATGCAGCGCATACTAACCTTGCCGTACACATTATTCCTTTTTCTTCGTGTAACAAGGATTTGGCTTTCTTCCTTTTTAAGTTTTCATTTTCATCAAGTTTTCTATTTCTTTAATAAGTTTAATTTCCTATTTCTTGGCTTTGTATTATTATAAATAAACCTCTAAGCTTTGTAAGAGAGGTATGATTGAATGAATTAATAAAGAGTTTTCTAGCAAACTGAGTTTCTTGATAAAAAAATGTATTCTTTTCAAACCTCAAAGTCTCTGTTTTTCGTGTAGCAAAACATAGTCTCTCTTCTGATTTTGTGGAGAAAACAGAAACCCTTCTTGTTTCTCTTGCTTCTCGGGAACTTGAGATACAAGACTCCTATCTATAACTTCAGCTCCATCACAAGTACTACCAAGCCTAGTTTGTAGAGGTTTAGCATTTGTTGTTTGTAATCGTAAAGTTGACGTTTTATATATGCTTAATGTTCTTCAATCTCTTTTTGTGTCAAAAAAGGAAAGCTTGATAACGTTTGATATATGCAAAAAGTTCCATTTTGCGTAACAGGCTCTCTTCCAGGCATATGGGAGGTCTAGCCATCTGGTTTGCAACACAACACGATAGCTACATGCATGAAGCTTTGTCTGGTATTATGATATTTTTTTATCCCAATGTAACATAAAGTAAAGGGAAACATTTTTTTTTGTTTGAATTAGTTTTAACGTTCTTTCAAAACAGAAAACAAATTCTCCAATCTCTTTGAAACCCAATACTTGATGCATATAATTACCCAAACTCGATATGGCTTTTGTTTTGACGAATCTAGTGAGGTCAGTTGCCACTACTTATAACTGAGATTCCAAGACTTGTAGAGTACTTCTACATTAATGTCCATAGCTTCGGTTCGTAATTATAATATCACCACATAATCAAATATTCACTCGGTTTCTAAAAAATAATTGTTTTAGAAAAAAAAATTGTTTAAAAAAAATGGTTGTTTTATGTTTTTTATGTAAAAATTACAAATTTTAAAAAAATTACTTGGTTTTATTGGATTACTATTGGCCAAAAATTGTTGAAAATTGAAAATTACGGAAAACAATAAATTTATTATAATGATGTAATGTGTTATTTTAATGTGTAAAAAACTATCTTTTAAGAACGGAAAGAGTATAATAAGGCTTTTGAAACCGTACCGATGTGCAAGAAACTAAGCAAAAAAGTGTAAGCGGATTACACGTGCTAGCTTATATTTTTACTTGTTTTCAATTAAAAATAAACGAAAAACCCGTTACAACGGTCAAAAGCAAGGGTGGCAAAAGACATAAAATCTAAAATAGAGACAAAGCTAACGTTTGATGGTGTGAGAAGAGAAAGAGAAAAAAAAAAGGAGGAGGAGGAGGAGGAAGGTGATGATGAAGCTATGGAAACGAGCTTCCGGTGCTCTCAAAGACCGGAAAAGCTTGTTCTCCATCAGCTTCTCCCGGAGAACCTCCTTCCGTAACCCTGACCTTGACTCAGCCATCATCCACGCAACCTCTCACGACGACTCCTCCGTCGACTACCACAATGCACACCGTGTCTACAAATGGATCCGCTCCTCCCCGGCCAACCTCAAGCCTCTTGTCCACTCGCTTTCCTCACGTGTTAACCGGACAAGAAGCTGGATCGTTGCCTTGAAAGCCCTAATGCTCGTCCACGGTGTCCTTTGCTGCAAAGTCCCCTCTCTTCAAGAGATTCGTCGCCTCCCTTTCGACCTCTCGGACTTCTCCGACGGCCATTCACGTCCCAGCAAGACATGGGGCTTCAACGCTTTGATACGAGCCTACTTCTCGTTTCTTGACCAGTACTCTTTCTTTTTATCCGACCAAATCCGTTCTCGGAATAGAAAACCTCAGGTAGATTCTGTTAACCTAGAGCTCGAAAGCATCGAGAAGCTTCAGTCTCTTCTCCATACGCTTCTACAGATACGTCCAATGGCTGACAACATGAAGAAGACGCTTATCCTTGAAGCAATGGACTGTGTAGTGATCGAGATCTTCGACATTTATGGTAGAATATGCAGCGGTATAGCCAAGCTTCTCATTAAAATCAGTCCAGCTGCTGGAAAAGCAGAAGCTGCGATGGCTCTTAAGATTGTAAAGAAGGCTACATCTCAAGGAGAAGACCTAGCTCTCTACTTTGAGTTCTGCAAAGAGTTCGGGGTCTCAAACGCGCATGAAGTCCCAAAGTTTGTCAGGATCCCGCAAGAAAACATTGAAGCAATGGAGAAAGCCATTAAAGGAGTCGAAGAAAAAGAGGAGACAAAGGAGGATGAGGAGGATGTAGTGGAAGAAAAGAGTATCATATTAGCTGAGAGCCATCAGTTCAAGACAATCATAACTGATAAATGGGAGGTTTTTGAAGACGACTATTGTTTCACAAGTAAGGAGGATATTAAAGAAACTGATCAGCATAGAAACTACAACGTGGATCCTAGTCCGCTGCCTCTTATAGTTATCGATGAGCCAGTTTACTTGTCTCACACGTTACCTGATTTGATTACCTTCTAATTGCAACTTGATCAGATTCATCTTTTATCTGTTGTTATCTTCTGTATTTTTCTTCCTTTTTGCTGACTATGCGGATGATAATAAACGTTAGATATTATCTCGAATTTTCCAAATTTATTCAGCAATAAAAAGGTTTCTAAGATTGAGCTTATGCAGACTTAAACGTTTGTGACTATCTTAAAGCCGATCAATTTCTTTTTTGAAACATACTTAATGTAAAGTGTTATCATAATAGATTCGCTAACATGGATAATATCTTGTTAGAACGTCAAAGCCATATCAGACTTATGCGCAAGTCTACACTAGTCATATATATTAGATCTTTAAATAATGTCTTTAAGTTATAAGACAAAAAAAAAGAGTTATAAGACTTGCTTTTTATACGGTAGAATGAACAAACGAAAAAAAAGCAATTGGTACTGACCAAGCAGTAGACGAGAATGATTGATATCTGCTGTAATGCCTAGGATTAAGATGTGTTTCAGTAAAGAATAGGGAGACAATTTGATATTCTACAAACACTAAAAGCAACAAAACTTTGACCCAAAGTGCAAACCCAAAACCACAGAGCAAGCATAAACTAAAAGAGTTGATCAAATCTTGGTTTTAAGAGGTTTCAACGTCTGAGAGATTCAAACCTTCCAACCTTCTCCGTAAAGCTCAAAGTCACTAGGGCTCCATCTGTAGACTAAGTTGAGTTTGAAAATAGCCAACTTGATCCCCAAAAGACGCTGCAGTCATTATACAAACACGCATGAGCAAACTTCATGATGACAAACAAAAGGAAAGCCTTTTACATTGCAGATTCTTGTTTACCAAAATGCGGGAAGATTCTGGCGAAAGAGACATTCCTTCTTCACAAACTAGAAAGTCGGATAGTAACTCTACCGTACCTGCATAATCAATCAGAAAAAAGATATTAACTTCCTATGGATCAAGATAATCAATTAGAAACGGTTCCATCTCATGTGTGAACTGTTCTAGAGGACCTTTCTTCAGTTCAACCTGATCAATCAATTTGTACCGAAACAGAGTTGTTCAATTCTCGAAATAACCAAGATATGCAGTTATTGAAGAGAAACAGAACGAAAGCTTTGGGTGAACGAGATCAATAAATAAAATATCATTAGTGAAGAGAAATAGGTATTCAAGACCTTTCTAATTAATTCAGGAGGATGATACATATCCAGCTTTAATTAGGAAAACTAGATTAGGACCCGCACAACCGTGCGGGTTTAAATTTTCATTTTTCATAGATTTTGATCTTATTTATTGGCGAGTATTTGTTTTACCTTTTTATAATTAGATATTTGTCTTGTATTAAAATTACTATATGTTTTTTATCATTTATCCATATTAATAATTGTTCTAAATGATATTTCTGAACATAATAATTTTATCTTTTATACTTAAATTATTTTTTCTCAACCGACAGTTGTATCATCCACATTTCGTATCATATATTTATCATATTAGATTTACATTGGGCTATTTTATGATTGTTAGATAAGTTTTATGCTTATTTTAAATCACAAAAGGACAATTAAAAAAGACTCATTTCTGTCATATTTGGTTTGGTTTGGTTTTATTTTATATGATTGAATTGGTTTGGATTTATGGATTCAGTTTATTTACTCATTTAAAAGAAACAATTTCATTAATTAATGACAAAACCCCGTCCTTGTTAATTAGTCAATTCACATTTAACATGATAAAATAAAAACTTGCCCATATTAATTATCTTTTAATATTTACTAATTAGTTATTTTGAAATTAATTACTATAATATTGGTTTAGTTATGTTCTATGTTTTTTTAAATGAAAAAAGACAATAAATTTTGAAAGCTAATAATGTAATTTTTTAAAAAAAAATAAGTAAGTTTTTCTTGTGTTTTTGTTTTAATAGGATAGATATGAAACTGTTCACCTCGGATATGAAAATCAAATTTTAAGTTTGTTACCAATTTTACCCAATTTTATATAATAAATATTTAAATGTATTTTTTGCTCAAATATCTGGAAAAGAAATTTAGTAACTGTTTTGATATTTGGTAAGATTCCATAATCTCAATTCAAATAATTTTAATACATTAAACTAAATTTGGTAAAATAACGCCAACAAATAATATTGCTTTTTGGAACTCATTTCTGAAACACTCATAGAAGCCATACTTTTCTATTCATAGAGGGTTGTACTTGAACAATTAACAATATGCATCAAGAGTAATTGATATCACGTAACTAATAGAAGAAGTGGATAGTGGATTTCATGGGTAAAAATCTTATATGCCTAGTATTTGTAAAATCAAAAACATCAAACGCAACAGATTGGTATATGAATGAGTCTATGACGTAGAAGATTCCACTATGTCTCTTACATGGTTATGTTCCTAGAGATGATATAAAAGATACCTATCTTATTTCATTAGGATGGTAATATACAACCTGAGTGAATTGATATTTCTTTTGGGAGAACTGATATTTCAAAGCATTGTAATTGTAGTATTTAAAGATCGATGATTATGTTTAAAAAAATATAGATACATTGAATAAATCTTGTAAGGAAAGGTCCAAACAAAAAGGGTCAAGATCTAGTATAGTAGCCAGTACGTATACGTTAATGTTTAGTCTAAGGATTTAAAATATGATGTATTGGTTTGATAATGATTTACAATAATTAAGGAAGCAAAGATTGGTTTGTAAACCAAACGGTTATTGTAGGCGTATATAGGATGGTTAGGGAATGACAAAATACGGTTTATTATTATGGTATTTGTAGGCGTATATGGATAGGTAGGTAATGATAAAATAAGGTTTATTATTAGTAATGGATAAATGATAACTGATTTCTAGTGATAGTCCATTTTTTTAAAAATCACACATGAATGAGAAGTCATGACTTCTCTTTTAATATAATAGATGTTCACTGGGCGAAGGTTCCTCCTCCTAGGCAGGGGCGGACCCACCTTAGAGGACGGTGTGGCACGTGCCACATACTGTTTTATATATTTCTTGTGAAATGTATATACAGAAAAAGTTGTTTAGCTCAATCGGTATGAATGGCTTGACTGTGCCCCACCTATATCCAAGTTCGATTCCCTAACAAACTGACCCTGCTCTATGTTTCTAAATTCTTCTAATTACACTCTTTTAGTTACATTTTTTAATAAGTTTTTCTTCTTTTCCCTTCCTTTTTCTCTGCCTAAAGCTATGTTTCTCAATTTTCTACATACTTTTGTTACCATGTCATACACTTTTTTTTTCTTTTGTTTCTCTACCTAATACTTTTTTTTCTTTTGTTTTTGCTACACAAACTATTCTTTCTTTCTTTCTTCATAATCTTTTTTCTTTTTAATGATAAATTGTCAAATGATAGAACTATGATTTATTCTAATTTGACTCTAACAGTTATTTCTATTACTTTTAATTTTTCAGTAGGTAGATTAATAAAACTAAAAGGAATAAAGTTTTTGACTGTTATATGCAATATATAATTTATAACATTACTTAAAATGAAGATTTGAATTAATGAAAAAAAAATTGTATGCTTCATTAAAATAAGATATGTAATATTTTAGTGACTAATAATGTAATTTTATTCAAGAAAAAAAAAATTCATTTCACTGTATCTATATATTGTGCCACACACAAAATTATTTTCTAGATCCGTCCCTGCTCCTAGGTATCCTGACTTTCCTCATCTGAATATGAGTCATATACACTATCAAATCGTTACGCTCCTCCTCAGTCTCCAACCTTAACTAGCACCGGCCACGTGGCTTTGCTGGCTTCTGATCACCGTGTGTTGGGAGCCTGTTTGGCCCTTACTAGCTGCTGCTCTTATGCTATATGGATCATTTTACAGGTCAGTAACATATGCATTTCTGTTAAGGTTTTGTGTTTCTCTGAACGATCTCAGTTGAGGAATCATGGTTATTAAGCAAAATCATATACACACATCCAGTGATGAAAGATATATATGCACGAGTTTTTTTTTTTGTATACAAATCTTTCATTACAGGCAAAGATGAGTGAAACATTTCCATGCCATTACGCAAGTACCCGGTTGATGAGCTTAATGGCCTTCTTCCAATCGACTATCTATGCATTGTGCGTGGAGAGCGATTGGTCACAATGGAAGCTCGGGTCGGACATTACGTTATGGACCGGTGCATATTCGGTATATATCCACTTTTCTTATGTGACATTCTTTTGGGATCATATAGTATATGCTATCAAACTATAAATTATAATCACCAATCAAAATGTATATGTTGATCTTTTATATTGATAAAATATAAAAAAAGAAATCAATTTTAATGTATATTATTTTGTTTGATTGGGTCAAACAATAATAATTTTACTCTTTAATTTCTTGGTCAAAATGTGAAATGAATTCACATATTAATTGACAAGAATTAAAGACTCCATTAGTGCACCATGGAAGTTTCATTTTTGTGTTGAAAAATGAATTTTGTGCTTCTCATTATTTTTCTATAAAATGGCTTGTAAGCATTATAGAAGATATAGACTTTCAACAATTGCAATACCAAAAGAAAAGTGACATTCTCTCATGTTGAATAGTTATGCTAGTATTTTTCTTTTATTTGAGTCTGAGAGTACAACACAAAACTAGGGTCGATAGATTCTGTTTTTTCGGTGATGGTAAAACAGAAACAATGCTGCAGTTGTATCCTGGGAATCTGAGCGCCAAGCAACCGTCACACTACGGAGCGTTTAAAGATTTAAGGAAAGAGATTAACCATCTTGACTCTGCAATTCTTCTTTGTTTGTTTGTTTCGGTATTGTAATTTTTATTTTATTTTTGTTCTTATTATCTTTTATAAATATCAGTTGCATATAGTAGTAAAATAAGGTTCCTACAATCTTAAATCTTTAAATATTGTTTATGCTTTTTCACTAACAATACTGATATTTGTTAAAAGTTGTTTTAAGAACAGGTTAATCTATATTCAGAATAGGTGCTGGAATCTATTTGGCTCGGTTGCTGGAAAATTTGATAATTCCGATGATGAAAATCACTCTTCCCCATCAGCTTATTCTCGATTAAGATTTCAGTTGATTATATTTTTCTGGTATAAAATATTTAATCTAATTATTTTTTTCAGGAAGAGGTGATTATCGTTTGTTCTAGACAATTTTTGAACCGGAAAAGGGAGTTTTTTCAGTATATTTTATTGGCTTCATCTCTGAAATTTATTCATTATTCCTTTCAATTTTGAATTTAAATGAAGTTAAAAAAAATCTGTCGGTTTTGATATTTTACTGCCTCATTAATGTGTTTAAAATAAAATAAAAATGTTTTAGTCACATTGCATGTTAATGCTTTGACTTGTTTGATTTAATTATCAAGAATGAGTAACATTTTTTGTTTATTGTGACAGATTTTCTCTTTATGGTGTAACTTAATTTAATTATTAAGTATATGTTTGACCATGAAAGAAAAAAAAATATAAAAGATTCAGATTTCAAATATGGTGAAGCCATAAATATGAAAAACATTTTAATCTTCAAGAGATCAAATGGTATGGATGAAAATGGATTGCATGAGTCGACGCCCCAAATTAAGTTTGGGAGAGGTCTGCCACATATGAATCATTTGCCATTAGAAAATAAAATGTTGTTGATACTGATCAAAAAAATTATATTTCATCAATGCTTAAATGCAAATTGAAAAAGGATTGACCGGGCAAAACCAATGAGAATTTTCAGACCAATATGACTGAAACTGACATGTGTATTGTCATTTCTAAAGTCAATATGGTTGAGAATAACCATATAGAATGGTGGTTTTGATGGTAAATATAATATCTTGTAATGATATGAATATTTCCTAAACGAGAAATGTTTTGGAAAAAATTCAAAGCATATACAAGTTGGATTTATAAATCAACTTAAGAGAACTATGAAAATAGTTGTTTGTAAAATGTGATTTCTGTAAATGAAATACATCAAAAAGAAAATTTAATATTTTCTAAATTTGTTTTTATTCATTTAAATCTAAAAGAGTTGTAGATCAATTTTCTAAACTCTTAAGAAATGAATGTAATAAATATGCATATTTTGAGTTATCTCAAGAAATGTGGGGGGAAGCTTTGCTTACCATATAAAGTTGTTGGCCAGAGGCCAAAGGAAGTTAGAGATAATTATTAAATATGATTTTCTTTAAAAAAACTAGTGTCATACACTGAGTTTTGAGTATAATGGTTAATTGTATCTTGGAAAAAGATGACAAAAAATCATTCGACAATTGATCTCGACTAATCTCAAGAGATTATGTTCATTGTAAAGACAACCTAGGATCCTTCTATTAAAGGTGTGTCATGAGATCATATTGTATATCATCAAGAGGAATGGGTTCGCCTGTTGAATTAAGATGAGGCTTTGCGGTAACTCTACCTAACTGACTGAAGATCCCAAGAAATAGGTTCAAGGAGACAACTAAGTGAAGCTAAATCTGCCCAAAGCACTGTAAGACTTCGGTCTATACTCAGTTCCTAGGATGATCAAACAGTGCTACATGTAAGGATTATAGGATAAGCATTTGCTTTTAATGATTTGTGTCCATTGTTTTGAGATATGAATGGAGTAGTACATGATACTCCTCTAAACAAGCTATGGCAAATCACCTAGTGAGTGTGAAATGGGGCCGTTTCTAGGAGAATGAAGGAAATGCTATATTCTCTAAGTTCACTCATGATAACCAGGACTGTTCACGGCCAAAATGAACACAATAGAGAACTTAGTTCTGTGAGAGAATGAAGCTGTGTTTTGGCTATTGTCTAGGTTTACACCAAAGCCCGGGAGGTTCAAGACATCATGGCCACCTCCTGGCCGAGTAAATCCGATAGCTATTAACAATGACTGGTTCAAGGCTGAAAAATTGCTACCAACTCATCATGCAGTGGATTTTTCGTTTGTACTCTCAAAAGTCTTTAGTTGAGTCTTGAGTCTTGTCTAGGAAGTCAAGTCTGTCAAGTCTATAGAGTCGTCTAGTGTCTAGAGTCATTTCTATTCATGTGGGGGATTGTTGGAACTATTTTTTGAGCATTATGAAAAATGTATTCATATGCTAAAAATAGAGTTAGTGTGAATGAGAAATGGAGGATTAATGTGTGTGATTTGAAACTTGTATCAAGTAACAAATACACACATTAGATATTTGAATTTGGATTGGGGGTTTTGATTTGTTAGTTGGACTTCATGTTCATTAACTTAATCTTATAAACCAAAATGTATATGTTGATCTTTTATATTGATAAAATATAAAAAAAGAAATCCATTTTAATGTATATTATTTTGTTTGATTGGGTCAAACAATAATAATTTTACTCTTTAATTTCTTGGTCAAAATGTGAAATGAATTCACATATTAATTGACAAGAATTAAAGACTCCATTAGTGCACCATGGAAGTTTCATTTTTGTGTTGAAAAATAAATTTTGTGCTTCTCATTATTTTTCTATAAAATGACTTGTAAGCATTATAGAAGATATAGACTTTCAACAATTGCAATACCAAAAGAAAAGTGACATTCTCTCATGTTGAATAGTTATGTTAGTATTTTTCTTTTATTTGAGTCTAAGAGTACAACATAAAACTAGGGTCGATAGATTTTGTTTTTTCGGTGATGGTAAAACAGAAACAATGTTGCAGTTGTATCCTGGAAATCTGAGCGCCATGCAACCGTCACACTACGGGGCGTTTAAAGATTTAAGGAAAGAGATTAACCATCTTGACTCTGCAATTCTTCTTTGTTTGTTTGTTTCGGTATTGTAATTTTTATTTTATTTTTGTTCTTATTATCTTTTATAAATATCAGTTGCCTATAGTAGTAAAATAAGGTTCCTACACTAATTACAACCAGTTCCAGGCTACGGGGCCCACTCTTTGTAGCCATCTTCAACCCCCTCTTGCTCGTGATTGTCGCCTTGGTTGGTGTTCTTTTCGTGGACGAAAAGCTTTGCTTAGGAAGGTAAGATGCAATAAGTTTTGAGGATTTATGAGTATATATATATTTATTATTTATTTATATACTATTTTTTCAAAATTTTAGTGTACTTGGGAAAGGGAGGGAGGGGGGGGGGGGCAATATTGATCGTATGTGGTTGTGGTCTATATATGTTGTGTTATGGGGATAGCATAATGCAATGAAGAAAAGGATAAAAAGTAGTTCCATCTAACGTAAACGAAGCACAAAAAATCAGTTGAGATTATCGTTGTCAGTGGTAGCAACCAGAGCTCTTCCATAGAAATGAAAATGACAGAAAATTGTACTATAAGTGAAAGAAAGGACGTTGTATCATGCGTCGACAAAGAAGAACGGGCGCTGGCGGATCCAAGATGATAGTATTTTACTACGATCAATATATAAAAATTAAATATATGTGTATATATACACATATACATATATATATATCAAAATAGTTCATTAGTATAAATATTATAAATATGAATCTGAGAAATGTTATTTGCACGCTATTGTACAAATTCATAGTATATCGAATATTCTTAATTTTTAATCCAAAGCTCTCCAAATGTTACAAACCGACTCCTGCTCACTGTAGTTAATACTACGAAAATCACATCGCAGTTAAACCGCTTGTTTTACTGCTCAATTCGCAGTTACCATTCAGAGCTTAAGAACAACAAACAAAATCTTATGTTTCATAGCACGAATAAAATAAACCATGTTTTTTAATGTCCTCTAATGCGGCAAATATGGACATTATCAAAGATTCCATCGAATCTAAACGTCTTTCCTTCGAGCTGACTGTTCACTAATATGGATCATTTATTCTGGAAAGTTTTACCAAAGATGAATAATCAACAGTTTACATGGATTTTATAGTATATTTGGAAAGCAAGAAATAATAAAATATTTAGTAATTTGAATGTGGATGCGAGGGATACACTAAAATTGGCTGAAACGGAATCCACTATGTGGACTGCGGCACAAGATTTGGATATAAGAAAGACTGTAAAAGCACAAGTACAACAACCTTTACCAATCCCAAGGAGATGGTGTTTTACAGATGGATGTGGAAGGATAATGCAGTGGTAAAGATCTGTAAATACTTTTAATAAAGAATGACACCTCAAAAAAATGTGTTCTGTTTTAATAGTATTGATTGTTTGGAAACATGGATAGCATATTAAATAGTTTTTAATTTACATAATTAGCCATTGCATTTCTAATAAATTCAGTACTCTCTTTTATATATTTTTTTTATTTACATAATCTGCCATTACATTTAAAATCTTTTCTATTTAAATCTTATGTCTATTTATGTATTTCATTTAGTTAACGAATTATTCCATTAAATTAAATTGTTATTAAATAAAAATATGATTACAAAAAAATTTAGTTATAAAAATTATATTTCTCAAAAAAATATTTAAACAAAATTATATCTTCGTTCTTTCGAAGGGCGGGTCGTTATAACATTAATAATAGAGTTTGTGTCAGGTGAGACACCTAACAAAAGAACGGAGAGCATGCTTAGCATGTGTCAGCACCAACCAAAAAATGGTGCTTACATTCCATCGTTACATTTATATCTTTATAAAATTTACAACCTATGTAAAAGAAAAATAATAGCACTTAGTATGAGTATGTGTTACAATGTCACTTTGGCTAAAGTAGAAAAAACGCATTACCATTAGCATACGAATGTTCGCGGCACCAATGTACCTGTATCATATTTTGTTTCTTTCTCTCATAAAAAGAGAAGTGAAGACGCTTTTACCAAAGAAACAAAGATGCTTTTGCAATGCTCTTGAGATCTCGTGGAGGTCAATTAATCAACACGATAATAAATAGTAGTTTCTTCTGTCGACAAAAAAGAGGTTTCTTCTATTTCTTTTTGTTTTGTTTTTTTTTTTGCATAACCGCTTCAATAGCAGAATATATTTTCCCCTTTCCTCATGTATTTGCATTGTACTAGATAATCTATCTTTTCACACTCAATAAGCCTTTAAGGTTTTACCCTTAACAATTTCGCTACTTCTTTTCTGGTGCAACAACTTTGCTACGTCGTTCACCAGTTTCCATAAACAAGCACTTGAATTTCACATCTTCTTATATCACTTAATTTCTTCATGGTCTCTAAAACCGAAGTGGAGCACAATGAAAAAGGTATAGTGGTATTTCAAAGACGAAGATAACTTGGCAGATAAATAAAGCTGATCAGGGGATTAGGAGCCCCGGATTATTAATGGTTTGAGTGGGTATCAAAGTAAAGTATAGAAAATTTTGGGGGTGAAGTGGAGAAATGTTTGAAGAAGTGAAGGCTGTAATTGCAATGCTGGTGGTCCAGTTTATTTTCGCAGGAATGTTCATTTTGTTTAAGATAACGGCCCACGATGGTACAAATCTCAGAATCCTAGTGGCTTATCGTCTCTCCTTCGCTACCCTTTTCATGTTTCCCCTCGCCTTCATCTTCCAAAGGTTAAACCATTTTTTGTGTGCGTTATATTAACCGTATATAACCTTATCTGTACATAAGCCATATTAAACCACTTCTTGGGACAAGTAAAAAAAAGAAAATACATGTTAACATGTTGGAATCCGGCATCCAAAATATATTAATTAATTCAGATGTTATTAGTTTTTTTTTAATTAATTAGTCATCAGATGTTATTGTAATTAGACGTTTTAATATGGATTCCAATTTCCATGTGATCAGGAAAAAGCGACCAGAAATTACATGGAGACTGGTATTTCTAGCATTTCTTTCGGGGTTGCTTGGGTATTCAGAACTATATCTTGTCACTTGGCGATCATAAAATATAATTTATATACATGAAATTTAGTGGTTTATTTAATTCATTTTTGACTGCTTTACAGAGCGGCTATACCAAACATTCTCTATTTACCGGGCCTGGTTCGTACATCAGCTACATTTTCGACTGCAGCCAGTATCCTTAGTCCGGTGATCACTTTGGTATTATCATTGGCTTTTAGGTAAGGGACATTGAACGCTCTATATATCATAGCTTCGTAGAAAGTGTATGATCTATTCACCAAAAAAAAGTGTATGATCTATTCATTTGGTTGCACAAATTATATACTAGTCAATAGATTTTTTGGTTATATATGTGAACGTCTATGTGTTCTCATCTTTTTTTTTTTGTAAAAACAGTAGTTCTGTTTCTACAGTCTTCATATAACTTGATTTCGTGTACTATAAAAGAAGTCAAACTAACATAAGATACATCAAGTAATAAATATAAATGTTACATATGTTGACTTTTAAAATCACTATTTCTTTTTTTTTGTAGAAAGAAATCACTATTTCTTTGATCGGCATGTTTATGAAAATATGAGATGATCAAACATAGCCCGGTAATTCATTTGTTATACTTCTAAGTTACACCATATAGTTGTAACTACATACTAATTACTATACATAAGTTTATTATAAATTTATTTTACAAAAGATCATCTATCTTAAAAGATAAAGTTAAAAAAAAAATAGAGTCAAAGACATCAGTCTTCTATATTGAACATAAGACATAAAACTTTCTGCGTGCAAAATTTTATTTTTGTCAAAGCATATATAAATGAAACTTTTCGAATCTGAAGGAATTTAAGCAAGGGCTAGTTCATTTGCACGAGAAATCGCAAGCTAATGATGCTTTTTATGCTGATAGGCTCTGATACTTTCCATTATGATGTACAACAGGATGGATACTCTAAGGCTGGGATCGAACGAAGGGAGAGCTAAGCTTCTGGGTACGCTTCTTGGTGTTGGTGGGGCTCTCGTCTTTGTATTCTACAAAGGTTTTGAGCTTCATATTTGGTCAACACACGTTGACTTACTCAAAAGCTCGAACCCTGGTCAATCCTCTGGTCCTGCCACTGAGAACCACCACCACATCTCAATTTCAGGGGTTCTTATGGTTTTTGGCTGTAACGTTTCCGTCTCACTTTGGTTACTATTGCAGGCAAGTGCTACATTGTTCACAAACATTACTTCAAAACTAAATATAATATATACTGTATTTATGGTTGCTTCTGTTCCAAAATTTAAGAGAATCATATGACGTCCTAGACATGTATATACAGATATATCTACAACTTAGGATCTATTCTTTGTGACGTAATACACATACACATTTTTCTGTACCCATATCATCACTTATAAATTTTATTTAAGATGGTGACAAAAATCTAACCATCTGGTTTCAAGAAATGTAAAATTGGTTGGTGTTTTGGGCGTTGAAAAGATGTTCAAGAAACGTAAAAAAATGTTTTCTGACAGGCAAAAATTAGCAAGGAATTTGGAGGACATTGTTGGAACATAAGTCTGATGAATGCGACGGGAAGCTTGGTGTGTATGGTTGTTGCTCTCAGTTCGGAACATAACTGGAACCAATGGCGATTAGGGTGGAACATTAGCCTCCTTACTACGATTTATTCAGTAAAGAAAACAATCTACCTAATGATTAAGGATTATTTCGAGATGCGTCTAAATGCATATATATATATATATAAATGTTTGTTTGATACAGGTTTTTAATTATCTTATCCACAACGTGTAGGGAGTTGTGGTTTCAGGGCTGGTCATGCCTCTTGTTGCTTGGTGCATTCAGAAAAAGGGACCCTTATATGTTACAGTGTTTAGCCCCATAAGGCTGGTGATTGTTGCCCTTGTCGGATCATTTGCTTTAGAGGAAACGCTTTATTTGGGAAGGTGCACCAAACTTATGATCTTGTGTATGGTATATAATATGTGAATGTTACTCTCTAATAATTTGCAAAACTTACAGTACAATTGGTGCAATAATAATGGTGGGAGGAGTATACCTAGTGGTATGGTGTAAAATGAAGGAAAAGAAGAGTGTCCCGACGACATCGGACCACGTTGAAACAAATAAGAATATCAAAGAAGTGAACCTTGGCAATCTCTCAGCAGAAAATAATAGAGAGGTCCCCTGATTCAACCATATGGCTGCATCATCAAATAAAGTCCATCGTAGAATAGAATATACATACATACATATATATATATATATATATATATATATATATATATATATATATATATATATATATATATATATTAAAATCTATAAGGCTCTAGCTACTTTTGTTTCTAATACCATTCTCATCCTTGGCATGGCTTTGGCTCCCATCCAAATGACATTGCCTTCTTGAACTCTCAATACCCGACATATACCACGTTGTTTTCCTTCCTTAGGCCAGACCACGTCCACGTTACACTTTAAAACAGTTTGGTGGTAGTTGCTTTCATTTGATATTATCTGTTCTGCAAGTTTTATTATTTCTTTTTATATAGTCTTCTTTCTATTTTAAATGTATAATGTTAAAGGTGAAAACATGCACAAAAAATTACTTTTACCTAAAAAGCATCACTAAAACTGTGACTTAAAAATAGTTTAACGAATTATAAAATATACTATAAATATAAAAAAATTTAAATAAAATTAGAGAAGTTAAATTAGTTTGTGAGTTGGAAAGAGTTTTGATGATTTCTTACGATTAATTAGTTTCTGAATTTTTCAAGATTTATAATTTTTTTTTATATTTTCTTAAAATATCGTGAAAGAGTCAATTGTTTGATTCTTTATCTGGAGATATAAACTTATACAGGGTATCTTTAAAAATTGTTTTGTTACATTTGTTGTTATCCTCTTCATTTTCCCAGTTGGTATTCCCTTTCTTGTTCTTCCTTTATCATCAAGTACTTTCATTTTGCAGCAATTCGTTGTTTTCTTTCATAGCTCGCAAATATAAATATTTTTCTGTTTTAGATCGAAATCCTTTCTGTCCACTTCCAAATCATTGTTTTTTTCGTAAAAATCTCATCGACTAAATTCTACATTTTTATGCATCGACTTAGCATTTTGTAATTAATATCAATTTTTTGTTTAAAGTACCTACACTGGTGCGGGTGAGTGAATGATGAAGTAACGACAGTCTTTACGGTGACGAGTGAGTGAGGAAGACATGTTGCTACCAAACTTTTGTAGTGTTTGTTTTGAAATGCTATTAATTAAAAATTGGTTAAATTATAAAAAAATATTTGAGAATACATCAAGGATATGCAATACTTTGTTAAACGGATTTTGTGAAGAAAATATATAGAATCATGCAGTAAACAAATAATAACAGACTTCTAAATCATCATACACCAGTTTTTTTTTCAATTTTTTTAATAACACAAGATTTTGGTTGACTTTGTAAAATAGCAAATCCAATAACTCCAGATTTTTCAGTTCAAAAAAATAACAACTCCAGATTTTTATAACTTCTAACAACTTATTTTAAATTCATAAACCAATAACATTAAATTTTGATATAGTTTTGAAAGTCATTAGGAAATCTAAATCTGTATAACTCTTTATAAATGTATAATCCAATAACACCCCCGTAGAAAGTTGGAAAATCTTAAATTTTTAAAACATAAAACATTTTTTAACATGTTGATCTTTTGCTTATACTCTTTTCACCGACTCTTCAGTGATCCTTCTTTGTATTCTATATAGGATTGTTTATCTCTCTTTTAGTGAATTTTAATAGTTATCCATGACCATGGGCGTAAGTGCAACCTATATTCTTTTATTTCTTTTTAAAGGGGCGTAACACGAAAACTTTTTGGGAGGTCAAACACGTTTAACTACATAGTTATGATGAGGTCCGGTGTAGTGCTGGTATGATTGCATCCAGGCGTTGGTGTAACTATTGTTCTTAGGTTAACCGATGCCCCGTAACTATCCAAACTAAAAAGAGCAGTAGATAATTTTGCTGTAAAATATTTTACGGGATAACGTGTACATGCGAGAGTGTGTACGGACTAAAACACTAGGAGAGAATCATGACACGTTTAAAAAAGATATAGGTCAAGCCTGGCAACGGGGATATATCTGTATATACCCACACACAAAAGAGAAACAAGAAAATAGAGAAGAAACTGAGAGAGAGAACGATGAAGACGCAAGTGACTATTGTAGCGGCTCTTATGATTCTGGTGGCTTTGTCTTCCACCTTGGATATGGTGACAATAACGGAGGCTCAAGTAAACTGCATCGATAGTTGCACCACCGGCTGCGTCAAGCCTACTCGTGAGTACTCTCTTCTTAATTAGTATCCCCATAGCATCCATTTAGGTAAACCCCTTTTAATTTTTTATATTTCCAGCAAAAGAGACGATTCGATGCCACCACGAGTGCGACAAAAAGTGCAGCCGAGGTAAAGTTACTATACTGTATAACTCTCTAGAAGAATAATGAGACCGGATCCCTACCGGTCACCTCTTTCATCCGTAAACGGTTGGTTAGCTAGGTTGTAGGATGCGATTAATCTACCATGTAACGTATATCAGTATTTTCTATCCATGAAGCTAATTGATACCTTGTTTCTCTACTATGATCATGAGTATAAGTTAATGTTTTGCAACTGAATTTACCAAAGGGAAACTCGGAACTGATATTGATGTACGTTTGTAATTACAGGTGGTAAAGGGGGAAGTGAGACTGGTGCTTAAACTTTATTTCACTAAGGTCCATAAAGATTATGTTGTAATCTCGTAATCGTATCTCTCTAAAATGTAGTAATGCATATTGTACCAATAAATCAAGTGGTTGAGTTCATTCCTGAGCTAAAATGGTAAAGTTTGTCCTATGGGTCAAATCCTTCCACGGACTATGGGCCTCCTTGTCGGCTTTCTTAATAGTCTATGTAAACGCTCTAAACTCTAAAGGCAACATTATAAGGTTTTCTACATGCTCCTGGGATTAAACTTAACATTAACATCTAATCTAGCTCGGTTACTAAAACATAAAAAAATAACAGCTACAGTGTTTGACTGGATGCTTCCTAGTTGTCTTAACTCTCATATGTATATATTTATTTATATTGCAAACCGAACCAACGGTCTATAATAACTGTAGTCTGTAGCCAGTTTGCAGTATACAACTTAATATACATGTTAGAATTACGTCTAACTCACGTTTTGTCTTCTGTTCAGTAGAGGTCCTGGCAGGAAGCATACCAAGCACCAGCTTCCAGCCCACTAAAAAAACTTGAAAAATCAGCCTTTTTTAGAACAAACCACTGGCATATATGTTACTATAGTTACATTAAGTATATGAAAAATTGCTTTTGGTCATTGCCATGTCAGGACCGGGACTGCTTCTGCTTCTGTTTCTCCATTAATCAGATACAATCATACAACTCTAGGGTTGGCCAAGCCGAAAGGTTCATGGCCCACTTCCAAATTTATAGGCTTAGGGTCCATTTTAAAATATACAAAATCACTTCAAGAAATAGACCTAAAAATGTTTTCCAAGTATCATCAAAACTTCAATTTTGTAACTAGAATATGAGATCAAATTAAGCAACAACGTACGACTTAGCCGTATATTTGAATGGTAGATGGTTAGCTATGTTGGTCAAGAAGAGATAATGAGTTCCACCACTCCACTATAAATAAACTTATACTCCTAAACAAACTTAGGTTTTGGAATCTAACACAATGCCTTAAATAGTAATCTAAATCAAAAAAGTTTGGCCCACAAAATACTAGAGTGATCCAAGGAAAAAAGGATTAGATACGTGATTTTTGGCTATGCAGAAGGATATATATCCCTGATCGATCAAGGCAAAGTGGCAAACTGATCTTGAGGATCAGATATTGTTAGACGCATTGCGTATGGGAGTCTTCAGAATGATCTTGGAGCTTCAAATTGCTTCTTGGATGCTGGCCTGACTGGTTTTTTATAGAACTGTTTATTGGAAAATAATTAATCCAATATCGGTAAACCCGTGAACCAGATTCTGATTCAAATTTGGAAAAACTCTAGAGGAGAGTCAATAATGCCAAAACATCCTCCTATTATATAGTTGTTGATAGACTAAAAGTACCAACTCTTAACAAATAATTATTTATATCCTTTTATTTGAAGACTAAGATACTCATAGTTTATTTTTAGACTAAGATATTTTTATGTGGAGAACTATTTAAATCAACAATGTTTTGTTTTCAATGATAAGACTCCAAGTTCAACGGTGTTAATATCACTTTTATTAAAACAATTTGATTAAAAAGTATATAACAAACAAACAAAGAAAAAAGAATATGTAAAAAGTCAACATTATCGTTGGGTCTTTGCTTGATGCAAGGCGTAGGTCATGCGGCCTTGTGGACAATAATGCTTCAAAATGTCCACTTATTACAATTTCATTGATTTCACTCTCTCTCTTAAAGAAATACAAGTATTATTAAAAAATTCTCATATAAATTCGATATAATAAAATCCAGAGAAGAAGCATTTGAGAGTATAATCCAATTAAAAGTTAAAACTTTTTATTATTTAATTATTTCCTTGCTGTCTCGTGAATGAACTATTAAAGAGAAAAATCAAGAAAAGCTCCTGAGTACTGGAAAAGAAGAAGAAGACTTTATCTCTTTTTTTTGTGTGTGTGGTTCTTTGACTTTTCTGGGTTCTTTTGTTTTAGTTTTAGGCTCCTACGGATCTGCTTAAATCCTTGTGATCTTGTTTCTTGTTTAGATTCTGTTCAACTATTGCTTAGCTTCTTGATTTGGTCGGAGAAGCTTTCAAGAAGGTTTGGTGGTTCAAGATTTAAGCTCCTCGTCTGAAAGGTTCATCCTTTACCCTTCTTCTTCTGTCTTTTTTTGTATGTTCTTGTATGCACTGATATTATTATATATGTTCTAACCTTAAATCACTGGTTCTTGGTATTGAGTTTCTTGTAACAGTTTCATCCGAAAATTAACTAAAATCTTGACTTTATAGGAAATAAATCAGATGAGTTTTTGTATAGTTTCCAGATTGAATTTATGTTACAGATGAATCGGTTTCATGTGATCTGGATTTAGCATTTGGTGAATTGAAGTCAGATTCGCTTTGATTAACTATTATTTGTCATAAAGAAAAAAGGTTCATGGTTGATTAAAAAGCTGGCTATGTTGAGGACTATGGCCTAGTTTCTTTATTGGGCATGCGATTAGTTATCTTTTTCTTTCCCAAAGCTGTAGCCAGTCTCCTTTCTCTTTTGCCTCTTACTTTTTTTTATTTCTTACTTATTAAGGAGAGGTGACTCAGATTTTATTTTCTTTCTTATGGGCAGCTAAGTGGAATCTCACATCTCAAATCTGAACCTCTCTTTGTTGGATTCAAGCACTTCTTGTTATAAGCAAAGGGTTTGATAAGGTGAGAAAATGTCGTTTAGGAGCATTGTTCAAGATTTGAGAGATGGGCTTGGGAGCTTGTCTAGGAGGAGTTTTGATTTCAGGCTTCATCACAAAGGGAAGTCTCACGGCTCTTCCTTCCGTGAGTATTCCTCTTCCCTTGACCTCTCGCCTCTGATAGTTCAGACAAGCAGATGGGCTAATCTTCCTCCGGAGCTACTCTTGGATGTGATCAAAAGATTAGAGGAGAGTGAGAGTAACTGGCCTGCAAGAAAACACGTGGTCGCTTGTGCTTCTGTGTGTCGGTCTTGGAGAGCTATGTGCCAAGAGATTGTCCTATGTCCTGAGATCTGTGGGAAACTCACTTTCCCAGTTTCACTCAAACAGGTTCGTTTTTGTGTCCTGTAAGAATGATCTTGTTAAGTTCAAACGACTAGTGAATAAGTTTATGTTTTACTGTTGTTGATTGTTTTGCAGCCGGGGCCTCGTGATGCAATGATTCAGTGTTTCATCAAAAGGGATAAATCAAAGCTAACATTCCATCTTTTTCTTTGTTTAAGTCCTGGTAAGTAAGCTTTGATTGTTAGGACATAGCCCTGCTTGTGTCTGGGATTCACTAAAACACAAGTTAAACTATGTTTGTTTTTTAAAATGTTTCAGCTTTAATAGTGGAGAATGGGAAGTTTCTTCTTTCAGCTAAACGAACTCGTAGAACTACTCGGACCGAGTACATTATCTCCATGGATGCTGAAAACATCTCAAGATCTAGTAACTCTTACCTCGGAAAGCTCAGGTTCGGGTCTGAATCTTTGCCATCTTAATTAAGTGTGATTCCCATTCATATGTTTCCTTCTTTCTTTTCAGATCAAACTTTCTTGGGACGAAGTTCTTGGTGTACGATACACAACCACCACCAAACACATCTTCATCATCTTCTTCTTCTAGTGCACTTATCACTGACCGAACAAGCAGAAGCAGGTTTCACTCAAGGAGAGTCTCCCCTAAAGTCCCATCCGGAAGCTACAACATTGCTCAAATCACGTACGAGCTCAACGTGTTGGGCACACGCGGGCCAAGGAGGATGCACTGCATCATGAACTCCATCCCAACTTCATCTCTCGAACCTGGAGGCTCGGTTCCTAACCAACCTGAGAAACTCCTCCCTCCTCCACCGCGCTCTTTCGACGACTCGTTCCGCAGCAACATCTCCTTCTCCAAGTCATCGTTCGACCACCGCTCAGTAGACTTCAGCAGCTCTAGGTTCTCGGAGATGGGAGTGTCCTGCGAGGAAGATCAAGAAGAGACGAGTTTCAAACCGTTGGTTTTAAAGAACAAGCAGCCTAGGTGGCACGAGCAGTTGCAGTGCTGGTGTCTGAACTTCCGTGGACGCGTGACGGTCGCGTCGGTTAAGAACTTCCAGCTTGTGGCCGTGAGACAGCCGCTGCCGACGCAAGTGGCAGGCGGCTCAGCACCACCGGCTCCTCCAGAGCAAGATAAAGTGATTCTCCAGTTTGGTAAAGTGGGGAAGGATATGTTCACGATGGATTATAGGTATCCATTGTCAGCGTTTCAAGCGTTTGCCATTTGCTTAAGCAGCTTTGACACCAAGCTTGCTTGTGAATAAAGAAGAAGCATTCATCATCTCCTTTCTCCTAAACATTCCTGCTAATCTGTGTCTCTCTTTATCTATGCCTTTTGGTTTCTTTTGGCAAACTCATTTTGTCTCAGTACTCAGTTGTTACTGTGGTGAACACCCGCCGGCTACTATTAACCTCTTCCTGAAAACATTTAGGGATTCAATTCGAAGTGATTCAGAGTGGTTTGATTTTTTTAACTGGTTTTAAAATGAATTTAGGTGAATTTGAGAATTTGATTTTTTTTTTTGTTAAACCATTCTAAGATCTTATACATAATTTTTTTTTATAATTGATTAGTCTCACTCAATTAAATATTTTCTGTTATAAAATAACTTACAAATTGATTGTATCAGAAGTTTTTAATAAAGATGAAATCTTATACTTGTAAATTGGGGTGTGCAGTCTGGTGGTGATTAACTTCACTTTTGTAGGGCCACAATACTCATATATAATTCAAAAAAAAAATTTTATACCTGTAGAAAGAAAATAATACTGATACAAATATAAGAGTCAGTTACACTATGAAACACTTTCTCTCTTTATCTTATACTCAGAGACACATTGAACATTTGAAACATTTTTTCTTGTCATGTAGTACATAGTTTAACAACAATACCCCTGTTGAGAGTTGGCAGTTTGGTATTCTAATATGTGATACCGGTTCGGTTTGATTCTTATTTCTAAGATGCATTGTTGTGTCAGATTTATTAATATAAATGTTTTAATGTTTACCATGTTTTTATCAAAAGTTTTTGGTTTCTTTCAACAATTTTTATTTGTTATTATCTTGGATTATGGTAACTAAATTTCATAGATGAATTGTTGTGACAGTAAATTGTTGTGACAGTAAATTGTATTTCTTTTTTTTCTATGTTTCTAATATGTATATATTTATTTTGATATTCTAATTTTTATAAATTTAATATTGAATTATGGAGACAATATTTTTTTTAACAGTGGTTTTGTAGACATCCATGGCTGCTTGCATAAGATCATCAACGATGCGGTAGGTGATTACTGACATGTGAGGTGCGGGATCACCATAAGAATGTAATTCCATAAACTTCACGTGGAGAGGTGGAGTAGTCTGAGTTTACAGGATAGTGGTGTGTTTGAAAGGGAATCATGGATGAGCATAGTGTGTTCGGGGTTGATCTGGATGGGATTGTTGTGGACAGGTGGGGTGTGGACATGAGAGTTGTGGACAGGTGAAACGTGTTCAACGGAATTGTGTACGAGGGACGTGTGTACTGGAGAGCTGTGTGTGGGGGAGCTGTGTGTCGGAGAGTTGTAGAGTGTGGAACAAAGTTGTCTTGTTGAGTGAAGTGGAGGTTTGGCAAACTTGGAAAAAAACCTCTGTGAGAAGCGGTTGTTGGGTTTGTTGTTTCCTACAAGATCACGCAAAACAAAAAAAAAATGAAATCACCAGAATACAAAATCAAATTGAAATCTTTATAAGATATGTGAACCTTGAGAATTTTATGATACACTTTCCAGATCTGAAGAAAATTTTTCAAATTTTAAAATTGTAATTTCAAAAATCTTCAAAACATAACTTCACAAATCGGAACAATACAGATCTTAAACAAAAAAATGAGGTTTGTGTGAGATTCTAGATGAAAAAGTCAAGGATTTCAAAGAAACAAACTTCACACTTAAAATCAAATTTCTGGGTAAAAACCTTAAAATGAAACTAAAAAGGTGAAATTGAATTTCTGGGTGAACTAAGAATGAAGCAAAACCCTATAAAAGAAACAACACACAGAGAAGGTTTGGACATAACAGGTGTAGATTAGGGAGAAACAAACCTTACATGTCTTGAATTAGAAGACGAATAATAGTTGTGCTTGATTCGGAAGATGAGAAACAGCAATGATCGATTCTGAAGACGAAGACGAAGACCGGTGGTGCTTAATTAAAAAAATTGATGCTTGATTAGGAAGACGACAATGGAAGAATAGGGTTTGAACAAAATCGCCGCAAAAGAAGGGAGAGCTGAGAAAGGCTGCGCGTTTCGAAATAGATAATAGAGTTGTGAGTTTATTGGTAATGATCTAAACCAAAATAATCTGACCGGTTTTGTTTTATTTAACTTCTATTGTATAAGGGTATTAGAGACATTGATTAGCTATAAAGGTTGCCACATGTTGAAAGTGTCTTGAGGTGTAAATCAAAAGACATAAAGTGTCCGAAGGAGTAAAAAATTCCAAATATAATAGCGAAAGTATATATTATAAGAGGGAAAAGATAATGTGGTAAGGTGTGAGTTACACATGATCGAAACTGATATATATAGAAGTAAAAAGTAAATTATTGTCAGTGTATAATGATGATGGGCTCCACTCAAATTTATTTCACACAATCGTTGAAATGATCGGTGCAGCTTTGGCTGACATCTTCATTTCTCAAAGTATACAACACTCTCCTTTAGAGACCAGTATCATTGTCTTCTTGGTTTGGTGTCTTTGTTGCCTTATTAATTTTTTTTTTTACGAAAATCCAGTGAACAAAACCATAGCAAAGTAAAAAAAATACAATTGCCTAAACTCTCTTTAGATTGAAGAGTTTTATAGATCTTGTAATTGTCACATTTCAGTATTATGGATATGCTTCGTGAACACGGAGGTAGGAAGTGATTTTGTGAAGAGATCCGCAACATTGTCACATGATCAGAGATACTTTACTTTAATTTCTTTATTCTTTTCCAGCTCTTGAGTGTTTGGAGGTATATGTTTGGTTCTATCGCTTTTCATATATACAATCTCATTCTTTTGAGTAACGCATGCCATTATCTTTATATAAAACTGTTGGGGTTGCATCTTCATTAATTTCACTTCTTGATTGGATATGTCGATTTATTGGTCTCAACCATACCCATTTTCTACTTGCTTCATGGAATGCAATAATTTCAGTATGATTTGAAGTAGTCACAAGTGTATGCTTCTGAGAATGCTAAGATATAACGGTGCCTTCGATTGTAAAACTATATCATGTTTGTTATTGATATTTTTGTTGATCTGACAAATAACTTGCATGTGCAAAACGAATCATTTGACCCTTCAAAATTTTAGGATAAAACATATTTAAATCAACAGTCCCATTGAATGTAATGATAGACATGTTTAATTCCATTCCAATGTCTCCGTGTAAGGGACGAACTGAATCTTTCCAAAAAGATTGATGGTGAATGACATATCAGGTCGAGTACAATTTGAATTCAAATCTATAGATATGTATATACGTTCCTTGGTTTTAGAATTCATGTCATCATTTGCATCATATGTTGCACTGTAATAATATTAAGTAATGATAAGGAAATAGGATAGACCACCTAGAAACAAGTATCTGAAGTTTTTAGCACTTTGGTATGTTGAATATATACAATTTTTAGGACCAAAGTCTAAATAAACAAAAAAACAAATAATACTAACATTTATTGGAGTTGGGATTTGAGAAAGTTTTGGGATTTTAAAATTTAGTGGAATTTTAGAGAGTTTTGTTGAGATCAAGGATTTTGATGGACATTTTAAAAAGGAATTTGGTAGGATTTGGTAAGATCTTTCTTAGGGGGGGGGGGGGGGGTTATTGGAAGGTAAATTTTAAAGGAATTAAAGAATTTAGAGAGTCCATTGTTATTGGTTTATGAATTCTTAAAATCTTATTAGAATCTTTTGTTATTGGTTTATGGACTTTTAAATTCTATGGAAATCTCTTGTTATTCAAAAAGTTTGGTTTTTATTGACTTTGTAATTCTATTAAACTCTTTTGTTATTGGGACATAAATTCTCTCATGTTTTACTCATAACTCTCAACATTACAAATATCACATATATCCATAAGATTCTAAAAGTCTATATAACAAAAACACAAATATACAAACACAACAATTTTTTTTAACATTTTATTGTCAATTGAAAGATAATTATTGTAAATAGAAAATTAAAGAAAAAAAAATTATCAAAAATAACATTTAAAAAAAATCTTTCATGAAATATATCTATTTGATATTAAATAGGTTGATGTTAACAACTTTATAACATAATAGGTGGATGTCAAAATATTAAAAATGAAAACATTAATTTTAATATCAAATAGTTATATTTCATGAAAGAACTTTTTTTAAAAATAATAGAAAGATAAGTTTGGAAAGAAAATTATATATGGAAATTTGTAATAGTCAATAATAATCAATGACAATTTATACAATCATTGGGTAAGAATTCATCAAATCTACTCAACTTTTAAAAATATATTAACTCTTAAAATTTTCAAACTCCACACAAATTCTATTTTCAATAGGCCCCCCTTAGATAATTTAATAATTATTTAACCATTAAACTAGAAAAAAAGAGGATCAAAGTCGATGGTGTGAGAAGGTTTTGTGCCAGATATCAACACTTACAACACATTGATATATGGTTCTGTTAGAGAATAAAACATAAGCAGAGCTTTTGGTTTGATGAAGAAGATGGAGGATAAGCAAGAGGGGATAGTGCTTGATGTTTTCACGTACAATTTGATCTTACAAGGGTTTTGTAAACAAAATCAGATGAAAAAAGCTGAGGCTGTATTGAGGAAGATGATTGAGAAAGGTGTGAATCCTTGCAAGTCAATGTATATTTGTTTGTATGATCAATCGATTTGTTTCTAAAGATAACTTAACTGAGACATTTCTGTTTCATGATGAGATGTTGCAGAGATGATTCTTCCATGATGACCAATTCTAGTTTAGTTTCTTGCTCAATTATTTTTGTTGTTGTTAACTGCAACTCAGAAATTGTCCCCCTCTACTCTATAACTTTCTCATGTTATTGATACAAATAATAAGTGCTAGCAAGTCATCAAACTACAAAAAAACGTGTTTGTGGTTTACTGCACACCAAGCCCATAAACGGCAGCTTGAAACAACTAAGAGATTTTGTATAAGTTCATGGCTCGTAGAGAATAAAAACATAAGCAGAGCTTTTGTATAAGTTCATGGCTCATAGTTTCCAGAGTTCAAGGCTCATAGTTTCCAAAGTTCTCCAAGCTCTGATTGGACAACACCACTTAATCCATTGCTAGACAGATGTAAACCATACATATAATCAATTGTTCCTCTACTGAACCCAGATTCTTCAGTAAAAGAATTATACTTTGATTTGCTGGAAACTGGATTTCTGAAAGGATGGTTGAGAAGGTGTCAATCACAGATCATCATCTTCTCGCCGAAAGCAATCAATGATGGTGAGAAAAGTTTGTGAATTGATTATTTTTTTCATCTCAGTTAAGTTTTGTCGTAAAGATGAAATAATTGTTTTTTTTTTGATATTCCATCTCTTTAAATGGCATTTGTTTTATTGAATTGAAAGGGTAAAAGAAAGTTTCTAATGATCAAAAATAGATTTGGATGAATCTCATTGAAAAAATCCATATTTTCCAATAAGGGGTGATTTTATAGGATTCTTATAAATGATGTATCCAATAAGAGGGGATTTGTTAAACTTTTTATAAATACCTAATCCAATAAGGAAAGATTTATCAAAATCCTAAAACATTATGAAATCCCTTGTCCAATAAGGCCCACTTAGTGTCCTTCATCTTAATAACTGATAGTGTTATTGAAGCTCCAACCTCACATTCTTCTTACCAATGTATTTTATAACTTTCTTAAAAATTAATTGGCAATAAACATACATTATATATCCTTTAATAAGTTAATCAGATAATTCAAACTTATTTGTAAGATATGAAAAAAAACTCTGGCTTATAAACCATAGCTATTGGACTGGCTTTTCATACGTGTAAGAGCATCCTTGATTCCATATTATAATTTACTTCAAAATGGACTGAAGTAAGAAAATAGTTCTAACTCCATTCTATTTTTCAATTCCACAATAGAATAAATATAGAACATCCACTCTATAATTGATTTGACACATATTTACATAAGTAAATTAATTATTTACTTTTTTCATCACTTTTCAGTCCAAAAATGAAGTATGCATGGTTAGAATAAATTCAATTCAATTATCAAATCACTTTATTTTAAAAGGAAAAACAAAATATTACATTGGAGATACTATAATAACAACTTGCCTCTTCCAAAATTCTATATTTCCAATTTGTTTGCCATCTAACTTTAACCGAAACACTACATATCTTCTGAATTACTTTAAACAGATACATAATTAACTTATTCATATGATCTTCAAATTTTAAGTTTTGAATGTAATAGTTTATTATTTTGTTTAGTGTAATAATTATTAAGATGTAAAAATTTTCTTACAGTAATTTAAATCATATTACCTCTTTCTTCTTGCCTTTTTGTTTAATAAAACATAGTTGTGATCTCTAGCACTTGCTCAAGAGAAATGAGACACCAGAACTATAATTTGATCAATCATATTTTATTTCATGAGTCAATTAGCTCAATACACATGAAAAATGTCAATATTAGCTATATACCCAAGACCAGAAGAAAAATATTGTTTTACGTAGCCAAATTACTCTGTTGCCCTTTTAATAAAGATCAGATTTTTTAAGGACAATAGAGTTGGAGCTAATAAAAAGAAAAGAAAAAAAAAACGCAGGGAGAGGAGCTCGGGGTGGCTGAAGACGATGTTGTGGCGGAGCTGTGCGTCAAGGAGGCGGAGCGGTGGAGGCTGGTACTCGATCGCATGCATTCTTTGTAGGTGACAATGATTGAGTGGTTGTGGTGATGAAACTTGAAGGGAAGAAGAACATAGAGAAGATGGGTTGTGGGATAGGGATACCATAGTCATTAAATTTTTTATACAGTGCTTAACAGTGTCAAATGGTATATTGCTAATTAAGCAATAATGTTTGTGTATACAATGCAAATTTCCTTATTTCATTACAAGATTACCAAAAAATAAAAATTAAGTCTGCCAATCCACGTACTACCACGATATTGTTGACAAGTTAGAACCTCTTTTGAAAAGACGCATATTGTTTTACGAGTAAGCAATACTTATTAGTAGATATAACCTCTTTTGTTTTATAGTAACTCAAATTATCTCCTGCACGTAAAACATAACTACACTAGTTATAACGTCCATATCATATGTGACTTGTAAAAGGTTAAACTTAAAGAGCAGAGATCTATTTCGTAACAATACCGAATACCTAATTGATTCATTAGTTCTACCTATATAAATACCCCTTCACGTATGCTTCTTTGCCACACACAGCCAAAACCATTCTAGAAAAAAAATCAAAAATAGAAAAAAAAAACAAATGGCGAAATCACATGTTTTTCTCATCTCTATACTCCTCATTGCATTACGCTCCCCCCCTTCCCATGGCCTGACCATTCTTGGCTACTTTATACGGGGAGTAATAATTGACGGTGCCGTATATTGTAATCTTAACGGAGAGCCTAACCCTGTGTCCAATGCCACTGTTTACTTAACTTGTGCCGGCTCAACCCTCAGCCTAGGTGAAGCACTGACCGATATAAATGGTCTGTTTAGAATAGTGCTCGGCTACTTTGCAACAATTTTGTTTAACTCTAGTTTCTGCGGTCTCGGATTTACTCTTCCTGCTGGAACTTGTGGTATTGCTGCACCGGACACCGTCCTCTCTACCCCATTAAATCTGGTCGGCGTCATCCACAACAATACCATAAACACCGCTCTCTATTCGGCCAAACTGTTCATAAATTCCACTGGCTAGGAACATTACCTGCAAAATTATATTATGATAGAAACTCTTCAAAGTCGAATCTTTCCATCTCCTGTCCGTTGAATTTCTTATGTAATTAATCTAAAGCTATTTTCTTTTTCTAGAATGTTATTGTGTCACCTATCACTTTCGAAATATATCTGAAATCTTCTTTAGCTAATAATAAAAGTCAACATCTACGTACGTCGGAAATCCAAAATGTAAAATAAACATTTGAAATATAAAGAATAGCACAAATCTAAAAGTCTAAAATAAAGAATAACACAAAAGCTCAATAACGATAAAAACCATAAGCCCAAACGTTCAAAAGCACTGGTCCAATATAATCAGTTACTAGATGTTTTCTTATACCATATGCGGTAAGAAATTTTCCAAAATTTAATTTATATTTAAAAATAAAGTTTATTAAATATTATAGATTTTATTATTTTTACCAATATTTAGATATAGATTTGATTTAGTTAAATATTGAATTAAGATAAAACAATTTTTTTATTAAAAACATTGAAGAAGATATATGTATATATTTAAATTATAATCTTAGATCGTATTTTTTATCTATTTATATTAGTTAAATATACTAAATCAATTTATATTAATCACAAATTAGATCAATTTGTATAAAACTAAAAATGATATAAAATTGTATAATTATATTTAAACTAAGCAATATTCATAAAATTTGTAGATATATAAGAAACTAATGATTTTATGTTTAGATATCTATTTTTTTTTAAATGTAGTAATTTCAAAAGCCTTAATAATCAAATTGTATAACATTTCGAAAATTGTAATTTTAGATATGAATATATTTATTTTATAAATGACGTATGAGATATTATCATATTTAAAAAAGTTTACCAAAAATAAATATCAATGTTAAATGTAATGTACGAGTTATTATCATATCCTAAAAAGTTTACCATAAATATAATCAACAATAAATAGAATAATATATGTCATATTTTTCTAGAAGCATGTCATCATTTTTTTTATGAAACTGATTGTAGAGAAGACATGTGGTATTCATAAAATTTATAGATATATAAGAAACTAATGATTTTACGTTTAAATATCTATTTTTTTAAATGTAGCAATTTCGAAAGCTTTGATAATCAAATTGTATAACATTTTGAAATTTGTAATTTTATAGATGACGTATGAGATATTACCATATTTAAAAATTTTACCAAAAATAAATATCAATATTAAATGTAATGTATAAGTTATTACTATATCCTAAAAAGTTTACCAAAATCATAATAAAAAATAAATGGAATAATCCATGTCATATTTTTTTGGAAACCATGTCATTATTGTTTTGTGAAACTGATTGTAGAGAAGACATGTGGCAAAATCATTTCTCAAATAATATATAGGGGATGTCCATCGGTCTCATCTAAACGAAGGAAGTGAGGAAGGTTGAGCGACGGGGAAATCACTCACGCTGAGGTATGAAATGCTAAAACGCAAACCACTGACTCATTTCATACCACTATGACTGTGTAGGCTTAGCTCTAATACGAAAAAAACAAGCTTGTGGCCGTGAGACAGCCGTGAGACAGCCGCTGCCGACGCAAGTGGCAGGCGGCTCAGCACCACCGGCTCCTCCAGAGCAAGAAAAAGTGATTCTCCAGTTTGGTAAAGTGGGGAAGGATATGTTCACGATGGATTATAGGTATCCGTTGTCGGCGTTTCAAGTGTTTTCCATTTGCTTAAGCAGCTTTGACACCAAGCTTGCTTGTGAATAAAGAAGAAGCATTCATCATCTCCTTCTCCTAAACATTCATGCTAATCTTTGTCTCTCTTTATCTCTATGCCTTTTGGTTTCTTTTGGCAAACTCATTTTGTCTCGGTACTCGGTTGTTACTGTGGTGAGAACCAGACGTCTACTAGTAACCTCTTCTTATCATTTGAAAACGTTTAGGGATTAAATCTGAAATTTGAAAGTGAGTCCAAGTGGTATGATTTATAATGAGTTTTAATATGATTTAGAATGGATTTGAAAATTTGATATGATTTTTGTTAAACATTCTAAAATTATATATATAATTTATTTATAATAAAAAAACTCTACTTAAACACTAGAAACTTTTGAAGTATTTTAAAATTTATAACAAAATTCTTCTTAATAACAGTGAATAAATACTATATGAAATGACAATTCAATAACATTGAACTGTAAATAACTTTTAAAAATTTATGTTTGAAAAATAATAAATTTACCTTTTTAATATAAATCACCTCAAACTATCCTAGTTGAATACACCCCTTTTAATGTGCAATCTTAACTAAGTTTACACACTAATTGCTTTGAAGAAAGGCGGAGCAGCCAAACCTCACATACCGAGAATCATTGTAGAGAAGAATATGATACAACTTTAGCTCGACGAACATAAAGAGCCAAATATGTTGTACTTTCTGTGTTTTTTGCGATCTTAAAACATGTGACCAAACCCGTCCCGTAGCGGACTTTTCCACGGGACGATCATACAATCAATCCCAAAATCAGTTCAAGTCTATCAGTTTAACACCATTCAATCATACAATGAATCCATGAATCAGAATAAGCTCGTTTGGTACAAGCAGAAGAATAACAATATGGCATAAGTTAAAGCCATGAGAACTAGCAGAACCAGTTGAGATTAAATGTATGCCTGCTCTAAGTGTAAGCGATGCATGAGTTTTGCTAGCTAACAGAACCAGGTGAGATTTAATATTTACAGCTCATATGAACCTTAACTTACTTACTACATGGGTTCACCAAATGATGATGATTTATCGTCATCTATCTTTTTTTTAATGAATGTTGAATTTATTCGAATTTAAAAAAAAACTTTTTTACAATGAATGCAAAATCTGTTTGTAACAAGTTTATTATAAGATTTACAAAGATCTTCTATTTCAAAAGATAAAATAAAATCTACAATTCCTGCTGCCTCGAAGCGAGTCGATCCGGTTGCGAATTTGCTTGTCAATGAAACTAGTAAGGTGAGCTTGGTCACGGGATGGTTCCTCGTGCTTCCTACCATTCCTCTCTCGCCACAAAGAGTGTACCGTAGCTTGGAAAGCTTAATGAAGCAAGAACAGAGAAGTGCTGTTCAAGGTCGTGTCCACCAAGAAGGACAGGATATTGCTCCAGATGGTGGTATACCTTGACCCCATCAACTTGTGAACTAGGTTGCTCCAGACGCCTGCAGAATAATTACAGCTGAAGAAGAGATGGTCTCTCGACTCAGTTGCATTCTTACACAGAGGGCACATTGCATCCACCTGCGGATTCCATTTTTTCAGACGGTCACCTGCGGCAAGACGATCATGCACTGAAATCCAAACCATAGCAGAGTAATTTGGGGTGGCAGCAGAGAACCAAACACCCCGAAACCATAACACTTTAGGAGATAGCTCTCTTGTGATGTTCCATGTTTGAGTAGTACTGAAAGCTTCCTTAAAGACGACATTTGTTCCTTTCCACATTCGAACATCAGTGTCTTGTGTAAGACCTTATGCTCAAAGTTTTAATATCTCATTCTCTATTTGGGTGAGAATGCTTACTCGATGCCTTCTGATTCTATATTTCTTGACAGCCCTCTCTACTGAATCGTCATTATGTATACCCATATCAATGCACCCTCGCATCCCTGTCAAGTCTATAAGTCTTCCCATATGCGACCAGATGTCATACCAGAAAGAAACAGTAGTTCCACTACGCACCTCCACCATTGTTAAGTTATGTACTTTGTCTCGATACTTGAGTATCTTTTTCCATAGCCAAGACCCAAGAGAGCTTTTCGAGTTTGTGTTCCAGAAGGAGCCTTTGCGAATCAAATAATGGTGAATCCATCGAAGCCATAGTGAGTTATAAGAAACTATTCTCCATATCAGCTTCAAAGTACTGACTTTATTCATCTCTTCCAATGAACGTAGACCAAGTCCGTCTTCCTCCTTGGGTTTACATACATCAAACCATGCTATCTTAGCCTTGTTTGTGTTTAGTGCAGGTTCAGACCATAAAAAAACACAACTGGTCAATCTCTTCAATACATTGCTTTGGTAACTTGAATACTGACATCCAGAAGTTGACCAAACTATGTATAACCGAGGCAATCAATTGTAATCGTCCTGCTAGAGATAAATGTCGAGCCGTCCAAGAGGTGAGACGCTTTCTAACTCGTTTGGCCCGAGGACTGTATTCGTTAGCCGACATCCGCTTTGATAGCAGAGGTAAGCCTGGATATCTCACCGGTAGAGAACCCGATTTGAATGGGAAGTGAGTAAGAATTTCAGCCTGAGTTCCTTCCTCCATCCCAGCTATGAATATTGTCGATTTTTCAAGACTTATCTTTAGCCCCGATATCCCAGAAAAATCTTCAAACACCTTCAGAGTTCTATCGATATAATCTTTTTTCCCATCTGAGAATACTAACATATCATCAACAAAACATAAATGGGTGATCTCCAGGTCCTTACAGTAGGGGTGATAGCCAAGCTTTCTGTCCTTTGCTGCCTTATCCAGAAGCCTTGAGAGAACTTGCATACTGATCACAAATAAATAAAGAGATAAAGAGTAACCCTGGCGAAGCCCTCTCCCACTCTGAAAATATTCAGCTAACTCACCATTTGTCTGAACAGAGAAGGAGGCGAGTTCAATACATTTCTGAATCTACAAAACAAACCGGCCAGTGACCTTTGTTGCTTTGAGAGTAGAGAGTATGAATGGCCACTGCACTGAATCGAAGGCCTTTGAGATATCTATCTTTACTGCACATCGAGGAGAGACTGTACTCTTGTGAATCGTCATCTATCTTAACCTGCACCAATAATAAGACAAGAGTAAAAGAGCAGCATGGTTGAAGCAAATTAAGAAGTAAATCGAGGGTAAGAAGAATCTGGATAGAGAGAAAGAATCTTCTAGTGTAAAGATAAGACAGTGAGACACAGACCTCATGCTAAAAAAATTGGGGCAAAGTTCGACTGTTGATGTCTTTTGGTTCACAACTTTTTTCCAGCCTCATCACTACAGAATCCAAAACGTTTTGATTCATAACTAAAATGCCTTCATTCCCTAGATATGTTAGTATTAAAATCAATGAGCAGAGTATTACTCTCACTACCACATTATGGAACATATTCTATAAATATAATTAACAATAGTCAGCTGTTTTATCAAATGGTTAAGAACAGTTAAATAGGAACAAAGGTATAATTTTCAAGACTAAAGCCTATTCATTTGGTTTGTGTTTCTACACTTAAGAGTGGCAGGTGGCCGAGAAAAGGTACAGCTGATAGTTGCGTAGCCATAGGCTCTGGAAGAGGACAAGGGATAATGTGCTGGGTTAGCTCTGGGTTGACACTAAAACCCGGTGACATAGCTTGAATGAACCATATTTAGGTGTACCTTCTTCTTAACGTTCTGTACGTCGAAAAGATGACATAGCGTGGAGATATGTAACAGAACGCACTGAGCAGAATTAAAAGAGAACTTTGATTTGTGACTTTTGTCGGAAAGTGAGCAGAGGTGGAGGCATTAACAGAATGAAACAGCATTTAGCTGGGGTAAGAGGAAAATGAAGACAAAAATAAGGAGAAGAGAGGAATACCACTTGATGATACAAACATCATTGCTGATATGAAAGCTGATGGACAAGGCATTCATTCTCAGCCATCTGTTACTCAAACTAAAAAGAGAAACATAATTGGGGATCTACATGATTTTTCAAAACAGGTTTGAGTGATCCTACTCAACCAAATATAAAGACATCTATACAAAGCAAGGAAAAGGTGCATTATGCTGATATGGCTGTTACTTTATAGTTTTATGAGGCCTGCATTCCCATGAACACTGTTAACTCTCCATTCTTTCAAGTTATGCTAAAAAAGCTGCTAGTTTAGGACATGGATATAATGGTCCTTTATAGCATGCTTTGTGTGTTGGTTATTTTTTTAATTATACAAAGATATCTTTACCCTCACATAAGTGGGTCCAGACTAGCTACATATTTGCAGCCTGCATTATCGGTCCATGTGTCGGTCCCTGATTTCTGGTGATGCCAAAATATTATTTTCCCAATGGCCAACACGCATGTTGGTTATTAAGAGATGCAAAGAAAAAACAGTCATTTAGAAGTATTTTGGGATCTTAACAAATATTTTTTTTTTTAAAGACGAATGACTAGAAACCTAAATTTACTTCGGGATCTTAACAAATATTAATTTTTTCACCATCAACAAAAATTAATTAAGTATAATTTAATTATGTACAAAAATTGTGAACACAATTAAACAAAAATATAAAATTAATTTCAAAGATCTCGTAAACAATCTCCATTTGTATGTTTATTTACATTTATATTAATATAATATATTACTTATGTATCATATCCTATAACAAACATGATTTTAAAGATTTGGTCAAGCAAAATTTTTAGATTTCTATCTTTATTCTTGTTTTCAGGATAAACTTATTATATTGATGATTCCCTCAAACAAAATCATAAGAACATGATAAATAAGTAAAATATCTAAAATTATTGAAAATGGGACAAATAAACAATATTATTAAAGTTATATTGATTATTCCTAAAATCATGGAGGTTGTGACAAATAAACAAAACTACTTTTAGAAACTATTGATTATCTTAAAATCATGGAGAACGATTTAGCAGATATTATTATTTTAACATCAACAAATATTAATTATTATGTATAGTTTAACTGCGTACACAGTTAATTAATACTATAAAACTAACTTCAAGAGATCTCATAAACATTATCAAAACATTTGTATGTTTATTTACTTTTATATTCTATAATATATTTCTTAATAAATTTAGGATCTAGTTAAAATATATATATATATATATATATATATATATATATATATATATATATATATATATATATATATATATATATATATATATATATATATATATATATATATATATATATATATATATATATATATATATATAAATTTAGATTTTTAGAAGAAACTTTAGGTTATAGATAATTTTGTTTGTCTTATAGCTACAGATTTATATTCTGATAAAGATGAAGATCATGTAAACTGGAATCAAGTATAATATTATTTCATTATAAGAAACAATAAATGACCTATTTAAAATATCCTAATACTATAAAACATAATCCAAATATTCTATAAAAATAATATTTAAAGACTGCTTCAAGCAAAAAAATTAATATGATATAATATATATACAAAATATTTTTTGAAGATATATTTTTAAAATTATGTTCTAATTTTAGTTCTACTTATTAAATTACTTATAGATGTAACAAGGATACAATATGTGTTATACTTATAATATATGAAATTACCCTGACATCACATAGAGTTATTGGTATTATTTTTTGAGAATTATGAAGATCTTCAAGTTTGAATACATACAGTGACGTCCAGTTCATTATGTATAGTTAATTTTTATTGAAAAAGAGTGAAACACAATAATTAAGTTACTGTTTAATCAAAACAAAATAAAAAAAATTTGTCTTAATTTGGATCAATTCTTCACAATATCAAATTTTCAAATCTAACCATGCAAAAACGCCTCTCACAGGTCTTTATAATTCTTTTTCATGATCACCTTCTATAGATATGTTGGTTCGTTTTTTGTTTTTCTTAACAATCAAAAATATGTAATAAATCCCCAAAAAAAACAAAAAGCATGTAAGAAATATAAGAGTTACATTCACTCCAGCTCTTCAACTTTGCATTATGTAAGGCTTCTTAATTATTATATTTGTGAGATACATTCACGTACAGGGTACTAGCATCCTGTTGCTTTGCTTATATTGGTCGTACTCGGATGAATTTTCTTTCAGAAAATTGCTATATATTAAACCTGGTGTAGCCATGACCAGAGACCTTGAGGAGAAGCTGAGTGACACTGATGAGGAGACTACTAATGAGGAGAACCAAGACCAGAACCAGAACCAGAGAGAGATACCAGTAGAACCAGCAAGTGTGTGGATTGGACCAGTGACTAGATCAAGGCTGAAAGCACAAGAGGAGAGGCTCCATGACTTAGCCAAATTCATGGGAGCTGGTCTAAAAGAAGATAACCAAGACAAACCAGCATGTTGGTTCAATCTAATCAAATTGTAATGTTTCTGGTTAATGGGCTTTTCATTTAATTTAAACCAGAAACAATTAAACTAAGTTTTGGATAGAATTAGGATTAGTAAACCAATTTTAATTGGGATTATGAGGGGATTTCGAAATTCTTAACCAAATTGGTTAGGTTAGACTTGTTTTAGTGTTAAAACTCATGGCAGCAGCCAAGAAAATAAACATTCAACTTTCAATCTAAAAACTTTCAAACAAAGTTGTTTCAATCTCTAGTTTTCTCTGCTCAGCACAAGAACATTGATCTCACTAAGGGAAGGGATTCCTAGTGAACCCATCATAGAGAATACAGGGTGATCCTGTGTCTTTGAGTAGCAAAACAGCTTCTGAGCAATCCATAGCTCTTTAGCAAAGTTCATCACCATCATCTATCATCTATCCACAAGCCTTGAAGCAGATGGAGTCTTTGATTCTCTGTTGGCAAGGATTATCAAAGCATTAACCCACCTACAAGAGATCCAGGGAGAGAAAGCCATTCCAGGGCTGCACCAAGTGGTATCAGAACCTCTTGAAGGTTATGGTTTGAAGTTTTAAACAAGGAGCACGAAATCTGTCAGTTAACAAGCTGTATTCTATGTCTGGATATGAAGAAGAGCTTACAATTCCATTCTTCTATGGGAAGATTGATACAGAGACATACTTTGATTGGGAAAAAAAGATGGAGTTTCTCTTTGGACTCCAATATTACACTGAAAAGAAAAAGGTATGTCTAGCAGTCAATGTGATGCAGCAGCATCTCTCTTATTGCCGCCAACTTGATGATTCAAACATCATCTTTGCTTGTTTAGGTTTATTACGTTATTTCCTTTTCTTAGTTAGTTTTGAGCTTTCATGTTTTCCTTTTAATTAAAGACGGTTTAGAATATCCATAACCTTGAGGGAGTTGTCCAAAAGGAAGGGTATATAAACACATGGATACTTCTTGTTTACGGCACACTTGAATTTTATAATATAGAGCTTTCGCTTTTATTTCCTTGTTTGATTCGATTCAATTCATCGACAAGAAGTTGGTCTTAAGGTGCTATCGCCAAGAAACCCTTAATTGATCCAAGAACAGGTCTCTAGAACCCTAGATCGACCGTTCACCCATTCGTACGCTGCGCCAGGTTGGTATCAGAGCCATACAACGCTCCGGTAACTTCTCAACCACGTCAATGGTCAGAAAAACACGCAGTCATCAGTATCAAACTGATGATGATATCCCAGCAACACAACAGTCCATTAACGACCTCCAAGCTCAGATCACTGAACTTGTCACGGCCGTTGCCAGCCTCACCACCCAACGCGTCACACCACCGCCTCACCAGAGACGAGCCAATCCAACGTATGATTCAGATGGGGATGATAACCCATTCGCTGCCCTTCGCCAGCAACACGACCAACGCACCAATCGTCACCATGACAACAACTCAGACTCCGATGATGATCACAATAATAATGACTGGAAAAAGAGTTTCAAGCTTGAGATTCCAGAATACAGAGGTTCAACTTCGGCAGAGGAGCTTTTAGATTGGTTCGTTACCGTTGAAGAAATCATTGAATTCAAGGAGATCCCATTAGATCGTTGTGTCCCTCTTATTGCAATTCGTTTCAGAGATCGAGCAGCTGCGTGGTGGTCTCAAACAAAAATTACTCGTCATCGTTTAGGAAAACCTAAAATCTCTACTTGGGATAAACTCAAGAGAGAGATGCAAAAAATTTTTTTGCCATATAATTATGAGCAACTGATGTTCCAGAAACTCCAAAACCTGCGACAAGGAACGAGAACAGTAGATGAATATGCTACAGATTTTTTCAGAATGATTAATCGCGTCGAGTTACGAGATTCCGAACATCAGCTGGTTATGCGATTCATTGGTGGACTCCGACAACAAATCCAGTTCACAATAAATCTGTTCCGACCTCTCACCATCTCTGATATTCATCGTCGTCGTTTGGTCTTTGAGGTTGGGGATCTCGTTTGGGCTTACTTAACCCGTGATCGAATGCCAGCTCACGCCTATAATAAGCTTAAAGCAAAGAAGATTGGTCCCCTTGAAGTTGTGGAACGGATAAATGACAATGCCTATCGCCTCCGCCTTCCTGCCCACATCACCACTTCGGACGTTTTTAATGTCAAGTATCTGTCCCGTTTTGTTCCTACGGATCATGATTCGGGGTCGAATCCTACTCACCCGGGGGGACCTGATGCAGCAGCATCTCTCTTATTGCCGCCAACTTGATGATTCAAACATCATCTTTGCTTGTTTAGGTTTATTACGTTATTTCCTTTTCTTAGTTAGTTTTGAGCTTTCATGTTTTCCTTTTAATTAAAGACGGTTTAGAATATCCATAACCTTGAGGGAGTTGTCCAAAAGGAAGGGTATATAAACACATGGATACTTCTTGTTTACGGCACACTTGAATTTTATAATATAGAGCTTTCGCTTTTATTTCCTTGTTTGATTCGATTCAATTCATCGACAAGAAGTTGGTCTTAAGGTGCTATCGCCAAGAAACCCTTAATTGATCCAAGAACAGGTCTCTAGAACCCTAGATCGACCGTTCACCCATTCGTACGCTGCGCCACAATGGACTCTGTAGAAGTGCATTCTCATGGTGGCACAGAGTTTCTCAGACTAGGAGATTTGAAAAAAAATCACAAATTACTTCATGGGTTGAGATGAAGACCTTGATGAAGAAGAGGTTTGTCTTGGAGTGGAAACTTCTTGAACTAAAACCAGGAGCAGCAACAAAGCTTACTACTCTAGATAAGCCTGCCTGTTGGTCTGAATTGCCATCAAAACCAGCTGAGAGAAGATATGTGGTTCCTGATCTATCATTGGAAAGAGAGGAGGAAAAACTGCAAGCTTCTATATTAGCTTCACCAAAAAAACAGATTGAGGAGAGTCATGAAACTGAACCAGAACCAACAACACTTTGTCTAAAACTAGAGGAGGAGGCACAAGTTGCAGAAGATGAGTGTGGCCACGTGCCTGACAAAAGAAAACAAGAAGAAAAAGTTCCTGGAGGGTCATCTAAAGCTCTTGAATTGGTGCTTTCTACTGTTGAGAAATGTGATAGCTTTAATAGTTTAACTTGTGAATTTCTGATCAGACCTATGGCATGTCTTCAACTTAGCTTAGTGCAGCATCTGAGAGTTGTCAAGGGACTGCAACATGTTGTTTTTGAACCAGGAGGAAGCTTGAGTGTTGGTAGAAGAAGTAACAACTTTCTGGGTCAGAAAACAGTTTCATACAAGCTTGATTTGCAGGGTTCATTCACTCCTAAAGAACAAGATTTGAGTTCAAATCTTTTTGAAGGGAGAGAGGATGGAGTGATTCTAACTTGCTGCAGTAAACATAGAGGAAGAACAAGAGGCAACACATCCTTTATCAGCTTCATAACTGATCAGAACAAGCTGAGAAGAGATAAACAGGAACTGGTGGTGGTTCAAGGGGAGCCAGAACATGAGGATGAGTATGGGGACCAAACCACACGACCTCCTGACCAGAGGGAGATTAAACTGAGAGTGTATGGTCTTATGATCATGACCAGGACGTGTGTAGGATCATCCTGGAGAGGAGCAGGCAGCTTCAAACTCAGCAAAGAGGAGGAATCATTTGCCTTTGAAGGTACTTACCTTGAGAAGAGTTCCAAGATGTTATTGAGACATGAGAAAGGATTGCAGAGCTTTGTATTTGACCCTGGAAAGATTAGAGAAGTGAGGATATCTCTCAAGGTCATATCATGCACTCTGGTGTTGAGTGGTCAGGATTCTATCATCATACAGAGCTTGGATTTGAGGTCAAATCCTTTTAAATGAGGAGGGGATGGTGTAGCCATGACCAGAGACCTTGAGGAGAAGCTGAGTGACACTGATGAGGAGGCTACTAATGAGGAGAACCAAGACCAGAACCAGAACCTGAGAGAGATACCAGTAGAACCAGCAAGTGTGTGGATTGGACCAGTGACTAGATCAAGGCTGAAAGCACAAGAGGAGAGGCTCCATGACTTAGCCAAATTCATGGGAGCTGGTCTAAAAGAAGATAACCAAGACAAACCAGCATGTTGGTTCAATCTAATCAAATTGTAATGTTTCTGGTTAATGGGCTTTTCATTTAATTTAAACCAGAAACAATTAAACCAGGTTTTGGGTAGAATTATGATTAGTAAACCAATTTTAATTGGGATTAGGAGGGGATTTCGAAATTCTTAACCAAATTGGTTAGGTTAGACTTGTTTTGGTGTTAAAACTCATGGCAGCAGCCAAGAAAATAAACATTCAACTTTCAATCTAAAAACTTTCAAACAAAGTTGTTTCAATCTCTAGCTTTCTCTGTTCAGCTCAAGAACATTGATCTCACTAAGGGAAGGAATTCCTAGTGAACCCATCATAGACAATACAGGGTGATCTTGTGTCTTTGAGTAGCAAAACAAATTCTGAGCAATCCATAGCTCTTTAGCAAAGTTCATCACCATCATCTATCATCTATCCACAAGCCTTGAAGCAGATTGAGTCTTTGATTCTCTGTTTGCAAGGATTATCAAAGCATTAACCCACCTACAAGAGATCCAGGGAGAGACAGCCATTCCAGGGCTGCACCAAAACCCAACTGGTACTGTACGTTTACTGAGTTCTTGGACTATTGAGAAGTGGTTCGAACATAACTAATGGAAGCAGAGTTAAGGGTAAACAAAAAAAATCAATATCAAAATCAGTGTCATCATCTTATGGTGTGTTATTGTGCTATTCTGTTAGTATTGACTATTGATTCATACAATAAAGTAGCGAGCACAGCAGAAAATTCAAATAGCTTTGTAATTTTAATCTCTAACCTTTTTTTTCTTAAATTCACAATAATACAAGAATTTTGTTGATGTGTTGACAATATTGTCTTTCACTTTAACTAATTAACCATTAATAGCTTTCTAAGCTTGGAAATCATAAATGTGTTCTCCACATTCTTGGTGTTCCTTTCTTCATTCCATGTGTTTGTCTTTGGTGTTCCTTTCTTCATTCCATGTGTCTGTCTATCTTTTCACTATTGTTTTGCCCCCACTAAACTTATCTGGGAAGAGAATCTATTTCTCTACGAGAAGTATCATATAGCACCAGATGTCCACCAAAGTATGACATCGTGCTATTTCTCTCCGAAATAAAAGTTTAAAACTTTTTTCCCTACCATATTTGGTTTAGTCGCAATATATGAAAACCGAATTCAAAATCTTAAATCTCATACAATAAACCGACGGAAACTAAATCAAAACCAAAAGAATACCTGACCAAACATATCCGGGCTATTTTCATCAAGAACTTTAAACGAAATCTGATATGTAATTGAAGCTTGGAGAAGAAAATCTCAAGTGGTTCGAGTATGGGATTTTAGAATCTTAAACCACCATAAATCGATTTCATGGAGTTTTAGATTTTGATCTTTATAACTGTGGAAAATTCTAATAAAACTTTATATTCGTGAGAAAATAGGTTTCGAACTTTTATTTTAAAGAAAAATAGCATGAGGTCATATTTTGGTGGACATTTGATGCTATACAATACTTCTCACATAAAAATAGATCGTCTTCCCAACTTATCTTGATAGTGAGGCTGTGTTCTTGTTCTTAAGTTATTTACATTTTGAAAAAAAATGTTAAACGGATTATCCAGAATTTTAGACGGAACAGTTCCAAAAATGACATGTGTTCCTTTAGAGTATCATAATCCAAGATGGTGACAACGCATAGAGTTCCGGTACCAAGATTTGATTGATTTTACATACGTAGAAACCCTTGTCAAGTTGCAAAGCATGTACCTTTTCTTTTTTTGCCGCCAACCTTGTTCTTTTGTTCGTTATTGCTTTGATAGTTTTTCTTTTTCTTTTTCTTTTAACTGCTTTGATAGCTAGTCTTACATAACTTTTTTTTTTTTTTCATTTAACCATTTTTCGTCAGCATTTCATAATTTAACCATATTTCGTCACCATTTTTCGTCAGCAATTCTAAATATAACCATTTAAGTTCCGTGTATTTGTTCTAAGTTTCTCTTTTTTTTGAGCAACTGTTCTATAGTTTCTCTACGATCCGGATCACCTGGGTCAGTTTTTTATAATATTTCTTTTTTTGAACTGAAAATATGAGATCTTGGTTTACAGTAGATGTTCATCCTTTACACCCTTGTTTTAGGGAATGTAAAGAAACCATTGGTGAAAGTGTTTCCTCTTGCTTTTAAGTAGATTAACCCTTTTAACGAACAAAAGAAGAAAACAATAATTTTAATATTTGTGTTACAAAAAAAATCGTAATCTTTATATATATATAATTACAAAACGCCCCACTGCTCGTATGGGTGGTTGATCCATAAGTCTAAACCATCCATTATTAAATCTAGCATATACTCGATTTCGACCAAATAAAGTGTGGTTGCTTTTTCTAAATATTTTCATCGGAACAACACCACCAACATTATTAAATCTAGCATATACTCGATTTTGACAAAGGTGGTTTCTTAGAAACTACTCCGCATGTTTCAGATTAATTATTGTTGTAGAGAAAAAAACAATTTGTTTCAAAATAAAGGTTGTTTTATTATTTTAATTATTAATAAAATTATTCTATTTGTTTTTCAATTAATTAAAATACTATTAGATGTATGGGTGATTATGTTTTTATTTTGAAAATATACAAAAAAATTTTAATCTGCATGTATGAATCTAAAACGACAAGTAAAATGAAACGGAATGAGTAAAAATTTACCTTTCTTCAAAATATTCTACACTCTCTATTATCAATGTGCACGAAATTGAATTTATTTACTAAAATTATAATTAATAAGAAAAAAAATCTAAAACTTATCGAAAACTATTTCAAAATTTAGTATCACTGTTAAAATGTATGTGTATTGTTCTCTTACTCCTAATCATCCTAGCAAAAGTAGATGAATACTGAGATGAAAGTATAGTAGTTATATAATTATATATATGCTATATTAAAGCAACCTCGTCGGTACATTTCTCATTTTAAAGTTCTTAAGAGCTTTTAATATTATTGGAGAACACAGAAATGAGAAAACACATTTTTTCAGTTGGGCCAAAACTTCAGTTATCTAGTGGTTGAATAATCAATGATTTTAATAACCTAAATGGTTTAGTTTAGGTGTATAAATTAAAGAAGGGAACACAACCCTTTTACATTAAAAGAGAAGCATTTTTAATAAATGTGATCACACTACAATTGACATGTGGCAGTCTCACAATAAATTTGAGAATTATCATTCACATTCTACATAAATATTTTCACACTCTACATAAATGTATTCATATTAGGTATTTTATGTTTTGCTTTTTTTTAATAAAGAAACTCATATTTAAGGCTCAAAAAAATATGAATTTAAAATTGGGAAAATTGCCAAAAGAGGATGAAAAACACCATAGTTGTCCACATAGTATAAATCTAACTTGAAGTTGTCCCAATGGTATAATAATTTTTATAATCCCAAAACTAACCTTGATTAATCATTTCATCAAAATTATAGGAAATAATTAAACATATTAATCTCATCATTTTTAAATGTTTAGTTTAGAAAAAAAGAAAAAAAAGGAAACACAAAACAAAAGAACCGTAACATCATTCTCTCCGCCTCTCTCATCTCTCGCGACCTATCTCTCTCTCTCTCGACGAAAGGGATGAAGATCCTCTGTGTTTTCCGGTGAAATCACACTCTTCTCCGCCTCTCCGCAATCTCTCATGATAAAAAACAATCTAAAACCAACATATACCCAAATTAGGGATGGTCAATATGCTAAAACCGAACAGTACCGAACCGAACGGAAATAAATAATATGGTTTTGTTTTGGTATATACCATACAAATCGAATGGATATGATTTTATAAAAATCATAGAATTTGGATATGGCTTGGTTTATAACCGATTAAACTGAACAAAACCGATCAAAAGTAGAAAAATGTAAATCCCCGACGCATGATTGTCTATTTGTTATATAAGTTGAACTATAATTATAATTTGTAAAACACTTGAATCACTTGAGCTAATAATTTAGTAACAATTCACTACAACTGAGGTTTCTTATTTTCTTAGTCTTCGTTTTGATCTTTTTGTTTTATTTTAACATTGACTAAATTGAAATAAAAATTATAAATTTAATGGACAACAATTAGTTGAAATTCTTTACAGCTTTTTTTTTATCTTTAAACAAATATAGTTGTATTCAATCAAAGACATATTAATTTGATGAACACTAAATATGGAAGAATAGAAAAACTTTTCTTTCATGCTTTTGTATTATTTTTTTATTTTTATTTTCAAAATTTAGAGATTTGATATTTATTTTAAATTTGATTATTTTATTAGATGATAATAGTATTTTTTTTGTTTTTTATTCTTTTATTTAAATATATATGTTTAATAAATAACTTTTTGAAAATATATATGTTTAATAAATAACTTTTTGACAACATGACTCTTAAATTCGTATAATATATAATATGATCTCAAACTAAATAATTTTGTTTTTTGGTATAAAACCGAATAAACTGAAAATCAGCGGTATATAAACTAAATCGAACCGAAATAAATATGAAATTATAATATTAGTTATTTTTTTCTAATCAAAATACCGAAAAACTGAACCGAACCGAAACCAACACGATATCAAGATTGAACACCTCTAATCCAAATGAAATCAAACTATTGTTTCATTTTCCAAAACATGATAAAAATAACAATTTCATTCCGCGCAAGGCGCGTATCTTATGTAGTAATGTATAAACGAAAAGTACAGGCATTGTCCAATAACACGAGTCTATAAATTCTCCCACCACAACCACTAAATTCACTCTCACTTCTACCAAACGCCTCTTAGTCCTTTGGTCTTTTTATTCATCACCATCTCTCTCTTAGTCTTTATCTCATTTCTCTTGCTCTCTCTAATACATACACACACACACACACACACAAAGCTTATGGACTGAAATATATAGTAACAAAAATGGAACAAATAATGCCAAATATAATGAAGAAGAGGTGTAATGAAAATGAAGGGGGCGCAGAGCAAAGAAAAGGGCCTTGGACGCTTGAGGAAGACACTCTTCTCACTAATTACATTGCCCACAACGGGGAAGGCCGATGGAATCTGCTAGCCAAATCTTCTGGTTATATTCATTTTCTTTTGTTTTTCCTTTTCATAACAAAAGGCAATACAGTTGATGTGTGCATGAGACTTTAACACATGAAGTTGGTTGGTTAGAATTAATAATTAAATACCGCCAGTTTGCATTAAAGATTTGATCTCTGTCTTATTAGTTTATTTAAAAAAAAACAGGGCTAAAGAGAAAAGGAAAAAGTTGCAGATTGCGATGGTTGAATTACCTTAAACCCGACATAAAGCGGGGGGATCTCACTCCTCAGGAACAACTCTTAATCCTCGAACTCCACTGTAAATGGGGTAATAGGTATGTTACTTTAGTCATTTTCTGGCTTTAGCTTCATAAATTTATTTGTATACTCTCCTTTCTTTTTACATGAGGATTTAGTTAAAAAGCATAAAGATGAGAATATTACACAATAAGTTTTTACTTTTTTGGTACCCTTAAATACACCATTCACTGATTTACTCCTTTACCAAAAGACAATTTAACGACTAATGAAAGACACTTTATTATACAAATGGTCATAAACTTTGGGTAAAATCTGCTCCTAAAATAAAAAATGCAGAACTATAATGTAGCATGTTTCCAGGTGGTCCAAAATTGCGCAGTATTTACCCGGAAGAACTGACAACGAGATCAAAAACTATTGGAGAACTAGAGTACAGAAACAAGCACGCCAGCTTAATATTGATTCCAGCAGCCACCAGTTCTTGGAAGTTGTCCGTAGCTTCTGGGTTAAAAGATTGATCCACAAGATGAAAGATAACTCAAACACCAACACTAAAGCTCCTCCTCCGGATTCATTTGGACCCGTCTTACAAGACAATAATTTCCAATATAGTTCGGGTGTCAACAGCATAGATTGTTCCACTTCTGTGTCTCAAGATCTGGCGAAAAATTCACAATTAATGGATTTGTCTGATCTTGAAACCACCAGTTCAGTGTGCTTGGAGGGATCAAGAGGGAGTAGTAATCCATATGTGAATGAAGGTTATAGATATTCCCCTTGCCTAGAGGAGGAGTACATAGTGACCACCATGGGCAATTCAGACATTTTACCTTTGCAGGATTGTCCCGTAGCAGATTCGACTTACGAGGAAGATGTGACACAAGATCCAATGTGGAACATGGATGATATTTGGCAGTTTGAGGAGTACGCACCTTTTAATTAGCTTGTGGAACCCATTGAAATGGATGTTCTTAAGAACCTCAAAGGAGTTTATCTTCTATCATCTTTTTGTGTGCTTGTTACAGATTATACTTAAACCTTGATAAACTGATATAAAGTTCAAAGAGAGAGTTAATAAAAACTGTTGCAGAACATTAATTTTCTACAGTGTTTTACATACGTAAAAGAATTAGTTCGAGTAATCTAAATCTTGACTAATCATGCAGAGTTACAACTGATAGAATAGACTAGTGCTCGTCTTTGAATATCAAACCGTTGTCATTTTCATTAGTTTAGATCTTCTTAAAGAAAACAAATCTAATCACACCTCTATATGTGTAATAATCGAGAATCAACGATTTATCTATACACGATGTCAGATCAAAGAAAATGACACTACGATAGTGAAAGTTCTAGAAAAATAATTGATGAATTCTTTCTTCGAAATTAGACTTGTGTGTGGTAATTAAGTCGACGGGAAAGTCTATACGGTTTGGCATATGAATCTTCTTCAATATAGTTTCTAACTCAACATCTTCTGCAAGAAACATGTGAATCTAAGAAATATATTTGAAATATTTGGGCGCCCACAAATATAGGAACCATGTAATTGTTACAATAGAATAGAGATTCGCACCATATCAATTCGCAATTTAATTAATCGTCCGCGCAGATGTATATTCTATGTAATTATAATATTTTCCTAGTCTTTAAAAGATTCATGTAATTGTTTCATATCTTCAAGCGGTCTAGCGTTAATGTAACATGTTTATTTGATTTATTGTACTTTTTAAATAATTAGGGTTTATTGTTCTTATATTGTATTTTATTTTCTTTTGTTTGGTAAACTAAACATAAAGTGTATAAAATTAGAACATGTATTGCAGGTTTAATAGTAAAACTAAATAAGAAAAAGAAAATTAAAAATAAAAAATATTGTGTTAAAAAGAAATAGCTAAAATTACTTATATCCACAAATTAGAAAAGGTAATATATTTATTTTGTTTATATAACATTTAAAATATATAGAAACTATAAATTCAATGGAAAAAAGTAAGTCAAAAAATATATAACAGATATATATATATATATATATATATATATATGTAATAATTATATTAACAAAGCATAATTATATAAATTGATTGGACTTTTTTGGCTATCTATTTTATTAAAACAGAAATATTACAACTTCTTCTAGGTGGATTTTAAAGTTGGACCTCCACATATTAATGCTAAATTAACCTATCTATTATTAAATGTGACTTTTTGTAACCTTATTTTACTTTAATGATTTTAATTAAATGATCCGATATTAATTAATGATCCGATTTATAACAACTATCATTATTATTTTCCCTAACGTGTTTCGTTGTTTCCTTATTATTATATGATTTAAATAACCCTATATTTAAGCAATCTATATCTTTTTCTATTTTATTAAATCATTTATTAAATCTCTTTTACTTTCTTTAAAAAAAATCCAATGCTATTAATTTAGGCAAATCGGTTTACCATTGCTTCCAAACGAAAAATACTTTCTAAAAATATAAGATGCTTATAAAAATACTTTCTAAAAATATAAAATGCTTATAATAACGGAAGTGTAATGAATATCTTTTCAAAAAAAAATGTTCTTTGTTACTGTGGAGATTTATATTAATAATATGGTGATATACATAACTCAAATATATGTATTTCCAAACGAAAATACTGAACTTTATGTATATTTTTATATAAATAATAGTCTAATAAAAATTAAATATAATAAATGTGGAAGAGTATAAAATATAAACTATTAAAATTTAATATTAAACTGTTATTTCATTCAGTAAATTCAAGAAACATAGACAATTATTCGTACAATATAATTTTCTTTTTACAAAAATAGAAATTAATATCTGTACAGATATGCGGATCAAGCTTTCTTTATATAATACAAAAATATTTTGTATATAATCTATCATTGTTTAACTATGTTGATTTATATATTTCGTATGTAATCTATCATTGTTCATTTTAAGCTTTCTTTATATATTACAAAATATTTTCCACACATTTTATTGTTATTACAAACACACAAAAAAAATCAATGTATTACAAGTAACTATTACAAAAAAAATAAAAAATGAAATAAACACCCGCCCATGGTCGGTTTTATTTTGTAATCCAAATATTATTAGGACTTCAAATAGAAAGCAAAGCCCATGTTTTTTTATTTCTTCCGGGAAACAAACAGAATAACGACGATAGGCGTCGTGTCTTTCTACTTTCCCCTTTTCTCCTGTAACATTGGTATCTGCAAAGTTAAGTCGCAGCCATGATTTCGTGTTCAAATGATCATCACTTAAACGCCTTCTGATTTTTTCAGTAAAAGGATTACAGAAGATAGATGTAATGATTGTTGTGAAGATCATGGCATGAGAAGGTTTCTCCTTATCTAATGATTTACTGATTGTTTTCGATTATTTGTTCTAAACTATATAGATGTAATTATTTGATTCTTTTTGTATGAGTTATTAAGCTCAATATGAATTTTTAGAAAAGAAGAATGAAGCAAAGCCCAATACGATTTTTAATATATTAGATGTATGAATTATTAATCCCAATACGATTTTTTTTTAGAAAAAAGAAAGAAGCAAAACCCAATATGATTTTTAATATATTATATATATGAGTTATTAAGCCCAATACGAATTTTTAGAAAAAAAGAAATAAGCAAAGCCCAATATGATTTTTCTTAAAAAATAAGAAATCAAAACTACGTACTTTAGAGCAGTGACATATGAATATAATATTTGTGCAACTTTAATGGCAGATTTCATTTTGTACTTCTCCCTTAATAGTTTAGATTACTTGTATTTTTCTCCTAATCTTCTGTATGCCTTGACAAAAAACTATAGACCTTCTGTAATACATGCAGGTTGTTTGTTTTCCATGTACAACAAATCTGAGATTTAGATTAGGAGATTTGATATGATACTAAATCCATTGCATTTAGTCATTTGGCATAATTACATTTAAGAGGGACCTGTTCTCTCTCCACTTGAGTTGTGGTATACACATATAGTCCCTCAAGAGTTTCAACTTAGTGGAGAAAGGTAGTTTTTGATCACAGTATTGAAGTGTATACTCTTGAATTACTTGGAGGAGGTAATTAGTTCCTCTTCATTAATTACTTCCAAATAAAAAGTTTCAAAAGTACATATATATTTTGTGGAGGTCAGTTCATGGAAACTTTAGAATGATTTGGACTCAAAGGCATTATAAGTTGCAATAAACTTTTAAATCGTTTTTTCGAGGTCAGGAAGGCACTACATAGTACATATTTATTTCATTACTTTTGACGGAGATGAAAGGTTTTGCATGCTTTGTCTCCTTCTCACCTCCAATAATTCAAGCTTTGTATGGATCACATTTCTATAAGATAAAATGGTAGATAAAATGATTTCTATGGATCATATATATATATATGTGTGTGTGTGTGTGTGTGTATGTCTTGCCCCATTAAGCAACTGTCTTAACCAGTATGAATGGACTAATACGCGCCGCTCCGAGACATATTTTATAGGAAAAGTCTTCGCTTGACAATTTTTGGATATACTGCTGCAAAAATTAGTCGGAACTAAGTTTGGGCATAGATCGGATATCCGAGTTTTTAAAGTATTTGTGATTTGCTTTATATCTTATGAATATTTAATTTTTTGATTTATTTTGCTTCGGTAAAATACAGATTTTCGAAAAAAACGGATATCCAAAAATAAATAGATATTTACAGATATTTATGAATACTTACGAATATTTTATATGTTTACATTAGTAAAACATAATCTTAAAAATTCGATACAAATTTTTTTTTTATAAAATATTGTTGTACATGATATATATAAGATGAAAATTAGAAAAGTAGCCAATTTCTATATTTTGTAAGAAAAATAAGCTTAGTTAACAATTATAATAAACAAAACCTAAGAAAAACGTTATAATTGTTATAAAAATTATCTTCTTTTTTTGAAATGCTTTATGTAAATAATAATATGAATAGATTTTAACAAATCATATATTAAAATAACAATTATATAATTTTATACATTTAAAACTTTAAATATAATCAAGATATACATGTATTTATATATTCCCGGATCGGGTCGAATATCCGCTTCTCAAAATTTTAATATTAGTGATTTGATTCGATTTTAATAGATATTAATTTTATTATTTGTTTTGCTTCGAAAACTTACAGATATCTAGAATTTTCAGATCGAATCAAAACGAATAACGAATTCAATCAAATATAAGGGATAAAAGTTCCAGCCTTAGGCTCCAACTGGTGACATAGGAAATTAAGAGAAATAGTCAATTCCTACTTATTCCTTTAAAAATACACAATTTATAAGGAATTTTTTGCTGAGTCTTATTCCTCGTTATTCCTTGAATTTTAAAGAATTATAGAAGAAAACAATTCTTTATCAAAACTGATATGGAACAAAAGAAATAAATATTTAATTTGGTTTAGTCGTAACCACCCATACGAGCAGTGGGGCGTTTTGTAATTATATATATATAAAGATTACGATTTTTTTTTGTAACACAAATATTAAAATTATTGTTTTCTTCTTTTGTTCGTTAAAAGGGTTAATCTACTTAAAAGCAAGAGGAAACACTTTCACCAATGGTTTCTTTACATTCCCTAAAACAAGGGTGTAAATGATGAACATCTACTGTAAACCAAGATCTCATATTTTCATAGTATGAAACAGTTGCAAAATTACAAATAGTTTTATTTCTGTCTTCGACGAACTCGGCAAAGCAACTTGACTATAAACACTTTCTACACACGCTTATTTTATTTATGACTTATCTTCTATAGCAATAATACCTGTAGTAAAAGAAAATAGAAAAAAACGTGTTATAAAACCTGTCTAGATACTGAGATAGCCATCGTTAAATTTGTCATCATTCTCCCCATTATATCAACATCTTCATCCATTTTAGTCCACTAAAAAACGATGAACGTGTATTCCCGGAAATCCAACAAAAATAGAAATTGGAGAAACATTGGCCATATAAACTGTTAGATGGTCAAAGTTGTTCAAGTATGATGTCGTTATAGAGTCGTTTTTTTGTTGGAATAGTAATCAGTCAAACTTAGTGACCAACGAAAAATGTTGTGACTTATTATCACTATCAACATAAGAGTCACCTTAATTAGTAATTTGTAAGCTGGACGTAGTTCATGCAAGTGCAACAGTGGTTTTCTGGCATCGGTTCACTCAATGAGATTGAGACCTCGAGTATATAAACCGATAACCACGGAACCTCATACTTTTATATCGTCTAGTTAGATTTTTCACATATTCGGACGAACACATGTTTGTTACTATATCTATTTTTGTTCACAAAATCATATATTTTCCATAAATTAATTTAGAAAATGAACTTACTAAGTAGGAATTTTATATAAATCGGCTCCATATAATTAATATTTCGTGACCATATGATAAAGCCGACTTTGAAAATTCGTTGGTGTAGTTAGATTTTTTTCCAAATTGATTGATCAATAAAACTAGTCTATTAAATCAAGTAAATAAACATATTTATGCGATTATAATTAGTTTATGTTAGTGTTAGACTATCATATAGTTAGTTTAAATGCTAGAATTAGCCGTTTTTTTCCTACTCATTTCTCGCAATACAATTATATAATCCGAAACATTGGTGATAAAGCTTTTAGCAAAAGAAAAAAACATTTGTGATATACCAAAAAGAAAAGACGATGATGCATTCTAATCAACTTTACATCATATACTCATATCCTGAAGTTGTCCTTATCGTAAAAGCACCTCATTCCTTAATCCATAATATTCGATCTTCTTACTTTACAACTTTTTGATTCCTTGTGTAATATTCACATGCCGGTAAGATTGTGCGTCCATGGGAACTCAGAACCAATAGTAAAGCTTTTAGTGTGGTGAAGAGGAGCAGTGACAAAAAAAGAGTATGCTGAAGAGGATAATAAAATTGAATGATGCGCAGGAGTAGCAGCGAACGTTGAAACATATCAGTGGCTACCGCAATCCCATAAAAGCAGTGCAATTTCGATTTTCAGTAAATTAAAAATCACATGCTTATAGATATTAAATTTTCCCTCTCTTTGTTCTATCTGGCAGAAGAACTTTCCGCAACTTTTTGCACCAGTAACATAAACATATTTTATCTGAAGATGCATAAAAAGCTTTATTGTCTTCTTGTCAAAAATGAGAAGCATTGAGAACTAAACAACACTTTTTTTTGTAACTTAACTAAACAACACTTCTTACTCAAGAAACTCTAGTTACTGTTGCACAACGTGATAAATTAGTAAAAAGATTTCGACTGGAACGTACTATTCACACCGGCCATCTAACTGCAATTTAAATGGAATTAATCAACGCATATGTGGAAGCAAGGGCAGAGGACGGTTATCAAAAAAAAGGTCGTCCCACATCGGTAGTTAGAAGGGATCCTTAATAATATATAAGTTCGATGAATCACTCTCTTAATTGCCAATTTGTTGTAGGTTGGAAGCCCATCTAACCTAACATGGTATCAGAGTCTGATCTAAACAGTCCAACCCGATCCATCGATCTGGCCCAAAGTTGGCCCATCGATCTTTGTCCGAGCATTCCGAAATTGACGCTTAAAGAGCCATCATCTCGAGGAGACGTATTAGACACATAGTTGTCCCACATCGGTAGTTAGAAGGGATCATTAATAATATATATATATATATAAGGTGGATAAGTCAGTCTCGTAATTGCTAATTAGTTTTAGGTTGGAAGCCCATCTATCCTAACAGTATCGAACAAAGCTTTCATTTAATATGGGTGGACTCGGTGCCGAGTCAAAGTCATACTCAAATTTAGAAAATGTGTCCACGTTTATTGTAATTCAAACAAGATTAAAATATATTCAGGACTTTTTTTTCTAAAAGAAAAATTTCACAAATGTTTGGGCTTTAAGCATTTGCTTAGTCTACTTATGATATGGGTTGGTCCTCGGTGGACTTCAACCTTTATGGACTCTTCTCCTGGGGAAGATTCAACAACCTAGGACCGATAAATAAGAGACATTGGAAATGGAGAAATTGTAGTGATAGTTAAAGAAAAGAACCTTTGCTTTGTCACTTTCTCAGGATCATTATTGCGTAATCTCACTAGTGATTTCATTGTCATCATAAAGACAAACATTGGTGAACTTGTTTAGGAAACCGTATCTGCAAACGGAAGGAAACAAATTAAGTAACAAATGAATCATAAGTTCAAAACCAAAATAGTAAATAGTACTGATGAAAAGAGTAAATGTTCCTTTCTATACACTAGCAATACTGATTTGCCACGGGCAAGGCAATAGTAATATTTTGAATCATTCAATCAAAAGAAGATCAGGAAAACAGAAAAATGTACCATATGCGTGTAGATTACTAGTATATGTAACACCTTGTAGAATGCAGCGGGAGCATGGGTCTGAGCATCATGCCACCTTTTGGCATCAAGCTCAATAACCTTGACTAGAATTAGTGACGACCACCTTAAGAGGATTAAGAACCACCATAGTGCCGGGCGCCGTCCTATTGATACGAGCCGTTTGCGATCTCGTAATCGGTGCCGTGTTTACACACGAACAAGAAAAAAATGAATAGCTAAGATTCCTTTAACCCTAAGCTCTCTTGAAGATTAAAGTTAATTGTTGGAAGTTAAATCTTTATTAATCATAACCATTATATAGGTTACGGCATATCATAACCTAAATCAAAAAGGAAAATACTTATAAGATTAAATAAAAGGAAAACACCTAAATCTTAATCTAACGTAAAACATAAAATCATTAAAACCATAACTCTTGTTCTAAACCATATGCCATATCATTACTCCCCCCTCCCCCTCGATAGGAACTTGTCCTCAAGCTTCAGGTATGCTTCTAGCAACTTCTCTTCTTCCTCCCACATATTCAACAAACTCTTCTTCTTCGAATGGTTCATCCTTTTGATTCATCCCCGTCCATGACAGGCATGATATGAAAAAGGACAGGGTTACAAACATGATCTCTAGTGTAGAGTTCATCACAATTGAAACAAAGTCCTTTTGCCCGACGTACTGCCATTTCTGCTACAGTCAGTTTCTTCCAATAATGTTTTTTCAGATCATGTTTTGGTTCCTCATTTCGAGGCTGATGAGCTTCTTTGTCATACTCTTTCTTCTCCAGTATTTTTGGCCAAGTGTTTTGGGCTAAACGTCCAGACAGTGGAGCCATATGTCCTCCAAACGCCCTAGCTCGTGTATCACCATCAATTTTGTATTCATTATCTCGAGCATACTCCATTGCTTCGAAAATTATTTCAGGGAGCAGATATTCAACTTTTTTCCATAAGTTATCTGTCAAACCGACACAGAATTGCCATAGTTGTTAATCTCCTGAGAGTCTTGTTTGTTGGCTTAGACATTCTTCAAACTGACTGCAGTACTCATCCACGGTTCCAGTGTGTCTAAGATTTGACAATTCTCCCACTGGGTTTACTGCATTTGCCTTTCCAAATCGACTTTTGTAGATCCTTTTAAACTCCTCTCATCCAAGCCTATGAGTTACCAATCGTCGCAAGTTGAGGTTCCAGTGGTACGCTTGTCCGGTTAAAACAAAAGTGTCTAACTTTCGCATCATCACTGAATATTCTTTGGTCCGCAAAGAAGTCATCACACTTTTGTAACCACCCCATAGCATCGGTAGTCCCATCAAATGGTGGAAACTCTATTTTGGCTGCTTTTACACATCTTCTTTCGAAGTTGTTGTTTATGTCCTCACGAGTTTCGTAATATCCTCCCTCCATCAACCCTTCTGAGTTGCGATAATCTCCAAAATTTGGATGAGAGTTGTGTGGTGCCACTCCAATTGGTCTGACATTTCAGTCTCCTCCTCCATCTTTTCTCCTATTCCCTCGTTCTCTTCCTACAGCTCGGTTTGGTCACAGCCCCCCCCCCCCCCCAGAGAATCCAGGTTGTTGGCCTCCTCCATATGCAAGGGTGTTCTTACCCGAGTTCGTTGGTACCTGAGAGGCACCCGCTTCAACTGCGTGTAAGGGAAACTCTTTATTTCCCTTGCTCCCACTAAAAATTTGAACTTCGGATAGCTCCTCCGTCAAAAATTCTACTGCTGATCCTTGTTCTTGAAGAACCCCTTTCTTCTGTCATCCCTTGTTACAGTTAATGTTGCAAGAATAGCCAAATAGCCAAAAATATATAAAATACTTCCTGAAATATAACCCAATGAACCAAAAAATACCCAAACTTTATCTGAATACCCGAAGTATATTTTCTTTTAAAAAACATTTACCTGAAATCTAAAAGTATAACTGTAAATTCAAACACAACAAAAAAATGTTTGTAAAACCGAAAACATATCTGAAACACCCAAATGTACCTAATTTCACACAACATTTTTATGTACTTTAAATACCCGATTCGGTCTGTGTAGGTCCATACCGAACCAATATCCGTTGGTTCGAAACAAATACACCGAACCAAGATCCGTTGGTTCAAACAAATTACCCACTATGTACATTTCCTTGGACCCGAATCCGATCAGATTTTGTATTTTTCGAATATGAATAAATATCTAGGCTTAAAGAAAGAGTTATATAAATATGTACGTTCAAAATATCAAAAAAAAAACTAATTCATAAATTATATAATTTAAAGCAAATTCCCTTCTTCAATATTATACAATTTTCTAACATAATAATGTACAATAATTCCAAATTATTAATTTATATCAAACTTTGTTTATAATTAAAACAATCCGCGCTTTCGAAGCCCGGGTCAAAATTTAATAAAATCATTAAAACCATAACTTTTGTTCTAAACCATATGCCATATCACCTATTCAACTATTCTCTGATATAATGTTCAATCTGAGTAACAATTATCATGCTACCATCACTTCTATATACAACAAAAAGCAGCAGATTCAATGAAAATAATTTAAGATAGGCCAAATCTTGTGATGGACTTAAGATATATAAATAGCAAACATTCTGGTAATTCCATTTCTCATACAAAAGCATTGATCGCAGTAAGAGTCAAACCACTCCGCCTCAAACCAGCAAGTGCCAAAAGAATGTGGATTACCGCAACCATCAACATGCTTGTTTGTCACAAATCACAATGTAACTCAACTGCAGCAAATTAAAGAAAAAAAAACATAAATACAATCACCATATCGTGCTCTGCAGAAAATGTTCAAAGCTGTTCACTAGCAAATTAAGTATATTACTAGATCTTGACCCGCATAACTGTGCGGATGCATGTTTTACAATATATATCTAGTATATACAAATTTTAGAAATATAAAATTAAACGATTTCAGTTTTAATATTTTTTTATTGTTCATGCTACGTATTTTAAGTCATATAATAGGAGCGTCCGTAAAATAATGCAAACTTCAAATACTATAGTAAGAATTTTATAAATCTATATACTTTATGTAATTTAATATTTTAACTTAATAATAATGTATTCATATACCATGATTTTGACCCACTTTTACTCATGGTATTTATATGATTTTACTATATATATCTATGTTTTTGGAGTCTTTTAGGTATGTTTTCAGGTTCAAATGCATTTTGGAGTAAAGTGACGTTTTAGGTGCCATTTAGAGCTTAAAGAAGAGTTTTCCCGAGATGACTTAAAGATCAGACATCAAGGTCGATATCTAGAGATACATATCGATCGATACACATTCCGTGTAATCGATCGATGACACATTTGAAGAAATGATGACGAGATACTTCATTGATCGATGTACTCATTGTACCATTGATCGATATCGAGCGTGCAGAAGAAGGAGGAATATTCTCAATCGACTTGAAGCCCAAGATGTCCCAATATTACTATAATGCCCCTGACGAGTTTTTAACCTAATTGTACTCTATTTATACCTTTGCCTATGTGTTTTGGCAAAGTAAGCTTTTAACAACATATCATTGTTCTAGTATTTCTTACTTATCAATAAAGTATTCTTTTCATCTTAATTTTGTTCTCATCAAAGGTTATAGGATTCTAGGTTTAGAAGAAAGATGCAAAGAGATTTGTTATCACGAGGAACTTGATTGTTCGGTCTTCTAAATGAATCTCTATTATTACCTTGATGCTATGAATCACTCAGTCATGTCTGATTAGATTCCTTTATTAGATTTAGGGTTCAAATAGTTATGAGGGATTAGCCCCAACTATAGACTGTTGAGTTGTATACTCATTATCCTGATGAACCCTAAAGCTTATTCTAGAGTAGCTAACTAGAATATGATCTTGGAAGTGGTTTAATCCATAAATCATTATCTTGATATCATCTTGCATAAGCTAAGATCCTCTAGGGATAAGCGAGAGCCGGTCTATGATCTTGGTGAATACATATTCAATTCGATCTAGAGCTATATCGATCGATACTCAAATAGAGTAATCGATCGACGACACACATATCGATCGATACAAGCTGTCAAACATCGATCGATATTGTCGGCGGACAGATCAATAGACGAGTCTAGTAACGACAGTTATTAGGAAAATCTAAAGAGTTGAAGTTCTTTAGTATATGCAAGCAACTCATTAAAACATCTATAGCATTATAATCATGAATTAACTGAATAGTAACCTTAAATCTAACTACTTTCTCTTAAATACTTACAACTCTAAATCATTCTCTTGAGCAGCTAGACATTGCTCACAACTGCAATTTACATTTAAACCATTTCAACCTAGCTTAGTCACTAAGGATTATTATCTTTTGTGTTCATTCGCTTCCCGTGAAATCGAAATCTAAGTACTACATCTGAACCTCTTATTTGAGAGAGTAATTCACTTCTAGGGTAATTTGAGTGAGATCAAATTTGACGCCGTTGCCGGGGAGCTAAGATGGCCATTAGATTTAATCTGATTAGGTCTAGGTTATTTAATTTCTGCTAAATCACCTTCTGACGCAAAAAAAAATTCTTGTTTTTCAGGTACATGCCCAGCAATACCAGAAGCAACGAGAATCATCAACTTGTGTACTCAGAAGACCCCCACATTTTGGAGCGTAGCATCCGCAAGAACTTACGTTCCACATCGATCCACATTAACCATCCTTTGTCGACCGATACCCTGACATTGATCGACATCAACAACAGTTCGTCGACCGATACTTGTCTACCACAGTCGACCGAGACACCTTCTTTGTCGACCGATACAAGCCGCACTTCATCGCTCGACCACCGACCGTCGACCGATACTCTTCATCCGACATCGATCGATATAGATCACCTAACATCGATTGATACCACCCGACGAGTCATGGTAGCGCCTATTATTCTCAGAACCGATGAGAATGGAGACCTGCATGATCAAGATGGTCACCTGCGTAACGCAGCAGGTCAGAATCTGAATGCTCAAAAGGAAATCATTCCTGAGCAAGAAACTACAGACTACAGAATCCACAAGACGCTGTGAAGTTAATTGATAACTTAGCTTCAAGTAACAGCACGAAGTACACCGTCAAGGCAAAATATGTATCATTCCTTGGGAAGGAACAAATTAGTGAGTTCCAATTACAGCTGGACAATGTTCAGAGGCTACTTAACAAGCAGATTTGCTCAGTTGAGGATGCAAAAACCGCAGAGGAACACATAGACGAAGATGTAAATTGGATCAGCGGAGCGGGATTTCAGAGATCTGGAAACCAAGGAGGAAACAGGAACTTCTCAGGACAGAGGAGCAACTACAGTTCGCAGAAACCTTCCTACAACAGCAGCAATCCCAACAATAACAGGAGTTACGGAAACTCATTCTAAACCAATCCACCCCCACCCACCCAGGAAAGCAAACTAGAAGAAATGCTGGAAAGAGTTCTAGAGACTCAGCAGAAGCTCCAGGTGGATTTCAATGGGAAGATTGACTCTGTCTACACTATCCTGAACTCAAAGCTTGATACTTTGAATACATATGTGAAGAAAGTGGAGACTCAGGTAGTTCAGACAGGAGAGGCTTTGAAGAAACAAGAGCCTTTGGCAAGAGTATCAGGAGAGCCTCATACTAACCACCACGTCAATGCTATCATAGATGATGATTTTTGTTGGAGTCAAAAACGGTTCTCTCGAAATCAACGGCTAAAACTATTTATCATGCGCGGACTTTCCATAAAACAAGCGTCGAAAGCAAGACAAGTCGTATAGCTTAAAGAACCTATGTTAAAGTCGATCGTTCTTGATTTACACGATAAACTTTACGAGAAAACCAAATAAGATTTAGTCGTAAAACTTCGATGATACAATCAAGAAGAACCGAGAGACATTAGGTCCGAAGCTAAGATGACACGAACATACGAAAGTATACGGAAGAAACGGGAAGTAATCTAAGTTTGGACAGGCCGAACGACAAAGAATCCGCCTTGAAACTTCAAAGAGCCCGTTCTCTCAAACCGTGAGGACCCAGAAAACGAGTAAGATATCAAATCGAAGCCCTCGCCTACCGCCCGTGCTGCCTCTAGGCGCCGGGCGCCTAGCGCCCGTGCTGCCTCTAGGCGCCGGGCGCCTAGCGCCCGTGCAGGTCCTAGCCGCCTGTGATGGTCCTAGCTGCCCGTGATGGTCCTAGCCGCCGCGAAACTTCAAAGAGCCCATTCTCTCAAACCGTGAGGATCCAGAAAACGAGCAAGATATCAAATCGAAGCCCTCGCCGAGACGCACGTGCTGCCTCTAGGCGCCTGGCGCCTAGCGCCCGTGCTGCCTCTAGGCGCCGGGTGCCTAGCGCCCGCGCTGCCTCTAGGCGCCGGGCGCCTAGCGCCCGCGCTGCCTCTAGCTGCCGGGCGCCTAGCGCCCGTGCTGCCTCTAGGCGCCGGGCGCCTAGCGCCCGTGCTGCCTCTAGGCGCCGGGCGCCTAGCACCCGTGCTGCCTCTATGCGCCGGGCGCCTAGCGCCCGTGCTGCCTCTAGGCGCCGGGCGCCTAGCGCCCGTGCTGCCTCTAGCCGCCGGGCGCCTAGCGCCCGTGCTGCCTCTAGGCGCCGGGCGCCTAGCGCCCGTGCTGCCTCTAGGCGCCGGGCGCCTAGCGCCCGTGCTGCCTCTAGGCGCCGGGCGCCTAGCGCCCGTGCTGCTTCGGGTCCTCGAGTACAATCTTCTGTGCACGAGTTCCAGGCCCCGGCCGTCAGTAATCTGTGCCTTGAGTCCTTCCCGAGTTCTCGCGGAATGAATCATTGGGATTCCGCATACAAAACTCCCGTTCTTACTCTGAACTAAAAACCGTCGGAAACACTTCGGAAACTCGTAAGATATCAACGAAAAAGAAGATCTTAAATCATTCATACGAAACGATGATGGTTATCTAAAACACCACACATCTCAACTCTACGAAGGATTGAAGATCTTCCGAAGAAATCGTAGAAAACAGCGGAAGTCCTCGAAACGGCCCGAAAGGGACCAAACGCGATCGGACAACCCATTTACGATTATTTGGGATAGATACAACGATTTACATTTATCTTTACGCAACAAGATAAATGCTAAATTTCCGGAAGGATAAATGTCAAGTTTCCCGAAGATAAATGTCAAGTTTCCCGATAAACATGAAGGTCGACGAAAATGGAAAGAAGCCCGCCTTGCGGCCCAGAAGGAGAATAGACCGTCATAAGAAGGAGTATATAAAGGAGCTTTGGGAGAAGAAGAAAGGCAGAGCAAAAATCCTAGAGAGAAAGAAAATCCGAGATTGGAGACCTAGAGAGCTCCTGTTAGCTTCAGAACTTAGAACTGAGGCGGTAGACTAGCAAGGCAGGACCTAGAACGTCCAGCCGCCTCTCGTTCTATTTTCATCTTGTCCGCAGACCCTTATTTCTCGCGGAAGGATCTAACAATCCTTTTACATAGAGTTTCGCACATGGAAACCCTAGGCATTATTCTCGACATGCCCGTTTCTATGACTAACGCTCATACTAGACGAACTCCGCCAGGCAGTTCGATCTCTTGTTCAAACCCTTCCAACTGAACTACGTCCGACTTGATCCTCGAAAGGGGTACGTAGGCAGCCTTCCTTAAGGTCCAGTCCCAACTCTTAACAAAACCCTTTTTGTACGATTTACGATCTTCGTTATCTTTCCATATCTTCCGCACTTGTTCGGTCACTTGTCGTTGGCTGTCGCAGAGAATCCGGGCCTTCAGGGAAAGTTGGGTTAACTTGGCTTTCCTCCGATTTACTTAATCAAAATCGACAGTGCGAATTTCGGTTCCCACAGTTTGGCGTTAGAAGGAGGGGAGGACGGATTACTCTTACTCTTACGGCCGCAAAACGCTTGATCAAAGCAATGTCTGGAAATATGAAAGACAAACTCGCAGCTCACATCGACGCTGGTAAAACAACTTCAGCAGTGACTGCTCCTACGACCAACGCTTATGCAAACGGTTATCTAAGATTATCATCTTACGGACAAACATCCCGAGAACGGACCATCCCGACCAAGTTCGGGTCCTATCAACCATGCACCCCCGTTCAATTTCCTGCAACAAGGTCCTCGGGTCCATGGACACAACCCCCCTCGTCTGGGATTATCGAAGAAAGACTTCGGGAAAATTCATAAAAAGACTTGGTAGTGGAGACGGATTCCTGCCTGCCATATAAAACGGCTATGGTTAGCTTGAACACCAGTTGCCTTAACTATACGGGGAATCAAAATCCTTTCGGAAAAACCAGCGTCACATCAACGGCTTTTTCTAAAGAAAAATCGTAAAAACGTCTAAGTCCCGAAACGGTCCAAAAAGGGGCCCGAATCACGGTTAAACGACCCACATACGATTTTAGACTAGGATCGAGTAGAGTCTCGACTGGAAATGTTTTTTAGAATTTCCCGGAAAAATAAAGACTTGTTCTCTTGGAAATCGCGGAGAAACCCCAGATTACTCGTGAAACAGAAAGCACGACTGATCGGGTTACCAATCAGCGTTTCTAATGTGAAAATTCGATAACGTTTTACGGAACACCTTTCGTAAAATAAATCCTCGAAAATATTTCACGAGACACCTTTTTGCATGATTAAACTCGACAACATTTTACAAAACAGTTTTCGTAAAATTAACTCGACAACATTTTGCAAAATAACTCTCGTAAAGTAAAAGGTCAACAACGTTCTAAGAAACAATTCCTTGCTGGGATCATGATGAAATCAATGTCCAAAAGTCTCGGAAAAACAATTAAAGAAACCTCGAGAGACTAAGTGTCGATCGAGAAACCTCTAAAAAACCGAGAAAAACAGACAGGTCCCGCGAGGAAGCACAGTCCCGGGCGGCTAGCACGCCCGTGCTGTCCTTAGGCGCCGGGCGGCTAGCACGCCCGTGCTGTCCCTAGGCGCCGGGCGGCTAGCACGCCCGTGCTGTCCCTAGGCGCGAGCGGCTAACGCGCCCGCGCTGCGCTGATCGCCGGACAACAAAACATTCGGCGAACGCGGCAAATCTTCGCGAAACAATCCCCGACAATAGTGCAACCAAATACTTTGCAACTTTCGTAAAATAATCCTAGACAATACTTCACGAGACAGCTTCTGCACGATTAAACTCGACAACATTTTACGAAACAGTTTCCGTAAAATTAACTCGACAACATTTTGTTGAATAACTCTCGTTAAATAAAAGCTCGGGAATATTTTACGAAACATCATTCGTGAAGTATAACAAGATCGCAAGCTTCTTGACCTGACCAGTTCGCTCATAGCTTGACGAAACAAGAAGCCCCACTCAAGTGACATCTTGCCGTTCGTTTTCACTTGTCTACCCACCTTAGCCTTCTTCGAGTTTTGCCTACTTCTCCTCCCTTTGCTTCAACGATTCTGCAACGATTCTGCACTGTTCCTTCGGGTTTCATCAAAAATCGATTCTCGATTCAGTGTCAGACTTTTCGAAGACCTTTGACAATGAAACGTTAGAAGACAAAGAGGAACGGACATGAGGCAATCTCGAGTAATCAACGAGACTAAGGTACGTCCGACTTAGAAAATTTTATCAAGGTTTTAATTTTTTCGTAGGAAAGGAATGAGAACGTCTTGTAAACTGCCGTAAAATTTAGGGAACTTAGAACCTAGGTGGATAGTCTAGCAAGCTGAGTCTTAGGCATTTTCTTCCATTTTCGTTCTATTGTTCCTTGACTGTCTAGGCAGAACGCGCAAACCGATATAATCTCTCGGAAAACCGAGAAACGATCGCCACGCATCCTTGGCATACTCATTCTACTTCATAAAGAAAAAATTCCTTTCAAAAGGCAAACGGCACTCTAATATTCGTCCGAAACGCTAGCGGCATAACGGCGTGGTCAAACCGTAACAAACATAGTCTTGAAAACTCTACACCGTCTCTTGTTGCAATCTCGCGACAAGAAACTCGTACAACATCAGACTAATAGCACGACGGTGAGCTAAAAAATTAACGGAATAACCTTCGGTAAAACTCCATGAGTAATTCGAAGCAACTTTCGCCAAGAGACGAAATCAAAGCGGAAACATTTCCCGTGTAACCCATAACTCGGAAAACTCCGCTAAGATTTGCATGTCTTTCTCAACGAACGCTATTCGGCCGTCGGCCGACTACGCCTTTCCATAAAGCCCGAACCTGAATTCGGCATCACCATTAAGGACAATCGTGAACCAATATGACCTTAATGCGAAAGGATCGCAGTCTGATCGTTTACCAACTTCTTGGTTAAACGGCTGAACGTAGCCTTCACGCCAAGACAAAACAGTTGAACGATCGCCGCTCCAATCACTTAAGGGCCAGACGATAATCCACGATTTGTCATAAAACTCCAAGTGACCATTTACGTGAGCACCTCTGTCGCATAGCCCAAAAGCGGAAATCATGCGATGAATTTCTCGTAATAAAATCAGTCCTAACAGCCATACGGTTAACGGAAAAATTTGAACTTAACATCGACTGATTAAGTTCTATACGCCCCGTAAACAAAGCATGAAAAGAAACACTCGTGACAAAGCTCCAAGAGTTATACGAGTCGTCCTTAAAATCCCGGAAGGCCAACACTTCGCGAAACAAAGCGAAGGTAGACGCTTCTCCCTGGGTCAAATATACGCGACCCCTGGTCCTAATTCCTGGATCAAAATTTTATAACTTGCACGTCCAAACTGAAACAACAGTTTCTGACTACGGACATTCGCAAACATCTCCAAGCCTGCGAACATTTGAAATGCGGCACAAGGGAAAATTGACTCGTACGCATTTGAAATGCGTATACTCATATACTCCCACGATTTTAAAGAAACCGGATTTTCGAAACTCTTTACAAACACAGAAACCGAATTTTCGAAACTCTTCGCAAACAAATTCACCAATCGCTAAACGGCCTCAACAATGGATCCAGTATCCGCCAAATAAATCATAAACTATCGCCCGGAAACATTCCGCGATTTCTAAAAGCCCATAGTCCTTTATGGCATAAGAAAAACAAACTTCAAAGCACTGCGAGACGTCGCTTCGTGCCTGAATATTCGTTTTTTGATTAAAACCTTCATACGCCTTCTAAACGGCATCATATCGTTGTTGCTGATCACAACAAACGAACTCTAACGTCCTAAACAGACAAGCCACCTAAGGGTAGGCTCTTTTACATCCGACAAGGATCCCATAGCGCGCTATACAAAAAATCCAAATTTGGTTCAACACTTCGTAAAGGAAGTAGCTCGATTCGTGCCCAGACAAATCATATAAGCCGATACCACTTCGCGGATTTTAAAACGGTACGAATCAGGTTAAAATCACAAACAGGCAAAACGAAAGCCGATTTATCATCGCACAGCCTCAGTCTGAGAGTAAACCTAGGTCTTGCCCTAAACCCAGCCTTGCTGGTATCTTAACATCTCATAGGCAAAGCGTCAACGACGCGAGATACCAAAACTTGTCTCTTCATTCAAATCTGTACGTTTCCACGAATTTTCGCGTAAATCGTAAACCGCAGGAAAATCTCGCTTTGTACAAACGACGGATACGGTGATCATCAGGGAGGCAGGAATGAGACGACAACTCACACTCTGTCCCTCTAACTTCGATAGACAGAAGTTCTGAAAACGCAACATTAATATTTTATAAAGATTGAGCCGCAGAGTTCAACAGATGCCCTGAAAAAGGCCGGGATTCGAAGCCACCAACGGCCAGTCCCACAAATGTACATCATGGCCTCTTAACGGCCGAAACACAATCAAAATAAAAATCTCTGAAAGGATTGATAAATCTAGACGCTCCCCGGAGCATCACCTTCATCCTCAAAACTCACCCAAGGTAGGAACGGTCTCACCGTCGCCTCCATTGGTCGCACCACCGCTGCATGTTTCATATGCGCCGGCTTCACGATCCTTGACTGCGTAGTCCTGGTCCTCCGAACCCTCCGAATCCGGGACAAGGGTGCACACGGGTTTCCAACCAGCGAGAATCGAGTCGAAGTCCTCTCCGTCAAACTTGCGAGTCCCCGTCTCCTCAAGATTCTGAATCTTCTCTTGAAGACGACGGACTTTTGAGGACATATGTTCTTCTCTTTCTTCACATTGAGCAACGAACTCACGGTCTTTCCGACGTCACGTTCAAGATCGCCAATCAAAGGTGATGTGGATGTCCGCAATGAAATATTCTTAGCCACAAATTCCTACTTTCAACTCATAATCTTCCGCCCGCAAGATCGTCTCTGCGTCTTACAGGCTGGGGGGCTAACTGTTGGAGTCAAAAACGGTTCTCTCGAAATCAACGGCTAAAACTATTTATCATGCGCGGACTTTCCATAAAACAAGCGTCGAAAGCAAGACAAGTCGTATAGCTTAAAGAACCTATGTTAAAGTCGATCGTTCTTGATTTACACGATAAACTTTACGAGAAAACCCAATAAGATTTTGTCGTAAAACTTCGATGATACAATCAAGAAGAACCGAGAGACATTAGGTCCGTAGTTAAGATGACACGAACATACGAAAGTATACGGAAGAAACGGGAAGTAATCTAAGTTTGGACAGGCCGAACGACAAAGAATCCGCCTTGAAACTTCAAAGAGCCCGTTCTCTCAAACCGTGAGGACCTCTAGGCGCCGGGCGCCTAGCGCCTGTGCTGCCTCTAGGCGCCGGGCGCCTAGCGCCCGTGCTGCCTCTAGGCGCCGGGCGCCTAGCGCCCGTGCTGCCTCTAGGCGCCGGGCGCCTAGCGCCCGTGCTGCCTCTAGGCGCCGGATGCCTAGCGCTCGTGCTGCCTCTAGGCGTCGGACGCCTAGCGCCCGTGCTGGTCCTAGCCGCCTGTGATGGTCCTAGCTGCCCGTGATGGTCCTAGCCGCCGCGAAACTTCAAAGAGCCCGTTCTCTCAAACCGTGAGGATCCAGAAAACGAGCAAGATATCAAATCGAAGCCCTCGCCGAGACGCACGTGCTGCCTCTAGGCGCCGGGCGCCTAGCGCCCGTGCTGCCTCTAGGCGACGGGCGCCTAGCGCCCGCGCTGCCTCTAGGCGACGGGCGCCTAGCGCCCGCGCTGCCTCTAGGCGCCGGGCGCCTAGCGCCCGCGCTGCCTCTAGGCGCCGGGCGCCTAGCGCCCGCGCTGCCTCTAGGCGCCGGGCGCCTAGCGCCCGCGCTGCCTCTAGGCGCCGGGCGCCTAGCGCCCGCGCGGCCTCTAGGCGCCGGGCGCCTAGCGCCCGCGCTGCCTCTAGGCGCCGGGCGCCTAGCGCCCGTGATGCCTCTAGGCGCCGGGCGCCTAGCGCCCGTGCTGCCTCTAGGCGCCGGGCGCCTAGCGCCCGTGCTGCCTCTAGGCGCCGGGCGCCTAGCGCCCGTGCTGCTTCGGGTCCTCGAGCGACAATCTTCTGTGCACGAGTTCCAGGCCCCGGCCGTCAGTAATCTGTGCCTTGAGTCCTTACCGAGTTCTCGCGGAATGAATCATTGGGATTCCGCATACAAAACTCCCGTTCTTACTCTGAACTAAAAACCGTCGGAAACACTTCGGAAACTCGTAAGATATCAACGGAAAAGAAGATCTTAAATCATTCATACGAAACGATGATGGTTATCTAAAACACCACACATCTCAACTCTACGAAGGATTGAAGATCTTCCGAAGAAATCGTAGAAAACAGTGGAAGTCCTCGAAACGGCCCGAAAGGGACCAAACGCGATCGGACAACCCATTTATGATTATCTAGGATAGATACAACGATTTACGTTTATCTTTACGCAACAAGATAAATGCTAAATTTCCGGAAGGATAAATGTCAAGTTTCCCGAAGATAAATGTCAGGTTTCCCGATAAACATGAAGGTCGATGAAAATGGAAAGAAGCCCGCCTTGCGGCCCAGAAGGAGAATAGACCGTCATAAGAAGGAGTATATAAAGGAGCTTTGGGAGAAGAAGAAAGGCAGAGCAAAAATCCTAGAGAGAAAGAAAATCCGAGATTGGAGACCTAGAGAGCTCCTGTTAGCTTCAGAACTTAGAACTGAGGCGGTAGACTAGCAAGGCAGGACCTAGAACGTCCAGCCGCCTCTCGTTCTATTTTCATCTTGTCCGCAGACCCTTATTTCTCGCGGAAGGATCTAACAATCCTTTTACTTAGAGTTCCGCACATGGAAACCCTAGGCATTATTCTCGACATGCCCGTTTCTATGACTAACGCTCATACTAGACGAACTCCGCCAGGCAGTTCGATCTCTTGTTCAAACCCTTCCAACTGAACTACGTCCGACTTGATCCTCGAAAGGGGTACGTAGGCAGCCTTCCTTAAGGTCCAGTCCCAACTCTTAACAAAACCCTTTTTGTACGATTTACGATCTTCGTTATCTTTCCATATCTTCCGCACTTGTTCGGTCACTTGTCGTTGGCTGTCGCAGAGAATCCGGGCCTTCAGGGAAAGTTGGGTTAACTTGGCTTTCCTCCGATTTACTTAATCAAAATCGACAGTGCGAATTTCGGTTCCCACAATTTTTGGGAGGAAGTTAACCAGAATAAGCTGCACAATTCGACACATGAAGACTCGCCCGAAGCCGGATTTGCTCCATATCGATCGACATCATCAGCTCGACATCGATCGATATCACCAAAAGCGAAGCGATCGATAAACTTTGACGTATATCGATCGATAGACTTCGAGGAACCCTCCAACGAGTGCAACTCAATCAAGATCATGTCACACGAAGCCTTTGCAGCCAAACACCCACAACCGCCCACCAGTATGGACGTCGACCGAACTTCGGACCCCATCGATCGATACAGAGACCTTTCCATCGACCGATCCGGAGATACCAGTATCGACCGACACACCGCTGTTGCCATCGATCGATATACTATACCCCACCGCCGAGTGCAACTACCAAAGATCGATGTAGCACGACTTAATGCACTCCGGGAGCAGTCCAAACTTTTCAAATCTCTTCCTACATCCATATTGAAGAAACCCACGGACATCATTGAACCCATGGAGCCAGAAAAGGAAAACCTAGGAAGAGTTCTACGAAAAAGGAAAGAGAAGATTGCCAAGCACCTTAAAAGAGGAGCTAATGAAGCAGAGATGGAAAACTTCAGAAAACGAGTTCTAAGGATCCCTGCAGAGAAACCCTTTGAAGAAGCTTACTTTTCACACAGATTGTGGATGTTTTTCAGAGAGACCAAAGAGACAGAAGAAGACATCAAGAGGATGTTTCACCAAGTTCGTGATAGCTTGAAGAAGAGGATCACACTGACAAAGAGGAGCGATTCATGGAAGTTCCCGTACCATGTTCCATCAGGGGCATTGAATTCCCTCGTGCCCTATGTGATACAGGATCATGAGTCAGCATCATACCCAAGATTATGGCAGACCACCTACATCTGAAGATAGAGCCTACTGATGAGACATTCATCTTTGTGGATTGTTCTCAACAAAACTCTCGAGGCATAATTCGAAATCTTGAGGTACAGATTGGAGATGCCATCATCCCTACAGACTTCCACGTCCTGAATGTCAAGCTAAACTTCAAAACATCCCTACTGCTTGGAAGAGATTTCTTAGCCACCGTCGGAGCCGTTTGTGACCTAAAGTTCAACAAGCTCTTCCTAACCCTAATAGATTCCACCACCCTATATGATCCAGTCCAGGTCATCAAGTTACCAAGGAAGGAGACCACAGACGTCGTAGCAGCATGCTTTTGTTCCCACAAGTACGATTCCATGGCTAAGTACGAAACCGATCCGGTCACATCGACCGATGAGAATAACATCCCATCGTCCGATACCAGTGCCAACTCATCGACCGACGTAGCCAACACAACATCGATCGATAGACAGCCCTTTTGGAGGAACAACGCTGAAACCTTGGCATCAACCGACAGACTTATTGTGGAGTTCCCAGATAGAAATTTTCAGCCAACTAGCTCAGAACCGGACGACTACATACTTTTAGAAGAGGAATATAATGAAGATTACGAGGAAGAACGAGCTACAGAGTACAGATTCATTCGTGAAGAAGAAGATGGATACACTTCCCACACCTTCAGATTCAACGCATCGACCGATAGAGGCCAGCCTTCTGTTGTGATATTTTTGTGTAGGGTCGTTTTAGTACTACGGAACACAGGAAGACTAATAGATTTTAGAGTGTTTGTATGTATTGAGAATAGAAATCGAGGCAAAGAGACTGTTATTATTGAGTGATTTCGGGATTACAACGTTAGGTATGTATAAACCCTAGTTCTATCGCCTAACTCTCTAGTCTCTAAGCCCCAAAGTGTCGATCCCTTGTTCTAGGGTTTGGGTTCCCCTTTTATAGTTGATATAAGTCGGTCAATCTTGGGCGGCCTTCGTAATATTCATGAATATATTACTTTCCCCTCGGTTTAGGAAACTTCTATATTCATGCGGAGGATCGGATCCTTGGTCCTTTCGTCAGGGGCTAGGCCTTGGTTCCTCGTTACGGGGACTGGACCCTGGATATTGTAAAGTAGAGTTCGGGTCCTGGTGCCTTCTGATGGAGATTGGTCCCTTGAGTAGAGGAAGGACCCTGGGTCCCTTCCAAACGAGGGCCCGGAAGTCAAGGCCCCTTCGGAGGCTGGAGAAATCTTTAGCCTTGGATATTTTTCCCCAACAGTTTGCCCCTTATTCCTTGATTGCTTCGTAGGGATCAAGGGATAACATGTAGTCTTGGACCTTGGTACCATTTCTTCAAGCAGGAGAAGGCTTTCATCCATAATTCGATTCCGGAATTTGAGGCGTAAAAACTTGGCTGGAATGTCGACTTGGAATATTTTTGATTAGAAGTTTTAAATACCGGTCTGAACGAGTCTCGCTGACTTGGATTCTCTTGCCTTTTCGGGAGCTATAATCTCAGAAGATCCGAGGAGCGGGCTGATTCGATTTTCAAATCCTGCCTCGGAGACCGTAGGATTTTTGAATTTGGCGGCTTTCCCGAGGTAGTGTCTAACGGCTCTTTCCTCCTTCCGATAATAAATACGTGCTCCGGATTTTCGATTGCCTTCATCGCTTCCACCTTTTCTTAGTCTTCTAAAATTGCATTCAGATTTTTCTTCTTCCTCTTTTATTGCAATGGCAGAGACGAGGGATTCGGGGAAGAGGGCAGAGTCTAGATCGTCTAGATCTGGCAGCCCTCAGGATCTCCGAGCATCTATGCCGTTCATACCCCTCGGGTCTCCACTGGTGGGTCCTCCTTCGCTGATTGGAGAGGACGAAGCTCGTGACCTTCGGAGGAAATACGCGCTCCCTTCTTCTGTTGCTCTCCGCGTTCCTGAGCCCTCGGAGCGTGCTTCCGGCGGTATGCCCGAAGAGATTGCCATTTACGAAGCTTTCTTTGAATCAGGTTTCAGAGGTGACGTACCGTCGTTGGTTGCGATCCTTTGCAACTATTTTCATATCTCGCCGTCCCAGCTTAATCCTCCAGCTTGGCGCATTCTCGTGGCGATCCAGAATCTGGGTGATGAAGAGAATTTGGATTTGGGGGTTAATGAGGTTCTCTTCGCTTATCACTTGACTCCAATTAATGGTAACGAAGGACGTTTCCATCTCTGTCCTCGCGCGGGTCTTCCTATAGTTGAGGAGCTACCAAAAACCGATCGCAAGCGGCTAGCCTTTGAGAAAAGATGGCCCGAAAAGTATATTTTCGTGACCCTTCCTGGATCCTATTACCGATGGAATTTCACAGGTGAGGAATGCTTCCGCCATTTGTAGTCGAATTTTGCTTATCTCTTTTTGGTTCTTTCGCAGAGGGGACTCGTCCTGCTCCTGCCGATGGGAAGGGTAACGTTCCTCGTGCAAGGCAGATTCCTGTCGAGCGGCGCCTAGTGCCTTATCTTCTTAGCCCAGAGGTGCTACGCCGTAGCAAACTGTGGGGTAAGTCCTTCTTCTTAGCATATATCGGGTCTTTTATTACCGGGTTGATTGTGTGAGCTTTATGGTTAGGGAGTATGATGGAGGAGGATTCGGAGGATCCGATAGCTTCTTTCAGGAGGGCCACCGATGCGATTTCAGCCAGGAAAGGTTTGCCTATCGAGGAGGTGGCTGGTAGAACGGGTGCGACTATTGGGGGTAAGCGCAGGATGATGGAAGTCGAGGATACTTCCTCGGGTCGGGACCGTGGATCGAGGTAGGATTCGGGTCCGATGAGTCAACAACTACCACCGAGCAGACGTTCGCGTGGAGGGCTATCGTCGGTTTTGAATAATTTGAATGAGAGCATATTTTCCAAGATGCAAGTCCTTCTTTCGGATAAAAGTTCTTCAGAAGCGGTGAGGCAGATTCAGAGTGGGCTTCTTCAGGTAGATAGCAGTCCTTTCGTTTCTTGTTTTGAGTCCTCGGTTTACGTTCCCCCTTTTTATATAGGTTCTTTCACAACTACATCACTTGAAAGACTGGATGGCGAAGGAGGGCATTAATCGGGACAAGACGGTGGAACTGTCCATGCAATTATCCCGTGAGAAGGACAAACGAGTAGCTACGGATTTGGAGCTTGGGGACTTGAAAGATAAAGTCCGGGCCATCGAGGGCTCGGTAGAGATTGCTTCGGCTGAATCCCCTCGGTTGAGTCGAGAGAAGCAAGAGCTAGAAGAGGTTATCGCGGAGCTTCGATCTGAGGTGGAGATTTTGAGGAACTAGAAGGTCATGGCCGTGAGTGGGGCAAGGATGGTTGCCCGCTGGGAGGTAATGAGCGAATGGCTCCGCTCCGGGGACAGACCTCCCAATGAGATCTGCTCAAAAAATTCTCTCAGTTTAAGACGGTGGTTTTGGCTGAAGCAGCGCTTAAGGGCGTCGAGCCTCCCACGTTTGGAGATGAGCCAGCTATTCCTTCGTCTAGGTGTGGCAGATCTTAGGGACTTTGTAATGATCGTCCTTTATGGCTTATATTTATAGAACCAAAAATTTCTTTTTTGAGTTTGTATTTGGATTGCCTTGGGACTTGAGTCCTGTTTGAGGGCCTGAAAATAAAGTCGTGTTAGATCTCGTAATCCTGTTTATAAAACATGGGTTTTAGTTTTAAGGATGTAAGATCGTTGTCGGGAACTCATGAGAGTTCCGGTCTGATTTAAACCCTTAGGTTCTTGGTCCCTCGAACTCGGAAGCTCTTCGGATCTAGACCCCTTAGGTTCCTTACCTGGGCCTTGAGGCCTTACTTTGAACCTCGGAGTTCTACCCATTGAGTCTATGGGACCCTGAGGTTTTCTGGACCCTTGGATTTTAGGAACCTTGAGGTTCTTTGGAACCTTAGGTCTTAGGACCCGGAGGACTTAGGAACCTTGAGGTTCTTTGGACCCTTAGGTCTTAGGACCCGGAGGTCTTAGGAACCTTGAGGATCTTTGGACCCTTAGGTCTTAGGACCCGGAGGTCTTAGGAACCTTGAGGTTCTTTGGACCCTTAGGTCTTGGGACCCGGAGGTCTTGGGAACCTTGAGGTTCTTTGGACCCTTAGGTCTTAGGACACGAAGGTCTTTGGACCCGAAGGTCTTTGGACTTGAAAGTCTTTGGACCCGAAGGTCTTTGGACCCGAAGGTCTTTGGACCCGAAGGTCTTTGGACCCGAAGGTCTTTGGACCCGAAGGTCTTTGGACCCGAAGGTCTTTGGACCCGAAGGTCTTTGGACCCGAAGGTCTTTGGACCCGAAGGTCTTTGGACCCGAAGGTCTTTGGACCCGAAGGTCTTTGGACCCGAAGGTCTTTGGACCCGAAGGTCTTTGGACCCGAAGGTCTTTGGACCCGAAGGTCTTTGGACCCGAAGGTCTTTGGACCCGAAGGTCTTTGGACCCGAAGGTCTTTGGACCCGAAGGTCTTTGGACCCGAAGGTCTTTGGACCCGAAGGTCTTTGGACCCGAAGGTCTTTGGACCCGAAGGTCTTTGGACCCGAAGGTCTTTGGACCCGAAGGTCTTTGGACCCGAAGGTCTTTGGACCCGAAGGTCTTTGGACCCGAAGGTCTTTGGACCCGAAGGTCTTTGGACCCGAAGGTCTTTGGACCCGAAGGTCTTTGGACCCGAAGGTCTTTGGACCCGAAGGTCTTTGGACCCGAAGGTCTTTGGACCCGAAGGTCTTTGGACCCGAAGGTCTTTGGACCCGAAGGTCTTTGGACCCGAAGGTCTTTGGACCCGAAGGTCTTTGGACCCGAAGGTCTTTGGACCCGAAGGTCTTTGGACCCGAAGGTCTTTGGACCCGAAGGTCTTTGGACCCGAAGGTCTTTGGACCCGAAGGTCTTTGGACCCGAAGGTCTTTGGACCCGAAGGTCTTTGGACCCGAAGGTCTTTGGACCCGAAGGTCTTTGGACCCGAAGGTCTTTGGACCCGAAGGTCTTTGGACCCGAAGGTCTTTGGACCCGAAGGTCTTTGGACCCGAAGGTCTTTGGACCCGAAGGTCTTTGGACCCGAAGGTCTTTGGACCCGAAGGTCTTTGGACCCGAAGGTCTTTGGACCCGAAGGTCTTTGGACCCGAAGGTCTTTGGACCCGAAGGTCTTTGGACCCGAAGGTCTTTGGACCCGAAGGTCTTTGGACCCGAAGGTCTTTGGACCCGAAGGTCTTTGGACCCGAAGGTCTTTGGACCCGAAGGTCTTTGGACCCGAAGGTCTTTGGACCCGAAGGTCTTTGGACCCGAAGGTCTTTGGACCCGAAGGTCTTTGGACCCGAAGGTCTTTGGACCCGAAGGTCTTTGGACCCGAAGGTCTTTGGACCCGAAGGTCTTTGGACCCGAAGGTCTTTGGACCCGAAGGTCTTTGGACCCGAAGGTCTTTGGACCCGAAGGTCTTTGGACCCGAAGGTCTTTGGACCCGAAGGTCTTTGGACCCGAAGGTCTTTGGACCCGAAGGTCTTTGGACCCGAAGGTCTTTGGACCCGAAGGTCTTTGGACCCGAAGGTCTTTGGACCCGAAGGTCTTTGGACCCGAAGGTCTTTGGACCCGAAGGTCTTTGGACCCGAAGGTCTTTGGACCCGAAGGTCTTTGGACCCGAAGGTCTTTGGACCCGAAGGTCTTTGGACCCGAAGGTCTTTGGACCCGAAGGTCTTTGGACCCGAAGGTCTTTGGACCCGAAGGTCTTTGGACCCGAAGGTCTTTGGACCCGAAGGTCTCTGGACCCGAAGGTCTCTGGACTTATATGCTTTTGGGGAGTCTTTTTGATCGCTCTCTGCTGCCCGGAGGCGCGCCACTCTCGATCTAAATTGAGAAGTCGCACTGTGCTACCCGTGGGCATAGGCCATTCTCGAAAATCTCAATGCTGCACTCTACCTTTCTGCATAAATGTCACTCTCAGAATTACTGTGGTCTGGGGTGGATCCCCCTGCAAGGTTCTGTCAACCCAGACACACTACCTTCCACGTCTGGATAGGTATTAAATTGTTTGTGCTTAACCGGTTATTTGCACTTTGCTCCCTGCATATCAGCCGCCAGAATCCGATTACAGTACTTGGCTGTGTACGTCATGTCCCCAGCGTGCGTTTAGCTTATAGTGTTTTTCATGAGGGTTTTGTTGGGGAAAAATATCCAAGGCTAGAGGTTTCTCCAGCCTCCGAAGGGACCTCGACTTCCGGGCCCTCGTTTGGAAAGGACCCAGGGTCCCTCTTCTACTCAAAGGACCCATCTCCACCAGGTGGCACCAAGGTCCGATCTCTATTTAATAAGTATCCAGGTTCCAGTCCCTGTATCGAGGAACCAAGGCCTAGCCCTTGCCGTAAGGACCAAGGAACCAATCCTCCGAATGAATATGGAAGTTTCCCAAATCGAGGGGAAAGTAATATATTCACAAATATTACGGAAGCCGCCCAAGATTGACCGACTTACATCAACTATATAAAAGGGGAACCCAAACCCTAGAACAAGGGATCGACACTTTGGGGCTTAGAGATTAGAGAGTTAGGCGATAGAACTAGGGTTTATACACCTAAGACGTTGTAATCCCAAAATCACTCAATAATACATCTCTTTGCCTCAGTTTCTCTTCTCTAAACACATACAAATATACGAAATCCATTAGTCTTCCAGTGTTCCGTAGTACTAAAACGACCCTACTCAAAAATATCGTAACAGTTTGGCGCTAGAAGGAGGGGAGTAATTCAACTACGTGACGATGGCACCGGAAGATGAGTCCAATCAAGCCAATTTGACCCCAAAGGAGAAGGAGCTTCTGAGCCGATTCGAAACCCTTCAGAGTCAAATTACCGACCTTCACAAGGCTCAGGAGACCGCACCTGCAGGTATGGAACTCGTCCAAGAAGTTCAATACCTAAAAGATCAACTTGGAGAATACTCCAAGCAACTCCAGCAAAGCGCCGAAAAGCTAGACGCCATGGAAGCCGAGAACATCGCTCTCAGACGAGAAAACCGATCCCTCGGGGCAGTAGGGAACAAACGAAAACGGTTCATAACCAAAGTTCGACCGATGGCTTCGCTCAACACCCCGCACGACGGCGAGGAAACGCCTCAGCAGCCCGGCGACGATCCCGGCGATCGAGAAAATATTCGAGACGCAACCCGGGAAGAAGAAGAAGACGAATCCGATACAGAGGACGAAGAGTACTCACCTGATCATCCCGAGATCTCAGATCCACCTCTAGCCGCTTACCTAGAGAAGGTGGTATCCGAAAAATTCGGCACCATCCAATCCATGGTGGAATGGCTCCCCGGAGTAGCTCCCCCCATCCGTAGAAGTGATCCCAGGTCGTACTCCGACACACCTTTCGTGAAGGAGATTGCTTCGTTCGAGATGCCTCGAAAGTTCTCTTTTCCGAGCATCAAGATGTACGAGGGAACATGAGATCCTGACAATAACATCGCCCAGTATAAGCAACACATGGTAGCCGTGGCTATTCCGAAAGACGCAAGGGAAGCCACCATGTGCAAGGGCTTCGGGTCAACTCTAACCGGTCCTGCCCTCCAATGGTATATCAACCTCCTCACGGGGTCCATAGCATCCTTCGCCGCCCTCAGCGACAAGTTCGTGGAACAATTCGCCAGTAGCCGCCACCTGGAAAAGAGATCAGATGACCTCTACGAGATCCAACAATACAGAAACGAATCCCTACGCTCCTACATAGCTCGTTTCAACCAGGAGAAGGTCTCCATACCCGAGTGTAACGCCGATACAGCAATCTCAGCCTTCAAGAAGGGCCTACTTCCGGAGGGAGAGCTCTACAAGGAGTTAACTAAGTACAGATGCGAAGACATGGCGGATGTACTATCCCGTGCCTGGGCCCAAGTAAGGTGGGAAGAAGACGTCGTGAGCAGGGCCAAGGTTTCCTCCAAGTACGATCAGAAGTCCTCCAAACCCTCGAAAGAAGAGCATGAAGAAACCATCCGACCCCGACCTTCCCGGGAATCCATCAACCAGAGCAGGGGCAGATACCAACATCGCCCCTTACCTCGGTCCGAAGGAATGATGGTTTCAACTTGGCCCAGCATCTCCCACCTAGCGATATCCAAACCAGAGCTCATTGGAGTCTTGAGGCAGATGGGCCCACAAGTTAAGTGGCCACCTAAAATGAGGTCCCCCGATGCTACCCGGAACCCTAAAAGATGGTGTGGGTTCCACAGCGATCACGGCCATACCACGGAGGACTGTATAGCCTTAAGGTTGGAAGTAGCCGAGCTTCTCAAGAAGGGTTATCTAAGGGAGTTCCTCTCGGACAAGGCCAAGGATCTCCTCAACAGAGAGGGCCCCGCTCTCCCCAATGAAGCGGTCCCTGCGCTACCTCCGCCACAAGAACGAGTGATCCACGTCATCTCCGGAGGATCAGAAGTAAGCGGGATCAGCAGCGCCGCAGCCAAAAGAAGTACTCGCAATGCTAGGAATGGTAAAGAGACCGAGATTCCCAAGCGCCCACTCTTGGGAACGGACGAAATCAGCTTTACTGCGAGGGAGCAGGAACGAGTCCTTGCTCCCCATCATGACGCCCTCGTCATCTCGCTTGTTATAGCCAACTGCCTAGTTAAACGAATCTTGGTGGACAATGGCAGCTCCAGCAACATTGTCTTCCACTCGGCCTATATGGATTTAGGGCTAGATCCTAAAACATTAACCAGGAAAGCGATCCCGCTCGTGGGATTTAGCGGAGAGGTGAAGCAAACCGAGGGGGAAGTCCTTCTTCCAGTCTATGCCGAGGGGATAAACCAAACCGCCAAGTTCTTGGTCGTCGACTGTCCGTCGTCTTACAACGTAATACTAGGAAGGCCCTGGATCCACGACATGGGAGACGTACCATCAACCCTTCACCAATTGGTGAAATTTCCTACCCCCTGGGGCGTGAAGGTCATTAGAGGGGACCAAGAAAATTCTAGGTCCTGCTATCAAACTACCCTGAAGGGAAGGACCCAAGCCTTATAGCAATTACAGAAGCAGTCTCTCGTTCCTCACGCCGAAGAACCCGAGGTTGAAGACATGGACGAAATCCCCCTAATAGAAGGGAACCCGGAGCGGAACCTCAAGATAGGCTCCAAGCTGCCGAAGGATCTGAGACGGAGGCTGATCGATTTCCTAAGATCTAACTCCAATTGCTTTGCATGGTCCCACGAAGACATGCCCGGAATCGACCCCAACGTCATCATGCACCAGCTCCAAGTGAATCCCGAGCATCCTCCTGTTAGACAAAAGAGAAGGAAGTTCGCTCCCGAAAGGGATGAAATCATTAACGAAGAGGTCAAAAACCTGCTCGACGCAGGGTTCATAAGAGAGGTGCAATATCCCGACTGGCTCGCCAATGTGGTGGTTGTGAAAAAGAAAAACAGAAAATGGAGAGTCTGCATCGATTTCACGGACCTCAACAAGTCCTGCCCAAATGATCCATTCCCCCTGCCTCATATAGACAAGCTAGTGGATGCCACCGCTAGGCACCAACTAATGAGCTTCATGGACGCCTTCTCGGGATACAATCAAATCCTGATGCATCCCGACGACCAATAAAAGACGTCCTTTATGACTTCCAGGGGCATCTACTGCTACAAGGTCATGCCGTTTGGTCTGAAGAATGCTGGGTCCACCTACCAGAGGCTGGTCAACACGATGTTTGCCGATCAGATAGGCCAGACCATGGAAGTCTACATCGACGACATGCTGGTAAAATCTCTTGACTCGGAAGATCATATCTCACATCTCCAGCAAGCATTCACCACCCTGAGGAAATACAATATGAAGCTCAACCCCTCTAAATGTTCCTTTGGAGTAAGCTCCGGGAAATTCCTGGGATACATAGTCACCCACAGGGGCATAAAAGCAAATCCGGAGCAAATAAGGGCCATCCAGGCGATTCCTCCCCCACGGAAAGTCAAAGAGATTCAAAAACTTACGGGAAGAATGGCAGCCCTCAGCAGATTCATCTCCAGGCTTTCTGACAAGTCCCACGCCTTCTTCGAAACACTAAAGAACCCTAAGGACTTTCAGTGGACAGAGAAGTGCGAAGCCGCGCTATCCGACCTCAAGGCCTACCTCACTACTCCACCACTCCTATCTAAACCTCTAGAAGGGGAAACCCTATTGCTTTACCTCGCTGTGTCCAAGCACGCAGTTAGCGCAGTCCTCGTAAGGGAGGAGGAAAAAAGGCAGCATCCCATATACTACGTCAGCAAATCCATGCTAGACGCAGAAACTCGCTACAGCCAACTAGAGAAACTAGCCCTCGCCCTGGTGGTCGCGGCCCGGAAGTTACGTCCCTACTTCCAGTCCCATCAAGTCGTGGTAGTCACCTCCTTCCCCATCAAAGCAGTCCTTCATAAACCCGAGGTATCAGGACGATTGGCGAAATGGGCCGTAGAGTTGGGAGAGTACGACGTGATCTTCAGCCCAGCCGCCGCTATCAAGTCCAAGGTCCTATCTGATTTCGTGGCTGAATTCTCTCACTCTATGCTTCCAGACCAAGATCTAGAAACTACACTCCAGAGAAAAGAAGCGGAAGAAGGTCAATGGGCCCTGCACGTGGATGGCTCCAGCAATGTTAGAGGCGCAGGGGTAGGACTGGTTCTGACCTCCCCTACGGAAGAATCGGCCTCAAGGGCTGTACGTTGCAACTTCAAAGCAACAAAAAACGAGGCAGAATACGAGGCTTTAATAGCAGGTCTAGAACTAGCTAAGGAAATGGGAGTAAAGGACATCCAGGTTTTCAGTGACTCGCAGCTCATCATCAGTCAAGCTCAAGGGGATTATCAAGCCAAGGACCCGAGCATGATCAGGTATCTATCTGTGGCCAAACGTCTCCTAGACCAATTCACAAGCTATAAGCTTACCCAAATACCTAGGGAACAAAACTCCCAAGTCGATGCTCTAGCAAACCTGGGTTCCGCATTAGAAACCAAGGAACATATGAGTACTCCGCTGCTGGTCCTGCAATGGCCAGCAACCCAGAAAGAGGTTGAACCGGAAGAAGTGACAGTAGTAGACGAAGGAGAAACCTGGATGACCCCTATTACCGACTATCTAAGAAACGACGTCCTACCTGAAAATCGAGAGGAGAGCCGGAAGATCAAGAGACAAGCGGCCAGATACTGCTTTTTGGAGGGAAAACTATATAGGAGATCCTTCTCAGGACCCTATCTACGATGCCTATCCCCTAGAGAAGCCGCACGAATATTAGAGGAACTCCATGATGGGGAATGCGGTTCACACTCCAGCGGACGGAGTCTGGTTCTCAGGGCGAGAAGGGCTGGTTATTACTGGCCTACCATGGCGAAGGATTCCCTCAAACAGGCCAAAACCTGTAGCCAATGCCAGAAGCACGCCCCAATCTCCAACTTACCACCAGAGAACCTGAAGTCCCTAAGTTCCCCATGGCCCTTTCGTAAATGGGGCATGGACATCGTGGGGAAATTCCCAATGGCGCCGGGGCAGAAGGTCTTCCTCCTAGTAATGACCGATTACTTCACGAAGTGGGTAGAAGCCAAAGCCTTGGCAAAAATCACGGACCTCCAGATCAGGAAATTCATCTGGACGAAAATAATAACCCGCTTCGGAGCACCTCAGGAAATTGTCACAGACAATGGACCCCAATTTACCAGCAACGACTTCCAGGACTTCTGCAAAGATTAGGATATCAAACTCTCATATTCAGCACCAAGGCACCCGCAATCAAACGGACAAGCAGAGTCAACCAACAAAACGGTGGTGAACATGCTCAAGAAGCGCTTGGAAAAGGCTCACGGGCGATGGGCAGAAGAGCTACATGGAGTCCTTTGGGCCTACCGAACGACTCCAAAGACAACTACCCAAGAAACCCCTTTCTCACTCGTCTATGGCACCGAGTCAGCAATACCAACCGAAGTACATGTCAAGACTACGATCTCCAACATCCTAACCCCCAAGGAAAATGACGAGCTGATACCTAAGCCTAGACCTCCTAGACGAAAAAAGAGAAGCAGCCCGCCTGAGGAACGCATCGTACCAAGCAAAGGTAGCCAAGAGTTACAACAAGAAGGTGAGATCCAGAACCTTCCAAGAAGGGGACTGGGTCCTAAGGCGAGTATGTAACCACACAAAAGATAAATCAGCCGGAAAACTCGCCCCCGGATGGAAAGGGCCCTATCAGGTAATAGGGGTGCAAGAGGCAGGAGCCTATAAGCTGCAAGACAGCACAGGCAAGGTACAACCCAACTGCTGGAACGCATTGCACCTCAAATTCTATCATTTCTAAAGGCAAAATCTTCGGGTCGAGCTCTATATATACTATTATATATTTAAGTATTTTGGTTTTCCTACTCCTATGTATAACAAGAACGTCCTCGAACTACGCTTATAAAATACATTTGGTTTCAACTAAAGGGAGTTAAGGAAACACCAATATACTTAAAGGGGCGCATATTAGCTGGATCAGGGACCTTCGGCACCTCAGATCTTAGCTAGCCCCCTAGCTGGTGAGGCTACTCACCATAGGTGCAGACATATATGGATGGGGTCTGATCAGCCCTGAGCCGATGTCTGTGCGATAGGGCCCCGCGTAAAGGCCTATAGCCGAGAGTTATGCGGGGACAACGTACTAGTGCCATTCAAACCCTCGTGAAATACGCTGTAAGCTAAACGCACGCTGGGGGCATGACATACACAGCCAAGTACTGTAATCAGATTCTGGCGGCAGATATGCAGGGAGCAAAGTGCAAATAACCGGTTAAGCACAAACAATTTAATACCTATCCAGACGTGGAAGGTAGTGTGTCTGGGTTGACAGAACCTTGCGGGGGGACCCACCCCAGACCACAATAAGTCTGAGAGTGACCTTTCTGCAGAAAGGTAGAGTGCAACATTGAGAATTTCGAGAATAGCCTATGCCCAAGGGTAGCACAGTGCAATTTCTCAATTTAGATCGAGAGTGGCTCGCCTCCGGGCAGCAGAGAGCGATCAAAAAGACTCCCCAAAAGCAAAAAAGTCCAGAGACCTTCGGGTCCAAAGACCTTCGGGTCCAAAGACCTTCAGGTCCAAAGACCTTCGGGTCCAGAGACCTTCGGGTCCAAAGACCTTCGGGTCCAAAGACTTTCGGGTCCAAAGAATCTCAAGGTTCCAAAGACCTTCGGGTCCAAAGACCTTCGAGTCCAAAGAATCTCAAGGTTCCAAAGACCTAAGGGTCCATAGACTCAAGGGTCCAAAGAACCTCAAGGTTCCAAAGACCTAAGGGTCCATAGACCCAAAGGTCCAAAGAGCCTCAAGGTTCCAAAGACCCAAGGGTCCATAGACTCAAGGGTCCAAAGAACCTCAAGGTTCCAAAGACCTAAGGGTCCATAGACTTAAGGGTCCAAAGAACTTCAAGGTTCCAAAGACCTAAGGGTCCAAAGAACCTCAAGGTTCCCAAGACCCAAGGGTCCGAAGAACTTCAAGGTTCCCAAAACCTCAGGGTCCAAAGAACCTCAAGGTTCCAAAGGCCTAAGGGTCCGTAGACCTAAGGGTCCAATGAACCTCAAGGTTCCCAAGACCTAAGGGTCTAAAGAACCTCAAGGTTCCCAAGACCTAAGGGTCCGAAGAACCTCAAGATTCCTAAGACCTAAGGGTCCAGAGAGCCTAAAGGCTCCTACTCCTTCAAGATTTAATGGGTAAAGTCTCTCAGGTTCAAAGTAAGGCCTCAGGGCCCAGGTAAGGAATAGAAGGGATCCAGATCCTAAGGGCTTCCGAGCTCGAGGGATCAAGAACCTAAGGGTTCAAATCAGATCGGAACTCACTAAGTTCCCGACAACGATCTCACATCCTTAAAAACTCATGTTTTATAAACAGGATTACAAGATCTAGTGCTTCGGCATTTTCGAGTCTTCAACCTAATCGCTAACAGGACTCAGGTCCTAGGCTGTGGCTCCTCATAAGGGTTATGGTCGGCCTTCGGCCCATAACCCCAAACCAACAACCAAGCAAAGCCTCGAGTAACATCTACATATGCACAAAGAAAATAGATAAAGACCACGAAGGGCCATAAGTCCTAAATAAAAAGACCGCGAAGGGCCATAAGTCTTAAAACAAAAAGGCACGAAGGCCCAAGTCTGGAAACAAAGCCTCGAAGGGCGGAAATATGACAACAGCCCATCGGGCTCAAGAGTTCAACAAAAAACAGGAGAAGAGATTTTAAGCCTCAGGGGGATTCACCGCAAATACTAGCTTGGCTCATTATTGCCGAGATAATGGCCTACTTCTGCATCAGCTGCATCACCCACGGGAGCAGGAGGATCCACCTCGGCAGTTTCCTTCACTGGGATAAGTGGCTCATCATCATACGAAGGAGGAGGCAACCCACGAAGCTTAGCCTCAGACTCCTTCACCATCTTGTAGCGCTCAAACTCCACCACGAAGTCCCACTTATCGGTCTGGCCCTTCAGATAGTCCCTTATCACTTCCTAACGAGCAGTCATCTTGGCTCCATTCACGGCCAGCGTCCTCTCATCCTCGAAGAGAGTCTTCTCATTCTTCAGTTCCTCCAGCTCTCCCCTCACCGCATCCAGCTTAGACGTCAGCACGACATGCTCATTAGCAGCATTCTCCTCCAGCTCCTGCGATTTCTTCAACCTAAGCTGAAGAGACTTAAGCTCTTTCCCCTGCGCCAAGCCTTTATCTTTCTCCTCACGAAGCTGAGCCTTCAGAGCCTCGATTTCCTTAGAAGTGTCTTCGTTCACCATGTCCTTAAGATGATGAACCTGAGACACAACCTGCAACAAGCACAATACCACAATCATTATAGTGCACTACGAAGCCAAAACAATAATAAAATGCGTCGACATACCTGAAGGAGGTCAAACTGGATAGAGCTGATGGCTTTAGGAAGATCATCGGCAGGAAGATTGCACACGCTGTTGGGGAAAAATATCCAAGGCTAGAGTTTTCTCCAGCCTCCGAAGGGGTCTCGACTTCCGGGCCCTCGTTTGGAAAGGACCCAGGGTCCCTCCTCAACTTAAAAGATCCATTTCCACCAAGTGGCATCAGGGCCCGATCTCCATTCGACAAGTACCCTGGGTCCAGTCCCTGTATCGAGGAACCAAGGCCCAGCCCTTGCCGTAAGGACCAAGGAACCAATTCTCCGCATGAATATGGAAGTTTCCCAAATCAAGGGGAAACTAATATATTCATGAATATTAGAGAAGCCGCCGAAGATTGACCGACTTACATCGACTATAAAAGGGGAACCCAAACCCTAGAACAAGGGATCGACACTTTGGGGCTTAGAGATTAGAGAGTTAGGCGATAGAACTAGGGTTTATACACCCAATACGTTGTAATCCCGAAATCACTCAATAATACATCTCTTTGCCTCAATTTCTCTTCTCAAAACACATACATAAACACAAAATCTAATAGTCTTCCAGTGTTCCGTAGTACTAAAACGACCCTACACAAAAATATCACAACAGTTTGGCGCTAGAAGGAGGGGAGTAACTCAACTAAGTGACGATGGCATCGGAAGACGAGTCCAATCAAGCCAATCTGACCCCGAAGGAGAAGGAGCTTCTGAGCCGATTCGAAACCCTTCAGAGTCAAATTACCAACCTTCACAAGGCTCAGGAAACCGCACCTACAGGTCTGGAACTCATCCAGGAAGTTCAATACCTAAAAGACCAACTTGGAGAACACTCCAAGCAACTCCAGCAAAGCGCCGAGAAGCTAGACGCCATGGAAGCCGAGAACATCGCTCTCAGACGAGAAAATCAATCCCTCGGGGCAGTAGGAAACAAACGAAAACGGTTCAGAACCAAAGTTCGACATATGGCTTCGCTCAACACCCCGCACGACGGCGAGGAAACGCCTCAGCAGCCCGGAGACGATCCCGGCGGTCACGAAAACGTTCGAGACGTAACCCGAGAAGAAGAAGAAGACGAATCTGATACAGAGGACGAAGAATACTCACCTGATCATCCCGAGATCTCGGATCCAGCTTTAGCCGCTTACCTAGAGAAGGTGGTATCCGAAAAATTCGGCACCATCCAGTCCATGGTGGAAAGGCTCCCCGGAGTAGCTCCCCCCATCCGTAGAAGTGATCCAAGGTCGTACTCCGACACACCTTTCGTGAAGGAGATTTCTTCGATCGAGATGCCTCGAAAGTTCTCTTTCCCGAGCATCGAGATGTACGATGGAACTGGAGATCCCGACAACCACATCGCCCAGTACAAGCAGCGCATGGTAGCCGTGGCTATTCCGAAAGACGCAAGGGAAGCCACCATGTGCAAGGGCTTCGGGTCAACTCTAACCGGTCCTGCCCTCCAATGGTACATCAACCTCCCCACGGGGTCCATAGCATCCTTCGCCGCCCTCAGCGACAAGTTCGTGGAACAGTTCGCTAGTAGCCGCCACCTGGAGAAGAGATCAGATGACCTCTACGAGATCCAACAATACAGAAACGAATCCCTACGCTCCTACATAGCTCGTTTCAACCAAGAGAAGGTTTCCATACCCGAGTGTAATGCCGATACAACAATCTCAGCCTTCAAGAAGGGCCTACTCCCGGAGGGAGAGCTCTACAATGAGCTAACCAAGTACAAATGTGGAGACATGGCGGACGTACTATCCCGTGCCTGGGCCCAAGTAAGGTGGGAAGAAGACGTCGTGAGCAGGGCCAAGGTTTCCTCCAAGTACGATCAGAAGTCCTCCAAACCATCGAAAGACGAGCGTGAGGAACTCATTCGATCCCGACCTTCCCGGGAATCCACCAATCAGAGCAGGGGCAGATACCAACATCGCCCCTTACCTCGGTCCGAAGGAATGATGGTTTCGACTTGGCCCAGCATTTCCCACCTAGCGATATCCAAACCGGAGCTCATTGGAGTCCTGAGGCAGATGGGCCCACAAGTCAAGTGGCCACCTAAAATGAGGTCCCCTGACGCTACCTGGAACCCCAAAAGATGGTGCGGGTTCCACAACGATCACGGCCATACCACGGAGGATTGCGTAGCATTAAGATTGGAAGTAGCCGAGCTTCTCAAGAAGGGTTACCTAAGGGAATTCCTCTCGGATAAGGCCAAGGATCTCCTTAACAGAGAGGGCCCCGCTCTCCCCAATGAAGCGGTCCCTGCGCTACCTCCACCACAAGAACGAGTGATCCACGTCATCTCCGGAGGATCAGAAGTAAGCGGGATCAGCAGCGCCGCAGCCAAACGAAGTACTCGCAATGCTAGGAACGGTCAGGAGACCGAGACTCCCAAGTGCCCACTCTTGGGAACGGATGAAATCAGCTTTACTACGAGGGAGCAGGAACAAGTCCTTGCTCCCCATCATGTCGCCCTCGTTATCTCGCTTGTTATAGCCAACTGCCTGGTTAAACGAATATTGGTGGACAATGGCAGCTCCAGCAACATTATCTTCCACTCAGCCTATATGGATTTAGGGCTAGATCCTAAAAATTTAACCAGGAAAGCGGTCCCGCTCGTGGGATTTAGTGGAGAGGTGAAGCAAACCGAGGGAGAAGTCCTTCTCCCAGTCTACACCGAGGGAATAAACCAAACTACCAAGTTCTTGGTCGTCGACTGTCCGTCGTCTTACAACGTAATACTAGGGAGGCCCTGGATCCACGACAGGGGAGCCGTACCATCAACCCTCCATCAATTGGTAAAATTTCCTACCCCCTGGGGCGTGAAGGTCATTAGAGGGGACCAAGAAAATTCTAGGTCCTGCTATCAAACTACCCTGAAGGGAAGGACCCAAGCTTTATAGCAATTACAGAAGCAGCCTCTCGTTCCTCATGCCGAAGAACCCGAGGTTGAAGACATGGACGAAGTCCCCCTGATAGAAGGAAACCCGAAGCGGAATCTCAAGATAGGCTCCAAGCTGCCTAAGGATCTGAGGCGGAGGCTGATCGATTTTCTAAGATCTAACTCCGATTGCTTCGCATGGTCCCACGAAGACATGCCCGGAATCGACCCCAGCGTCATCATGCATCAGCTCCAAGTGAATCCCGAGCATCCTCCTGTTAGACAAAAGAGAAGGAAGTTCGCTCCCGAAAGGGATGAGATCATTAACGAAGAGGTCAAGAACCTGCTCGACGAAGGGTTCATAAGAGAAGTGCAATATCCTGACTGGCTCGCCAACGTGGTGGTGGTGAAAAAGAAAAATGGAAAATGGAGAGTCTGCATCGATTTCATGGACCTCAACAAGTCCTGCCCAAAGGATCCATTTCCCTTGCCTCATATAGACAAGCTAGTGGATGCCACCGCTGGGCACCAACTAATGAGCTTCATGGACGCCTTCTCGGGATACAACCAAATCCTGATGCATCCCGACGACCAAGAAAAGACATCCTTTATGACTTCTAGGGGCATCTACTGCTACAAGGTCATGCCGTTTGGTCTGAAGAATGCTGGATCCACCTATCAGAGGTTGGTCAACACGATGTTTGCCGATCAGATAGGCCAAACCATGGAAGTCTACATCGACGACATGCTGGTAAAATCTCTTGACTCGGAGGATCATATCTCACATCTCCAGCAAGCGTTCACCACCCTGAGGAAATACAATATGAAGCTCAACCCCTCTAAATGTTCCTTTGGAGTAAGCTCCGGGAAATTCCTGGGATACATAGTCACCCACAGGGGCATAGAAGCAAATCCGGAGCAGATAAGGGCCATCCAGGCGATTCCTCCCCCACGGAACGTCAAAGAGATTCAAAAACTTACGGGAAGAATGGCAGCCCTCAGCAGATTCATCTCCAGGCTTTCTGACAAGTCCCACGCCTTTTTCGAAACACTAAAGAACCCTAAGGACTTTCAATGGACAGAAAAGCGCGAAACCGCACTGTCCGACCTCAAGGCCTATCTCATTACTCCACCACTCCTATCTAAACCTCTAAAAGGGGAAACCCTACTGCTTTACCTCGCCGTGTCCGAACACGCGGTTAGCGCGGTCCTCGTAAGAGAGGAGGAAAGAAGGCAGCATCCCATATACTACGTCAGCAAATCCATGCTAGACGCAGAAACTCGCTACAGCCAGCTAGAGAAACTAGCCCTCGCCCTAGTGGTCGCGGCCCGGAAATTGCGTCCCTACTTCCAGTCCCACCAAGTCGTGGTAGTCACCTCTTTCCCTATCAAAGCAGTCCTTCATAAACCCGAGGTATCAGGACGATTGGCGAAATGGGCCGTAGAATTGGGAGAATACGAAGTGATCTTCAGTCCAGCCGCCGCAATCAAGTCCCAAGTTCTAGCTGATTTCGTGGCTGAGTTCTCTCCCTCTACGCTTCCAGACCCATATCTAGAAACTACACTCCAGGGAAAAGAAGCGGAAGAAGGTCGATGGACCCTGCACGTGGATGGCTCCAACAATATAAGAGGCGCAGGGGTAGGACTGGTCCTGACCTCCCATACGGGAGAATTGGCCTCAAGGGCTGTACGCTGTAACTTCAAAGCTACGAACAAGAGGCAGAATACGAAGCTTTAATAGCAGGCCTAGAACTAGCCAAGGAAATGGGAGTAAAAGACATCCAGATTTTCAGTGATTCGCAGCTCATCATCAGTCAAGCTCAAGGGGATTATCAAGCCAAGGACCCTAGCATGATCATGTATATATCTGTGGCCAAACGTCTCCTAGACCAATTTGCAAGCTATAAGCTTACCCAAATACCTAGGGAACAGAACTCCCAAGCCGATGCTCTAGCAAACCTGGGTTCCGCATTAGAAACCAAGGAACATATGAGTATTCCGTTGTTGGTCCTGCAATGGCCAGCAACCCAGAAAGAGGTTGAACCGGAAGAAGTGACGGTAGTAGACGAAGGAGGAACCTGGATGACCCCTATCACCGACTACCTAAGAGACGACGTCCTACCCGAAAACCGAGAGGAAAGCCGGAAGATCAAGAGACAAGCGGCCAGATACTGCATTTCGGAGGGAAAACTATATAGAAGGTCCTTCTCAGGGCCCTACCTACGATGTCTATCCCCTAGAGAAGCCACACGAATATTAGAGGAACTCCACGATGGGGAATGCGGTTCACACTCCAGCGGACGGAGCCTGGTTCTCAGGGCGAGAAGGGCTGGTTATTACTGGCCCACCATGGCGAAGGACTCCCTCAAACAGGCCAAAACCTGTAGCCAATGCCAGAAGCACGCCCTAATTTCTAACTTACCACTAGAGAACCTGAAGTCCTTAAGTTCCCCATGGCCCTTCCGTAAATGGGGCATGGACATCGTGGGGAAATTCCCAATGGCGCCGGGGCAGAAGGTCTTCCTCCTAGTAATGACCGATTACTTCACGAAGTGGGTAGAAGCCAAAGCCTTAGCAAAAATCACGGACCTCCAGATCAGGAAATTCATCTGGACAAACATAATAACCCGCTTCGGAGCACCTCAGGAAATTGTCACAGACAATGGACCCCAATTCACCAGCAGCGACTTCCAGGACTTCTGCAAAGATTGGGATATCAAACTCTCGTATTCAGCACCAAGGCACCCACAATCAAACGGACAAGCAGAGTCAACCAACAAAACGGTGGTAAACATGCTCAAGAAGCGCTTGGAAAAGGCTCACGGGCGATGGGCAGAAGAGTTACACGGAGTCCTCTGGGCCTACCGGACAACTCCAAAGACAGCTACCCAAGAAACCCCTTTCTCACTCGTCTACGGCACCGAGTCAGCAATACCAACCGAGGTACACGTCAAGACCACAATCTCCAACATCCTAACCCCCAAGGAAAATGACGAGCTGATGTACCTAAGCCTAGACCTCCGAGACGAAAAAAGGGAAGCAGCCCGTCTGAGGAACGCGTCATACCAAATAAAGGTAGCCAAGAGCTACAACAAGAAGGTGAGATCCAGAACCTTCCAAGAAGGGGACTGGGTCCTAAGGCGAGTCTGTAACCACACAAAAGACAAATCAGCCGGAAAACTCGCCCCCGGATGGGAAGGGCCCTATCAGGTAATAGGGGTGCAATGGGCAGGAGCCTATAAGCTGCAAGACAGCACATGCAAGGTACAACCCAATTGCTGGAACGCCTTGCACCTCAAATTCTATCATTTCTAAAGGCAAGATCTTCGGGTCGAGCTATATATACTATTATATATTTAAGTATTTTGGTTTTCCTACTCCTATGTATAACGAGAACGTCCTCGGACTAGGCTTATAAAATACATTTGGTTTCGACTAAAGGGAGTTAAGGAAACACCAATATACTTAAAGGGGCATATTAGCTGGATCAGGGAGCTTCGGGACCTCAGATCTTAGCTAGCCCCCTAGCTGGTGAGGCTACTCACCATAGGTACATACATATATGGAAGGGTTCTGATCAGCCCTGAGCCGATGTCTGTGCGATAGGGCCCTGCGTAAAGGCCTATAACCAAGAGTTATGCGGGGACCACGTACTAGTGCCATTCAAACCCTCGTGAAATACGCTGTAAGCTAAACGCACGCTGGGGGCATGACATACACAGCCAAGTACTGTAATCAGATTCTGGCGGCTGATATGCAGGGAGCAAAGTGCAAATAACCGGTTTAGCACAGACAATCTAATACCTATCCAGACGTGGAAGGTAGTGTGTCTGGGTTGACTGAACCTTGCGGGGGGACCCACCCTAGACCACAATAAGTCTGAGAGTGACCTTTCTGCAGAAAGGTCGAGTGCAGCATTGAGAATATCGAGAATGGCCTATGCCCACGGGTAGCACAGTGCGATTTCTCAATTTAGATCGAGAGTGGCTCGCCTCCGGGCGGCAGAGAGCGATCAAAAAGACTCCCCAAAAGCATAAAAGTCCAGAGACCTTCGGGTCCAAAGACCTTCGGGTCCAAAGACCTTCGGGTCCAAAGACCTTCGGGTCCAAAGACCTTCGGGTCCAAAGACCTTCGGGTCCAAAGACCTTCGGGTCCAAAGACCTTCGGGTCCAAAGACCTTCGGGTCCAAAGACCTTCGGGTCCAAAGACCTTCGGGTCCAAAGACCTTCGGGTCCAAAGACCTTCGGGTCCAAAGACCTTCGGGTCCAAAGACCTTCGGGTCCAAAGACCTTCGGGTCCAAAGACCTTCGGGTCCAAAGACCTTCGGGTCCAAAGACCTTCGGGTCCAAAGACCTTCGGGTCCAAAGACCTTCGGGTCCAAAGACCTTCGGGTCCAAAGACCTTCGGGTCCAAAGACCTTCGGGTCCAAAGACCTTCGGGTCCAAAGACCTTCGGGTCCAAAGACCTTCGGGTCCAAAGACCTTCGGGTCCAAAGACCTTCGGGTCCAAAGACCTTCGGGTCCAAAGACCTTCGGGTCCAAAGACCTTCGGGTCCAAAGACCTTCGGGTCCAAAGACCTTCGGGTCCAAAGACCTTCGGGTCCAAAGACCTTCGGGTCCAAAGACCTTCGGGTCCAAAGACCTTCGGGTCCAAAGACCTTCGGGTCCAAAGACCTTCGGGTCCAAAGACCTTCGGGTCCAAAGACCTTCGGGTCCAAAGACCTTCGGGTCCAAAGACCTTCGGGTCCAAAGACCTTCGGGTCCAAAGACCTTCGGGTCCAAAGACCTTCGGGTCCAAAGACCTTCGGGTCCAAAGACCTTCGGGTCCAAAGACCTTCGGGTCCAAAGACCTTCGGGTCCAAAGACCTTCGGGTCCAAAGACCTTCGGGTCCAAAGACCTTCGGGTCCAAAGACCTTCGGGTCCAAAGACCTTCGGGTCCAAAGACCTTCGGGTCCAAAGACCTTCGGGTCCAAAGACCTCAAGGTTCCAAAGACCTTCGGGTCCAAAGAGCCTCTAGGTTCCCAAGGCCTAAGGGTCCGAAGAACCTCTAGGTTCCCAAGACCCAAGGGTCCAAAGAACCCCAAGGTTCCCAAGGCCTAAGGACCCAAAGAACCTCTAGGTTCCCAAGACCCAAGGGTCCAAAGTACCCCAAGGTGCCCAAGGCCTAAGGGCCCAAAGAACCTCTAGGTTCCCAAGACCCAAGGGTCCAAAGTACCCCAAGGTGCCCAAGGCCTAAGTGCCCAAAGAACCTCTAGGTTCCCAAGACCCAAGGGTCCAAAGAACCCCAAGGTTCCCAAGGTCTAAGGGCCCAAAGAACCTCTAGGTTCCAAAGACCTAAGGGTCTGAAGAACCTCAAGGTTCCTAAGACCTAAGGGTCCAGAAAGCCTAAAAGCTCCACTCCTCCAAGATTTAATGGGTAAGGCCTCAGGGCCCAAATAAAGAAACTCAAAGGGCCTAGACCTCGGAAATCTCCAAGTTCGAAGCAGCAAGAACCTAAGGGTTCAAATCAGACCGGAGCCCATCAGCTCGTGGCAACGATTTCACATCCTCGAAAACTTACGTTTTAACAGGATTACGAGATCTAACACGGCTTTATTTTCAGGCCAGAAACAGGCTTCAAATCCCAAGACAAACCAGGATACAAATTTAAAAAGAGAGAATATCCCCGTCCGACAATAAGCCCTAAAGGATAATCGTTACAAATCCCTAAGATCTACCACGCCTAGATGAAGGGATAGCTGGCTCGTCTTCAAACGTAGGAGGCTCGACACCTTTAAGCACCGCCTCAGCCAAAATCACCGTCTTAAACTGAGAAAATTCCTTGAGCAGATCCCATTGGGAGGTCTGTCCCCGGAGCCACTCCCTCATTACCTCCCAACCGGCAACCATTCTTGCCCCACTCACGGCCATGATCTTCTCATTCCTCAAAATCTCTACCTCCGACGGCCTCTTCTAGCTCTTGCTTCTCTCGACTCAACCGAAGGGATTCAGCCGAAGCAGTCTCTACCGAGCCCTCCATGGCACGAACCTTGTCCTTCAGGTCCCGAAGTTCCAATTCCGCAGCAACTCGCCTGTCCTCCTCACGGGACAGTCGTTTGGATACTTCCACCACCTCGTCCCGTTTAGTGCCCTCTTCCGCCAACCAGTCGCTCAAATGGTGTTGTTGCGAAAGAACCTACATAAAAAAGGAAATGTAAACCAAGGATTCGATATAAGAAGCAAAAAAAAACTGTTATCCACCTGAAGAAGCCCACTCTGAATCTGCCGCATTGCCCCTGGAGAACTTCTGTCCGAAAACAGAACCTGCATCTTGGGAAATACGCTCTCATTCAAATTATTCAAAACCGACGCTAGCCCCCCATACGAATGTCCGCTCGTCGGTGGCTGTCGACTCACCGGAGTCGAATCCTCCCTCGATTCATGGTCCCGACCCGAGGAAGAATCCTCGACGTCTATCATCCTGCGCTTACCCCCAACAGCCGCGTTCGCCTTACCGGTCACCTCCTGCATAGACAGACCTTTCTTGGCCGAAATCGCATCAGTGGCCCTCCTGAAAGAAGCCACCGGATCCTCCGAATCCTCTTCCATCACACTCACTGATCACAAAACTCACGCGATCAATATGATAATAAAAGACCCGTCCAACGTTAAAAAGAAGGACTCACCCCACAGCTTACTACGGCGCAGCACCTCTGGGCTAAGAAGATAAGGTACGAGGCGCCGCTCGACAGGAATCTGCCTCGCACGAAGAACGTTATTCTTCCCATCGGCCGGAGCAGGACGAGTCCCTAACCAAAAAGAAATAAGCAAAATTCGACTGCAGATAATAGAAGCAATCCTTACCCGTGAAATTCCATCGATAGTAGGATCCAGGGAGGGTCATGAAAATATACTTCTCGGGCCACCTTTTCTCAAAGGCTAGTCCCTTGCGATCGGTCTTTGGCAGCTCCTCAACTATAGGAAGACCCGCGCGAGGGCGAAGATGGAAGCGTCTCTCGTTGCCATTTATTGGAGCTAAGTGATAAGCAAAGAGAACCTCATTGACCCCCAAAGTCAAATTCTCTTCATCGCCCTGATTCTGGATCGCCGTGAGAATGCGCCAAGCAGGAGGATTAAGCTGGGACGGCGAAATATGAAAATAGTCGCATAAACTCGCAACCAACGACGGTACGTCGCCTCTAAAACCCGACTCAAAGAAAGCTTCATAAACAGCGATCTCTTCGGGTATACCGCCAGACGCACGTTCTGAAGGTTCAGGAACGCGGAGAGTAACAGAAGAAGGGATCGCGTACTTTCTCCGAAGGTCACGTACTTCATCTTCCCCGATTAACGAAGCAGGGCCCACCAGTGGAGACCCAAGTGGTACGAACGGTGCAGACGCTCGAAGATCTTGAGGGCTGCCAGATCTAGACGATCTTGAGTCTATCCCCCTCCCCGAATCTCTCGTCTCCGCCATTATAATAAAAGAGAAGAATAAAAATCTGGACACAGTCCTAGAGGGCTAAAAGGAAGAAGAAGCGTTGAAGGCAGTCAAAAATCCGAAGCGCATATTTATCAGGAAAAGGAAGGAGCCGTTGAACACTACCTCGGGAAAAACGCCGAATTCAAAAATCCTACACAGGATTTAAAATTCAAATCAGCGCTCCCCGGATCTCCCGAGATATCAGCTCTCGAAAAGGAAAGAGAATCCGGATCAGCAAGACTCGTTCAGATCAATTTTTGGAAGTTTCGAATCAAAAATATCTCAGATCACCGTACTAGCCGAGTTCTTATGTCTCGGATTCCGGAATCTGATTATGAACAAAACCCTTCTCCTGCTGGAAGAAATGGCATCAAGAGTCAAGGCTACATATTATCCCTTGATCCCTACGAAGGAATCAAGGAATAAGGGGCAAAATGTTGGGGAAAAATATCCAAGGCTAGAGTTTTTTCCAGCCTCCGAAGGGGTCTCGACTTCCGAGCCCTCGTTTGGAAAGGACCCAGGGTCCCTCCTCAACTTAAAAGATCCATTTCCACCAAGTGGCATCAGGGCCCGATCTCCATTCGACAAGTACCCAGGGTCCAGTCCCTGTATCGAGGAACCAAGGCCCAGCCCTTGCCGTAAGGACCAAGGAACCAATTCTCTGCATGAATATGGAAGTTTCCCAAATCAAGGGGAAACTAATATATTCATGAATATTAGAGAAGCCGCCGAAGATTGACCGACTTACATCGACTATAAAAGGGGAACCCAAACCCTAGAACAAGGGATCGACACTTTGGGGCTTAGAGATTAGAGAGTTAGGCGATAGAACTAGGGTTTATACACCCAATACGTTGTAATCCTGAAATCACTCAATAATACATCTCTTTGCCTCAATTTCTCTTCTCAAAACACATACATAAACACAAAATCTAATAGTCTTCCAGTGTTCTGTGGGAACCGAAATTCGCACTGTCAATTTTAGTTAAGTTTAAAACGTAGGAAAACTAAAATGACCTAGTTTTCCCCGAGGATCCCGACTATCTGCTGGGCCACGCACGACAAAGTTAAAAAAAGCTAAGTTGAAAGTAAATACGTAAAATAAGAGAGCAAAAAAGAAAGAATTTTATTTCCGAATTCGCGGAGAGCGTTGGAACAATAGGTCGAGATCGCGGCCGTAAGAGCTGTCGATCGTCGCTAGTCTTGAAACCCTAGATCTAACCTAATTGAGTCGCAGCTCGCTAAAAAGGAAATAAACGCCTAAGTTCTAAGTTGCTCTGAGAGTAGTTTTTCTTGTGATTTTCAGATCCCCTTTCCTCTGCTCCTAGACTTGCTTATATACTTCCATATGACGGTCTATTCCTGACGGGCCGGCGCGAGCTGGGCTTTTTCCATTTTCGTCGGCCTTCATGTTTATCGGGAAAGTTGATGTTTATCTTTTTGGAAGTTTGACATTTATCCTGTTTTGGGAAGATAATCGCAAACTGTCGTATCTATCTTTTTATAAAATCGTAAAATGGTTATCCGATCATGTTTGGTCTCCGTTGGGCCGTATCTCGGATTTCCGCTATTTTTACGATTTCCTTGAGAGAACGCTCCTACTCGGACATTGGATCTTTCGGAGGATCTTCGGCTCTTTTATGCGGCAAATGGTGTTTTTAGATAACCATTGCTGCTTTCTACGAAGTTCTCCCATCCGTTGACGTCTTACGGGTTTTCCGAAGGCTAGGAGAAAGAAAAGGAGTTTGGTTTGCGGGATTTCAGAAAGTCGCAAAACTTCAATTTCTGGCGGTTTGAGAACTTGGAATTTACGCACGAAGGCTAGCCGTCCGATAACTCGAGCTAGCATTGCGCTAGGCGCCCGGCGCCCGGCGCCTAGAGGCAGCACGGGCGCTAGGCGCCCGGCGCCTAGAGACAGCACGGGCGCTAGGCGCCCGGCGCCTAGAGGCAACGCGGGCGCTAGGCCCCCGGCGCCCAGAGGCAGCACGGGCGCTAGGCGCCCGGCGCCTAGAGGCAGCGCGGGCGCTAGGCGCCCGGCGCCTAGAGGCAGCGCGGGCGCTAGGCGCCCGGCGCCTAGAGGCAGCGCGGGCGCTAGGCGCCCGGCGCCTAGAGGCAGCACGGGCGCTAGGCGCCCGGCGCCTAGAGGCAGCTTTAGGCGCTAGGCGCCCGGCGCCTAGAGGCAGCACGGGCGTTAGGCGCCCGGCGCCTAGAGGCAGCTCAGGCGCTAGGCGCCCGTCGCCTAGAGGCAACGCGGGCGCTAGGCGCCCGGCGCCTAGAGGCAACGCGGGCGCTAGGCGCCCGGCGCCTAGAGGCAGCGCGGGCGCTAGGCGCCCGGCGCCTAGAGGCAACGCGGGCGCTAGGCGCCCGGCGCCTAGAGGCAGCACGGGCGCTAGGCGCCCGGCGCCTAGAGGCAGCCCAGGGTCGTCGCTCGTTTCTTTCGGCTTGTGCGAGTTTTTTGCGTTCTTTTTACTTATCGGAGATTTTTATCGTGTAGAGAATGTTTCTAATCGTTGATTTCGGAATGTCTGAACATTTTCCCGAGTTTTCTAGAATGAAACTTATTCTCCTAATGCTTCTCTAACATTTTTCGTATTTTGTCCGAACTTTTTCGGACATCGATTTCGTCTTGACCGATTTTGACCCCAACAGTTAGCCCCCCAGCTAGCTAGGAGCCATAGCGGTCGTAGGTCCTAGCTTGCTGTATGGTTTGTGAGGAAAGTATGGAGACAAAATCGTGCCGAAGGTCGGGGTAAATAGTAAAATTTCATGCCTATAAAGGCTTGTGAATCCTTTACCATTCTTATTTCACCCAAGAATCCTAAGTCAATTTCTCCTTCAAAGATTCTCTCTCTATTTTTAAGAAAAGAATGACTTCAAGGTCAAAATCTTCGAGGAGACAGTCTCGCTCTCCTTCGGACAGTTTCCACGCCGAGGAGGAAGCTCCGAAGCCCGAGGTTTCAGAGGTTGAGAGGAACGCGTACTGTGACGCCGTCTTCGGTCCTGATCCCCCTCTTCCTGTGATTCCGATTCCCCGGCGTCCTGTGAAGGCGCGTGTGGAAGCTGATTCGCCGAGCGAGGTATCTCCCGAGTATCTTGGAATTCTTCGAAAGTTCTATAACGTTCCGGAGAAAGTCGTGTTTCGCATTCCCCTTGGGGATGAGAGTCCGGAGCGCCCTCCGGAGGGTTACTTTACTTGTTACGAGGCATTCCTGACGCAATGTCGATTATGGTTCCCGATTCCCGGGGTCATCGTCCAAGCTCTCGACCGCTTCGGAATTTCAATCAGCCAATTGAACGTGCCGGCTTTAGAGAGCTGGCTTGGCGTTGTGATTCTGAGCTACGAGTTAGGAATGGATCTTAGCCCCTCGGACTTTGAAGGGCTGTGGCTTTCCAAGAGCGTGAAAACCAATGGAATATTTGCCATGAAATCGAGGACTGATCACTCGGTAATTCGTGGGCTTACCTCGCATGCTAAGGATTTCGTTGATCGTTTCTTTTTCGTGAGGATAGATGGAGAGTCTGTCGAGGAGAGCTTTCTTCATCTATTCCCGACGGAATGGTTGTACCGACGTGGTAAGATTATCGCAATTTTTTTTTTTAGAAATCGAAAGGCGAACTCTGAATGCATATACGCATTTTTTTTTATTGTAGAGAACAGGTGTCTCACGCACGTCCCTTCCGATCTTACCGTCAAGAGGGACATATTCAGGTCGAGGGCCTGTTCCTGGGATTCTTTCGATCTCGACCGGATTCGAAAGGCGGTCGCGCTTCACCGATCGCGAGGCGGTACGCGACCTCTCATCAACGATGGCTCCTTCGTGTTTGCTCCTCCGAGGCGGAGGGGGAAATCTTCGAAGGGCAAAGGGATCGCTTTCGAGGTCTCGTCGGAAAACAACGATCCGTCGAGGTACGATCCTGACTTTGTCGCAGAGAGCGGGGGTGCTTCCGGTCCGAACCCTCCTCCAAACGACTTCTTTGATGAGCTCCCCCCGGATTTTACTCGTGACGAGTCTTTGGACAACGAGGAAAGGGACAAGGTGACGGCGGAAGGCACTCGTTTGGTCAACGAGGTTTGTTTCCGACACTTAAGCAAGTTCTTCCTATCCTTTTGCTTGACCTCGACTTTTTTTTTTTTTTTTTTTTTTTTTGCAGGCCGTGAGAGTATGGAATGCGTCAATTGACGGGAGTTTCCACACTGCTCGATTGGCCCGCTTCAAAGCGGAGGAGACCGAAAGGGAGTTTGCCAAGTATCGGTTGGAGGTTGAGGAGCGAAACCGTCGGCAAGCCGAGGTCCAGGCTCGAGCCCTCGTCCGTGTAGAGAGGAGAGGACGGAGAAGAGCTGCCGCCGAAATGAATCGACGGGCGGAAATCTTTTCTACCGAATTTGAGGCGTATAAAGAGTCTCAGGACTTCGTAGGTGACTTTCGCGAGTGTCGCGGTTCGGTGGGTACTCTTCACAAGGTGCAGCGTGAGGGTTTCTCGCTTTCCAGCGAACTTGCCACGATGGATGGTTCGATGAGAGTATGTGCTAACGCCGAATCCTCTGTTCCTCCGATCGAAGGAAGAATTCGGGAATTGTGGAATCCTATTCAAGTCTCGGAAGATACAGTGGATGCCGGTGCAGACGCGGATGCAGGTGACGGGGGCGAAGAGGTCGACCAGCCCGATTCCTCGTATGGGATAACTTTTTCTGATTGTCTTGCGTTTGATTATAATTTGTAATAAGCCAAGTGGGGCTGTTTGTATGTGTTGCGACCTTTAGGAGGTTGCGTGACTTTATGTTTTTCGGGATCGGCCGTTGGTGGCCTTTGAATCCTTATTATGAATGCTTTATGAATTATGCGTTTTGATTTATACTTTCGCCAAGTGTAGAGGACTTTGAATACGCGTAGTCACTTCGTATTCTAGCTCTTTTTTTTGTCGCTTAACCTGCAGGTTACTTTGTAGCGAACGTTAGGTTTATAAGTGATAAGAGGCAAGTTTTGGAATCTCGTATGCTGGATACTTATGCCTATGAGATGTGTTAGATACCAGCATGGCTGGGTTTAGGGCAAGACCTAGGTCTAGTTTCGGACTGAAGCTGTGCGATGACAAATCGGCTTTTCGTTTTGCTTATTTGCGATTTCGACCTGACTCGTACCGTTTTAGAATCCGCGAAGTGGTTATCGGCTTATATGATTCGTTTGGGTACGAGTCGAGCTACTTCCTTTACGAAGAGCTAACCAAAATTTGGATTTCTTGTATAGCGCGCTACGATATCCTTGTCGGATGCAAAAGGACTTCGTTGGAAGCCAGACTACGAATTTTTGTATAGCGCGCTACGATATCCTTGTCGGATGCAAAAGGACTTCGTTGGAAGCCAGACTACGAATTTGATTTGAGTGAAACGTTTCTATGTTTTTCCGTCGGGGCCAATCGACGGAATGAGATTTTTAGAGTCGCGGAAAGACTGTTTGACAGAGTTTTTTGGAGGAGAGTAGAGAATCGAAACTGGTCAGGAACTTGCGACGTCTCGCGTTCCTTAAAGATACGATTTTCGTTTTCCGTAATATTGGTGCTTTTGATAAGCAATTTCGAATTTAAGACTGTAAAAAGCTTCGAGAATGTTGAATACATGTAGAGAATATTTTTGCGGGAGTAAAAGATTATTCGTTCCCATCTTCCCCCCCCCCCCCTTTTTGGTGAGGGGGGGATAGCTGAACTCGTCGGGTTTCGACGAGCTGCCTACGTACCTCTTGCGAGGATCAAGCCATCTCGTAGTTCTGCTTATATTGCGGATGTTATTACTCCACGACTTCCGGCGCTTCGACTGTCTTAGCTAAGTCGGTGACCGCGTCGGGAGTTGGGTTATCCGTTCTGTCGGCGTTAGACTCGAGGATTTGCTTATCATCCTGAGTCGTGGCCTTTTTGGACGAATCCGAGTCGTCCTTTGCCGAGTTCTCGGAGATACTCAGATGCTTCTTAGTTTGCTTCAGGTTAGCCGCTGGGGCGTTCCGATTGCTGCGCAATTTATGTTCAGCCAGGAAGCAGAGTCGCGACTGTTTTTGGCTTCCCCAGATTACCGCAGTTCCAGTTGGTGTTGGAAACTTGACACTGAGATGGTAAGTGGATGGGACTGCCTTCATGGCGTTTATCCAAGGAGTCCCCATTATGGCGTTGTAGATAGCCGGGTTATCCACTACTGCGAATTTGACGATCTTTGTGACCTCTTTCGCCATGACTGGGAGCCTGATCTTTCCGAGGGTCATGGAGGTGACGCCTGAGAATCCAGTCAACGGTCTCGGTTCTGGGATGACTTCTCCGAGGGGTATGTTCATCCTTTGGAGAGTATCGCGGAACATGATGTTGACCGTGCTTCCTGTGTCGATGAGGATGCGGCCGACTTCGAGATCTTGGATCACCAAGTCGATGACCAGAGGATCGTAGTTGGGTTTGTCGAGTCCGGCCGTATCCTGTTCCTCGAAGACGATCGCGTGATTGGGGACGTCGTCTTCTGGGCACCATCCGGGACTTGTTTCGGTTTTCCGTCCATAGGCTTTGATCGACGAAACTGAGTCCTGGTAGAAGTGCGATCCGCCGATGATCATGTTGATCCTCTGGCGATTGTTGTTGTTTCCTTCGCTATCTTGCCTTCGTCCGCGTTTTTCGCCTGATTGAGTTCCAGGAGCGTTATTTTCGGGATTGGCTCCGTCGGTCTTTGGCGGACAGTCGGAATCTAAGAGCAGGTCTTTCACGCTTCTCACCGTTGCTAGTTCGCCGGCGAGCAGCTTTGTAATGAGTCTAGCGCCGAGAACTTTGCAATTGGCGGTGGAGTGACCTCTCGTCTGGTGGAACTCGCAGCTGAAATTGTCCTTGTACGAGTTCCGCGTCCAAGTGTTTCTGGCGGTCCTCCCTTGCTCGGAGTTGACGGCGTAATTATGCTCGCCTTGGACGTCTTCCCCCTCGTGATGGACGTACTTGTCGTTACGTGAGGTTTTCTTCTTGCCGGACGCTTTCTGCGGTCCGTGCTTTTGTGCCAGGACTTTCATCTCTTCTTCCATGATGATGAAATCCGTCGCCTTGTGGAGAGTGTCCTGGATGGTGCGCGGTCTCTCCAGAGAAATCCACTTTCGGAATTTCGACTTGTACCAGAGGTTTTTCCTCAGGGCGTCGATGGCGACTCTATCGCTGAGGCCTGTTACCCTGGACATTACGAGTTTGAACCTCTTAATGTAGTCGCGGAGCGGCTCGTCTTCCTTTTGAATGAGGCTCCAAAGGTCTACATCGGAAGTTTCCCTGTCCATGAACATGGAAAACTGCTTCAGAAAGGCTGAAGCTAGCTGGCGAAAACTTCCGATGGAGTTTCTTTTCAAGCGCGAGAACCACTCGAGCGCAGCACCTCTGAGGTTCTCGACGAACAGGAGACAGCAGCCGACGGCTTTTTCCCGCTCTGGAAGTTTAGACCTGGCCATCGCAATCTGAAAGGATTGCAGGTGTGCCTTCGGGTCTGTGGTTCCGTCGTAAGTGGGAAGCTTTATTTTCCCGGGATCCGAGACTCGTGCGTCTGTGATTCGAGACGTGAACGGAGTCTTCCTCGATTCTTCGAGGAGCAGGTCGATCTCGGGAGCGGTACTGGTTGCGTGGTGAATCTGCGATTTTACTGCTTTCACCTCGGCTGCAGTCTTCGCGATGTATTCGCGTAGATCGTGGATCTCATTGGCGCCGTTTGCGCTTCTCTGTCTACGCTAGCTGCGATAGGCCCGGGTCTGGTCTTCGGCTAGCCTCTCTTCCTCTGACCAGTAGAGGTCTTCCTCCTCTTCCGTCATCGGTTTCTCGAAGGCTGCCGCCAGTCGAGCCGATTGACTTCGGGTCCTTCTGTGGTGGACGTCGGCGTCTTCGTCGGACGGATCCGATTGGTCGCTGATATCCAGATTGATTCTTTCGACGTCGACTCCTTCGTTTTCCCTCGCGGGAGGTGGAAGGTTATCCGTCGTTTTCTTCTGCTCCGCCGGAGTAGTATCGTCAGGGATGAGTTCCAGGGATTCTCTCTGGGCGTCTTTTTCTTTGTCTCCGGAAGTTCCAAAGTCAAGTCTCCTGACACGCCTCACCTTGGTGGATCCGCGCGGGAGTTTGCTTTTCGCTGTTAAGGTGCTGACCTGTTTAGCGAGCGAAGCCATTAGCTTCTCTTGTTCTTCCGACCGTTTCTGGGCGGTGGCGAACAGTTCCTTCACCTGGTCCAACATCGCGGTGTTTGGCTCGGCAGTGACCGTCGATACGTTTCCAGCGGGAGTCTTCTCAGCGTTGGCATCGGCGGCTGGTCCGTCGTGCGTTTGCTTGTCTTTTTCCACGTTAGCAGACATGCTTAACTGGGCGTGCGTAGTTGCGAGAAAGATAATTCCGTGTATCCCCCTCCTTCTAGCGCCAAACTGTGGGAACCGAAATTCGCACTGTCAATTTTAGTTAAGTTTAAAACGTAGGAAAACTAAGTTGACCTAGTTTTCCCCGAGGATCCCGACTATCTGCTGGGCCACGCACGACAAAGTTAAAAAAAGCTAAGTTGAAAGTAAATACGTAAAATAAGAGAGCAAAAAAGAAAGAATTTTATTTCCGAATTCGGAGAGAGCGTTGGAACAATAGGTCGAGATCGCGGCCGTAAGAGCTGTCGATCGTCGCTAGTCTTGAAACCCTAGATCTAACCTAATTGAGTCGCAGCTCGCTAAAAAGGAAATAAACGCCTAAGTTCTAAGTTGCTCTGAGAGTAGTTTTTCTTGTGATTTTCGGATCCCCTTTCCTCTGCTCCTAGACTTGCTTATATACTTCCATATGACGGTCTATTCCTGACGGGCCTGCGCGAGCTGGGCTTTTTCCATTTTCGTCGGCCTTCATGTTTATCGGGAAAGTTGACATTTATCTTTTCGGAAAATTGATGTTTATCTTTTTGGAAGTTTGACATTTATCATGTTTTGGGAAGATAATCGCAAACTGTCGTATCTATCTTTTTAGAAAATCGTAAAATGGTTATCCGATAATGTTTGGTCTCCGTTGGGCCGTATCTCGGATTTCCGCTATTTTTACGATTTCCTCGAGAGAACGCTCCTACTCGGACATTGGATCTTTCGGAGGATCTTTGGCTCTTTTATGCGGCAAATGGTGTTTTTAGATAACCATTGTCGCTTTCTACGAAGTTCTCCCATCCGTTGACGTCTTACGGGTTTTCCGAAGGCTAGGAGAAAGAAAAGGAGTTTGGTTTGCGGGATTTCAGAAAGTCGCAAAACTTCGATTTCTGGCGGTTTGAGAACTTGGAATTTACGCACGAAGGCTAGCCGTCCGATAACTCGAGCTAGCATGGCGCTAGGCGCCCGGCGGCTAGAGGCAGCACGGGCGCTAGGCGCCCGGCGCCTAGAGGCAGCACGGGCGCTAGGCGCCCGGCGCCTAGAGACAGCGCGGGCGCTAGGCGCCCGGCGCCTAGAGGCAGCACGGGCGCTAGGCGCCCGGCGCCTAGAGGCAGCACGGGCGCTAGGCGCCCGGCGCCTAGAGGCAGCACGGGCACTAGGCGCCCGGCGCCTAGAGGCAGCCCAGGGTCGTCGCTCGTTTCTTTCGGCTCGTGCGAGTTTTTTGCGTTCTTTTTACTTCTCGGAGATTTTTATCGTGTAGAGAATGTTTCTAATCGTTGATTTCGGAATGTCTTAACATTTTCCCGAGTTTTCTAGAATGAAACTTATTCTCCTAATGCTTCTCTAACATCTTTCGTATTTTGTCTGAACTTTTCGGACATCGATTTCGTCTTGACCGATTTTGACCCCAACATGTTCCGTAGTACTAAAACGACCCTACACAAAAATATCACAACACACGCCTCCCGGGAAGACCCTAGCAGAGAGATCATCCAACACCGGCTTCAGGTCAATACCGGAAATCGTAGGGGTCGAAGAACGAGTCCTCCTCTTGGAAACGGTGGGAGCTGGAGTACTAGACCCTTTGCGCTTCAGACTTCCTGTAATCTGAACGTCGTCATCCCCTGAAACGACAACTTCTAAAGGAGCCTTTTTAGCGGAAAGATTTTCCCAAGCCTTCTTAAAAGCATCCATGGAGCCATCTCCTGAAGGTCCAGATATGTTTCCTGCAAAGAAAATTCGCAAAATCAACAACTGACAGCAAAGACAAAAGAAAACACTATGAGCTCACCCCAAATGCTGCAGCAACCGAGGATCTCTCGACTCAGAAGATAGGTGACTTGACGACGTTCAGCTGGCAGATCAAACACTCGTTCAGCTACCTTCTTTCCTTCCGGCACCGCTGGATTAGATACACCTACAACGGCAAAACAAACAAGTGAATATCAGGGTTAAGCCCAAAGCCTATAACGATTTAACCTACCCGCTACGTGCCAAACCGAGGGATAGCCTGGAAGAAGCGCAAAGGCAAACCTCTCCTCCCATTTACCACTAAAAACATGATGGCTCTTCCTTGCTTTCTTCTCAATCTCCTGAACCAACGCTTTCTTGCCACGAGGACGGAGATAATATTTCCCCTCTGATCTAGGCAGGGTCGAGATGGAGTACGAATAGAGAACTTCGTTTAGACCCAACATCAGACCCTCCAGATCGCCTAGATTCTGGATGGCTATCAGAGTTCTCCAGGCTGGAGGAGTCAGCTGGCCCGGGGAGATGTCAAAAAACTCCGACAATTTCGCGATCAATGAAGGGACTCGATCACGGAAACCCGACTCGAAGTACGCCTCGTAGATCGGGACCTCATCAAGTCCGAAGTTAGAGATCTTATCCGTTGGATCAGGGACACGAATGATTAGGTCCCGAGGAAGATCATACTTCCTTCTCCACCCCGCTACATCCTCCTCCTTAATCGACGAAAACGGACCCAACGATGAAGATCTACCAACTCGGCCCCCGGTGACGGCATCCCCGACTTCAACAATATGGGATCCCGTCGTCTCAGCCACATGAGATTGAGAAGAGGAAGTCCTAGACCTGCTACGGGAGAGGTTTCTAGGGCTTTGCTAGGGGACTCGTTCGACATTCTTAATAAGAAAAGAAGGAAGAAAGACGGGTACCTGTGAAAAATAGGAAGAATCTCCGGAAGAGGAAGCAGCCGAGAAGAAAGCTCTAGAGAAGGCAAAGATGAAATTGAGAAGAAGCTTGGTTCCGATCAAAGAAAAAGGAAGAAACCCTAGTTGGAAGTCCACGCGCCTCGATCATCTCGCCACGCGCACGAATGAGCGCCAAACGGAGAAGCTGAAACGATAATGGGCTTCCCATAGAAAGCCCATATCGCTCTCAATCATTTCTGCCAAAAGGCCTGAAGGCTCGACGTCTTCAAAGCAAACCGCCTTCTTCAAATCCACGAACGATAGGCCCAAAATGATTCCACGTTCCGTCCAGACTCCAAATCCTTCTCCTGCTGGAAGGAATGGTACCAAGACTCAAGACTACATATTATCCCTTGATCCCTACGAAGCAATCAAGGAATAAGGGGCAAACTGTTGGGGAAAAATATCTAAGGCTAGAGGTTTCTCCAGCCTCCGAAGGGACCTCGACTTCCGGGCCCTCGTTTGGAAAGGACCCAGGGTCCCTCCTCTACTCAAAGGACCCATCTCCACCAGGTGACACCAAGGTCCGATCTCCATTTAATAAGTATCCAGGTTCCAGTCCCTGTATCGAGGAACCAAGGCTTAGCCCTTGCCGTAAGGACCAAGGAACCAATCCTCCACATGAATATGGAAGTTTCCCAAATCAAGGGGAAAGTAATATATTCACAAATATTACGGAAGCCGCCCAAGATTGACCGACTTACATCAACTATAAAAGGGGAACCCAAACCCTAGAACAAGGGATCGACACTTTGGGGCTTAGAGATTAGAGAGTTAGGCGATAGAACTAGGGTTTATACACCTAAGACGTTGTAATCCCAAAATCACTCAATAATACATCTCTTTGCCTCAGTTTCTCTTCTCTAAACACAAACAAATATACGAAATCTATTAGTCTTCCAGTGTTCTGTAGTACTAAAACGACCCTACACAAAAATATCGTAACAGGTTTGAATGGCACTAGTACGTGGTCCCCGCATAACTCTTGGCTATAGGCCTTTACGCGGGGCCCTGTCGCGCAGACATCGGTTCAGGGCTGGTCAGACCCTTTCCATATATGTCTGCACCTATGGTGAGTAGCCTCACCAGCTAGGGGGCTAGCTAAGATATGAGGTCTCGAAGGTCCCGATCCAGCTAATATGCCCCTTTAAGTATATTGGTGTTCCCTTAACTCCCTTTAGTCGAAACCAAATGTATTTTATAAGCCTAGTCCGAAGACGTTCTCGTTATACATAGGAGTAGGAAAACCAAAATACTTAAATATATAATAGTATATATAGATCTTGATCCGAAGATCTTGCCTTTAGAAATGATATAGTTTGAGGTGCAAGGCGTTCCAGCAGTTGGGTTGGACCTTGCCTATGCTGTTATCCGGCTGATTTGTCTTTTGTTTGATTACTGACTCGCCTTAGGACCCAGTCTCCTTCTTGGAAGGTTCTGGATCTCACCTTCTTGTTGTAACTCTTGGCTACCTTCATTTGGTACGACGCGTTCCTCAGGCAGGCTGCTTCTCTTTTCTCGTCTAGGAGGTCTAGGCTTAGGTACATCAACTCATCATTTTCCTTGGGAGTTAGGATGTTGGAGATCGTGGTCTTTGTTATGATATTTTTGTGTAGGGTCGTTTTAGTACTACGGAACACTGGAAGACTAATAGATTTTTGAGTGTTTGTATATATTGAGAATAGAAATCGAGGCAAAGAGATTGTTATTGAGTATGTTTAGCGTTACAACGTATTAGGTGTATAAACCCTAGTTTTCTAGCCTAACTCTCTAATCTCTAAGCCCCAAAAGTCGATCCTTTGTTCTAGGGTTTGGGTTCCCCTTTTATAGTTGATATAAATCGGTCAATTTGGGGCGGCCTTCGTAATATTCGTGAATATATTACTTTCCCCTCGGTTTAGGAAACTTCTATATTCATGCGGAGGATCGGATCCTTGGTCCTTTCAGCAGGGGCTAGGCCTTGGTTCCTCCTCACGGGGACTGGATCCTGGATGTTGTTAAGTGGAGCTTCGGTCCTGGTGCCTTCTGATGAAGAGGGGTTCTTCGAGTTGAGGAGGGACCCTGGGTCCTTTCCAAACGAGGGCCCGGAAGTCAAGGCCCCTTCGGAGGCTGGAGAAATCTTTAGCCCTGGATATTTTTTCTCCAACAGTTTGCCCCTTATTCCTTGATTGCTTTGTAGGAATCAAGGGATAATATGTAGTCTTGGATCTTGGTACCATTTCTTCAAGCAGGAGAAAGGTTTGGAGTCTTGGGTACCCATGGCCCCTGCTCGCCCTCGTCGCTTTTGCTCCTTCGATGTTTCGAATGAGGACGAAGATGGCCCGAGGTCCGACATTAAGGAAGGTGATTTGGTGGAGATCCGCCGTAGATACTCCTTGCCCGGTACGATGGGGATCAGGTGCGCGGGAGAGTTCGAACGAGCTCCTGATGGAAGAAGGGGCGAGATAGCAATCTTTGAGGCTTACTTGGAGGCCGGCTTTAGAGGAAGGATCCCTTCTTTGATTGCGGAAGTGGCATCATACTTTGGATGTTCCCCTTCGCAATTTATGCCTGCTACATGGCGTACTTTGATGGCTATCCAACTGTTAGGAGAGCTCCATAATATTCATTTTGGGTTGTCCGAAGTCCTATATTCTTACTCCTTTGTTCCTTTGTCGAGTAAGAAAGGCTTCTACCAAATATGGTCCCGGGATGGTGAACCTTTGGTGGATGAACCCCCTCGAGGCATTCGTGGTAGCTTCCCTTCGAACGATTCCTGGGATAGGAGATATGTGTTCATGAAGGTTGAAGGTGTTCCCGGCTATCCTTGCTTCTGGCGTTCAGTGGGTAAGTTACTTCTATTTCCCAGACATGGGTATTGTGCTTGCTGAATTACTTTGGGTTTTTCCCCCCCCCCCCTTTTTTTTTTGCAGAGGTGGCCCGACCGGTCGCCCAAGCTGGTGAGATTTTGGCGAAGTTGGCGCGAGGTATTCCTAGGCGCTTTCGCTGGATTTTATTTTTGATGCATCCGATATCGCTGCGTCATAGCCGTATTTGGGGTAATGGAATTTCTGTTCCTTTTTCTTTCTGTCCTAGCCGTAGCTTGATGGGGTCTTGGTTTTTTCAGGTGGGATCTCTATGGCTTCGATATTGTCAGTGTACGAAGAGTATTGTAGAGACATGCCTCAAATGAGAAGACCTCGCAATTCGTCTCTTTCTGTCCCTCCGGTGGTGGCTTCTTTGGCTCCGAGGGACGCTAGCAGGGATCGGTTCCCCAGCTTAGGTCGGCGTGCCCCTCCGCATGAAGAGATTCTCTTTCTTCGGAGGCAGCTTCGGGAAGTGATCTCCAACCAGGCTCTTATCGTGCAGAGGGCTCGGGAACATGCTCGTCAGGATCTCATGAGAGAGTGGTCGATGAGGAGTGTTGGCCAACATGGGCTGTTTGGGGGACCCGTCCGATGGGGACCTGTTGGAGGTCCGATCCAAAATTCGGGGAGCGGTGATGGTGGACTTGGTGTTTTCCCTTCTTTTCGCCGGGAGCCGAATCTTTGGATGTTTCTTCGATATTTATGCTTTTCTTGCTTTATGTTGTCGTCTTTCACTTTGTATTTTTTGGTAGCTTTCTTTCCTCCGAATTAGAACTCTTAATAATATCTATTGGTTTTTGGCTTTTACTCCGTCTTTGGTTTCTTTGAACCTTGTACTTCTTCTTTGGTAGAGGTGTTTACGGTTTTTGAGCCGTAGTTGCTTGATTAGATGATTTCTAGGGGAGATCGGTCCTGGTGGGGAATTGTCGTCTAGGGTCGGAGTATTGTCTAATGACTGGATCGAGGATCTGAAAATATTAGAGCATTAGACCTTGTAATCTTGTTTGTAAAACCTGAGTTTTTAAGGATGTAAGATCGTTGTCGGGAACTAGTGAGTTCCGATCTGATTTGAATCCTTAGGTTCTTGGTCCCTCGAACTCGGAAGCTCTTAGGATCTAGACCCCTTAGGTTCCTTACCTGGGCCCTGAGGCCTTACTTTGGACCCGGGAGTTCTACCCATTGAGTCTATGGGACCTTAAGGTCTTCTGGACCCTTAGGTTTTAGGAACCTTGAGGTTCTTTGGATCCTTAGGTCTCGGGAACCTTGAGGTTCTTTGGACCCTTAAGTCTTAGGAACCTTGAGGTTCTTTGGATCCTTAATTCTTAGGAACCTTGAGGTTCTTTGGATCCTTAGGTCTCGGGAACCTAAGGTCTTTGGACCCGAAGGTCTTTGGACCCGAAGGTCTTTGGACCCTTAGGTCTTTGGACCCGAAGGTCTTTGGACCCGAAGGTCTTTGGACCCGAAGGTCTTTGGACCCTTAGGTCTTTGGACCCGAAGGTCTTTGGACCCGAAGGTCTTTGGACCCTTAGGTCTTTGGACCCGAAGGTCTTTGGACCCTTAGGTCTTTGGACCCGAAGGTCTTTGGACCCGAAGGTCTTTGGACTCGAAGGTCTCTGGACTTTTATGCTTTTGGGGAGTCTTTTTGATCGCTCTCTGCTGCCCGGAGGCGAGCCACTCTCGATCTAAATTGAGAAATCGCACTGTGCTACCCGTGGGCATAGGCCATTCCCGAAAATCTCAATGATGCACTCTACCTTTCTGCAGAAAGGTCACTCTCAGACTTACTGTGGTCTGGGGTGGGTCCCTCCGCAAGGTTCTGTCAACCCAGACACACTACCTTCCAAATCTGGATAGGTATTAAATTGTTTGTGTTTAACCGGTTATTTTCACTTTGCTCCCTGCATATCAGCCGCCAGAATCTGATTACAGTACTTGGCTGTGTACGTCATGTCCCCAACGTGTGTTTAGCTTATAGCGTTTTCACGAGGGTTTGAATGGCACTAGTACGTGGTCCCTGCATAACTCTTGGCTATAGGCCTTTACGCGAGGCCCTATCGCGCAGACATCGGCTCAGGGCTGATCAGACCCCTTCCATATCTGTCTGCACTTATGGTGAGTAGCCTCACCAGCTAGGGGGCTAGCTAAGATCTGAGGTCCCGAAGGTCCCGATCCAGCTAATATGCCCCTTTAAGTATATTGGTGTTCCCTTAACTCCCTTTAGTCGAAACCAAATGTATTTTATAAGCCTAGTCCAAAGACGTTCTCGTTATACATAGGAGTAGGAAAACCAAAATACTTAAATATATAATAGTATATATAGAGCTTGATCCGAAGATCTTGCCATTAGAAATGATATAGTTTGAGGTGCAAGGCGTTCCAGCAGTTGGATTGGACCTTGCATACGCTGTCTTGCAGCTTATAGGCTTCTGCCCCTTGCACCCCTATTACCTGGTAGGGCCCCTCCCATCCGGGGGCAAGTTTTCCGGCTTATTTTTCTTTTGTGTGATTACAAACTCGCCTTAGGACCCAGTCTCCTTCTTGGAAGGTCCTGGATCTCACCTTCTTGTTATAACTCTTGGCTACCTTCATTTGGTACGACGCGTTCCTCAGGTGGGCTGCTTCTTTTTTCTCGTCTAGGAGGTCTAGGCTTAGATACATCAACTCATCGTAATCCTTGGGAGTTAGGATGTTGGAGATCGTGGTCTTAACATGCACCTCAGTTGGTATTGCTGACTCGGTGCCGTAGACGAGTGAGAAAGGGGTTTCTTGGGTAGCTGTTTTCGGAGTTGTCCGATAGGCCCAGAGGACCTCATGTAGCTCTTCTGGCCATCGCCCATGAGCCTTCTCCATGCGCTTTTTGAGCATGTTTACCACCGTTTTGTTGGTTGATTCCGCTTGTCCGTTTGACTGGGGGTGTCTCGGTGCTGAATATGAGAGTTTGATATCCCAATCTTTGCAGAAGTCTTGGAAGTCGTTGCTGGTAAATTGGGGTCCATTGTCTGTGACAATCTCCTGAGGTGCTCCGAAGCGGGTTATTATGTTCGTCCAGATGAATTTCCTGATCTGGAGGTCCGTGATTTTCGCCAAGGCTTTGGCTTCTACCCACTTCGTGAAGTAATCGGTCATTACTAGGAGGAATACCTTCTGCCCCGACGCCATTGGGAATTTCCCTACGATGTCCATGCCCCATTTGCGGAAGGGCCAAGGGTAACTTAGGGATTTCAGGTTCTCTGGTGGTAAGTTGGAGATTAGGGCGTGTTTCTGGCATTGGCTGCAGGTTTTAACCTGCTTGAAGGAATCCTTCGCCATAGTAGGCCAATAATAACCGGCCCTCCTTGCCCTGAGAACCAGGCTTCGTCCGCTGGAATGCGAACCGCACTCCCCATCGTGGAGTTCTTCTAATATTCGTGCGGCTTCTCAGACAGGCATCATAGGTAGGGTCCTGAGAAGGACCTTCTATATAGCTTTCCCTCCGAAATGTAGTACCTGGCTGCTTGTCTCTTGATCTTCCGGCTCTCTTCTCGGTTTCCAAGTAGGACATCGTTTCTCAGATAGTTGGTGATAGGGGTAATCCAGGTTTCTCCTTCGTCTACTACTGCCACTTCTTCTGGTTCTGCCTCTTTCTAGGTTGCTGGCCATTGTAGGACCAACAAGGAGACACTCATATGTTCCTTAGTTTCCAATGCGGACCCTAGGTTTGCTACAGCGACTGCTTGGGAATTTGGTTCCCTAGGTATCTGAGTAAGCTTGCAGCTTGTGAATTGGTCTAGGAGACGTTTGGCCACTGATATGTACCTGACCATACTCGGGTCTTTGGCTTGATACTCCCCTTGAACTTGGCTGATGATGAGCTGCGAGTCACTGAAGACCTGGATGTCTTTTGCTCCCATTTGTTTAGCTAACGCTAGACCTGCTATCAAAGCCTCGTATTCGGCCTCGTTGTTTGTTGCTTTGAAGTTGCAACGTACAGCCCTTGAGGCCGAATCTCCCGTAGGGGAGGTTAGAACCAGTCCTACTCCTGCACCTCTTACGTTGCTGGAACCGTCCACGTGCAGGTTCCATCGACCTTCCTCTGTGTCTTCCCTGGAGTGTAGCTTCCGGATCTGGGTCTGGAAGCATAGAGGAAGAGAATTCAGCCACGAAATCGGCTAGAACCTGGGATTTGATAGCGGCGGCAGGGCGAAAGATCACGTCATACTCCCCCAACTCTACGGCTCTTTTTGCCAACCGTCCAGATATTTCGGGTCTATGAAGGACCGCTTTGATGGGGAATGAAGTGACCACCATGACTTGATGGGACTGGAAGTAGGGGCGTAGCTTCCGGGCCGCAACCACCAGGGCGAGGGCTAGTTTCTCCAGCTGGCTGTAGCGAGTTTCTGCGTCTAGCATGGATTTGCTAACGTAGTATACGGGGTGATGTCTTCTTTCTTCCTCTCTTACGAGGACCGCGCTGACTGCGTGCTCGGACACTGCTAGGTAAAGCAACAGGGTTTCTCCTTCCAAGGGTTTAGATAGGATTGGTGGAGTAGTGAGGTAGGCCTTAAGGTCGGATAGCGCGGCTTCGCACTTCTCTGTCCACTTAAAGTCCTTGGGGTTCTTTAATGTTTCAAAGAAGGCGTGGGATTTGTCGGAAATCCTGGAGATGAACCTGCTGAGGGCTGCCATTCTCCCTGTCAGCTTTTGAACCTCCTTGACGTTTCGTGGGGGAGGAATCGCCTGGATGGCCCTTATCTGCTCTAGATTCGCTTCTATGCCCCTGTGGGTGACTATGTATCCCATAAACTTTCCAGAGCTTACTCCGAATGAGCATTTAGAAGGGTTAAGCTTCATATTGTATTTCCTCAAGGTGGCGAATGCTTGCTGAAGATGTGAGATATGAGCTTCTGAGTCTAGTGATTTTACCAGCATGTCGTCGATATAAACTTCCATGGTTTGGCCTATCTGATCGGCAAACATCGTGTTGACTAGCCTCTGGTAGGTGGATCCAGCGTTCTTCAGACCAAACGGCATGACCTTATAGCAGTAGATGCCCCTGGAGGTCATGAAGGACGTCTTCTCTTGATCGTCGGGATGCATTAGGATTTGGTTGTATCCCGAGAAGGCGTCCATGAAGCTCATCAGTTGGTGCCCAGCAGTAGCATCAACCAGCTTGTCTATATGAGGCAAGGGGAATGGATCCTTTGGACAGGACTTGTTGAGGTCCGTGAAATCGATGCAGACTCTCCATTTTCCGTTCTTCTTTTTCACAACCACCACATTGGCGAGCCAGTCGGGATACTGTACCTCTCTTATGAATCCTGCGTCGAGCAGGTTCTTTACCTCTTCGTTAATGATTTCATCCCTTTCGTGAGCAAACTTCCTTCTCTTTTGTCTGACCGGAGGATGCTCGGGATTCACTTGGAGCTGGTGCGTGATGACGTCGGGGTCGATTCCGGGCATGTCTTCGTGGGACCATGCAAAGCAATCGGAGTTGGATCTTAGGAAGTCGATCAATCTTCGCCTCAAATCTCTCGCCAGTTTGGAGCCTATCTTGAGGTTCCGTTCCGAGTTTCCTTCTACCAGGGGGACCTCATCCATGTCTTCAACCTCGGGTTCTTCGACGTGAGGAACTAGAGGTCGTTTCTGTAATTCCTATAAGGCTTGGGTCTTTCCCTTCAGGGTAGTTTGATAGCAGGACCTCGAATTCTCTTGGTCCCCTCTGATGACCTTCACGCCCCAGGGAGTAGGGAATTTCACCAGTTGGTGAAGGGTTGATCATACGGCTGACATGTCGTGGATCCAGGGCCTCCCTAGTATCACGTTGTAAGATGACGGACAGTCGACGACCAAGAACTTGGTGGTTTGGTTTATCCCCTCGGTGTAGACTGGGAGAAGGACTTCTCCTTCGGTTTGTTTACCTCTCCATTGAATCCCACGAGCGGGGTCGCTTTCTTGGTTAGTGTCTTAGGGTCTAGCCCTAAGTCTATATAGGCCGAATGGAAGATGATGTTGCTGGAGCTGCCCTTGTCCACCAGTATCCGCTTAACCAAGCAATTGGCTATAACTAGCGAAATGACGAGGGCGTCATGATGGGGAGCAAGGACCCGTTCCTGCTCTCTCGCAGTAAAGCTGATCTCATCCGTCCCCAAGAGTGGGTGCTTGGGAACCTCGGTCTCTTGACCATTCCTAGCATTACGAGTACTCCTTTTGGCTGCGGCGCTGCTGATTCCGCTTACTTCTGATCCTCCCGAGATGACGTGGATCACTCGTTCTTGTGGCGGAGGTAATGCAGGGACAGCGTCGTTGGGGAGAGCGGGACCCTCTCTGTTGAGGAGGTCCTTTGCTTTGTCCGAGAGGAACTCCCTTAGATAACCCTTATTGAGAAGCTCGGCCACTTCCAGCCTCAGGGCTATACAATCTTCAGTGGTGTGGCCGTGATCGCTGTGGAACCCACACCATCTTTTAGGGTTCCGGGTAGCATCAGCGGACCTCATTTTAGGTGGCCACTTAACTTGTGGGCCCATCTTCCTCAAGACTCCGATGAGCTCTGGTTTGGATATTGCTAGGTGGGAGATGCTAGGCCAAGTAGAAACCATCATTCCTTCGGATCGAGGTAGAGGGCGATGTTGATATCTGCCCCTCCTCTGGTTGGTGGATTCTCTGGAAGGTCGGGGTCGGATGGTTTCCTCACGCTCGTCCTTTGAAGGCCTGGAGGACTTCTGATCGTATTTGGAGGAGACCTTGGCCCTGCTCACTACGTCTTCTTCCCACCTTACTTGGGCCCAGGCGTGGGATAGCACATCCGCCATGTCTCTGCATATATACTTCGTTAGTTCCTTGTAGAGATCTCCTTCCGGAAGTAGACCCTTCTTGAAGGCTGAGATTGCTGTATCGGCGTTGCACTCGGGTATAGAGACCTTCTCCTAGTTGAAACGAGCTATGTAGGAACGTAAGGATTCGTTTCTGTATTGTTGGTGTTGTGATATTTTTGTGTAGGGTCGTTTTAGTACTACGGAACACTGGAAGACTATCAGATTTTATGTTTATGTATATGTGTAGAGAAGAGAAATTGAGGCAAAGAGATGTATTATTGAGTGATTTCGGGATTACAACGTGTTGGGTGTATAAACCCTAGTTCTATCGCCTAACTCTCTAATCTCTAAGCCCCAAAGTGTCGATCCCCTGTTCTAGGATTTGGGTTCCCCTTTTATAGTTGATGTAAGTCGGTCAATCTTGGGTGGCCTTCGTAATATTCGCGAATATACTTCTTTCCCCTCGGTTTAGGAAACTTCTATAATCATGCGGAGGATCGGATCCTTGGTCCTTTTGGCAGGGGCTAGGCATTGGTTCTTCGTTGCAGGGACTGGACCTCGAGTGTTATAAAATAGAGTTCTTGGACCTGGTGCCTTCTGGTGGAGATTGGTCCCTTAAGTAGAGAAAGGACCTTGGATCTCTTCCAAACGAGGAACCGGAAGTCGAGGCCCCTTCGGAGGCTGGAGAAATCTTTAGCCTTGGATATTTTTCCCCAACAGTTTGCCCCTTATTCCTTGATTGCTTCGTAGGGATCAAGGAATAACGTGTAGTCTCGGATCTTGATACCATTTCTTCCAGCAGGAGAAGGGTTTGGAGTCTATGCGACACGGGGAGTTATTTCGGAATACGATCGCTTAGTTGGAATGGGCCTCAAGGGAAATAAGGACCGCGGCCCGCTCATGATGGTGCTAGGTCGGCGGAATATTTTAGAGATAATTTTGGAAATTTGCCGAGACTCGCGATTATCTTCCAAATTCTTTTGCCTTTTCCCTTTCTTTCTTTCCTTTCATGCGCCAAAAATGGAAAGTCGTTCCAGGTATATAATCGGATGCCTCGACGCCTTTAGACGACACGAATTTAGGTTTTCCCCTATCCTTCTTATTGTAAGAAGATGTCGAACGCTCCGACTTTCATGAAATCGTTCCCTACCCCCGGTGTTGGCGGACGTGTCAGGCCCCGTCGTTTGTTTGGTGATCCTTTCGATTCCCCAGTTCTAACACCTAGCGTGGTTTCGGGAACCGATGATGAAAGGGTCCCCGTGGCCCCTGTTCGCCCTCGTCGCTTTTGTTCCTTCGATGCTTTTAGCGAAGACGAAGATGGCCCGAGGTCTGATATTAAGGAAGGTGATCTGATGGAGATCCGCCGTAGATATTCCTTGCCTGGTACAATGGGGAGCAGGTGCGCGGGAAAGTTCGAGCGAGCTCCTGATGGAGGAAGGGACGAGATAGCGATCTTTGAGACTTATTTGGAGGCCGGCTTTAGAGGAGGGATTCCTTCTTTGATTGCGGAGATGGCGTCGTACTTTGGATGTTCCCCTTCGCAGTTTACGCCTGTTACATGGCGTACTTTGATGGCTATCCAGGTGTTAGGAGAGCTCCATAGTATTCCTTTTGGGTTGTCTGAAGTCCTATATTCTTACTCCTTTGTTCCCTTGCCAAGTAAGAGAGGCTTCTACCAAATATGGTCTCGAGATGGTGAACCTTTGGTGGATGAACCCCCTCGAGGCATTCGGGGTAGCTTCCCTTCAAACGATTCATGGGACATGAGATATGTGTTTATGAAGGTCGAAGGTGTTCCCGGTTATCCATGTTTCTGGCGTTCAGTGGGTAAGTTGCTTCTGCTTCCCTGGACATGGGTATTATACTTGCTGAATCATGTCGGGTTTTTCTTTTTGCAGAGGTGGCCCGACCGGTCGTCCAGGCTGGTGAGTTTTTGGCGAAGTTGGCGCGAGGCATTCCTAGGCGCTTTCGCTGGATTCTAATTTTGAGGCATCCGATATCGCTGCGTCATAGCCGTATTTGGGGTAATGGAATTTCTCTTACTTTGTCTTTCCGTTCTAGCCGTAGTTTGATGGAGTCTTGGTTTTCCAGGTAGGATCCCTACGGCTTCGATATTATCAGTGTACGAAGAATATTGTAGAGCCAGGCCTCAAAGGAGAAGATCTATAAATTCGTTTCTTCCTGTCCCTCCGGTGATGGCTTCTTTGGCTCCGAGGGATGCTAGCAGGGATCGATTCCCCAGTTTAGGTCGGTGTGTTCCTCCACATGAAGAGATTCTCTTCCTCCGGAGGCAGCTTCGGGAAGTGATTTCCAACCAGGCTCTTATCGTGCAGAGGGCTCGAGAATATGCTCGTCAGGACCTCGTTAGAGAGTGGTCGATGAGGAGTGCTGGTCAACATGAGCTGTTCGGGGGACCCGGCCGATGGAGACCTGTTGGAGGTCCGATCCGGAATTCGGGAAGCGGTGAAGGCGGTCATGGCGTTTTCCCTTTTTCTCGCCGGGAGCCGAATCTTTGAATATTTCTTCAATGCTTTTCTTGCTTTATGTTGTCGTCTTTCTCTTTGGATTTTTTCTGTAGCTTTCTTTCCTCCGAATAAGGATTCTTAATAATATCTATTGGTTTTTGCTTTTACTCCATCTTTTCTTTCTTCGATCCTTGCACTGCTTTATGGTAGAGGTGTTTATGGTTTTGACCCCTAGTTGCTTGATTAGATGACTTCTAGGGGAGATCAATCCTCGTGGAGAATCGTTGTCAGAGTATCGTCTAATGATTGGATCAAGGATCTCAAAATATCGAAGCACTAGATCTTGTAATCCTATTTTAGGGCCTGAGAATGAAGCCGTGTTAGATCTCGTAATCATGTTAAAACATGAGTTTTCAAGGATGTGAAATCATTGTCAGGAACTAGTGAGTTCCGATCTGATTTGAACCCTTGGGTTCTTGATCCCTCGAACTCGGAAGTTCTTAGGATCTAGGTCCCTTAAGTTCCTTACCTGGGCCCTGAGGCCTTACTTTGAACCTTAGAGACTTTACCCATTAAATCTTGAAAGAGTAGGAGCCTTTAGGTTCTCTGGACCCTTAGGTTTTAGGAACCTTGAGGTTCTTCGGACCCTTAGATCTTGGGAACCTCGAGGTTTTTTGGACCCTTAGGTCTATGGACCCGAGGGTCTTTGGACCCGAAGGTCTTTAGAACCTTGAGGTTCTTTGGACCCTTAGGTCTATGGACCCGAAGGTCTTTGGACCCGAAGGTCTTTGGAACCTTGAGATTCTTTGGACCCTTAGGTCTATGGACCTGAAGGTCTTTGGACCCGAAGGTCTTTGGACCCTTAGGTCTATGTACCCGAAGGTCTTTGGACGAAGGTCTCTGGACCCAAAGGTCTCTGGACCCGAAGGTCTCTCGACCCGAGGGTCTTTGGACCCGGAGGTCTTTGGACCCTTAGGTCTATGGACCCGAAGGTCTTTGGACCCGAAGGTCTTTGGACCCGAGGGTCTTTGGACCCTTAGGTCTATGGACCCGAACGTCTTTGGACCCGAAGGTCTCTGGACCCGAAGGTCTTTGGACCCGAGGGTCTTTGGACCCGAAAGTCTTTGGACCCTTAGTTCTATGGACCCGAAGGTCTTTGGACCCGAAGGTCTCTGGACCAGAAGGTCTCTGGACCAGAAGGTCTCTGGACCCGAAGGTCTTTGGACCCGAAGGTCTTTGGACCCGAAGGTCTTTGGACCCGAAGGTCTTTGGACCCGAAGGTCTTTGGACCCGAAGGTCTTTGGACCCGAAGGTCTTTGGACCCGAAGGTCTTTGGACCCGAAGGTCTTTGGACCCGAAGGTCTTTGGACCCGAAGGTCTTTGGACCCGAAGGTCTTTGGACCCGAAGGTCTTTGGACCCGAAGGTCTTTGGACCCGAAGGTCTTTGGACCCGAAGGTCTTTGGACCCGAAGGTCTTTGGACCCGAAGGTCTTTGGACCCGAAGGTCTTTGGACCCGAAGGTCTTTGGACCCGAAGGTCTTTGGACCCGAAGGTCTTTGGACCCGAAGGTCTTTGGACCCGAAGGTCTTTGGACCCGAAGGTCTTTGGACCCGAAGGTCTTTGGACCCGAAGGTCTTTGGACCCGAAGGTCTTTGGACCCGAAGGTCTTTGGACCCGAAGGTCTCTGGACTTTTATGCTTTTGGGGAGTCTTTTTGATCGCTCTCTGCTGCCCGGAGGCGAGCCACTCTCGATCTAAATTCAGAAATCGCACTGTGCTACCCGTGGGCATAGGCCATTCTCGAAATTCTCAATGCTGCACTCTACCTTTCTGCAGAACGGTCACTCTCAGACTTATTGTGGTCTGGGGTGGGTCCCCCCCGCAAGGTTCTGTCAACCCAGACACACTACCTTCCACGTCTGGATAGGTATTAAATTGTTTGTGCTTAACCGGTTATTTGCACTTTGCTCCCTGCATATCAGCCGCCAGAATCTGATTACAGTACTTGGTTGTGTACGTCATGCCCCCAGCGTGCGTTTAGCTTACAGCGTATTTCACGAGGGTTTGAATGGCAGTAGTACGTGGTCCCCGCATAACTCTCGGCTATAGGCCTTTACGCGGGGCCCTATCGCACAGACATCGGCTCAGGGCTGATCAGACCCCTTCCATATCTGTCTGCACCTATGGTGAGTAGCCTCACCAGCTAGGGGGCTAGCTAAGATCTGTGGTCCTGAAGGTCCCTGATCCAGCTAATATGCCCCTTTAAGTATATTGGTGTTTCCTTAACTCCCTTTAGTCGAAACCAAATGTATTTTATAAGCCTAGTCCGAGGACGTTCTCGTTATACATAGGAGTAGGAAAACCAAAATACTTAAATATATAATAGTATATATAGCGCTCGACCCGAAGATCTTGCCTTTAGAAATGATAGAATTTGAGGTGCAAGGCGTTGCAGCAGTTGGGTTGTACCTTGTCTGTGCTGTCTTGCAGCTTATAGACTCCTGCCCCTTGCACCCCTATTACCTGATAGGGCCCTTCCCATCCGGGGGCGAGTTTTCCGGCTGATTTATCTTTTGTGTGGTTACAGACTCGCCTTAGGACCCAGTCCCCTTCTTGGAAGGTTCTGGATCTCACCTTCTTGTTGTAACTCTTGGCTACCTTTGCTTGGTACGACGCGTTTCTCAGGCGGGCTGCTTCTCTTTTTTCGTCTAGGAGGTCTAGGCTTAGGTACATCAGCTCGTCATTTTCCTTGGGGGTTAGGATGTTGGAGATCGTGGTCTTGACATGTACTTCAGTTGGTATTGCTGACTCGGCGCCATAAACGAGTGAGAAAGGGGTTTCTTGGGTAGCTGTCTTTGGGGTTGTTCGAGAGGCCCAAAGGTCTCCATGTAGCTCTTCTGCCCATCGCCCGTGAGCCTTTTCCATCCGCTTCTTGAGCATGTTCACCACAGTTTTGTTGGTTGACTCTGCTTGTCCGTTTGATTGCGGGTGCCTTGGTGCTGAATATGAGAGTTTGATATCCTAATCTTTGCAGAAGTCCTGGAAGTCGTTGCTGGTAAATTGGGGTCCATTGTCTGTGACAATGTCCTGAGGTGCTCCGAAGCGGGTTATTATGTTCGCCCAGATGAATTTCCTGATCTAGAGGTCCGTGATTTTTGCCAAGGCTTTGGCTTCTACCCACTTCGTGAAGTAATCGGTCATTACCAGGAGGAAGACCTTCTGCCCCGGCGCCATTGGGAATTTCCCCACGATGTCCATGCCCCATTTACGGAAGGGCCATGGGGAACTTAGGGACTTCAGGTTCTCTGGTGGTAAGTTGGAGATTGGGGCGTTCTTCTGGCATTGGCTACAGGTTTTGGCCTGTTTGAGGGAGTTCTTCGCCATGGTAGGCCAGTAATAACCAGCCCTTCTCGCCCTGAGAACCAGGTTCCGTCCGCTGGAGTGTGAACCGCATTCCCCATCGTGGAGTTCCTTTAATATTCGTGCGGCTTCTCTAGGGGATAGGCATCGTAGATAGGGTCCTGAGAAGGATCTCTTATATAGTTTTCCCTCCGAAAAGCAGTATCTGGCCGCTTGTCTCTTGATCTTCCGGCTCTCCTCTCGGTTTTCAGGTAGGACGTCGTTTCTTAGATAGTCGGTGATAAGGGTCATCCAGGTTTCTCCTTCGTCTACTATTGTCACTTCTTCCGGTTCAACCTCTTTCTGGGTTGCTGGCCATTGCAGGACCAGCAGCAGAATACTCATATGTTCCTTGGTTTCTAATGTGGAACCCAGGTTTGCTAGAGCATCGGCTTGGGAGTTTTGTTCCCTAGGTATTTGGGTAAGCTTATAGCTTGTGAATTGGTCTAGGAGACGTTTGGCCACAGATAGATACCTGATCATGCTCGGGTCCTTGGCTTGATAATCCCCTTGAGCTTGACTGATGATGAGCTGCGAGTCACTGAAAACCTGGATGTCTTTTACTCCCATTTCCATAGCTAGTTCTAGACCTGCTATTAAAGCCTCGTATTCTGCCTCGTTGTTTGTTGCTTTGAAGTTGCAACGTACAACCCTTGAGGCCGATTCTCCCGTAGGGGAGGTCATAACCAATCCTACCCCTGCGCCTCTTACATTGCTGGAGCCATCCACGTGCAGGGTCCATTGACCTTCTTCCGCTTCTTTTCCCTGGAGTGTAGTTTCTAGATCGGGGTCTGGAAGCATAGAGGGAGAGAATTCAGCCGCGAAATCGGCTAGGACCTGGGACTTGATAGCGGCGGCTGGGCTGAAGATCACGTCGTACTCTCCCAATTCTACGGCCCATTTCGCCAATCGTCCTGATACCTCGGGTTTATGAAGGACTGCTTTGATGGGGAAGGAGGTGACTACCACGACTTGATGGGACTGGAAGTAGGGACGTAACTTCCGGGCCGCGACCACCAGGGCGAGGGCTAACTTCTCTAGTTGGCTGTAGCGAGTTTCTGCGTCTAGCATGGATTTGCTGACGTAGTATATGGGATGCTGTCTTTTTTCCTCCTCCCTTACGAGGACTGCGCAAACTGCGTGCTCGGACACGGCGAGTTAAAGCCATAGGGTTTCCCCTTCTAGAGGTTTAGATAGGAGTGGTGGAGTAGTGAGGTAGGCCTTGAGGTCGGATAGCGCGGCTTCGCACTTCTCTGTCCACTGAAAGTCCTTAGGGTTCTTTAGTGTTTCGAAGAAGGTGTGGGACTTGTCAAAAAGCCTGGAGATGAATCTGCTGAGGGCTGCCATTCTTCCCGTAAGTTTTTGAATCTCTTTGACGTTCCGTGGGGGAGGAATCGCCTGGATGGCCCTTATTTGCTCCGGATTTGCTTCTATGCCCCTGTGGGTGACTATGTATCCCAGGAATTTCCCGGAGCTTACTCCAAAGGAACATTTAGAGGGGTTGAGCTTCATATTGTATTTCCTCAGGGTGGTGAATGCTTGCTGGAGATGTGAGATATGATCTTCCGAGTCAAGAGACTTTACCAGCATGTCGTCGATGTAGACTTCCATGGTCAGGCCTATCTGATCGGCAAACATCGTGGTTACCAGCCTCTGGTAAGTGGACCCGGCATTCTTCAGACCAAACAGCATGACCTTGTAGCAGTAAATGCCCCTGGAAGTCATAAAGGACGTCTTTTCTTGGTCGTCGGGATGCATCAGGATTTGGTTGTAATCCCGAGAAGGCGTCCATGAAGCTCATTAGTTGGTGCCCAGCGGTTGCATCCACCAGCTTGTCTATATGAGGCAAGGGGAATGGATCCTTAGGGCAGGACTTGTTGAGGTCCGTGAAATCGATGCAGACTCTCCATTTTCCGTTTTTCTTTTTCACAACCACCACATTGGCGAGCCAGTCGGGATATTGCACCTCTCTTATGAACCCTGCGTCGAGCAGGTTTTTGACCTCTTCGTTAATGATTTCATCCCTTTCGGGAGCGAACTTCCTTCTCTTTTGTCTGACAGGAGGATGCTCGGGATTCACTTGGAGATGGTGCATGATGACGTTGGGGTCGATTCCGGGCATGTCTTCGTGGGACCATGCAAAGCAATCGGAGTTAGATCTTAGGAAATCGATCAGCCTCCGCCTCAGATCCTTCGGCAGCTTGGAGCCTATTTTGAGGTTCCGCTCCGGGTTCCCTTCTATTAGAGGGACCTCGTCCATGTCTTCAACCTCGGGTTCTTCGGCGTGAGGAACGAGAGGCTGCTACTGTAATTGCTATGAGGCTTGGGTCCTTCCCTTCAGGGTAGTTTGATAGCAGGACCTAGAATTCTCTTGGTCCCCTCTAATGACCTTCACGCCCCAGGGGGTAGGAAATTTCACCAATTGGTGAAGGGTTGATGGTACGGCTCCCATGTCGTGGATCCAGGGCCTTCCTAGTATTACGTTGTAAGACGACGGACAGTCGACGACCAAGAACTTAACGGTTTGGTTTATCCCCTCGGCATAAACTGGAAGAAGGACTTCCCCCTCGGTTTGCTTCACCTCTCCGCTAAATCCCACGAGCAGAATCGCTTTCCTGGTTAATGTTTTAGGGTCTAGCCCTAAATCCATATAGGCCGAGTGGAAGATAATGTTGCTGGAGCTGCCATTGTCCACCAATATTCGCTTAACTAAGCAGTTGGCTATAACAAGCGAGATAACGAGAGCGTCATGATGGGGAGCGAGGACTCGTTCCTGCTCCCTCGCAGTAAAGCTGATTTCGTCCGTTCCCATGAGTGGGCGCTTGGGAATCTCGATCTCTTGACCGTTCCTAGCATTACGAGTACTCCTTTTGGTTGCGGCGCTGCTGATCCCGCTTACTTCTGATCCTCCGGAGATGACGTGGATCACTCGTTCTTGTGGCGGAGGTTTCGCAGGGACCGCTTCATTGGGGAGAGCGGGGCCCTCTCTGTTAAGGAGATCCTTGGCCTTGTCCGAGAGGAACTCTCTTAGGTAACCATTCTTGAGAATCTCGGCTACTTCCAACCTTAAGGCTATACAGTCCTCAGTGGTATGGCCGTGATCGCTGTGGAACCCACACCATCTTTTAGGGTTCCGGGTAGCATCGGGGGACCTCATTTTAGGTGGCCACTTAACTTATGGGCCCATCTGCCTCAAGACTCCAATGAGCTCTGGTTTGGATATCGCTAGGTGGGAGATGCTGGGCCAAGTTGAAACCATCATTCCTTCGGACCGAGGTAAGGGGCGGAGTTGGTATCTGCCCCTGAACTGGTTGGTGGATTCCCGGGAAGGTTGGGGTCGGATGGTTTCTTCACGCTCGTCTTTCGAAGGTTTGGAGGACTTCTGATCGTACTTGGAGGAGACCTTGGCCCTGCTCACGACGTCTTCTTCCCACCTTACTTGGGCCCAAGCACGGGATAGTACATCCGCCATGTCTCCGCATCTGTACTTAGTTAACTCCTTGTAGAGCTCTCCCTCCGGAAGTAGGCCCTTCTTGAAGGCTGAGATTGCTGTATCGGCGTTACACTCGGGTATGGAGACCTTCTCCTGGTTGAAACGAGCTATGTAGGAGCGTAGGGATTCGTTTCTGTATTGTTGGATCTCGTAGAGGTCATCTGATATCTTTTCCAGGTGGCGGCTACTGGCAAATTGTTCCACGAACTTGTCGCTGAGGGCGGCAAAGGATGCGATGGACCCCGTGGGGAGGTTGATATACCATTAGAGGGCAGGACCGGTTAGAGTTGACCCGAAGCCCTTGCACATGGCGGCTTCCCTTGCGTCTTTCGGAATAGCCACGGCTACCATGCGTTGCTTATACTGGGCGATGTGATTGTCAGGATCTCCTGTTCCCTCGTACATCTTGATGCTCGGAAAAGAGAACTTTCGAGGCATCTCGATCGAAGCAATCTCCTTCACGAAAGGTGTGTCGGAGTACGACCTGGGATCACTTCTACGGATGGGGGGAGCTACTCCGGGGAGCCTTTCTACCATGGATTGGATGGTGCCGAATTTTTCGGATACCACCTTCTCTAGGTAAGCGGCTAGAGCTGGATCTGAGATCTCGGGATGATCAGGTGAGTACTCTTCGTCCTCTGTATCGGATTCGTCTTCTTCTTCTTCCCGGGTTGCGTCTCGAATATTTTCTCGATCGCCGGGTTCGTCGCCGGGCTGCTGAGGCGTTTCCTCGCCGTCGTGCGGGGTGTTGAGCGAAGCCATCGGTCGAACTTTGGTTCTGAACCGTTTTCGTTTGTTCCCTACTGCCCCGAGGGATTGGTTTTCTCGTCTTAGATCGATGTTCTCGGCTTCCATGGCGTCTAGCTTCTCGGCGCTTTGCTGGAGTTGCTTGGAGTGTTCTCCAAGTTGATCTTTTAGATATTGAACTTCATGGACGAGTTCCAGACCTGCAGGTGCGGTCTCCTGAGCCTTGTGAAGGTCGGTAATTTGACTCTGAAGGGTTTCGAATCGGCTCAGAAGCTCCTTCTCCTTTGGGGTCAGATTGGCTTGATTGGACTCATCTTCCGGTGCCATCGTCACGTAGTTGAGTTACTCCCCTCCTTCTAGCGCCAAACTGTTATGATATTTTGTGTAGGGTCGTTTTAGTACTAGGGAACACTGGAAGACTAATAGATTTCGTATATTTGTATGTGTTTAAAGAAGAGAAACTGAGGCAAAGAGATGTATTATTGAGTGATTTTGGGATTACAACGTCTTAGGTGTATAAACCCTAGTTCTATCGCCTAACTCTCTAATCTCTAAGCCCCAAAGTGTCGATCCCTTGTTCTAGGGTTTGGGTTCCCCTTTTATAGTTGATGTAAGTCGGTCAATCTTGGGCGTCTTCCGTAATATTTGTGAATACATTACTTTCCCCTCGATTTGGGAAACTTCCATATTCATGCGGAGGATTGGTTCCTTGGTCCTTACGGCAAGGGATAGGCCTTGGTTCCCCGATACAAGGACTGGAACCTGGATACTTATTAAATGGAAATCGGACCTTGGTGCCACCTGGTGGAGATGGGTCCTTTGAGTAGAGGAGGGACCCTGGGTCCTTTCCAAACGAGGGCCCGGAAGTCGAGGCCCCTTCGGAGGCTGGAGGAACCTCTAGCCTTGGATATTTTTCCCCAACACTTGCCTTTAGAAATGATAGAATTTGAGGTGCAAGGCGTTCCAGCAGTTGGGTTGTACCTTGCCTGTGCTGTCTTGCAGCTTATAGGCTCCTGCCCCTTGCACCCCTATTACCTGGTAGGGCCCCTCCCATCCGGGGGCGAGTTTTCCGGCTGATTTGTCTTTTGTGTGGTTACAGACTCGCCTTAGGACCCAGTCTCCTTCTTGGAAAGTTCTGGATCTCACATTCTTGTTGTAACTCTTGGCTACCTTTATTTGGTACGACGCGTTCCTCAGGCGGGCTGCTTCTCTTTTTTCGTCTAGGAGGTCTAGGCTTAGGTACATCAGCTCGTCATTTTCCTTGGGAGTTAGGATGTTGGAGATCGTGGTCTTGACATGTACTTCGGTTGGTATTGCTGACTCGGTGCCATAGACGAGTGAGAAAGGGGTTTCTTGGGTAGCTGTCTTTGGAGTTGTTCGGTAGGCCCAGAGGACTCCGTGTAGCTCTTCTGCCTATCGCCCGTGAGCCTTCTCTAAGCGCTTCTTGAGCATATTCACCACCGTTTTGTTGGTTGATTCTGCTTGTCTGTTTGATTGTGGGTGCCTCGGTGCTGAATATGAGAGTTTGATATCCCAATCTTTGCAGAAGTCTTGGAAGTCGTTGCTGGTAAATTGGGGTCCATTGTCTGTGACAATTTCCTGAGGTGCTCCGAAGCGGTTTATTATGTTCGTTCAGATGAATTTCCTGATTTGGAGGTCCGTGATTTTTTCCAAGGCTTTGGCTTCTACCCACTTTGTGAAGTAATCGGTTATTACTAGGAGGAAGACCTTCTGCCCCGGCGCCATTGGGAATTTCTCCACGATGTCCATGCCCCATTTGCGGAAGGGCCAGGGGGAGCTTAGGGACTTCAGGTTCTCTGGTGGTAAGTTGGAGATTGGGGCGTGCTTCTGGCATTGGCTGCAGGTTTTAGCCTGTTTGAGGGAGTCCTTCGCCATGGTAGGCCAGTAATAACCGGCCATTCTTGCCCTGAGAACCAGGCTCCGTCCGCTGGAATGTGAACCGCATTCCCCATCGTGGAGTTCCTCTAATATTCGTGCGGCTTCTCTAGGGGATAGGCATCGTAGATAGGGTCCTGAGAAGGACCTCCTATATAGTTTTCCCTCCGAAATGCAGTATCTGGCCGCTTGTCTCTTGATCTTCCGGCTCTCCTCTCGGTTTTCAGGTAGGACGTCGTTTCTTAGGTAGTCGGTGATAGGGGTCATCCAGGTTTTTCCTTCGTCTACTGCCGTCACTTCTTCCGGTTTGGCCTCTTTCTGGGTTGCTGGCCATTGTAGGACCAACAGGGGAATACTCATATGTTCCTTGGTTTCTAATGCGGAACCCAGGTTTGCAAGAGCATCGGCTTGAGAGTTTTGTTCCCTAGGTATTTGGGTAAGCTTGTAGCTTGCGAATTGGTCTAGGAGACGTTTGGCCACCTATAGATACCTGATCATGCTCGGGTCCTTGGCTTGATAATCCCCTTGAACTTGACTGATGATGAGCTGCGAGTCACTGAAAACCTGGATGTCTTTTACTCCCATTTCCCTAGGTAGCTCTAGACCTGCTATTAAAGCCTCGTATTCTGCCTCGTTGTTTGTTGCTTTGAAGTTGCAACGTACAGCCCTTGAGGCCGAGTCTCTGTAGGGGAGGTCAGAACCAGTCCTACACCTGTGCCTCTTACATTGCTGGAGCCATCCACGTGCAGGGTCCATTGACCTTCTTCCGCTTCTTTCCCTGGAGTGTAGCTTCTGGATCTGGGTCTGGAAGCATCGAGGGAGAGAATTCAGCCACGAAATCGGCTAGGACCTGGGACTTGATAGCGGCGGCTGGGCTGAAGGTCACGTCGTACTCTCCCAATTCTACGGCCCATTTTGCCAACCGTCCTAATACCTCGGGTTTATGAAGGACTGCTTTGATGGGGAATGAGGTGACTACCACGACTTGATGGGACTGGAAGTAGGGACGTAGCTTCCGGGCCGCGACCACCAGGGCGAGGGCCAGCTTCTCTAGTTGGCTGTAGCGAGTTTCTGCGTCTAGCATGGATTTACTGACGTAGTATATGGGATGCTGCCTTTTTTCCTCCTCCCTTACGAGGACCGCGCTAACTGCGTGCTCGGACACGGCTAGGTAAAGCAATAGGGTTTCCCCTTCCAGGGGTTTAGATAGGAGTAGTGGAGTAGTGAGGTAGGCCATGAGGTCGGATAGCGCGGCTTCGCACTTCTCTGTCCACTTAAAGTCCTTGGGATTCTTTAGTGTTTCAAAGAAGGCGTGGGACTTGTCAGAAAGCCTGGAGATGAATCTACTGAGGGCTGCCATTCTTCCCGTAAGTTTTTGAATCTCTTTGACATTCCGTGGGGGAGGAATCGCTTGGATGGCCCTTATTTGCTCCGGATTTTCTTCTATGCCCCTGTGGGTGACTATGTATCCCAGGAATTTCCCAGAGCTTACTCCAAAGGAGCATTTAGAGGGGTTGAGCTTCATATTGTATTTCCTCAAGGTGGCGAATGCTTGCTGGAGATGTGAGATATGATCTTCCGAGTCAAGAGATTTTACCAGCATGTCATCGATGTAGACTTCCATGGTCTGGCCTATCTGATCGGCAAACATCATGTTGACCAGTCTCTGGTAGGTGGATCCAGCATTCTTCAGACCAAACGGCATGACCTTGTAGCAGTAGATGCCCCTGGAAGTCATAAAGGACGTCTTTTCTTGGTCGTCGGGATGCATCAGGATTTGGTTGTATCCCGAGAAGGCGTCCATGAAGCTCATTAGTTGGTGCCCAGCAGTGGCATCAACCAGCTTGTCTATATGAGGCAAGGGGAATGGATCCTTTGGGCAGGACTTGTTGAGGTCCGTGAAATCGATGCAGACTCTCCATTTTCCGTTTTTCTTTCTCACAACCACCACATTGGCGAGCCAGTCGGGATATTGTACCTCTCTTATGAACCCTGCGTCGAGCAGGTTCTTGACCTCTTCGTTAATAATTTCATCCCTTTCGGGAGCGAACTTCCTTCTCTTTTGTCTGACAGGAGGATGCTTGGGATTCACTTGGAGCTGGTGCATGATGACGTTGGGGTCGATTCCGGGCATGTCTTCGTGGGACCATGCAAAGCAATCGGAGTTAGATCTTAGGAAATCGATCAACCTCCGCCTCAGATCCTTCGGCAGCTTGGAGCCTATTTTGAGGTTCCGCTCCGGGTTCCCTTCTATTAGGGGGACCTCGTCCATGTCTTCAACCTCGGGTTCTTCGGCGCGAGGAACGAGAGGTTGCTTCTGTAATTGCTATAAGGCTTGGGTCTTTCCCTTCAGGGTAGTTTGGTAGCAGGACCTAGAATTCTCTTGGTCCCCTCTAATGACCTTCACGCCCCAGAGGGTAGGAAATTTCACCAATTGGTGAAGGGTTAATGGCACGGCTCCCATGTCGTGGATCCAGGGCCTCCCTAGTATCACGTTGTAAGACGACGGACAGTCGACGACCAAGAACTTGGTGGTTTGGTTTATCCCCTCGGTATAGACTGGAAGAAGGACTTCCCCCTTGGTTTGCTTCACCTCTCCGCTAAATCCCACGAGCGGGATCGCTTTCGTGGTTAATGTTTTAGGGTCTAGCCCTAAGTCCATATAGGCCGAGTGGAAGATAATGTTGCTGGAGCTGCCGTTATCCACCAGTATCCGCTTAACCAAGTAGTTGGCTATAACTAGCGAGATGACGAGGGCGTCATGATGGGGAGCAAGGACTCGTTCCTGCTCCCTCGCAGTAAAGCTGATTTCGTCCGTTCCCAAGAGTGGGCGCTTGGGAGTCTCGATCTCTTGACCATTCCTAGCATTGCGAATACTTTTTTTGGCTGCGGCGCTGCTGATCCCGCTTACTTCTGATCCTCCGGAGATGACGTGGATCACTCGTTCTTGTGGCGGAGGTAGCGCAGGGACCGCTTCATTGGGGAGAGCGGGACCATCTCTTTTGAGGAGATTCTTTGCCTTGTCCGAGAGGAACTCCATTAGATAACCCTTCTTGAGAAGCTCGGCTACTTCCAGCCTTAAGGCTATACAGTCTTCAGTGGTATGACCGTGATCGCTGTGGAACCCACACCATCTTTTAGGGTTCCGGGTAGCATCGGGGGACATCATTTTAGGTGGCCACTTAACTTGTGGGCCCATCTGCCTCAAGACTCCGATGAGCTCTGGTTTGGATATCGCTAGGTGGGAGATGCTGGGCCAAGTAGAAACCATCATTCCTTCGGACCGAGGTAAGGGGCGATGTTGGTATCTGCCCCTGCTCTGGTTGGTGGATTCCCGGGAAGGTCGGGGTCGGATGGTTTCTTCACGCTCGTCTATTGAGGTTCTAGAAGACTTCTGATCGTACTTGGAGGAAACCTTGGCCCTGCTCATGACGTCTTCTACCCACCTTACTTGGGCCCAGGCGCGGGATAGTACATCTGCCATGTCTCCGCATCTGTACTTCGTTAGCTCCTTGTAGAGCTCTCCCTCCGGAAGTAGGCCCTTCTTGAAGGCTGAGATTGTTGTATCGGCGTTACACTCGGGTATAGAGACCTTCTCCTGGTTGAAACGAGCTATGTAGGAGCGTAGGGATTCGTTTCTGTATTGTTGGATCTCGTAGAGGTCATCTGATCTCTTCTCCAGGTGGCGGCTACTGGTTAATTGTTCCATGAACTTGTCGCTGAGGGCGGCGAAGGATGCTATGGACCCCCTGGGGAGGTTGATATACCATTGGAGGGAAGGACCGGTTAGAGTTGACCCGAAGCCCTTGCACATGGTGGCTTCCCTTGCTTCTTTTGGAATAGTCACGGTTACCATGCGTTGCTTATAATGGGCGATGTGGTTGTCAGGATCTCCTGTTCCCTCATACATCTTGATGCTCGGAAAAGAGAATTTTCGAGGCATTTCGACCGAAGCAATCTCCTTCACGAAAGGTGTGTCGAAGTATGACCTGGGATCGCTTCTACGGATGGGGGGAGCTACTCCGGGGAGCCTTTCCACCATGGATTGGATGGTGCCGAATCTTTCGGATACCACCTTCTCTAGGTAAGCGGCTAGAGCTGGATCTGAGATCTCGGGATGGTCAGGTGAATACTCTTCGTCCTCTGTATCAGATTCGTCTTCTTCTTCTTCCCGGGTTACGTCTCGAGTGTTTTCTTGATCGTCGGGTTCGTCGCCGGTGTTGGACCCGAATATGACCCTCAGGTGAGGTACCGGTAAAACGTGAGCTATCGAATGGGCTGAATAAAGCCCATCACGATAATGAGAGCTGGAAGCTGAACCAAAGGCTGAACCTAGAAGTCGTCATAATAGAGGTCACGATATAAAGGGAGCTGATACTTCGAGAAGACTCGGTCAAGAGGAACCTGGAGCAAGTACGCAACTGATGCCGTATATCTCGGAGGTCAGTTAAGGAGCTACAAGTGAGACCTAGCATATATAAAGACATGAGAGGTCGAAGATAGGGGGACCTTCTCCAGATACCAACTTTTGTACTAGATTAAAAGCATTACGTATTCTTTTGTAATCGTCTCAAGATACATTTCTTTGTATTCATCATCTTTTCAACTCATCAATAAAATCATATCCATTCTTCAAGTTTATTTACGGGATTCAGCCCACGATTCTCATTCATCTCTCTTGACCTAACCTAAAATCTAAGAAGTGAAACCTTGTCTCTCACAATTGGCGCCGTCTGTGGGGACAGTTAATCGAATCCCTTTCTCCAAAGCTTAAGGATGAATCCACTAGATGTAACGAATCCATCTAACCCCGATCAATCGAACCAGAGCAATAGCTCACCGAATCGCACTGCTCCGGGGGCAAATAACCCAAGAGCCTCTAGAGGGACCAACTCTGGGTCCTCAGCCCTCAATAACCCATCGCATCAATCCGCTCCGAACCAAACGGAAGCTCAGCTTTCTGAGATCCGTCGGATGATGCTCCAGTTAATGGACAAAGCCCAAGAAACCGAGCGAACGGTGCAACAGCTAGCCGAACGGCAGCAACAGTTTGAAGAGATAACCAGATCTCAATCTGCAACGACCCAACCGTCCGTCCACCATGGAAGAGGAGTCACATTCCATGAACGGTTAGCCGACCCTTCCTTCCCTCGAGAGCGCCTGAACTTCTCCCCCGATAGCCCTGGAGCAGATGGGCAGGAACCTGCTTTCCAAACGCCTCGCGCTAGGACAACTCATGTGTTTACCCCACCTATCACCAGCACCATGGGGAGCAACGTAGCTACAACTAGCTCCATGCCTGATCGAAACACCGGTGGGAGCACCCGTTTGCCTCTTCCGCCACCTCCTTCCAGGTCTGGAGCAGGAACCAACATACCGTCCGGGGGCAGAACATCAGCTTCGGTGTTTCAAGCTAGGGTTTCAACCCCAAATACGGACGAATATCAAACGACGGATGCTGATCCTGCACCCCTCCGCACCAACCTCACTCGGAACCTGAGGACCAATGAGCGACCTGTTTCGCCAGCTAACTGGGAAAACGATCGAGCTAGGTTCCGTCAGGAGCCTGTTCCCCGAGTGTCTGATAATGACCAAAATGTCCTTCCATTCGAGGGACCTGACGCAATCCGTAGGTACATGGAGCGAACCCACGCTGCTCTCCAGAAATTGGGAGCTCAATCCTCAAAGCGACGAGCTCAGCTCCCGAAATCGAGAGCTTAATTGAGGAAACTCGTGGAACTCCGTTCACCGATAGAATTGCCAACTCTTACATAAGAGATACTCGAAAAATTAAGATTCCCGAATACGATGGGAACGCAGACCCAAAGGCCTATTTAAGAGCCTTCAGACTAGCCATCGTTAAAGCTCATTTCACAAAGGAAGAATGTGATGCAGGATATTGCAGAACATTTGCTGAAAACCTGATCGGAACAGCTCTCGAATGGTTCTCCGGCCTCGAGCCGAACTCTATAGACAGCTTTGATCAGTTGGCTAACGCCTTTATGAAACAATATTCAACCCACATCCTGAAACAAGCATCTGAGGCTGACCTCTGGAAGATCAGACAAGGATTGGGAGACTCACTGCGAGTCTACATCGAGAAATTTAGGGCAGTAAGAACTAAACTCTCAAACCCCAACGATCAAGTAGCCATCGAGGCCCTTAGGAGAGGTCTCTGGTATAAATCAGGTTTCTTCTCGGAGCTAACGCTAAATCCTCCCCCAACTATCGATGACGCCCTTCATAAGGCTTCTAGATACATCACCTTGGAAGAGGAAACAGCAGCATTAGATAAGCTCCACCGAAAACCTCAGAATCACCCGAAAGGCGAAGCCTCCGACGGGAAGGGACCTCACAAAAGAGGGAACTCCCGAAACAATCAGACCCAATGAGAGCATTCTTATGTAATCGAGGACGACAAAGACCAAAAACTTGTCGCCCCGACAGCTAAAGCCCCCTGGTCTAAGGGTCACGATGAGAGCAAACATTTCTCTTACCACGATCGAAAGGGACACTCAACCGAAGAATGTTGGGACCTCCAACGACAACTGGCTGCTAAGTTCGCAGCCGGAGAAATAAAAGACGTGGACCTCAAAAAGCCACAGCCTACCAAAAAAGAGGTCCCCGGGATAACTCCCCAAAACGCGAGAGGTCACCCGAAAAAGAAACAAATTCACCACCTCCAACTCCCAAGAAAAGAGTCGATATGGTCCTTGGAAAATTCCCCCAAGGAAAAAGCCTTCAAATCGAAGCCCTCCTGAGTAAAACACCTCCCCAGTCGAGCCCTGACTCAAGGGTCGATTACATCCTCGGAGGGTCCGATGTATGTCAAGACTCGGTTAACTCTATTAAAAGTCACGTACGGAAAGTTGTGTCCAATACTCTCCAAACCGACCAAACCCGAGTCTAACACTAAAATCTCTTTCTGGGAGAGTGAGACATCAAACCTCGACAGACCTCACGACGATGCCCTTGTCGTAACGTTGAATATAGCAGGCTACGAGGTACCTAAGCTCATGATCGACACCGGAAGTTCCGTCGATCTCATTTTCTATAACGCATTAAAGGGAATGGAAATAGACGATTACGAAATCGTCGACCAGAAATCCAACCTCGTAGGATTCTCTGGAGAAACAGCTACCTCCTTGGGAACGATCAAGCTCCCGATTATAGCTGGCGGAGTCATGAAAATGACCAACTTCATAGTTGTCGACAAACCGTCTCCCTTCCATGCTATCCTCGGAAGACCTTGGATTCACAAGATGAAAGCAGTAGCTTCAACTTATCACCAATGCGTGAAGTTTCCAACAACCGACGGGATAGTTACCGTACATGGTAATCAAAAGATTTCAAGGATCTGTTACCTGGGCGGATTCGAGATCATAAAAGAATCCCCCCCAATAGCAATTACAGATCCAAGAGAGTCGCGAAATGCAACAGAATATCCGAGGTCCTCCTAAGAACCTCACCGAAAAAGTTAGCATCGACGACTCAAATCCTGAAAAACAGGTCAGCATCGGATCCGAGCTGCCTCTCGAAACCAAAAAAGAGCTCATCGAATTCCTAAAACAGAATGTCAAAACCTTTGCATGGACCACCAGTGACATGAAAGGTATAGACACCAACGTCACCACCCATAAGCTCAATGTAGACCCCACTTTCAAACCGATCAAACAAAAGCGTCGTAAGCTAGGCCTCGAAAAAGCCCAAGCTGTTAACGACGAGGTCGATCAACTAACGAATGCCGGGTCAATCCGAGAAGTTCAATACCCCGATTGGTTAGCTAACCCAGTGGTAGTAAAAAAGAAGAACGGGAAGTGGAGAATCTGCGTAGACTTCACCGACTTAAACAAGGCCTGTCCTAAAGACAGCTTCCCGTTACCTCACATCGATCGTTTGGTCGAAGCAACGGCTGGTTACCAGCTCCTGTCATTTATGGACGCCTTTTCAGGATATAACCAGATTATGATGGATCCTGAGGATCAAGAGAAAACCGCGTTCATAACCGAACGAGGAACCTACTGTTACAAGGTCATGCCATTTGGTTTGAAAAACGCGGGAGCTACCTACCAAAGGTTAGTAAACAAAATGTTCGCTGGACAACTCGGAAAAACCATGGAAGTCTACATCGACGACATGTTAGTCAAATCTTCAATAGGAGGAGACCATATCTCCCACCTAAGGGAATGCTTCGACATCCTCAACAAATACGACATGAAGCTAAACCAACTAAATGTACCTTCGGAGTACCCTCCGGCGAATTTCTAGGTTACCTCGTGACCGAAAGAGGCATCGAAGCCAATCCGAAGCAGATAGCGACATTCCTAGAAATGCCGTCACCTAAAACGACCAGAGAGGTACAAAGATTGACCAGACGAATCGCAGCACTAAATCGATTCATATCCAGGTCCACCGACAAGTGCCTTCCATTCTATAAGCTACTCAAAAACAATAAGAAGTTCCTGTGGGATGAAAAGTGTGAAGAAGCCTTTAAACAGCTGAAAGCTTACCTCTCGGAACCTCCGATACCATCCAAACCTGTAGTAGGTGAACCACTGTATCTGTACCTCGCCGTATCGGTAGATGCAGTCAGTGGAGTGCTAGTACGAGAAGAACAAAACGAACAGAGACATGTCTATTATACTAGTAAAAGCCTAATAGACGCCGAGACGAGGTACCCTACCATGGAAATACTAGCCCTAGCAGTCGTGACAGCTGCCAGGAAGCTGCGACCATATTTCCAATCACACTCAATCATCGTAATGACCTCACAGCCATTGCGAACGATTCTGCATAGTCCTAGCCAATCCGGATGATTAGCCAAATGGGCTATAGAGCTTAGCGAATACGACATCGAATACAGACTTCGAGCAGCAGCAAAAGCTCAGGTCCTTGCCGATTTCGTTATTGAGCTAGCATCCAAACACTTAGACCAAGAAACATAGGTTCCAAAATGGAGCCTATATGTGGACGGAGCCTCGTCAAAGCAAGGCTCCGGTGTCGGTCTAAGACTAACCTCCTCAGCCGGAGAAACCATCGAACAATCCTACAGACTTGGATTTAACGCTTCCAACAACGAAGCCGAGTATGAAGCACTAATCGCCGGCTTAAAACTAGCCCTAAGCCTTGGAATCCGGGAGCTGAGCGCCTACTGTGACTCACAGCTGGTAGCTAGCCAGTTTCATGGAGAATACGAAACGAGGGACGAAAGAATGGGGGCATACCTCGAAGTAGTCCTAGGCCTGACAAAACAATTTGACAAGTTCGAGCTAACGAGAATCCCACGAGGAGAGAACTCTTCAGCAGACGCGCTCGCCGCGCTAGCTTCCACGTCCGACCCTCTCGTAAAACGAATTATACCCGTGGAACGAATCGAGAAGCCGAGTATCGACATAGCTACCAAAGCTGAGCTAGATAGCAAATCAAAAGCAAAAATTGAGGATAACAGCCCTCCGACGGAAGCTACCCAAGTTTTCACGACATTCTGGTTCCCTAGAACTAGAACACGCAGCCTCAGAAAGTACACCCCTGAGAATACAACAAAAAACTCAGAAGGCAATAACCAAAGTGAAGGTATTCACCGAAGTTCGGACTCCCTGGAGCCTAACTCAACGAATACCCCCGGGGGCACCATCCAAACCTCGGAATCACTCATCCTAAAAGTGCAAACAAGAAGCCGCGCAGCTCTTAAAAACGCAACACAAACAACAGGAGACAATGAGGAAATTGGAGATATTCCTCGGAACCTAGATCCCTTGGAGCCTACTCCAACGAATATCTCCGGGGGCACCACGACTCCAGGTCTCGAACCGGAACCTCCCTCCTCTCTTCACAACAAAGTGGTAGGGAGAGAACACTGGAGAATACCGATCATGGATTACATCCTTGAGGGAAAAATTCCACCCAATAAATGGGAGGCTTGAAAACTCAAAGCTTTAGCAGCAAGATACTGCATAATTGAGTCAGCCCTCCACAAACGAAGCGTCTCCGGACCTTACCTAAAATGTGTTCATGGCCTCGTAGCTATGAAACTCATGAAGAAAATGCACGATGGTTCCTGCGGAAACCATTCCGGAGGCAGAGCCCTAGCCATTCGAATAAAAAGACAGGGCTACTTCTGGCCCACCATTATCGCAGATTGTGAGGTCTACTCCTCATCGTGCGACAAATGCCAAAGGCATGCACCGATCATACACCAACCAGCGGAAAAGCTGTCCAACATATCAGCTCCCTATCCGTTCATGAGGTGGTCCATGGATATTGTAGGTCCATTAGTACCTTCAGGAAAAGGAAATAAATTACTAAACCTCCTGGTCCTAACCGATTACTTCACGAAACGGATCGAAGCTGAAGCTTTCCAACAAATAAACAGATTTAACGTCGAAGGATTTGTATGGAAAAACATCGTATGCAGGCATGGCGTCCCATACGAAATCGTAACCGACAATGGAGGACAGTTCATATCCCACGACTTCAAAAGTTTCTGTGATAAATGGAACATCCGCCTCACCTTTTCATCACCTCGGCGACCTCAAGGGAACGGACAGGCGGAGGCTGCTAATAAGTCAATTTTAACAAACCTCAAGAAACGCATGGGAGCACAAAAGGAGCTTTGGTCGGAAAAATTACCCGAAGTACTATGGGCCTGCAGAACCACCCCACGAAAAGCTACAGAAGAAACTCGTTTCTCCTTAGCTTACGGGATGGAAGCTGTCGTCCCAGCAGAAACCACCACAGGGAGCCTCCGACGGGAGCTCTGCACCTCAAATCCCGCAGCTAACAACCAGCTCCTGATGGATAGCCTCGACCTAATCAAGGAAAGACGAGACCAAGCTTTGCTTCGCATTCAAAATTACCAGCAAGCAATGGCACGGCACTATAATTCCAAAGTAAGGCCCCGGCAGTTCGCTGTAGGAGACCTGGTACTTAGAAAGGTGTTTGAAGGAACTAAAGAACCGGGAGCTGAAAAGTTAGGAACCAACTGGGAAGGACCCTACCGAATTATCCACATAGTATGACCCGGAGTCTATAAACTCCAGAAGGTACGGACCGGAGTACCTGAAATCCGATCGTGGAACGCCACAAACCTTAAAAGATATTATCATTAGGTACCCAAATCCCCTGAACTACGTTTGGCTTGATCCCTTGACTGGGTACGTAGGCAACTCCGTCATGAGTGCAGCCCCAACCTCTTTTCACCAATCTCTTCACCCGAGCAAGAGGGGCATATGTCACCAAAAACACATAGCCTGAAAACAGTTATTATGTACAATCTGAATCATGTATTCTCCGATATCTGATATTAATAAAACAATTAATCCAGTTTCATAAGCATCAAAGGTCTTAAAACCCTCCAAGAAAATTCAGGTCCCATTAAATCGTGACCTAAGCTCAATTATCTCGAACATATTCAGGTCCCAGAAAACCTGAACCTAAGGTCTTAAAATCCTTGATAAATCCAAAGGTCTTAAAAATCCTTGATATAAGCTAAGGTCTTAAAATCCTTAACAAATCAGTAAGGTCTTAAAACCCTTAACAAATCAGTAAGGTCTTAAAATCCTTAACAAATCAGTAAGGTCTTAAAATCCTTAACAAATCATTAAGGTCTTAAAATCCTTAACAAATAACCAAGGTCTTAAAATCCTTAACAAATCATTAAGGTCTTAAAATCCTTAACAAATAACCAAGGTCTTAAAATCCTTGACAGACCAATAAGGTCTTAAAATCCTTATCAAAATCGAAAGGTCTTAAATTCCTAAAGAATCAACAAAATCTCAAAATTCCTCAATTTCATCCGCTACATTCCAAATGTCCCGAAATCCTTCGAACTAACTCAGGTCCCTACGAGTCCAACTCAGGTTACTACAGACCTGGACGCCAGGTCCCAGAACTTTTAAATCGGACTCAGGTCCCCGATTTTCCGAAATAATGTCAAAGACTCCCCTTCAAAGTCCTCATGGCCGAATGCTAACTAAGCTAAAACATTTGTCACAAATCAAGACTAAGGGTCCTAATTCGATTCAATGATCACAGTATACAACTCATCCGAGATTGACAATCACTATGTCTAAGTAAAACAAAATTAAGCTCAAAAGCTTGAAACGGAAATAAACAAGTCTTAAATACGATAAAGGGTTTAAAAGCCTCCCCAGGCTATTAAAATCTTAGACATGGATAAAGGTTTAAAGGCCTCCTCAGGCACTAAAGTCGTAGAACTTAAATGAAGACAAAGCAAAAGTCTTGTAAAACATAAAACATAAGTTCAAAATAGCTTCAGCTCTCAATCCTTTTTCTCCTCCTGGACCGGTTCACCATCGCCAGCGGGAACCTCTCCTTCAGCCACGTTATCATTGCCTCATCGAACTGCTTCGACCGGAGCTACGTTAGGAGCCATCAAACCCAAGTTAGAACCATACTCCCCAGGAAAGGACGGATTAAACAGGTTAATCTCGAAAGTACCTGAGCTGTCCGAGATCTGGGGAAGAGGAAGCTTGCTGACTGAAAAGTCAGACACCTGAGCCTTCTCATACGCAGTCGTCGCCCCCGGCAACAAAGCCACCAACTGTTTGTACTCCTCTTCAACACTCTGGATCTTGTTGTTCAACATGTCCTTCAAGAGGTCAACATTAGCTTGGAGCTCCTGAGCATAAACCAAAGCACTGACCTCTTCCTTCTTCTTAGCAAACTTCTCTTGAACACAGGCTAAGAACTTGCCATAAGCTTCGGCAACCTCTTTCTTCCCTTCCCTGACTGCCAGCTTGACTTCAGCCTCCTTGTTCTTATGGCTGTCCTGAGATGAGGCAATGAGCTCACGAACTTGATGCTCAGCTATCCTTCGTGCAGAATCCAAGTCATTGATCCTCCTACTCTTCACCTGGATATCAAGCTCTTGACTTTCGATTCGTCCTTGCTGAGCATCAGTCTTCAAGCCTAGCCTCGTCACTTCAGCTTCGAGTTCAGAAATTCGAACCCGGGCCTGATCGAGATCGGCCCTGGCTGCCTTAACCATCTCAGTAACCTCAGCAAGCTCACCAGCATTGGGGGCATCGTGCAAAGCATTCTCGAACTTGAGCTGGGCTCTGTTAACAGCCCCAGCCAACTACAACAACCCCAAAAATATACGAATATTATTATCTCTAAGAAAGTCTAAACAAAGAACAGGTAGAGATCACACACCTGACCCATACAATGGGCAATGTCGAGATACTCATCCCGGTTAGTTAAGTCCTTGAGCGCTGGAAGGGGACATCCTACCCTCTTCAGGTGCCTCAGTATCGCGGCTAAGCCCCAGGAATCATCCAGGATCGACCCAGGCTTCGAATGAGTGAAGCTCCACCCAACAGTTCCTCCTCTAGAAGACGAGGAAGAGGATCGAGTGGGAGCTCCGCCTTGGTCGGTCCTAGGCCTCTTGTGTCTCGACGGCTCGACCTCGGAGGTACCCCTCGGAGCCTGGTAATCAGCCTCCGGGATAGGGACCTCAGGAAGAAGAGTAACACCCTGAGCTGCGACCTCTGCAGGAGCGGAATCGACGACGGGTTTGGATCCCCCATCGTCCAAGACATCCTTCACCGAATCAAGAAAAGATCCCCCTTGGCTCTTGTCTCCCCCACGGGAGGTACTGGCAGCCTTCAAGGGGTTACCCCTAGAACGAAATGATGGCCTTAGAGTCATGTCACCTGACTTAGTCTTTTCGGTACCTGAAGCACTATCACCGGTTGAGATCGATACAACTGAGTCACCTGCCGAAACTAGAACAACGGAAGTTCTTAAGAGAATTGAAAACTTCAAGATAGCAAAATCGTTTAAAAATATTCAAACTTGAGCTTACTTTCAAGGTCTCCAGCAGGAATGGGATCTTGAAAAGAGGAGTTATAGATATCTGGGAACCTGGCTGCGCCTATTCGAGAAGTGGTGTAAGCTGGCCAGGTACAAGGAGTCTGATGCAACTTGCGGTATAGAGCTCTGGTAAGCTTGGTAGAGAGCTTCGGAGGATCTTCAATTCCTGCAAGGGAATCAGAGTCAAAAAGGGTTAATCGACCATAAATAAATAAAACGGGAAAAGGGATATTCCTAGAATTCCTAACCAGATGGATTAGTCCAAGTGACCCTGAGGTTCCGACCCACAGGAACCGTCAAAGGATCAACTTTAACATAAAAATACTTATTTCTCCAGTCATCATCACTACTAGAGAACCTAAAGATAACGTGATTGGGACGACTAGAGAGGTAGTAGGTCCCGGTACCACCCTCCTTAGAAGCACTCTCCTTCAAGGAAAAGAGGCTCATAAGCTCGGTAAGACCAACGCTAACCCCCTCCTCTTTGGACCTAGTGATGAAGCCGTTAATCACACGGACAATCGAGGGACAGAGTTGGGAGAGGGCTAGTTGATAATGATCTAGCAGATCGAGTAGTAAGGTCGGGAGAGGAAATCTCAAGTGAGACTTGGAGATGAAATTCTCATGACAACAGAACCAACCCTCCGGAGTGGTCTCAGGGGTTTCGTCGGAGTTGCAGGCACGGCCAAGCTCCTTCGAGCCGAGAGCTTGAACCATGAGGTTGACTACGTCTTGACTTTTCAGCAACGACGGCGAGTGTGGGCTGCTCCCACTCGAATCATCCTTCTTCTTCCGTTTGGAGACTTTAGTTGCAATCGTCTCCCTAGCTGTCTTTTTCCCCTTCTTCATTTTGGCTCCGACTTCTTGCTTAACCTTCAATAGTTTGGCTCCAGAGGCGGAGGGAGGCATCCCGGTTTCGCCGGAACCTTCTTTCGGATGATCCATAATGCGGGAAGGATAAAGAGAAAATTGATGGCGAGGTTTGGGAGAGAAGTTGCAGAACGATGGAGGAGATGAAAAATATAAAAAAAATCGCAGTAAAAATAATGAAAGGAGAGGGAAGTTACCTTGGAAACTAAACGGAGGCGTGGAGAAAGTGGGAGGCGTAGCAGTTAATGCTCGCAGCTTTATATCCCATCGCCTCTCGAGATTCGGAAACGTCATTTCGAGTCTCCTCCATCTGAGCCGTAGATTTTATCGATAAGTGATAAGGACCGTTAGATCGAATAAACCGAATCTAATAAGATAAAAACTAATTATTACTTCGGTAGAAAGATAAGATCGAAGGCTAGAATCTAGCTTCCGAGACAAAAGATTTTATTCGGAAGCTGGAGGCAACTGTTGGACCCGAATATGACCCTCAGGTGAGGTACCGGTAAAACGTGAGCTATCGAATGGGCCGAATAAAGCCCATCACGATAATGAGAGCTGGAAGCTGAACCAAAGGCTGAACCTAGAAGTCGTCATAATAGAGGTCACGATAAAAAGGGAGCTGATACTTCGAGAAGACTCGGTCAAGAGGAACCTGGAGCAAGTACGTAACTGAAGCCGTATATCTCGGAGGTCAGTTAAGGAGCTGCAAGTGAGACCTAGCATATATAAAGACAGGAGAGGTCGAAGATAGGGGGACCTTCTCCAGATACCAACTTTTGTACTAGATTAAAAGCATTACGTATTCTTTTGTAATCGTCTCAAGATACATTTCTTTGTATTCATCATCTTTTCAACTCATCAATAAAATCATATCCATTCTTCAAGTTTATTTACGGGATTCAGCCCACGATTCTCATTCATCTCTCTTGACCTAACCTAAAATCTAAGAAGTGAAACCTTGTCTCTCACAGCCGGGCTGTTGAGGCGTTTCCTCGCCGTCGTGCGGGGTGTTGAGCGAAGCCATAGGTCGGACTCTGGTTCTGAATTGTGGGAACCGAAATTCGCACTGTCGATTTTAGTTAAGTTTTATCGGAGGAAAACTAAGTAAACCTAGTTTTCCCTGAAGGCCCAGATTCTCTGCGACAGCCAACGATAAGTGACCGAACAAGTACGGAAAATATGGAAAGATAACAAAAGACGAAAATCGTACAAAAAGGGTTTTGTTTGGAGTTGGGACTGGACCTTGAGAAAGGCTGCCTACGTACCCCTTTCGAGGATCAAGTCGGACGTAGTTCAGTTAGAAAGATTTGGACAAGAGATCGAACTGCCTGGCGGAGTTCGTCTAGTACGAGTGTTTGTCATAGAAACGGGCGTGTTGAGAATAACGCCAAGGGTTTCTATGTGCGGAACTCGGAGTAAGGGGATTGTTAGATTCTTGCGAAGGAACAGAAGTCTGCGGACAAGATGAAGGTAGAACGGGAGGCGGCCAGACGTCCTAGGTCATGCCTTGCTAGTCTGACCACCTAAGTTCTAAGTTCCCTCAGTCTAAAATCTCGGATCCGCCCTCTAAATCTCTCTAGGGTTTTTAGTGCTCTTAATGATTTTCGCTCTGCCTTTTTGCCTCTCCCAAAGCTCCTTTATATACTCCTTCTTATGACGGTCTATTCTCCTTCTGGGCCGCAAGGGGGGCTTTTTTCCTTTTTCGTCGGCCTTCATGTTTATCTTCGGGAAACTTGGCATTTATCCTTCCGGAAATTTAGCATTTATCTTTTTACGTAAAGCTAAACGTAAATCGTCGTATCTATCTTGGATAATCGTAAATGGATTGTCCGATCGCATTTGGTCCCTTTCGGGCCGTTTCTAAGGCTTCTGTTGTTTTCTACGATTTCTTCGGAAGATCTTCAATCTTTCGTAGAATTGAGATGTGTGGTGTCGTAGATAACCATTATCGTTTCGTATGAATAGTTTTAGGATCTTCTTTTCCGTTGATATTTTGCGAGTTTCCGAAGTGTTTCCGACGGTTTTTAGTTCAGAGTAAGAACGGGAGTTTTGTACGCGGAATCCCAATGATTCATTCCGCGAGGACTCGAGAAAGACTCAAAGCGCAGACTTCTGACGGCCGGGGCCTGGGACTTATGCGCAGAAGATTGTCGCTCGAAGACCCGAGGCAGCGCGGACGCTAGGCGCCCGGCGCCTAGAGGCAGCACGGGCGCTAGGCGCCCGGCGCCTAGAGGCAGCACGGACGCTAGGCGCCCGGCGCCTAGAGGCAGCACGGGCACTAGGCGCCCGGCGCCTAGAGGCAGCACGGGCGCTAGGCGCCCGGCGCCTAGAGGTAGCACGGGCGCTAGGCGCCCGGCGCCTAGAGGCAGCACGGGCGCTAGGCGCCTAGAGGCAGCACGGGCGCTAGGCGCCCGGCGCCTAGAGGCAGCACGGAAACTAGGCGCCCGGCGCCTAGAGGCAGCACGGGCGCTAGGCGCCCGGAGCCAAGAGGCAGCACGGACGCTAGGCGCCCGGCGCCTAGAGGCAGCACGGACGCTAGGTGCCCGGCGCCTAGAGGCAGCACGTTTGTCTCGGCGAGGGCTTCGATTTGATATCTTACTCGTTTTCTGGGTCCTAACGGTTTGAGAAAACGGGCTCTTTGAAGTTTCATGGCGGATTCTTTGTTGTTCGGCCTGTCCAAACTTAGATTACTTCTCGTTTCTTCCGTATAATTTCGTATGGTCGTGTCATCTTAGCTACGGACCTAATGTCTCTCGGTTCTTCTTGATTGTATCATCGAAGTTTTACGACTAAATCTTATTTGGTTTTCTCGTAAAGTTTATCGTGTAAATCAAAAACGATCGACTTTAACATAGGTTCTTTAAGCTATACGACTTTTCTTGCTCTCGACGCTTGTTTTATGGAAAGTCTGCGCATGATAAATAGTTTTAGCCGTTGATTTCGAGAGAACCGTTTTTGACCCCAACAGTTAGCCCCCCAGCCTGTAAGACGCGGAGGCGATCTTGCGGGCGGAAGATTATGAGTTGAAAGTCGAAATTTGTGGCTAAGAATATTTCATTGCGGACATCCTCATCACCTTTGATTGGCGATCTTGAACGTGACGTCGGAAAGACCGTGAGTTCGTTGCTCAATGTGAAGAAAGAGAAGAACATATGTCCTCGAAAGTCCGTCGTCTTCAAGAGAAGATTCAGAGTCTTGAGGAGACGGGGACTCGCAAGTTTGACGGAGAGGACTTCGACTCGATTCTCGCTGGTCTGAAACCCGTGTGCACCCTCGTCCCGGATTCGGAGGGTTCGGAGGACCAGGACTACGCAGTCAAAGATCGTGAAGCCGGTGCATATGAAACATGCAGCGGTGGTGCGACCAATGGAGGCGACGGTGAGACCGTTCCTACTTTGGGTGAGTTTTGAGGATGAAGGTGATGCTCCGGGAAGTGTCTAGGTTTGTCAATCCTTCCAGAGATTTTTATTTTGATTATGTTTCGGCCGTTAAGAGGCCATGATGTACATTTGTGGGACTGGCCGTTGGTGGCTTCGAATCCCGGCCTTTTTCAGGGCATCTGTTGAACTCTGCGGCTCAATCTTTATAAAATATTAATGTTGCGTTTTCAGAACTTCTGTCTATCGAAGTTAGAGGGACAGGGTGTGAGTTGTCGTCTCATTCCGGCCTCCCTGATGATCACCGTATCCGTCGTTTGTACAAAGCGAGATTTTCCTGCGGTTTACGATTTACGCGAAAATTCGTGGAAACGTACAGACTTGAGTGAAGAGACAAGTTTTGGGATCTCGCGTCGTTGACGCTTTGCCTATGAGATGTTAAGATACCAGCAAGGCTGGGTTTAGGGCAAGACCTAGGTTTACTCTCAGACTGAGGCTGTGCGATGACAAATCGGCTTTCGTTTTGGCTGTTTGTGATTTTAACCTGATTCGTACCGTTTTAAAATCCGCGAAGTGGTATTGGCTTATATGATTTGTCTGGGCACGAATCGAGCTACTTCCTTTACGAAGTGCTGAACCAAATTTGGATTTTTTTGTATAGCGCGCTATGGGATCCTTGTCGGATGTAAAAGAGCCTACCCTTAGGTGGCTTGTCTGTTTAGGACGTTAGATTTCGTTTGTTGTGATCAGCAACAACGATATGATTCCGTTTAGAAGGCGTATGAAGGTTTTAATCGAAAAACAAATGGTCAGGCACGAAGCGACGTCTCGCAGTGCTTTGAAGTTTGTTTTTCTTATGCCATAAAGGACTATGGGCTTTTTAGAAATCGCGGAATGTTTCCGGGAAGATAGTTTACGATTTATTTGGTGGATACTTGATCCATTGTTGAGGCCGTTTAGCGATTGGCGAGTTTGTTTGCGAAGAGTTTCGAAAATTCGGTTTCTGTGTTTGTAAAGAGTTTCGAAAATCCGGTTTCTTCAAAAAACGTGGGATTATACAAGCATACACATTTCAAATGTGTACGAGTTAATTTTCCCTTGTGCCGCACTTCAAATGTTCGCGGGCTTGGAGATTTTTTGCGAATGTCCGTAGTCAGAAACTGTTGTTTCAGTTTGAACGTGCAAGTTATAAAATTTTGATCGAGGAATTAGGACCAGGGGTCGCGTATATTTGACCCAGGGAGAAGCGTCTACCTTCGCTTTGTTTTGCGAAGTGTTGGCCTTCCGGGATTTTAAGGACGACTCGTATAACTCTTGGAGCTTTGTCACGAGTGTTTATTTTCATGATTTGTTTACAGGGCGTATAGAGGTTAATCAGTCGATGTTAAGTTCAAATTTTTCCGTTAACCGTATGGCTGTTAGGACTGATTTTATTACGAGAAATTCATCGCATGATTTCCGCTTTTGGGCAATGCGACAGAGTTGCTCACGTAAATGGTCAGTTGGAGTTTTATGACAAATCGTGGATTATAGTTTGGCCCTTAAGTGATTGGAGCGGCGATCTTTCAGCTGTTTTGTCTTGGCGTGAAGGCTGTGTTCAGTCGTTTAACCAAGGAGTTGGTAAACGATCAGACTGCGATCCTTTCGCATTAAGGTCATATTGGTTCACGATTGTCCTTAATGGTGATGCCGAATTCAGGTTCGGGCTTTATGGAAAGGCGTAGTCGGCCGAGGGCCGAATAGAGTTCGTCGAGATAGACATGCCAATCATAGCGGAGTTTTCTGAGTTATGGATGATGATTTTTTGAAACGATTTTCTACTTTAGGATTCAGTTATACGATAAATGCTTCGTATAAAGTTTCCTTTGGTCGCATGAAAATTGTTTCATTTTATCTGAGGAAATAAAGTTTAAGGAATCGACGAAGAACACGTTCGGATTCAGTTTTGGGTTATTTCCCGCTTAGACGTACTTTTCCATATTGCGATGTTGTTTTGTATGAGACCGATCTTGGTTTTCCTTATGCTGTTTTTGTGTAACATGTTCTTGTTATACGAAAGTAATGGATGACAGGTTTCATGAAGATAGAAAATCGCAAATAGTCAAAGTAGCCTTGTTTCCGTGGTTTACACGGGAAACGTTTCCGCTTTGATTTCGTCTTTTGGCGAAAGTATCTTCGAGTTACTCATGGAGTTTTACCGAAGGTTATTTCGTTAACTTTTTAGCTCGCCGTCGTGCTATTAGTCTGACGTTGTACGAGTTTCTTGTCGCGAGATTGCAACAAGAGACGGCGTAGAGTTTTCAGGACTATGTTTGTAACGGTTTGACCACGCCGTTACGCCGCTAGCGTTTCGGACGAATCTTAGAGTGTCGTTCGCCTTTTGAAAGGAATTTTTTCTTTATGAAGTATGCCAAGGATGCGTGGCGATCGTTTCTCGGTTTTTCGAGAGATTAGATCGGTCTGCATGTTCTGCGTAGATAGTCAAGGAACAATAGAACAAAACTGGAAGAAAATGCCTAAGACTTAGTTTGCTAGACTATCCACCTAGGTCCTAAGTTCCCTAAATTTTACGGCAGTTTACAAGACGTTACCATTCTTTTCCTACGAAAATATTAAAACCTTGATAAAATTTTCTAAGTCGGACATACCTTAGTCTCATTGATTACTCGAGATTGCCTCATGTCCGTTCCTCTTTGTCTTATAACGTTTCATTGTCAAAGGTCTTCGAAAAGTCTGACATTGAATCGAGAATCGATTTTTGATGAAACCCGAAGGAACAGTGCAGAATCGTTGCAGAATCGTTGAAGCAAAGGGAGGAGAAGTAGGCGAAACTCGAAGAAGGTTAAGGTGGGTAGACAAGTGAAAACGAACGGCAAGATGTCACTTGAGTGGGGCTTCTTGTTTCGTCAAGCTATGAGCGAACTGGTCAGGTCAAGAAGCTTGCGATCTTGTTATACTTCACGAATGATGTTTCGTAAAATATTGCCGAGCTTTTATTTAACGAGAGTTATTCAACAAAATGTTGTCGAGTTAATTTTACGGAAACTGTTTCGTAAAATGTTGTCGAGTTTAATCGTGCAGAAGCTGTCTCGTGAAGTATTGTCTAGGATTATTTTACGAAAGGTGCAAAGTATTTGGTTGGACTATCGTCGGGATGTTTTCGCGAGGATTTGCCGCGTTCGCCGAATATTTTGTTGTCCGGCGACCAGCGCAGCGCGGGCGCGTTAGCCGCCTGGCGCCTAGGGACAGCACGGGCGTGCTAGCCGCCCGGCGCCTAGGGACAGCACGGGCGTGCTAGCCGCCCGGCGCCTAGGGACAGCACGGGCGTGCTAGCCGCCCGGCGCTTAAGGACAGCACGGGCGTGCTAGCCGCCCGGCGCCTAGGGACAGCACGGGCGTGCTAGCCGCCCGGCGCCTAGGGACAGCACGGGCGTGCTAGCCGCCTGGCGCCTAGGGACTGCACGGGCGTGTTAGTCGCCCGGGACTGTGCTTCCTTGTGGGACCTGCTTGTTTTTCTCGGTTTTTTTAATGGTTTCTCGATCGACACTTAGTCTTTCGAGGTTTCTTTAATTGTTTTTCCGAGATTTTTGGACATCGATTTCATCATGATCCCAGCAAGGAGTTGCTTCTTAGAATGTTGCTGACCTTCTATTTAACGAGAGTTATTTTGCAAAATGTTATCGAGTTAATTTTACGAAAACTGTTTTGTAAAATGTTGTCGAGTTTAATCATGCAAAAGGTGTCTCGCGAAATACTTTCGAGGATTTATTTTACGAAAGGTGCTTCGTAAAACGTGTTCGAATTTTAACATTTAGAAACGCTGATCGGTAACCCGATCAGTCGTGCTTTCTATTTCCCGAGTAATCTGGGGTTTCTTCGCGATCTCCAGGAGAACAAGTCTTGCTTTTCTGGGAATTTCTCAAACTCGGTAATCAGACCGTCATATCAGTCTTGGGCTCGATCCTACTCTAAAATCGTATGTGGGCCGTTTAGCCGTGATTCGGGCCCCTCTTGGGCCGTCTTGGGACTTAGACGTTTTTACGATTTTTCTTTAGAAAAAGCCGCTGGTTTTTCCGAAAGGATTTCGATTCCCCGTATAGTTAAGGCAACTGGTGTTCAAGCTAACCATAGCCGTTGTATACGGCAGGCAGGAATCCGTCTCGACTACCAAGTCATTTTTTGAATTTTTCCGAGCGAGGGGGGATTGTGTCCATGGACCCGAGGACCGTGTTGCAGGAACTTGGACGGGGGCGCATGGTTGAAGTTTGCATAAGCGTTGGTCGTAGGAGCAGTCACTGCTGAAGTTGTTTTACCAGCGTCGATGTGAGCTGCGAGTTTGTCTTTCATATTTCCAGACATTGCTTTGATCAAGCATTTTGCGGCCGTAAGAGTAAGAGTAATCTGTCCTCCCCTCCTTCTAGCGCCAAACTGTGGGAACCGAAATTCGCACTGTCGATTTTAGTTAAGTTTTATCGGAGGAAAACTAAGTAAACCTAGTTTTCCCTGAAGGCCCGGATTCTCTGCGACAGCCAACGACAAGTGACCGAACAAGTACGAAAAATATGGAAAGATAACAAAAGACGAAAATCGTACAAAAAGGGTTTTGTTTGGAGTTGGGACTGGACCTTGAGAAAGGCTGCCTACGTACCCCTTTCGAGGATCAAGTCGGACGTAGTTCAGTTAGAAAGATTTGGACAAGAGATCGAACTGCCTGGCGGAGTTCGTCTAGTACGAGTTTTTGTCATAGAAACGGGCGTGTCGAGAATAACGCCAAGGGTTTCTATGTGCGGAACTCGGAGTAAGGGGATTGTTAGATTCTTGCGAAGGAACAGAAGTCTGCGGACAAGATGAAGGTAGAACGGGAGGCGGCCAGACGTCCTAGGTCATGCCTTGCTAGTCTGACCACCTAAGTTCTAAGTTCCCTCAGTCTAAAATCTCGGATCCGCCCTCTAAGTCTCTCTAGGGTTTTTAGTGCTCTTAATGATTTTCGCTCTGCCTTTTTGCCTCTCCCAAAGCTCCTTTATATACTCCTTCTTATGACGGTCTATTCTCCTTCTGGGCCGCAAGGCGGGCTTTTTTCCTTTTTCGTCGGCCTTCATGTTTATCTTCGGGAAACTTGGCATTTATCCTTCCGGAAATTTAGCATTTATCTTTTTACGTAAAGCTAAACGTAAATCGTCGTATCTATCTTGGATAATCGTAAATGGATTGTCCGATCGCATTTGGTCCCTTTCGGGCCGTTTCTAGGACTTCTGTTGTTTTCTACGATTTCTTCGGAAGATCTTCAATCTTTCGTAGAATTGAGATGTGTGGTGTCGTAGATAACCATTATCGTTTCGTATGAATAGTTTTAGGATCTTCTTTTCCGTTGATATTTTGCGAGTTTCCGAAGTGTTTCCGACGGTTTTTAGTTCAGAGTAAGAACGGGAGTTTTGTACGAGGAATCCCAATGATTCATTCCGCGAGGACTCGAGAAAGACTCAAAGCGCAGACTTCTGACGGCCGGGGCCTGGGACTTATGCGCAGAAGATTGTCGCTCGAAGACCCGAGGCAGCGCGGACGCTAGGCGCCCGGCGCCTAGAGGCAGCACGGGCGCTAGGCGCCCGGCGCCTAAAGGCAGCACGGACGCTAGGCGCCCGGCGCCTAGAGGCAGCACGGACGCTAGGCGCCCGGCGCCTAGAGGCAGCACGGGCGCTAGGCGCCCGGCGCCCGGCGCCTAGAGGCAGCACGGGCGCTAGGCGCCCGGCGCCTAGAGGCAGCACGGGCGCTAGGCGCCCGGCGCCTAGAGGCAGCACGGGCGCTAGGCGCCCGGCGCCTAGAGGCAGCACGGACGCTAGGCGCCTGGCGCCTAGAGGCAGCACGGACGCTAGGCGCCCGGCGCCTAGGGGGCAGCACGGGCTCTAGGCGCCCGGCGCCTAGAGGCAGCACGGACGCTAGGCGCCCAGCGCCTAGAGGCAGCACGTGTGTCTCGGCGAGGGCTTCGATTTGATATATTACTCGTTTTCTGGGTCCTCACGGTTTGAGAAAATGGGCTCTTTGAAGTTTCAAGGCGGATTCTTTGTCGTTCGGCCTGTCCAAACTTAGATTACTTCCCGTTTCTTCCGTATAATTTCGTATGGTCGTGTCATCTTAGCTACGGACCTAATGTCTCTCGGTTCTTCTTGATTGTATCATCGAAGTTTTACGACTAAATCTAATTTTGGTTTTCTCGTAAAGTTTATCGTGTAAATCAAAAACGATCGACTTTAACATAGGTTCTTTAAGCTATACGACTTTTCTTGCTCTCGATGCTTGTTTTATGGAAAGTCCGCGTATGATAAATAGTTTTAGCCGTTGTTTTCGAGAGAACCGTTTTTGACCCCAACATGAACCGTTTTCGTTTGTTCCCTACTGCCCCGAGGGATCGGTTTTCTCGTCTGAGAGCGATGTTCTCGGCTTCCGTAGCGTCTAGCTTCTCGACGCTCGGCTGAAGTTGCTTGGAGTGTTCTCCAAGTTGATCTTTTAGGTATTGAACTTCCTGGACGAGTTCCAGACCTGCAAGTGCGGTTTCCTGAGCCTTGTGAAGGTCGTAATTTGACTCTGAAGGGTTTCGAATCGGTTCAGAAGCTCCTTCTTCTTCGGGGTCAGATTGGCTTGATCGGACTCGTCTTCCGGTGCCATCGTCACGTAGTTGAGTTACTCCCCTCCTTCTAGCGCCAAACTGTTGTGATATTTTTGTGTAGGGTCGTTTTAGTACTACGGAACACTGGAAGACTATCAGATTTTATGTTTATGTATATGTTTAGAGAAGAGAAATTGAGGCAAAGAGATGTATTATTGAGTGATTTCAGGATTACAACGTGTTGGGTGTATAAACCCTAGTTCTATCGCCTAACTCTCTAATCTCTAAGCCCCAAAGTGTTGATCCCCTGTTCTAGGGTTTGGGTTCCCCTTTTATAGTTGATGTAAGTCGGTCAATCTTGGGCGGCCTTCGTAATATTCGCGAATATACTTCTTTCCCCTCGGTTTAGGAAACTTCTATAATCATGCGGAGGATCGGATCCTTGGTCCTTTCGGCAGGGGCTAGGCCTTGGTTCTTCGTTGCAGGGACTGGACCTCGAGTGTTATAAAATAGAGTTCTTGGACCTGGTGCCTTCTGGTGGAGATTGGTCCCTTAAGTAGAGAAAGGACCTTGGATCTCTTCCAAACGAGGGCCCGGAAGTCGAGGCCCCTTCGGAGGCTGGAGAAATCTTTAGCCTTGGATATTTTTCCCATACAGTTGGATCTCGTAGAGGTCATCTGATCTCTTCTCCAGATGGCGGCTGCTGGCGAATTGTTCCACGAACTTGTCGCTGAGGGCGGCGAAAGATGCTATGGATCCCGTGGGGAGGTTGATATACCATTGGAGGGCAGGACCGGTTAGGGTTGATCCGAAACCCTTGCACGTGGTGGCCTCTCTTGATTCTTTTGAAATAGCCATGGCTACCATGCGTTGCTTATACTGGGCGATGTGGTTGTCAGGATCTCCGGTTCCCTCATACATCTTAATGCTCGGGAAAGAGAATTTGCGAGGCATCTCGACTGAAGCAATCTCCTTTACGAAAGGCGTGTCGGAGTATGACCTGGGATCGCTTCTACGGATAGGGAGAGCTACTCCGGGGAGCCTTTCCACCATGGATTGGATGGTGCCGAATCTTTCGGATACCACCTTCTCTAGGTAGGCGGCTAAGGCTGGATCTGAGATCTCGGGATGGTCAGTTGAATATTCTTCATCCTCTGTATCGGAGTCGTCGTCTTCTTCTTCCCGGGTTACGTCTCGAGTGGTTTCTTGATCGTCGGGTTTGTCGCCGGGCTGTTGAGGCGTTTCCTCGCCGTCGTGCGGGGTGTTGAGCAAAGCCATAGGTCGGACTCTGGTTCTGAACCGTTTCCGTTTGTTCTCTACTGCCCCGAGGGATTGGTTTTCTCGTCGGAGAGCGAGGTTCTCGGCTTCCATAGCGTCTAGCTTCTCGACGCTTTGCTGAAGCTGCTTGGAGTGTTCCCCAAGTTGATCTTTTAGGTACTGAACTTCCTGGACGAGTTCCAGACCTGCAGGTGCGGTTTCCTGAGCCTTATGAAGGTCGGTGATTTGACTCTGAAGAGTTTCGAATCGGCTTAGAAGCTCCTTCTCCTTCGGGGTCAGATCAGCTTGGTTGGGTCGTTTTAGTACTACGGAACACTGGAAGACTAATAGATTTTTGAGTGTTTGTATATATTGAGAATAGAAATCGAGGCAAAGAGATTGTTATTGAGTATGTTTAGCGTTACAATGTATTAGGTGTTTAAACCCTAGTTTTCTAGCCTAACTCTCTAATTTCTAAGCCCCAAAAGTCGATCCCTTGTTCTAGGGTTTGGGTTCCCCTTTTATAGTTGATATAAGTCGGTCAATTTGGGGCGGCCTTCGTAATATTCGTGAATATATTACTTTCCCCTCGGTTTAGGAAACTTCTATATTCATGCGGAGGATCGGATCCTTGGTCCTTTCGGCAGGGGCCAGGCCTTGGTTCCACGTCACGGGGACTGGATCCTGGATGTTGTTAAGTGGAGCTCCGGTCCGGGTGCCTTCTGATGAAGAAGGGTTCTTCGAGTAGAGGAGGGACCCTGGGTCCTTTCCAAACGAGGGCCCGGAAGTCAAGGCCCCTTCGGAGGGTGGAGAAATCTTTAGCCCTGGATATTTTTCCCCAACAGTCTTAACATGCACCTCGGTTGGTATTGCTGACTCGGTGCCATAGACAAGTGAGAAAGGGGTTTCTTGGGTAGCTGTTTTCGGAGTTGTCCGATAGGCCCAGAGGACTCCATGTAACTCTTCTGCCCATCGCCCATGAGCTTTCTCCAAGCGCTTTTTGAGCATGTTCACCACCGTTTTGTTGGTTGACTCTGCTTGTCCGTTCGACTGGGGGTGTCTCGGTGCTGAATATGAGAGTTTGATATCCCAATCTTTGCAGAAGTCTTGGAAGTCGTTGCTGGTAAATTGGGGTCCATTGTCTGTGACAATCTCCTGAGGTGCTCCGAAGCGGGTTATTATGTTCGTCCAGATGAATTTCCTGATCTGAAGGTCCGTGATTTTCGCCAAGGCTTTGGCTTCTACCCACTTCGTGAAGTAATCGGTCATTACTAGGAGGAAAACCTTTTGCCCCGGCGCTATTGGGAATTTTCCCACGATGTCCATGCCCCATTTGCGAAAAGGCCAAGGGGAGCTTAGGGATTTCAGGTTCTCTGGTGGTAAGTTGGAGATTGGGGCGTGTTTCTGGCATTGGCTGCAGGTTTTAGCCTGTTTGAGGGAATCCTTCGCCATAGTAGGCCAATATTAACCGGCCCTCCTTGCCTTGAGAACCAGGCTTCGTCCGCTGGAATGTGAACCGCGTTCCCCATCGTAGAGTTCTTCCAATATTCGTGCGGCTTCTCTAGGAGATAGGCATCGTAGATAGGGCCTTGAGAAGGACTTTCTATATAGCTTTTCCTCTGAAATGCAGTACCTGGCTGCTTGTCTCTTGATCTTCCGGCTCTCCTCTCGGTTTTCAGGTAGGACATCGTTTCTCAGATAATTGGTGATAGGGGTCATCCAGGTTTCTCTTTCGTCTACTACCGCCACTTCTTCTGGTTCTGCCTCTTTCTGGGTTGCTGGCCATTGCAGGACCAACAAGGAGATACTCATATGTTCTTTAGTTTCCAATGCGGAACCTAGGTTTGCTAGAGCATCGGCTTGGGAATTTTGTTCCCTAGGTATCTGAGTAAGCTTGCAGTTTATGAATTGGTCGAGGAGGTGTTTGGCCACTGATAGGTACCTGACCATACTCGGGTCCTTGGCTAGATACTCCCGTTGAACTTGACTGATGATGAGCTGCGAGTCACTGAAGACCTGGATGTCTTTTACTCCTATTTCTTTAGCTAACGCTAGACCTGTTATCAAAGCCTCGTATTCTGCCTCGTTGTTTGTTGCTTTGAAGTTGTACAGCCCTTGAGGTCGAATCTCCTGTAGGGGAGGTTAGAACCAGTCCTACTCCTGCACCTCTTAAGTTGCTGGAACCGTCCACGTGCAGGGTCCATTGACCTTCCTCTGCTTCTTTTCCCAGGAGTGTAGCTTCTAGATCTGGTTCTGGAAGTGTAGAGGGAGAGAATTCAGCCACAAAATCGGCTAGGACCTGGGATTTGATAGCGGCGGCTGGGCTAAAGACCACATCATACTCTCCCAACTCTACGGTCCATTTCGCCAACCGTCCTGATACCTCGGCTTTATGAAGGACTGCTTTGATGGGGAATGAAGTGACCACCACGACTTGATGGGACTGGAAGTAGGGACGTAGCTTTCGGGCTGCGACCACCAGGGCGAGGGCTAGTTTTTTCAGTTGGCTGTAGCGAGTTTCTGCGTCTAGCATGGATTTGCTAACGTAGTATATGGGGTGCTGCCTCCTCTCTTCCTCTCTTACGAGGACCGCGCTAACTGCGTGCTCGGACACAGCTAGGTAAAGCAATAGGGTTTCTCCTTCCAAGGGTTTAGATTGGAGTGGTGGAGTAGTGAGGTAGGCCTTGAGATCGGATAGCGCGACTTCGCACTTCTCTGTCCACTTAAAGTCTTTGGGGTTCTTTAATGTTTCAAAGAAGGCGTGGGATTTATCGGAAAGCCTAGAGATGAACCTGCTGAGGGCTGCCATTCTCCATGTCAGCTTTTGAACCTCCTTGACGTTCCGTGGGGAAGGAATCGCCTGGATGGTCCTTATCTGCTCCGGATTTGCTTCTATGCCCCTGTGGGTGACTATGTATCCCCGAAACTTTCCAGAGCTTACTCCGAATGAGCATTTAGAAGGGTTGAGCTTCATATTGTATTTCCTCAAGGTGGCGAATGCTTGCTGAAGATGTGAGATATGATCTTTCGAGTCTAGGGATTTTACCAGCATGTCGTCGATGTAGACTTCCATGGTCTGGCCTATCTGATCGGCAAACATCGTGTTGACTAGCCTCTGGTAGGTGGATCCAGCATTCTTCAAACCAAACGGCATGACCTTATAGCTGTTGGGGAAAAATTTCCAAGGCTAAAGATTTCTCCAGCCTCCGAAGGGGCCTCGACTTCCGGGCCCTCGTTTGGAAGAGATCCAAGGTCCTTTCTCTACTTAAGGGACCGATCTCCACCAGAAGGCACTAGGTCCAAGAACCCTATTTTATAACACCCGAGGTCCGGTCCCTACAACGAAGAACCAAGGCCTAGCCCCTGCCGAAAGGACCAAGGATCCGATCCTCCGCATGATTATAGAAGTTTCCTAAACCGAGGGGAAAGAAGTATATTCGCGAATATTACGAAGACCGCCTAAGATTGACCGAATTACATCAACTATAAAAGGGGAACCCAAACCCTAGAACAAGGGATCGACACTTTGGGGCTTAGAGATTAGAGAGTTAGGCTAGAAAACTAGGGTTTATATACCCAAAATGTTGTAACGCTAAAGATACTCAATAATACATCTATTTGCCTCAATTTCTCTTCTCTAAACACATACATAAACATAAAATCTGATAGTCTTCCAGTGTTCCGTAGTACTAAAACGACCCTACATAAAAATATCACAACAGTTTGGCGCTAGAAGGAGGGGAGTAACTCAATTACGTGATGATGGCACCGGAAGACGAGTCCAATCAAGCAAATCTGACCCCGAAGGAGTAGGAGCTTCTGAGCCGATTCGAAACCCTTCAGAGTCAAATTACCGACCTTCACAAGGCTCAGGAAACCGCACCTGCAGGTCTGGAACTCGTCCAGGAAGTTCAATACCTAAAAGATCAACTTGGAGAACACTCCAAGCAACTTCAGCAAAGCGTCAAGAAGCTAGACGCCATGGAAGCCGAGAACATCGCTCTCAGACGAGAAAACCGATCCCTCGGGGCAGTAGGGAACAAAGGAAAACGGTTTAGAACCAGAGTCCGACCTATGGCTTCGCTCAACACCCCGCACGACGGCGAGGAAACGCCTCAACAGCCCGGCAACAAACCCGGCGATCAAGAAAACACTCGAGACGTAACCCTGGAAGAAGAAAAAGACGAATCTGATACAGAGGACGAAGAGTATTCACCTGACCACCCCGAGATCTCAGATCCAGCTCTAGCCGCTTACCTAGAGAAGGTGGTATCCGAAAGATTTGGCACCATCCAATCCATGGTGGAAAGGCTCCCCGGAGTAGCTACCCCCATCCGTAGAAGCGATCCCAGGTCATACTCCTACACACCTTTTGTGAAGGAGATTGCTTCGATCGAGATGCCTCGAAAATTCTCTTTTCCGAGCATCAAGATGTATGAGGGAACAGGAGATCCTGACAACCACATCGCCCAGTATAAGCAACGCATGGTAGCCGTGGCTATTCCAAAAGAAGCAAGGGAAGCCACCATGTGCAAGGGCTTCGGGTCAACTCTAACCGGTCCTGTCCTCCAATGGTATATCAACCTCCCCACGGGGTCCATAGCATCCTTCGCCGCCCTCAACGACAAGTTCGTGGAACAATTCGCCAGTAGCCGCCACCTGAGAAGAGATCAGATGACCTCTACGAGATCCAACAATACAGAAACGAATCCCTACGCTCCTACATAGTTCGTTTCAACCAGAAAAAAGTCTCTATACCCGAGTGTAACGCCGATACAGCAATCTCAGCCTTCAAGAAGGGCCTACTTCCGAAGGGAGAGCTCTACAAGGAGCTAACGAATTACAGATGCGGAGACATGGCGGATGTATTATCCCGCGCCTGGGCCCAAGTAAGGTGGGAAGAAGACGTCGTGAGCAGGGCCAAGGTTTCCTCCAAGTACGATCAGAAGTCCTCCAGACCCTCAAAAGACGAGTGCGAAGAAACCATCCGACCCCGACCTTCCCGGGAATCCACCAACCAGAGCAGGGGTAGATACCAACATCGCCCCTTACCTCGGTCCGAAGGAATGATGGTTTCTACTTTACCCAGCATCTCCCACCTAGCGATATCCAAACCAGAGCTCATCCGAGTTTTGAGGCAGATGGGCCCACAAATTAAGTGGCCACCTAAAATGAGGTCCCCCGATGCTATCCGGAACCCTAAAAGATGGTGTGGGTTCCACAGCGATCACGGTCATACCACTGAAGACTGTATAGCCTTAAGGCTGGAAGTAGCCGAGCTTCTCAAAAAGGGTTATCTAAGGGAGTTCCTCTCGGACAAGGCAAAGGATCTCCTCAACAGAGAGGGTCCCGCTCTCCCCAATGAAGCGGTCTCTGCGCTACCTCCGCCACAAGAACGAGTGATCCACGTCATCTCCGGAGGATCAGAAGTAAGCGGGATCAGCAGCGCCTCAGCCAAAAGAAGTACTCGCAATGCTAGGAATGGTCAAGAGATCGAGATTCCCAAGCGCCCACTCTTGGGAACGGACGAAATCAGCTTTACTGCGAGGGATCAGGAACGAGTCCTTGCTCCTCATCATGACGCCCTCGTCATCTCGCTAGTTATAGCCAACTGCTTAGTTAAGCGAATACTGGTGGACGATGGCAGCTCCAGCAATATTATCTTCCACTCGGCCTATATGGACTTAGGGCTAAACCCTAAAACATTAACCGGGAAAGCGATCCCGCTCGTAGGATTTAGCGGAGAGGTGAACCAAACCGAGGGGGAAGTCCTTCTTCCAGTCTATATCGAGGGGATAAACCAAACCACCAAGTTCTTGGTCGTCGACTGTCTGTCGTCTTACAACGTGATACTAGGAAGGCCCTGGATCCACGACATGGGAGCCGTGCCATCAACCCTTCACCAATTGGTGAAATTTCCTACCCCCTGGGGCGTGAAGGTCATTAGAGGGGACCAAGAGAATTCTAGGTCCTGCTACCAAACTACCCTGAAGGGAAGGACCCAAGCCTTATAGCAATTATAGAAGCAACCTCTCGTTCCTCACGGCGAAGAACCCGAGGTTGAAGACATGGACGAAGTCCCCCTAATAGAAGGGAACCCGGAGCGGAACCTCAAAATAGGCTCCAAGCTGCCGAAGGATCTGAGGCGGAGGCTGATCGATTTCCTAAGATCTAACTCCGATTGCTTTGCATGGTCCCACGAAGACATGCCCGGAATCGACCCCAACGTCATCATGCACCAGCTCCAAGTGAATCCCGAGCATCCTCCTGTCAGACAAAAGAGAAGGAAGTTCGCTCCCGAAAGGGATGAAATTATTAACGAAGAGGTCAAGAACCTGCTCGACGCAGGGTTCATAAGAGAGGTACAATATCCCGACTGGCTCGCCAATGTGGTGGTTGTGAGAAAGAAAAACGGAAAATGGAGAGTCTGCATCGATTTCACGGACCTCAACAAGTCATGTCCAAAGAATACATTCCCCTTGCCTCATATAGACAAGCTGGTTGATGCCACTGCTGGGCATCAACTAATGAGCTTCATGGACGCCTTCTCGGGATACAACCAAATCCTGATGCATCCCGACGACCAAGAAAAGACGTCCTTCATGACTTCCAGGGGCATCTACTGCTACAAGGTCATGCTGTTTGGCCTGAAGAATGCTGGATCCACCTACCAGAGACTAGTCAACACGATGTTTGCCGATCAGATAGGCCAGACCATGGAAGTCTACATCGATGACATGCTGGTAAAATCTCTTGACTCGGAAGATCATATCTCACATCTCCAGCAAGCATTCGCCACCTTGAGGAAATACAATATGAAGTTCAACCCCTCTAAATGCTCCTTTGGAGTAAGCTCCGGGAAGTTCCTGGGATACATAGTCACCCACAGGGGCATAGAAGCAAATCCGAAGCAAATAAGGGCCATCCAGGCGATTCTTCCCTCACGGAATGTCAAAGAGATTCAAAAACTTACGGGAAGAATGGCAGCCCTCAGCAGATTCATCTCCAGGCTTTCTGACAAGTCCCACGCCTTCTTTGAAACACTAAAGAACCCCAAGGACTTTAAGTGGACAGAGAAGTGCGAAGCCGCGCTATCCGACCTCAAGGCCTACCTCACTACTCCACCACTCCTATCTAAACCCCTGGAAGGGGAAACCCTATTGCTTTACCTAGCCGTGTCCGAGCATGCAGTTAGCGCGGTCCTCGTAAGGGAGGAGGAAAAAAGGCAGCATCCCATATACTACGTCAGTAAATCCATGCTAGACGCAGAAACTCGCTACAGCCAACTAGAGAAACTAGCCCTCGCCCTGGTGGTCTCGCCCCGGAAGCTACGTCCCTACTTCCAGTCCCATCAAGTCGTGGTAGTCACCTCATTCCCCATCAAAGCAGATCTTCATAAACCAGAGGTATCAGGACGGCTGGCGAAATGGGCCGTAGAATTGGGAGAGTACGACGTGAGGTATCAGTACAGCGGACGGAGCCTGGTTCTCAGGGCGAGAAGGACCGGTTATTACTGGCCTACCATGGCGAAGGACTCCCTCAAACAGGCTAAAACCTGCAGCCAATGCCAGAAGCACGCCCCAATCTCCAACTTACCACCAGAGAACCTGAAGTCCCTAAGCTCCCCCTGGCCCTTCCGCAAATGGGGCATGGACATCGTGGGGAAATTCCCAATGGCGCAGGGGCAGAAGGTCTTCCTCCTAGTAATGACCGATTACTTCACAAAGTGGGTAGAAGCCAAAGCCTTGGCAAAAATCACGGACCTCCAGATCAGGAAATTCATCTGGACGAACATAATAACCCGCTTCGGAGCACCTCAGGAAATTGTCACAGACAATGGACCCCAATTTACCAGCAACGACTTCCAAGACTTCTGCAAAGATTGGGATATCAAACTCTCGTATTCAGCACCGAGGCACCCACAATCAAACGGACAAGCAGAATCAACCAACAAAACGGTGGTGAATATGCTCAAGAAGCGCTTGGAGAAGGCTCACGGGCGATGGGCAGAAGAGCTACACGGAGTCCTCTGGGCCTACCGAACAACTCCAAAGACAGCTACCCAAGAAACCCCTTTCTCACTCGTCTATGGCACCGAGTCAGCAATACCAACCGAAGTACATGTCAAGACCACGATCTCCATCATCCTAACTCCCAAGGAAAACGACGAGCTGATGCACCTAAGCCTAGACCTCCTAGACGAAAAAGGGAAGCAGCCCGCCTGAGGAACGTGTCGTACCAAATAAAGGTAGCCAAGAGTTACAACAAGAAGGTGAGATCCAGAACCTTCCAAGAAGGAGACTGGGTCCTAAGGCGAGTCTGTAACCACACAAAAGACAAATCAGCCGGAAAACTCGCCCCCGGATGGGAGGGGCCCTACCAGGTAATAGGGGTGCAAGGGGCAGGAGCCTATAATCTGCAAGACAGCACAGGCAAGGTACAACCCAACTGCTGGAACGCCTTGCACCTCAAATTTTATCATTTCTAAAGGCAAGATCTTCGGATCGAGCTCTATATATACTATTATATATTTAAGTATTTTGGTTTTCCTACTCCTATGTATAACGAGAACGTCCTCGGACTAGGCTTATAAAATACATTTGGTTTCGACTAAAGGGAGTTAAGGAAACACCAATATACTTAAAGGGGCATATTAGCTGGATCAGGGACCTTCGGGACCTCAGATCTTAGCTAGCCCCCTAGCTGGTGAGGCTACTCACCATAGGTGCAGGCAGATATGGAAGAGGTCTGATCAGCCATGAGTCGATGTCTGTGCGATAGGGCCCCGCGTAAAGGCCTATAGCCAAGAGTTATGCGGGGACCACGTACTAGTGCCATTCAAACCCTCGTGAAATACGCTATATGCTAAACGCACGCTGGGGGCATGACGTACACAGCCAAGTACTGTAATCAGATTCTGGCGGCTGATATGCAGGGAGCAAAGTGCAAATAACCGGTTAAGCACAAACAATTTAATACCTATCCAGACGTGGAAGGTAGTGTGTCTGGGTTGACAGAACCTTGCGGGGGGACCCACCCCAGACCACAATAAGTCTGAGAGTGACCTTTCTGCAGAAAGGTAGAGTGCAGCATTGAGAATTTCGAGAATGGCCTATGCCCACGGGTAGCACAGTGCGATTTCTCAATTTAGATCGAGAGTGGCTCGCCTCCGGGCAGCAGAGAGCGATCAAAAAGACTCCCCAAAAGCATAAAAGTCCAGAGAACTTCGGGTCCAAAGACCTTCGGGTCTAAAGACCTTCGGATCCAAAGACCTTCGGATCCAAAGACCTTCGGGTCCAAAGACCTTCGGGTCCAAAGACCTTCGGGTCAAAAGACCTTCGGGTCCAAAGACCTTCGGGTCCAAAGACCTTCGGGTCCAAAGACCTTCGGGTCCAAAGACCTTCGGGTCCAAAGACCTTCGGGTCCAAAGACCTTCGGGTCCAAAGACCTTCGGGTCCAAAGACCTTCGGGTCCAAAGACCTTCGGGTCCAAAGACCTTCGGGTCCAAAGACCTTCGGGTCCAAAGACCTTCGGGTCCAAAGACCTTCGGGTCCAAAGACCTTCGGGTCCAAAGACCTTCGGGTCCAAAGACCTTCGGGTCCAAAGACCTTCGGGTCCAAAGACCTTCGGGTCCAAAGACCTTCGGGTCCAAAGACCTTCGGGTCCAAAGACCTTCGGGTCCAAAGACCTTCGGGTCCAAAGACCTTCGGGTCCAAAGACCTTCGGGTCCAAAGACCTTCGGGTCCAAAGACCTTCGGGTCCAAAGACCTTCGGGTCCAAAGACCTTCGGGTCCAAAGACCTTCGGGTCCAAAGACCTTCGGGTCCAAAGACCTTCGGGTCCAAAGACCTTCGGGTCCAAAGACCTTCGGGTCCAAAGACCTTCGGGTCCAAAGACCTTCGGGTCCAAAGACCTTCGGGTCCAAAGACCTTCGGGTCCAAAGACCTTCGGGTCCAAAGACCTTCGGGTCCAAAGACCTTCGGGTCCAAAGACCTTCGGGTCCAAAGACCTTCGGGTCCAAAGACCTTCGGGTCCAAAGACCTTCGGGTCCAAAGACCTTCGGGTCCAAAGACCTTCGGGTCCAAAGACCTTCGGGTCCAAAGACCTTCGGGTCCAAAGACCTTCGGGTCCAAAGACCTTCGGGTCCAAAGACCTTCGGGTCCAAAGACCTTCGGGTCCAAAGACCTTCGGGTCCAAAGACCTTCGGGTCCAAAGACCTTCGGGTCCAAAGACCTTCGGGTCCAAAGACCTTCGGGTCCAAAGACCTTCGGGTCCAAAGACCTTCGGGTCCAAAGACCTTCGGGTCCAAAGACCTTCGGGTCCAAAGACCTTCGGGTCCAAAGACCTTCGGATCCAAAGACCTTCGGGTCCAAAGACCTTCGGGTCCAAAGACCTTCGGGTCCAAAGACCTTCGGGTCCAAAGACCTTCGGGTCCAAAGACCTTCGGGTCCAAAGACCTAAGGGTCCAAAGACCTAAGGGTCCAAAGACCTAAGGGTCCAAAGAATCTCAAGGTTCCATAGACCTTCGGGTCCAAAGACCTAAGGGTCCAAAGAACCAAGGGTCCAAAGAACCTCAAGGTTCCAAAGACCTAAGGGTCCATAGACCCAAGGGTCCAAAGAACTTCAAGGTTCCAAAGACCTTCGGGTCCAAAGACCTAAGGGTCCATAGACCCAAGGGTCCAAAGAACCTCAAGGTTCCGAAGACCTTCGGATCCAAAGACCTTCGGGTCCATAGACCTAAGGGTCCAAAGAACCTCAAGGTTCCCAAGATCTAAGGGTCCGAAGAACCTCAAGGTTCCTAAAACCTAAGGGTCTAGAGAGCCTAAAGGCTCCTACTCCTTCAAGATTTAATGGGTAAAGTCTCCCATGTTCAAAGTAAGGCCTCAGGGCCCAGGTAAGGAACTTAAGGGGCCTAGATCCTAAGAACTTCCGAGTTCGAGGGATCAAGAACCCAAGGGTTCAAATCAGATTGGAACTCACTAGTTCCCGACAACGATTTCACATCCTTGAAAACTCATGTTTTAACAGGATTACGAGATCTAACACGGCTTCATTCTCAGGCCCTAAAATAGGATTACAAGATCTAGTGCTTCGATATTTTCAGATCCTCGATCCAATCATTAGACGATGCTCTGACAACGATTCTCCACAAGGATTGATCTCCCCTGGAAGTCATCTAATCAAGCAACTAGGGGTCAAAACCATAAACACCTCTACCATAAAGCAGTGCAAGGATCGAAGAAAGAAAAAAAGGAGTAAAAGCAAAAACCAATAGATATTATTAAGAATCCTTATTCGGAGGGAAGAAAAGCTACAGAAAAAATCCAAAGAGAAAGACGACAACATAAAGCAAAAAAAGCATTGAAGAAGTATTCAAAGACTCGGCTCCCGGCGAGAAAAAGGGAAAACGCCATGACCGCCTTCACCGTTTCCCGAATTTCGGATCGGACCTCCAACAGGTCCCCATCGACCGGGTCCCCCGAACAGCTCATGTTGACCAGCACTCCTCATCGACCACTCTCTAACGAGGTCCTGACGAGCATATTCTCGAGCCCTCTACACGATAAGAGCCTAGTTGGAAATCACTTCCCGAAGATGCCTCCGGAGGAAGAGAATCTCTTCATGTGGAGGAACACACCGACCTAAACTGGGGAATCGATCCCTGCTAGCATCCCTCGGAGCCAAAGAAGCCATCACTGGAGGAACAGAAAGAAACGAATTGCGAGATCTTCTCCTTTGAGGCCTGGCTCTACAATATTCTTCGTACACTGATAATATCGAAGCCGTAGGGATCCCACCTGGAAAACCAAGACTCCATCAAACTACAGCTAGAACGGAAAGACAAAGTAAGAGAAATTCCATTACCCCAAATACGGCTATGACGCAGCGATATCGAATGCATCAAAAACAGAATCCAGCAAAAGCGCCTAGGAATGCCTCGCGCCAACTTCACCAAAGTCTCACCAGCCTGGACGACCGGTCGGGCCACCTCTGCAAAAATAAAAACCCGACATAATTCAGCAAGTATAATACCCATGTCCAGGGAAGCAGAAGCAACTTACCCACTGAACGCCAGAAACATGGATAACCCGGAACACCTTCGACCTTCATAAACACATATCTCTTGTCCCAGGAATCGTTTGAAGGGAGGCTACCCCGAAGGCCTCGAGGGGGTTCATCCACCAAAGGTTCACCATCTCGGGACCATATTTGGTAGAAGCCTCTCTTACTTGGCAAGGGGACAAAGGAGTAAGAATATAGGACTTCAGACAACCCAAAAGGAATACTATGGAGCTCTCCTAACACATGGATAGCCATCAAAATACGCCATGTAGCAGGCGTAAACTGCAAAGGGGAACATCCAAAGTACGACGCCACCTCCGCAATCAAAGAAGGAATCCCTCCTCTAAAGTTGGCCTCCAAATAAGCCTCAAAGATCGCTATCTCGTCCCTTCCTCCATCAGGAGCTCGCTCGAACTCTCCCGCGCACCTGATCCCCATTGTACCAGGCAAGGAATATCTACGGCGGATCTCCATCAGATCACCTTCCTTAATATCAGACCTCGGGCCATCTTTGTCTTCACTCGAAGCATCGAAAGAACATAAGCGACGAGGGTGAACAGGGGCCACGGGAACCCTTTCATCATCGGTTTCCGAAACCACGCTAGGTGTTAAAACTGGGGAATCGAAAGGATCACCAAACAAACGACGGGGCCTGACACGTCCGCCAACACCGGGGGTAGGAACGATTTCATGAAAGTCGGAGCGTTCGACATCTACTTCCAATAAGAAGGATAGGTGAAAACCTAAATTCGTGTCGTCTAAAGGCGTCGAGGCATCCAATTATATACCTGGAACGACTTTCCATTTTTGGCGCATGAAAGGAAAGAAATAAAGGGAAAAGGCAAAAGAATTTGGAAGATAATCGCGAGTCTCGGCAAATTTCCAAAATTATCTCCAAAATATTCTGCCGACCTAGCATCATCACGAGCGGGCCGCGGTCCTTATTTCCCTTGAGGCCCATTCCAACTAAGCGATCATATTCCGAAATAACTCCCCATGTCGCCTAGACTCCAAACCCTTCTCCTGCTGGAAGAAATGGTATCAAGATCCGAGACTACACGTTATTCCTTGATCCCTACGAAGCAATCAAGGAATAAGGGGCAAACTGTTGGGGAAAAATATCCAAGGCTAAAGATTTCTCCAGCTTCCGAAGGGGCCTCGACTTCCGGGCCCTCGTTTGGAAGAGATCCAAGGTCCTTTCTCTACTTAAGGGACCGATCTCCACCAGAAGGCACCAGGTCCAAGAACCCTATTTTATAACACCCGAGGTCCAGTCCCTACAACGAAGAATCAAGGCCTAGCCCCTGCCAAAAGGACCAAGGATCCGATCCTCCGCATGATTATAGAAGTTTCCTAAACCGAGGGGAAAGAAGTATATTCGCGAATATTACGAAGACCGCCCAAGATTGACCGACTTACATTAACTATAAAAGGGGAACCCAAACCCTAGAACAAGGGATCGACACTTTGGGGCTTAGAGATTAGAGAGTTAGGCTAGAAAACTAGGGTTTATACACCCAAAACGTTGTAACGCTAAAGATACTCAATAATACATCTCTTTGCCTCAATTTCTCTTCTCTAAACACATACATAAACATAAAATCTGATAGTCTTCCAGTGTTCCGTAGTACTAAAACGACCCTACATAAAAATATCACAACAATAGCAGTAGATGCCCCTGGAGGTCATGAAGGACGTCTTCTCTTGATCGTCGGGATGCATTAGGATTTGGTTGTATCCCGAGAAGGCGTCCATGAAGCTCATTAGTTGGTGCCCAGCACTAGCACCAACTACCTTGTCTATATGAGGCAAGGGGAATGGATCCTTTGGACAGGACTTGTTGAGGTCCGTGAAATCGATGCAGACTCTCCATTTTCCGTTTTTCTTTTTCACAACTACCACATTGGCGAGCCAGTCGGGATATTGTACCTCTCTTATGAACCCTGCGTCAAGCAGGTTCTTTACCTCTTCGTTAATGATTTTATCCCTTTCGGGAGCAAACTTCCTTCTCTTTTGTCTGACCGGAGGATGCTCGAGATTCACTTGGAGCTGGTGCATGATGACATCAGGGTCGATTCCGGGCATGTCTTTGTGGGACCACGCAAAGCAATCGGAGTTGGATCTCAGGAAGTCGATCAATCTTCGCCTCAAATATTTCGGCAGTTTGGAGCCTATCTTGAGGTTCCGTTCCGAGTTCCCTTCTACCAGGGGGACCTCATCCATGTCTTCAACCTCGGGTTCTTCGGCGTGAGGAACGAGATGTTGCTTCTGTAATTTCTATAAGGCTTGGGTCTTTCCCTTCAGGGTAGTTTGGTAGCAGGACCTGGAATTCTCTTGGTCCCCTCTGATGACATTCACGCCCCAGGGAGTAGGAAATTTCACCAATTGATGAAGGGTTGATTGCACGGCTCCCATGTCGTGGATCCAGGGCCTCCCTAGTATTACATTGTAAGATGACGGACAGTCGACGACTAAGAACTTAGTGGTCTGATTTATCCCCTCGGTGTAGACTGGGAGAAGGACTTCTCCTTCGGTTTGCTTCACCTCTCCGCTGAATCCCACGAGCGGTGTCGCTTTCCTGGTTAGTGTCTTAGGGTCTAGCCCTAAGTTCATGTAGGCCGAATGGAAGATGATGTTGCTGGAGCTTCTGTTGTCCACCGGTATCCGCTTGACCAAGCAATTGGCTATAACTAGCGAAATGACAAGGGCATCATGATGGGGGACGAGGACCCGTTCCTGCTCTCTCGCAGTAAAGCTGATCTCATCTGTACCCAAAAGTGGGCGCTTGGGAACCTCGGTCTCTTGACCATTCCTAGCGTTACGAGTACTCCTTTTGGCTGCGGCGCTACTGATTCCACTTACTTCTGATCCTCCTGAGATGACGTGGATCACTCGTTCTTGTAGCGGAGATAATGCAGGGACAGCATCGTTGGGGAGAGCGGGACCTTCTCTGTTGAGGAGGTCCTTTGCTTTATCCGAGAGGAACTCCCTTAGGTAGCCCTTCTTAAGAAGTTCGGCTACTTCCAGCCTCAAGGCTATACAATCTTCAGTGGTGTGACCGTGATCGATATGGAACCCATACCATCTTTTAGGGTTCCGGGTAGCATCAGGGGACCTCATTTTAGGTGGCCACTTAACTTGTGGGCCCATCTGTCTCAAGACTCCGATGAGCTCTGGTTTGGATATCGCGAGGTGGGAGATGCTGGGCCAAGTAGAAACCATCATTCCTTCGGATCGAGGTAGAGGGCGATGTTGATATCTGCCCCTGCCCTGGTTGGTGGATTCTCGGGAAGGTCGGGGTCGGATGGTTTCCTCACGCTCGTCCTTTGAAGGCCTGGAGGACTTTTGATCGTATTTGGAGGAGACCTTGGCCCTGCTCACGACGTCTTCTTCCCACCTTACTTGAGCCCAGGCGCGGGATAGCACATCCGCCATCTCTCCGCATCTGTACTTCGTTAGTTCCTTGTAGAGCTCTCCCTCTGGAAGTAGACCCTTCTTGAAGGCTGAGACTGTTGTATCGGCGTTGCATTCAGGTATAGAGACCTTCTCCTGGTTGAAACGAGCTATGTAGGAACGTAGGGATTCGTTTCTGTATTGTTGGATCTCGTAGAGGTCATCTGATCTCTTCTCCATATGGCGGCTACTGGCGAATTGTTCCACGAACTTGTCGCTGAGGGCGGCTAAAGATGCTATGGATCCCGTGGGGAGGTTGATATACCATTGGAGGGCAGGACCGGTTAAGGTTGATCCGAAACCCTTGCACATGGTGACCTCCCTTGCTTCTTTTGGAATAGCCACGGCTATCATGCGTTGCTTATACTGGGCGATGTGGTTGTCAGGATCTCCGGTTCCCTCATACATCTTAATGCTCGGGAAAGAGAATTTGCGAGGCATCTCGACCGAAGCAATCTCTTTCACGAAAGGTGTGTCGGAGTATGACCTGGGATCGCTTCTACGGATAGGGGGAGCTACTCCGGGAGCCTTTCTACCATGGATTGGATCGTGCCGAATCTTTCGGATACCACCTTCTCTAGGTAGGCGGCTAGAGCTGGATCTGAGATCTCGGGATGGTCAGGTGAATATTCTTCGTCCTCTGTATCGGAATCATCCTCTTCTTCTTCCCGGGTTGCGTCTCGATTGGTTTCTTGACCGCCGGGTTCGTCGTCGGGCTGTTGAGGCGTTTCCTCGCCGTCGTGCGGGGTGTTGAGCGAAGCCATGGGTCGGACTCTGGTCCTGAACCGTTTCCGCTTGTTTCCAATTGCCCCGAGGGATCGGTTTTCTCGTCGGAGAGCGAGGTTTTCGGCTTCCATAGCATCTAGCTTCTCGACGCTTTGCTGAAGCTGCTTGGAGTGTTCCCTAAGTTGATCTTTTAGGTACTGAACTTCCTGGACGAGTTCCAGACCTGCAGGTGCGGTTTCCTGAGCCTTATGAAGGTCGGTGATTTGACTCTGAAGGGTTTCGAATCGGCTGAGAAGCTCCTTCTCCTTCGGGGTCAGATCAGCTTGGTTGGAATCGTCTTCTGGTGCCATCCTCACGTAGTTGAGTTACTCCCCTCCTTCTAGCGCCAAATTGTTGTGATATTTTTGTGTAGGGTCGTTTTAGTACTACGGAACACAGGAAGACTAATAGATTTTAGAGTGTTTGTATATATTGAGAATAGAAATCGAGGCAAAGAGACTGTTGTTATTGAGTGATTTCGGGATTACAACGTTAGGTATGTATAAACCCTAGTTCTATCGCCTAACTCTCTAGTCTCTAAGCCCCAAAGTGTCGATCCCTTGTTCTAGGGTTTGGGTTCCCCTTTTATAGTTGATATAAGTCGGTCAATCATGGGCGGCCTTCGTAATATTCATGAATATATTACTTTCCCCTCGGTTTAGGAAACTTCTATATTCATGCGGAGGATCGGATCCTTGGTCCTTTCGTCAGGGGCTAGGCCTTGGTTCCTCATTACGGGGACTGGACCCTGGATATTGTAAAGTAGAGTTCGGGTCCTGGTGCCTTCTGATGGAGATTGGTCCCTTGAGTATAGGAAGGACCCTGGTTCCCTTCCAAACGAGGGCCTGGAAGTCAAGGCCCCTTCGGAGGCTGGAGAAATCTTTAGCATTGGATATTTTTCCCCAACACCTTCATCGACCGATACGCCACCAAGAAGATCGCTCAAACGACCCTATCAACCATCAAGCGATACAATCGATTTTATATCCATTTACACACCACGTATGGATATAAGAGACGGAGACTACTCAATTGGAAGTTGGGCAAGCGACTATAATGAGAGTTTTGCAGTGGATGCAATACCACTGAAGTATTCGATCCAGCCTGAGGAAGTCCCATCGACCGATATGTTTCAACAACAATCGATCAACAACCGTCAGCTCACATCGACCGATGCACCTGCTACATCATCGCCCGATACTACCGCTACACCATCCGAGGTACAAGTAAATAATATTGATTTTGGTTATCTAACTCCGGATGAGTTTGGTATTTTCAGAGATCCAGAAGGCAATGCATGAGCAATGGATGGGAGAATCATCCCAATCACCAAGAAGGACATAGGAGACATCCTTCAGATCGCCAACGGATCACTAAACCTCTTCAGACAACTACCTCACAACCCTGTCCATCAGCACCATCGGCATATCAGTACAACCACATTATCAAATCAAGACGGAGCTGTAGCTGATCATATCAACTCGGAGGATACAGAATTTCACCACATATCGATCGATAGACACAACCGTCTATCGTTTGATAAGCACCGTGAGATGGGTAGACGAGCTTTCAAAGACGGCATTCGTCACTTCTCCTGGGAGAAGAAGGATGAATTTGGAGCTTACAGAGATGAATATGGGTATGCTATAGGAGTCAACGGAGACATCATCCATGTTTCCAAGGAAGCCATAGAGGAGTTACTTAATAGAGCATCACTATTTGATTGGTCTTGTTTTTGCTTACCCATACATGCAGATCACTTCAACAAAGCAGAACCAACAGAGAAGCTCTACACATAAGCTGAAGTCCAAAGAATGATCTATGAGGCTAAGAGTCCTTACATCTGGCAAACCTTTACCTATCCACATGAAATCGAGAAGGTCCGATCAGAACTACAATCTGAAATCAACTGGATTCAGAGCGCTTATGACCTTCAACAACAGAAGAAGGACGCCCTAGAAGAAGAAGTATCCACTCTCCGCTTGAAGTTGGAAACCTACAGGAAGCCATCGACCGATGCTGGACACAATCCATCGACCGATTATACACCATCGATCGATGCAGACCTACGCGCATCGAACAATAGACGTTTGCAGACCACTTACAGCAAGGAAGAAATCACTAATCTTATCCACAACATCTATCACGACATCAGAAGAGAAGAGGCAGCCACCACCAAGGATCTAGAAGAAAAATATCAGCAACTCAACAACAACTTCACCTCATTCAAGGAGAACACATCAACAATGGCAGATACCATGGATCACATCATCAAGGCTCTACACGCCACACACCAAACGATGAAATTTTTCTACACCAGCAAAAAGAAAATCACTGATGAGTTGATCCCACCAATAGGAATTCGCCTACAAGAGGTCGAAGATACATTGAGAGAACTCCGCGAGGATTACAGATGCTCAGCATCGACCGATACGACAAGCAATCCATCGCCCGATATGCACTATACCGAGTTCTGCACCAAAGCTGATATGGAGAAGACAGTTCAAGATCTCTTAACAATGATCCAAGAAGTTGGTGATTCGTCCTACCAAAGCTTTAAGGAATTATGGTTTCCAGTACAAAGCGACGTCAAAAGCCTGGAGGACAATATAGAGAACATTCAGAAGGAAATCAGGACCATCTCCAGACAACTCGCGGATAGACCAGCACCATTAGCATCGACCGATATGCCAGAAAGGACATCGACCGACAGACCAACCCCAGTGTCGATCGATATGGACTACCCGAGATCGATCGATAAGCTCATGGTACGAAGGAGAACATTTGAGAGACTCAATGACTACAAGAAGAACTCGGTGATCTATCCCAACACACATATCCAACATTCAGAAACCACCAATTCTACATTGAGAGCAATGCAGAAGCTCTAGAGCGTCAGCGCAACGAGGTCAATGAATTAAAGGAGAAACTAACCAGAGGAGATAAAGCCACAAGAAGCTTCTTCACCACTTGGTTTGGAGAGAAACAAGGAAAGAACAAAGATGAGGCTTGCTACTCAGCCAGTCTCATGAACTCACCTCACTAGCCTCAATACTACCATAGTCAAGCTAAAAGACTATAATAAAGCGCTGAGTGGGAGGCAACCCACTGTTAGGTATTTTCTTACTTAGTTAAATGTGATTTATGTTTTTATTTTTCGTTTTTCGTTTTTGTTTTTAAGTTTTTCAGATTATAGACGATTACCATTCCTATCGACCGATACGATCATGTCGACATCGCTCGACATATTCCTATTCTCATCGATCGACATAGACGACTCACTATCGATCGATACGTATCCACGGTCAGGTATATCGTTCCAATTTTTGATATCAGTACATTACTTATGATTTATTTATACCCTAATCTGACTGTTATACACTGAGGACAGTGTATGATTTAAGTCTGGGGGGAGATTACTGATGCTACCTTACCTTTTTTATTTCACCAAAATGTTTTCAAAATTGGTTTTATTGAGTCAAGAAAGGGACTAGGATATTTTTCAAAAATTTTCTTTTTATCTAACCACTCTTTAGCACCATTCTTAGATCTTTTGATTGCAGAAAAGTACTATAGATGCTAAAGTGGATCAACCGTCACCTATGACAACACTTCTCATGATTGTTTGGAAGAACCGAAGCTGATCTCCAACCTAACCTGACAATCTATTGCTTGTTTTGGGGCTTGGTATACAAGAGATCGGAATACTCCTGCAAGTCTGGAAGGTAATAGTCTGTGTGCTTCTGATTCCCTTCCTTCTCTCTCTTCAGCATCCTAAGGAAAGAGAAAAAATATTTGTATAAAGATGTGATATGATATCTTGAGAAGTAAAGGGGTAGGAGTGATTCTTGCGACCCCATTATTCTACTTTAAAAGATTGATCAAAGCGAGGGGTAGGATTGATTCATGCGACCCCACTATTCGCTTATTGAAGATATGTGTTACTAAGTCAATGAGATAACGCAAATATGGTCTTTGTGGCAATCAGTGTTCATCAAAATTTGAAACTATGAGGATCCAGAGAAGAGAGATAAAAGGGGGAAGAAAGGGATCAGAGAAGACTTGCATGTGTGTTCAGAAACTTGCTTGAGTTGAGTCCATGTGTTTCTTGATCGATATCCCCAAGGTAAAGCCTGCACTTTTATTTTTATGCATAAATGAGATCAGTAGAGGGGATAGACAGACATGATTGTTAAGATGTTTGGCTAGGAGATTTGGTTGCTAAGCTAGGATATGGTATAATGTACTCATGTGATTAATAGGCATAAGATGTGGCCTGCAACAAAGTAGAGGTGATGATTCTAAAGTTAAGATTTAAATTGAGTCTCTGCTATTTTCAAACTTCTTTCTAAGACTACATGTGTGTTTGCTTGAGAACAAGCAAAAGGTTAAGTCTGGGGGAGTTGATATACCATGATTTTGACCCACTTTTACTCATGGTATTTATATGATTTTACTATATATATATCTATGTTTTTGGAGTCTTTTAGGTATGTTTTCAGGTTCAAGAGCATTTTGGAGTAAAGTGACGTTTTAGGTGCCATTTAGAGCTTAAAGGAGAGTTTTCCGGAGATGACTTAAAGATCAGACATCAAGGTCGATATCTAGAGATACATATCGATCGATACACATTTCGTGTAGTCGATCGATGACGCATTTGAAGAAATGACGACGAGATACTTCATCGATCGAAGTATTCATTGTACCATCGATCGATATCGAGCGTGCAGAAGAAGAAAGAATATTCTCAATCGACTGAAGCCCAAGATGTCCCAATATTACTATAATGCCCCTGACGAGTTTTTAACCTAATTGTACTCATTATTTATACCTTTGTCTATGTGTTTTGGCAATGTAAGCTTTTAACAACATATCACTGTTCTAGTATTTCTTACTTATCAATAAAGTATTCTTTTCATCTTAATTTTGTTCTCATCAAAGGTTATAGGATTCTAGGTTTAGAAGAAAGATACAAAGAGATTTGTTATCACGAGGAACTTGATTGTTCGGTCTTCTAAATGAATCTCTATTATTACCTTGATGCTATGAATCACTCAGTCATGTCTGAGTAGATTCCTTTGTTAGATTTAGGGTTCAAATAGTTATGAGGGATTAGCCCTAACTATATACTGTTGAGTTGTATACTCATTATACTGATGAACCCTAATGCTTATTCTAGAGTAGCTAACTAGAATATGATCTTGGAAGTGGTTTAATCCATAAATCATTCTCCTGATATCATCTTGCATAAGCTAAGATCCTCTAGGGATAAGCGAGAGCCGGTCTATGATCTTGGTGAATACATATTCAATTCGATCTAGAGCTATATCGATCGATACTCAAATAGAGTAATCGATCGACGACACACATATCGATCGATACAAGCTGTCAAACATCGATCGATATTGTCGGCGGACAGATCAATAGACGAGTCTAGTAACGACAGTTATTAGGCAAATCTAAAGAGTTGAAGTTCTTTAGTATATGCAAGCAACTCATTAAAACATCTATAGCATTATAATCCTGAATTAACTGAATAGTAACCTTAAATCTAACTACTTTCTCTTAATACTTACAACTCTAAATCATTCTCTTGAGCAGCTAGACATTGCTCACAACTGCAATTTACATTTAAACATTTTCAACCTAGCTTAGTCACTAAGGAATACTATCTTTTGTGTTCCTTCGCTCCCCGTGAAATCGATCCATAAGTACTACATTTGAACCTCTTATTTGAGAGAGTAATTCACTTCTATGGTAATTTGAGTGAGATCATGTATCATTCTTAAATACACATAATAAATCATGACTGAATAACTTATAATTATAATGTATTTGTTAAATTATATATCAAGAAATTTTGGGAAAAAATATTTAAAATATATGAAAACAGAAAGTAACAATACAAAATATATATTATATAGATTATATTTGGTTCTTTATTTATTCAAAAACCCCTTAAAATGAAACTATAAATAATTCTAATAATTTTTTTAACAAATTAATTACAATCATATAAAACTAAAAATAAATATTAATTGTATTTTGGGACATAATGATCAATAATTCAAGTTAAGCTCATTATTTTGTAGTATAGTGTTATCTATGTTTCCAAACAACATTATATTTTTTACTACTATCTTTGTTTCCAAACAACTCTAAAATGTACTTCAGCTTTAATAATATAGATAACTTTTTTTAAAGAAAAACGAAAACTTTCAAAATATATATATTATTATATTATTAACAGGGCCGGCCCTGGGCTAAAGCTGGTAAAGCCCATGTTTTAGGCGCCAAATTATATTATATATTTAGAGGGCATCAAAATCCTAAAAATTGTTTGTGGTATAGTGGTTTAATGGGTAATTAGCCTTCTAAAGTGGGCAGATACGACTCTCAAACTCATTTTTAGGGAAAATATATTTTACAGGTGGGTTGGGCTTTAGGCGCCTAAAACTAACGGACCGGTACTGATTATTAACCTTACGCTTGGAGAAAACAGTGTTTGTTATATTCAACCATGAATATGCCACACATACGGCATGTAGATAACTTGGGAATGTAGTAACCAAATGACGCTGGGTTTAAAGATGCATATACTTAAAAGTAAAATAAAATGAAAAGTTAGAACATCACAATAGTTTGTCAAACAACAACATATACTTAATAATAGGCTTTTAACGGTGCAGTGGGCGAAATCTTAGCCCGGATAGATGCACCACTTGTAAGTGAGTAGCATGAGTATGAGGTATGAGCTGCAAACCATAAGAAAAAATCAGATACCCAAAGGATGAGGAGAACATTCTTCTATGATACCAGTGGTGATTTTGGTTCACTTGCCTGTATACGCAAAAGTTCCAACAAAGATTCATTTAACTTGAACTCCTCAGGGCCAGTACTCTTAAAAAAAAGCATCAGCCAATTGGGCTGGAGTTTCATCCGCAGCTTCATAATACAGAGAGAATCAAACCAACATTCCATTGAAAAGCAGAACCTAAATCAAGAAAGGGTAGCTCTGACTTATAACATTTCAGCTGTAGAGACTGATAATCAAGGAGCCATATGCTAACCTTAAAGGATATCATGTAACTGAGCAATGAGCATATGCAGGGAACTCAATGGTCAATATGGACCTGTTACATATTACGGCAGAGAATATAGTCGTTGACAAATATGCTAGGGAAATTTAGGTTTAATACCAAACAAAACAGATACATATACATGCATGATGCAAAGGAGGATGAGAGACTAGAGAGGACACCTCGTGGATAAGTGCTGTGAGAACGGCAGTCATGAACTTGGAATTGTTGATCGTAGTCACCTGTTTACTCGTACAAACAGATCCTGAGGACGAGCTTCACAGATTCCTCGGAGTTATCTTCTGTGGGAGTCATGGCACCGAAACAGTCAAAAGTAACACAAAATGGGAAAGGAGACAACGACCTCTCTAAGGTTTTTGCTTATACGAAACGTTACTTTCTTTTTACGATTTACTAAACCGGAGTGATTGACTCTTTGGTTTTAACCGATGGCTGCTATAAATGGAGAGAGATTGGTACAGTTTTGAAAAGTGAACCGAACCACAAAATACATGAAATGCAACTGAAGATTGATGAAAGAAAGACTAGAGAAATCGTTCATGATATCGAGGGAAAATGATTTCTCCGGAGATTCGCAGATCAATCTAGGTTAAGGAAATTAAGAACAAAAATACTGATTGAGGTTTAATTGACCTTATGTGCTCTGATACAACATGTAAACAAGCTGATAGAATAAGGCTTATCTGTAACAAACTTTTGTATAAATGTGAAATGTGTGTAACAGTGTGTTTCTCGTATAAACGTCTCCGGTTAAGCTAACACTGAATAAGTTATAAAGCCAAACACTAACAACTCGGTTAACTACTCTAATAATGCGTCTTTGTTTTACTTCATCTTTGCTTTTACATTCAGCAAAAAAATGTTAATGAGATCGCTGAGAGGTCGTGAAAACTATGCTCTATGCTGATTGATGACTGATTATGTAACGAATAATTTTTTTTGATTCAGGGCAAGAGTTGCACGAGGACGTGGACGACAATATTATTGTAGGTGCCAATGTTTTGAAATCCGGACCGGACATCGATTCGGTGTAGCCACTGGTTGACTGGTTGGACAGGTTCAATCGGTCGAACCGGATTTTCTATTTATGAAAATATATATATACTTTATAAACTTAATTTACTAAAAATAAACAACAAAAATAAATCTAACTATATATATATAGTAAAAATTGAATAGTGAATACTATGTGAACTGAAATTAAAAAAAAAAAAAAAGTGATTTACAGTTACAATTATCATATTTATTTTTACGACAAATATCTCAATTTATTTATGAATATGTCAAAATAAAGATAGTATATGAGAGTCGAAAATATATATATTTAAATTGTTTTAAGAAAATAAAAATCAATTAAATAGTGATAATCGAACACTAATTATAAAATATTAAATTTTAGCTAGTAATAATAGAAATTACAAGTTAATTTTAAGAACCGAGTTTTAAAATTAACCAGGATGCAAATTTTTGCAGGCAGGTGTGAAAATTCTAATTTTATTTTTGTTAACCCGAGATATCTGGCTGGCCGTGATCCAACTGACTACTGACTAATCTTTGGGGATCTGATGACTGGCACTATTCAGACCTGGTTGCTCGTAAGGGGAGTTATATACCTCTGTTGCCTGGCCATAAGCTAGGGTAATCTGAGGGTAACAGATTCGAACCCACTAACCTTAGAATCATTATGGGACGCCATGTACCATCCCTAACCACTAATGTGTGGTTAATGAAAATCTAATTTGAATTGTGTATCTCCCAGCCCACAATTTTTTTTTAATATTTGATAACAAATATTTCCTTTAAATCAAATTTCTAATATAATATTTTAGTTATTTTCATTATATATGTATACATTTTATATTACTTTCAAAAATAAACAATTAAAAATAATTAAAATAATTATTTTTAAATTAAAATTATCTACAGATCATGCTCGGTAAACAGATGTGGATCGAAGCAATGTTTTGAAAACCGGACCGGCCGATGGTTAGATCGGGTTCAACCATGAACCGGTTATATAACCAGATTGGATCTAATAACTGGTTTGACCGACCTTAATCAGATTGGATTTCAAAGTTATGAAACTGATAAAAATTACTAAAACTATCAAAAAACTATAAATTATCCTTTTAAACATGAAACTAGTTTATATTTATAATTTTTATGTTCAATTTTTTTTATTTTTTTTTTTAACGTCAACATCTTCTTCTTATTGATATGAACTTGAGCATACATAGTCTTGGTGTAAGAAAGATGTAATGAACATTGGAACATAATGAAAGTATTGAAATAAAATTCCTGGTTGTAGAAGATTTTTTGCTAATTTATCCGCCACCATGTTGCCTTGTCTCTTGATCCATTTGAAGTGCACTTCCTGGAATTTAGTAGCCCACCATCGAACTTCTCGTACCCAATTATACATACCAAAATGTAGCACAGTATGGTTGAGAATATTCATCATCTTCTGATAATCTCCTTCAAATATCACTTTCGTATAACCCAAGCTCCAACAGTGTTGCATTGCCAAGATGAGAGCTTGAAACTCTGTTTCTAAGGCATTGTTTGTCTTGTTGCCGATTGCTTGTCCCGCAAACTTGAAAGTACCACTTTCATCTCGAACAACCCAACCTGCTTTACTAGGCAACATTTCATTCACAAAAGCACCATCAAAAATACATTTGTTAAATCCAGCCCTTGGTCTTTTCCATACTTGATCTTGTGTTTGCAATCCTCCATTGCCTCTACAACCAACCCGAGTTATATCACTATGATATTTCCCCCATTCTTCAGCATCAAACTTTGCTTGTTGAATTACTTTCCACCACGGTACATTATTTTGTTGAAAAAGCAACAAATTTCTACTCTTCCAAATGCGCCATAAAAGACTAATGGGTAAGTCTTTGAAATGAGACAGACCTGGTGAGGTGTTACATGTAATACAAGCTTCAATTTTGTCTTCGAGAGTTCCATTTGCTCATGTGATTATTGTGTTGGAGATTCCTGAGGCCCTCCATATCATCTTTGCGTAAGGGCACTCAAAAAATAAGTGCTTCTCTGTTTCTTGTGTAGTACAACATCTTGGACACTGATCGAACTGAGTAACATGTCTTCTTCGAAGATTTGTCCCTGTGGCTAAGGATCTTGACAGAGTTTTCCATAGAAAATGTTTAACTTTAGGAGGTGATGAACACTTCCAAAGTTTCTGTTTCAAGATCGGATCACCTCAAACCGGTGGTATGATCTAATTATCTGGGAGATGGGTATTCAACCAGTACCCTGACTTCACTGAGTAAATTCCATTGTCAGTATAGTGCCAACCAAGTAAATCTAATTCTGCCCTACTTGAGAGTTTCAATGACAAGATCTTTGCAACATCCTCTTGTACGACAGTTTCTCTGAGGTTCGGTATGTCCCAACCTGTTCCATCTTGGAGTATGTAATCTTGAACACTTTCCACAGCATATTGATCTCCTAAAGGTCGTGGTGGACGAGGTGGATGATCTGGAATCCAAGGATCAGACCACATGCGAACAAAGGAACCATTCCCAATAATGAATCTCATTCCTCTCTTTAGTAGATCTCTCCCATGTAGCAAAGACTTCCAAGCATAAGAAGCCTTCTTTTTAAGTACTGCAGTAAGAATGTTACCCTCCATAAAATATCTAGCTTTTAAGATCCTCGCCATTAAACTCTCAGGTTGCTGAAGTATGCGCCATACTTGCTTCCCTAATAAAGCTTGATTGAATTTCTCTAGATCACGAAATCCTAGTCCTCCTTCTCTTTTAGGAACTGAGACTATGTTCCAGCTGTACCAATGCATTCCTTTTGTATCTCATGAACCCCACCAGAACGTTGCAAGGATTGTGTTTATCACTTCACATATAGACTTAGGTAGACGGAAGACATTCATAGAGTAGATAGGCATTGCAAGGGCTACAGCTTTAAGTAATATTTCTTTACCACCATGTGAAAGGAATTTCTTTTTCCATCCTTGTGTCGCAGCCTTAACCTTGTCAATAATGTATTGAAACATTTCTCCTTTCTTCCTACCAAATTGCTCAGGCAATCCAAGATATTTACCTTGTCCTCCTTCGTTGTAGATACCTAGCAGATGTCTCATTCTTTGCTTAATCACAGTAGAAACATTCTTGCCAAACGTTATCGATGACTTGCTGAGATTGACTGCTTGTCCTGAAACCGTTTCATAGAGAGATAAAATTTGTTTCAGCCTTCTGCCAGCCTTTGGATTTGCCGATGAAAAGAACAGAGAGTCATCTGCAAATAACAGATGATTAACTGTAGGTGCTTGTAGCGCAATCTTAACTCCAAGAAGTGAGCGATCATTCATTGCTCTGTTCATGAGATGTGATAACACCTCCGCGCAGAGAATAAACAAGTAAGGAGATAGGGGATCGCCTTGTCTCAAACCTCGTTGTGGTAGTATCTGACCTTCAGGAACCCCATTGATCAATACTGAAAAGCTGACTGTAGTAACACAAGTCATGATCCACTTAATCCATCGTGGATGAAACCCCATTCTCTTCATGGTTTCTTCTAAAAATTCTCATTCCAGTCGATCATAAGCTTTTGTTATATCTGTCTTCACTGCCATGTATGAGTTAGCTTGACGTTTTCTGACCTTGAGACTGTGAAAAATCTCATGAGCAACAATGATATTATCGGATATCATTCTACTCGGAATGAAAGCTGCTTGATTTTCAGTGATGATACTATTCATGTGCTGTTGCAGGCGGTTAATGAATATCTTAGATATAACCTTATAAACCACATTGCATAATGCAATTGGCCTAAACTCCGACATACCAGAGGGAGGGTATACCTTAACAACCTGAAAAAGCGCTTGATCTCCATGATAATATCATCCTTAACAACCTCCCAATGTTGATGATAGAATACTGCAGGAAATCCATCTGGGTCAGGTGCTTTGTGAGGTCCTATTGCAAAGATAGCCTCTCTAATTTCATATTCAGAAATCCCTCTAGTCAGATCGTCATTCATCTCTTCACTAACTCGTGCAGTAAACCCACTAAAAGCTTCATCAAAGTGTGAACTTACTCCAGACTGAGATGTGAAAAGATTAGTAAAATAATTCTCTGCAACCTTGGCAATGTTCTTGTGACCTCTGTGAACTACACCATTATCATCTTGAATGGAGGTTAGTGTACTTTTAATGTGTCGTCCTCTAGATACTGCATGAAAGTAGTTAGTATTTCTGTCACCTGCTCTCAACCACATGATTCTGCTTTTTTGCTTCCAAAAGATTTCTTCATCCAGATATGCTTTGTTCAGTTCCTCTTTAAGCATAGTAACTTCTGTTTGTTGAGATGATGCAGAGCACATAGCAGTGTCTAGTCGACCTCGCAATACATGTATTCTCTCCTCAGCATTTGTTCGATTTCTTCGCTTCCATACAGATATCTGCTGCCGGCAACGACTAATTCTCTGTGAAAGGGGAATGTTCAGGAGTGTAGTCTGTCCTATTCCACTCCATCCTCTAGTAATAGCTGCTTGAAAGCCATCTCTATCATACATTCTGCTATCATAGCAGAACATTTTCCTCGGCTGCTCTCTTTCTGCAGATGCAAAAGTGATCAAAGGGCGATGGTCTGATTCTCCTAACTCTAAAAACAGAGTTTCAGATGCAGGAAATTCTGAAAACCAGTGTGTATTAGCCATTACACGATCAAGACAACACTGTATTACATCATCACCTTGTTTCCTGACCCATGAAAAGCGATTTCCTACAGAAGAGAGGTCTGCAAAATCACACTGTCTCATCATCATTCTAAAATCCAGAAAAGATGCTTCTGGTCGTATTCGTCCTCCTGATTTCTCATGATTCCCAAGAATCTCGTTACAATCTCCCAAAGCAATTCACTTTTCATTTCGTCTACTAACAGCAAATCGTTGAAGCTTCTCCCAAGTGTGATGTCGAAATCTCGGATTTGGGTGACCATAAACAAAGGTATAGTAGAAAGAACTTCCATTAATCTGAACTTTACAATCGATTACATTAGGAGATTGAAACAAGACTTGCAACTGTACATGGGATTTCCAAAAGATAAATAAACCTCCACTCAAACCTAGCGGAGGAACAGAAACATAATTGAGACAATCAAGCTGAGAACCAACATCACGGATGAGATCATCTTGCTGCTTTGTTTCGGAAAGGCATATAATGTCCAGGAGATGTTTCCGGTTCATCTCCTTTAGGCGTCGAACTGTCGAGTCATTGCCCAGACCTCGACAGTTCCAGCAGGCTGTCCTCATGGTGGAAGTGGTGGTTCAGGGCCCACCGCGCCTCTCATCTCTGTGGTTGTCTCAGCAGTTGTATTTCCCTTCTCTGTCGCAGCCGCAAGGTTTGTGTTGTCACTCTTCTTACGTTTGCCAGTGCTGCTACTAGTTTCTCCTATCTCACGCTGCGTAAACATGGCTTTGTTATTCACTGCAGTAGTCATCCATTCCTTACGCTTGAGGGACCTCTCCATCGGACTAGTCTCCATATCATAAAATGCAAAGGAGTCAGTATCATCAGTATACATAGTTCTCATGGCATTACCAGACTAGAGTTCGTCATCATCTGCTTCTTCCTCCTCTGCAAGGATGTTTCTCTCATACTCCTCTTGTACAGGATCCACTGGTTCCACTTCCTCTTGGTTCCCTCCTGTCCTTGGAACAGCAACATGTGTTCCATCAGCCGCTACATCATCATCTTGGATTTCTTCAATAATAACTCCTTGATTTGGAACGATCTCGATATCATCATCTTCATTATCATCACCGCTATCATTGTTTCCACCATCATGATCAGGACCGCCATTTTGAATCAGACAGGCACCAGAGTCGTGTGTGATTAAGCCGCAGGTTTCACGGAACCCTCTAAGCCGTTCATAGAAGAATCTCAGCAGTGTGTTGACCCCCGGTATGAACTGGAAGTTGCTTTGGAACTTCAAAGGTTGGTTAACGTCCCAATTGAGCCGTATTCTGACAAAGTCTTGCCTATTACCAGTTTCTTCGTTGTAGTCCATCTGAATGTACTGCCCCATACGACGAGCAATGTTAACGATGACCTCTCGATTTATGTACTAGAATGGTATGCCTCTGACTTGGATCCAGAAAGGAATGAAGTTCAACAACCCCATATCCATTAAAGGAGACCACTTCTGGAGAACAAGCATCCTCTCTGCATACGCCCATGGACCTCTTCTGATGACTCCTTCCATGGCTTCTTCAGAAGGAAACACAAATTGGAATCTCTTGCCTTCAATGATACGACCACGAGCCAGTCCCTCCAGACCCCAACTACGAGGCATCGTGCCTACAATTGCTCGTAGGTTCTGCTTGCGAGGCATCACCGGACGCCCAATCAGAATGAATCTGTTTTCCTCTGCTGCCTGTTGGACAACTTCGGTGGGCAAGACAAATGGTTCATCATCGCAACCAAGAGTGACATCTTGTAAGGCTCTTCGGAGATTATCTGCCATCAGAATAGAACGAGTAAAATATCTCCAATTGAAGTGGGAAGATTTGTAGAATAGATGATGAAAAAACCAATAAAGTTTCCATCTTTTCGATAAGTATTTATAAAACCTTTTCCAAAGAGGAAACGAACCCATTTCATCACGATTTCCATTAGAGATCGTGGAGATACATAGCATCGTGGTTAGTTTCCAAGGGTTAACCAACCCGATGCCGGAGGAATCACATTCAACCACCCAAACGGTGGCGAGAATCTTCAGAAAAAATAACCGTTGTAATATCGCTTTTTTTGTCGCCATCTAATAGCTGTTCGAGTTTTCAGAGGTTCTTTTTTTTTTTAATTATGTATCATATTTACTAACATTTAATTTTAAATTTATATACTAAAAATATATTAAACCAAATTATTGAATCATGTTTAATCCGGTCGAATCATATAGAACTGTGACCCAAAAAAATCCGGTTCATTTTTCTGTCCGGTTATAAAAACAGTGCTTGGCAGGTTATGGGTTAGATTTTTAAATCTGATTCGACCCGACCCAAACGCAACACTATTTCTATCCAACTTCCAGTTTGATTAAATTAAATATATTTTAAACCAATAAAATAATTTTCTATCATAATTAAAGTAACATGAGATAGGTCAATAATATAACGACATTTAAACTAAATTCGAACGGTGAATACGAAATTACTAAAAATATTAACAGTTAATGCTTATACGTAAATACACAAGAAAAGTTATGTGGCTTTTTCCCTATAAACTTTAAACTACATGGGATAGTTCTTTTCTTTTTTTTTTTGACAAACATGGGATAGTTAGTTTGGCCTTAAATACACAAAGAAAATTATAAAAAAAAAAAAATTAGTTTGGCCTTAGATTCATCATAGTAGTAGAGAGGGTGAGCCACCCAACCAACCACTATAGAAGAGTCAAGTCAAGCCGGGCGATCGATTAACCGGAAGAAGTTAACCGGCAAGGACGAGTCAAAGCGCTCAAAACTCAGGAAAGCTAAAACGAAACCGGCGCGGGAAAAACGTTTCAAGTCCTCCACAGAAGCATTTGGTTCTCAACTTTTCCTAGGAATCAAAAATATTTGCAGCCTTTTTAGGTTCAACGATCTGTAATTCATCTGAGCGTAGAAGCCAAGAAAAACTCCTTGCACAGACTCAAGCTCAAAGAACATTGAGCCAGAAAACTTTCTTCTTCACACTCTAAGCTGTTCCAAGATCTGTAAGTAGATGAAATGGCAAGCCTCTTTTTATTGACCTAAATTTCACAAAAGATTTTTTTGGGTTTTCCTTTGTCGGTGCATCAATGTTTTTTTCACTCAGCATATGAGAAGATGCTCAGCAATATATGAAGCATGTGAAAAACCTGAGATCTAGGAACATCTAAAGCAACTGGTTCTTGGTCTAAGATTTGCAGTGTAATCACTCTGAAAGAAAGGAGAAGCTTTGTGTTTTCTTTTTGTGAAATGAAAACCGTATTTTATATATTTAATCAACCGGAACCAACATGTTCTACATAGCGTTTTGTACAGTTTATTGATTCAGAACAAGTTGGGAAGAAAGAATGAGTAAGAAAAAACGAGAAATTAGCAGAACAGGGACGAAGAGCTTCAAGACTTTGACCCAATTTCAAAAGATTGACAACTAAATTACATAACCAGACTTCAAGCTTAAACGTCAATTAAATTACACAATCTTTTCATCATCGTCATCATCTCTGCATATTCTGTAAAAAGTAAAAAAGTAAAGACTTTAAGAACTTTTCAAAAAACAACAGAAAGGCTAATGCTTTTCAAAGATAAGATTATTATTAATCATACCTTAGTTTCTTCAGGGACCTTATATGCATCAAGCGTCACTTCGGTCAGATAAAACCCAGGATGCAAGCTCTGTATCCATGAATAAAACAAGAAAAGAAATCAACTTTCAATCAGACCAAACACCAGATCAGATCAATCAAGAAACTGAACAAACCGAGACTTACGTCGAGTATCTTCTGAACGGTTCTTGGCCGCTTCTTTGGCCGGCGCGGTGGCCGGTGACCTAAAGCCGCCATGAAATCCTCCTCGATCTCCTTCTTCGAAAGCTTCACGGAGAACTTGCGCCGCTCCTCCGTCGTCTCTCCTTCCACCACCTTCGTCGACTCGTTTCTCGGCGGCGGCGACGGATTCACTATCTTCTCCGGTTCCTTGGACGCTGCTGCTCTCCTTTTCCTCAGATTCCACGGCTTCACCGGAGAGACCTTCTCACGGCCGCCGGAGGACTCGTCGGTCTTACGTTCTTCTTCTTGCTCCTCCTCGAGAGCGTGTTCCCTGAACATCGATTGTGTGATCTTATCCCTCACCGTCTTCAGATCCGACATGATCTTCACCCTGAACTCCTCGATCCCTTCTTCTTCTTCCTCGCCGCCAGATTCGAACGGTGCGCGGTGGTGTTGGTTGTTGCTCCTTGGCGGGATCGAAACGGAGGAAGCGGAGAGTTTGTAAGGCGGAGATCGGCGTCGGAGTCGGTGATCGCCGGAACCGCTGCTCAAAGAATCGATGATCCTGGAGCACTTGAGATGACGCTGAGTCCCCCACTTCAAGCTCGGTAGCGTGAAATTGTGGAGGCTCTTCGGTCTCTCTTCTCTCCTCGTCGTCGTCGGCGTCGTCGTCGTCATCTCACCGCGTAATACCATTGATCGGTGCACTCTCTTCTTCTTCTTCCTCTGATCGAGAAACCCAAACGATATCGATCAATCTGTCTCTACTCTCTAAACTTGAAGATTTTCTCGCCGGTAAATTTTATCGGCGGTGGTGTTTTTTTCGGGTTGGTTTAATGTTAACGGAGAGGCCAAAAGCTTTGTGTTATATATACGGCGAAGGATGACGAGAATTCAGAGTTTTGTTTTTGTAAACTCAATAATGGATCCGAGGATACTTTCGTAAATTACACAAATGCTTCTTCAGTTTTTTTTTTTTTTTTTTGATCAAAGCTTCTTCAGTTTAGTTTAATGTTTCATCATATGGGTTTTTTGTTTCCTTTTCTCAATTTCCTTTTTTCTTCTAAAATCATCATGGCTGTTCTTTGTTTTTTGCGGGCAAAAATGTTTGCAGTTTCCTTTTTTTTTTTAAATCATCATGATGGTTTTTCAATTTCCTTTCGTAAAACATTATTTTTTCTGCGGGTAACCATTTTATTAGTTTCCAAAATCAGTAAACATAAACATAACTTTTGGAAGACAAATTATTACATACGAATATGTATACACTATATAGTTAGGATATTCTAAGGACATTTCCAACTCCACTCTAAAATAGATTTTAGAGTAAAAATGTTTAATGGTATTTTATTTCTTATTCTATAATAGAGAGAAAATTGGTTTATTTCAAATATAGAAAAAGTTTTTTTTTTGTTCATCACTCTATTTTTTTTTAAATATAATATCATTAGAATAAACTCTAATTCTATTATAGAATTAATCTATTATAGAATAAAAATTTAAGTAAATCATTGGAGATGATCTGAGAAAAATGACATTACTTTTCGTAGATAAGCTTTATTGGGGATGATCTAACGAGTTGACAATCTGATACCAATGTGTTTCTCCGTGTTTGAGTCTATGATGCCATAAGTGGGTAGCATTTCATGCCTCAGCTTCAGATTTTGCATCTGATACCAATGTTTCCGATTATTTTAATTTTAGCAAACATTGACCTTGTTTTTCTTCCATTTGAAACAAAATTGTCATATTCTTTAACAACAAAATCTTCCGTAAGGCAGTACAGTACTGTCATGGTTGTTTGTAAAAGGGTCATTGTTTAGATAATAATTCTGTTAAGATTTGTATAAAACAATGGTGGTTCATCTCATACATCTATGATAAGTAGCTAACAACACCCAAAACTACCTATATAAGCAGGACCGGGATTGAATAGAAGCAAGTAAATCATGTGTTTCAGGGCCAGACTGTGGATATTTATTTTAGAAACCAAAGAGAAGGGAAGATGGTTCTTAGGTTTATCAGTATTTTGAGAAATATTGCATGCCAGGAGTTGGGTTCCAACACCTTCATTGTACTCTTTAGTAATTTTCATGATTTTAAAAATGATAGGCCAAACAAAATATTTTGTTTTTGGACTAGTAATTGTCCAGCCCGGCTCTGTATTATAAGTTACGATGGATAGAAAATAATGAAAACATTAGACAATCACCAAAACAATTGCCAGATTTTTCATTTAACCCATCTAAAAATGACTTAAGATGTTACCATCATAAAAATCGAGGGAAAAAGTTGCCACTTAAGAAATGTGAATGAAGTTGCCACCTAAGAAACGTGAATAAATTTGACATTGAACTTCGAAAAACCTACAATCGACGACGAGTATTTGACGTATTTATTCAAATTGTTGATACTTTATTCAAATGTTAATTTAGGTTCTCGGATCAGGTTTTTATATTTTTGATTTTTCCATATTTATGCAGATAATACATGAAACCTGAAATACCATCGCGGAGGTAATATGTTAAATCTAAATCGATATATATTTTACTGTTGAGCTTTCTTTGATTTTCTCATTTTCTTTTTTTTTTGAACATTAATTTTTTCTCATTTTTCATTTAAACAATAATGTATCGTTCCACTCTGTCTTAGTTTTCAGGCTAAGCCAAAAAAAGGAAGACAAAAAAGAGGATGTGAAATAAAAATCTAACACAGAAGAAGAATAGGAAACGACAACATGTTACATTTCCAGTTTTGAGCCAACAACAGATCATCAAGATTTATAGTCGGAAGACGGTTATTACTTAACCATCAATATCCAAATTCCAAACAGAAACTGAAAGTATAATAGAAAACCGAAAACCATTTTTAGCATCCAAAAATCATGTATTAAAGACAAAGTTTTAGAAAAATATTAGGGAAATATTATTGCTTGGCAAAAGCTCTGCACACATCTTTCGTTTTGTGTTGGTTGTGTTTTACATTACTTATTTGTCATCTAAACATAAATTGATTGCAAAACCTCAGGCTCAGATAATGCACCTGAAATTATTTTGCGTTGTCATAGAATGAGATCAGTTGCTTAACATTCTCCTATGCATTTGCAATTGGCGATATGTTGTGTCTTTAATTGTAATGGATATTCTGGTATCATGCGCAGCTCTACTTCTCAGTTTATAAGACAAGAGTTATAAGATACCTATTCAGATCATCATTAGTGGAGCTATCAACTAATAATGTGAGTCAAGTAAACCCTGAGTTAACTTTTCTTTTTCTTTTTTTGTTAGAACCTTTTGAGTTAATATTACATTACAGTTACATACTATGAGTATGATAAAACAAATGGTAGTGCAAGTTATGTCACTATGTGCATTCTCTCAGTAGCTACACCTTCACTATTCTCTTACCTCATGGATCTTAGCAGTCGTATGCACTAATATTCGGTGTAGTTGATTTACTCGTCCATTGGTCAGTCACAGAGATGGGTGAACGTGGATATTTCATATTCTTTATAAGGGAAGCCTCTGCCCAATCGGGTGGTGAAGGATGTGAAGTTAGTGTCTCTTCTTTGTGATTGTAGTATTGACATTTTTGCTCTTCATTCTGGATTCCCTTCAGCTCTTGCACAACTTGTTCCATCCTCGGCCTCATTGTACTGTCTTCCTGCAAGCACCGGAAAGCCAACTCAGCCACCATCGTAGTCATCTTACAAACTCCTTCATCCGTTCCATATCCAAGACTCTGATCAATCAGCTCGTGCGTCGCGTGGTTCTGTATCTTGTTTATAGCTAAGCTCGACAGGTTAATCTCACTCTTGCCCCTGTTTATATCAACAGCAGGCTTCGACGATATCAGCTCCACAAGAACCACTCCAAAGCTGTACACATCGCTCTTATCCGTCAGATGATAGCACCGATGATACTCAGGGTCAACATACCCCGGAGTACCCTGAGGAGCAGTCGAAACATGCGTCACCTCGCTCGGACACAGCCTCGATAACCCGAAATCCGCTACTTTGACTCCGAAGTTACCATCAAGGAGAATGTTCGTAGTCTTGACGTCGCGGTGAATGATATCAGAAGCGTGAAGGTAAGCCAATGCACTAGCTGTTTCTATGGCTATGCTCATACGAATTGACCATGTTAAGTAGCATTTGTTCTTAGAGTTTTCATTTTCTCCATAGAGATGATCTGCAACTGTACCGTGTGGAACAAACTCGTAGACAATGAGAAGCTCTCTGCTGCGGCGTGAGGTGCATCCGTAGAGAGAGACTAGATTCTTGTGATGGAGACGTGTGAGGATCTCTATCTCGTTCATGAACTGCTCGAGTCTTCTGTAGTTGTGCTCGTAGAGACGCTTCACTGCAACTTCTCGTCCATCTCGCACTTTTCCTGAGATCAGGCAAGGAGGACAACATAGGTCAGCAAAGACATCTCACTTTCTACAATGGTTAGTGCACTGTTTATTATCTTACCGTAGTAAACAGTGCCAAAGCCTCCATCTCCTAGTAACCTCTCTTTGCTGAAGTTGTCTGTTGCTTCTTGAAGTTCTTTATAAGTGAAGATTGGTATCTTAAATAAGACATTGCTAAACTCAACGTCAGATTTGGAGTTGTTTCTAGATAGGAGATCTGCTGAACTTGTTTTCCTTCTGTAAATCATATGGATGATGATGAAGAGTGCTAGCAAGATGATTATCAAGATGACAGATCCTCCTATTCCTGGATAGTTAGAGAGGAAGTTGATTCAAAATTTGAGAAAGATGAAAATTTAGGAGTAAAAACAGAACATCTTTTACCTAATACTAGCTTTAACTTCTCTCCTTGGTGGTTTCTTGGTTCTGCAAAAAAGAAGAGGTAAATTGAATTATTATCATCTCCAAATGTTTCACTCATCATTCAAGGTCAGACCGGTCATGGGACAAGTCGGATGAAACATTGACTTTAAGCCCTAAATTTTTTGAGTAAAATTATATTAACATTAACCCCACAAAAACAATTTTTGGACCCTCAAATTTGTAAAAAATAAAATTTAGCTGAAATCTTTGGTAAATAATCTATAGTCCTATAAATCTCATGGCCGATCATACCTTTGGTTCCCCCAATGCAGCGGAACTTGCCTTTGGTCATTGTACATTTTCCTCCTCGCCTATTGCAGCCGCGGCAGTCTCGAGACAGCTTTATATGAAGAGAGAAAGTAGCACTAACATTAGCTTGTTGCTTGTTTCTTGGATTCACCCAGCTCTCTGGAGTCTTGATAACTGAACACCCTGTTTCACCATGTCCATCTTCCAAATTGTAGTACAAGCTGCTTCCTCCCCCTCGGCAATTAGCAAAAGTCAAATCACTCTTCCTACTGTTGTTGCATTTGTATAAATTTGTTAACTCGAGCCATGGGGAATTAGGAAGAGAGAAGTTTGACAAGTCACTGCATGACCCTGTTTCCAAGCTTTGGTTAAGCCTTTGGTCTGTAATGGTTATTGTATTGGCTTGGGAGACGCTTATGACTTCATACCATCTCCCTTTTTCCTCAAGCTGTATCTCTGAAATACGGTGATCACTGCAGTTCAGCTTGAACAAACCGCATCGAGACTCCATGTCTGTGCTAAAGAAAGGGAACTTGAAGTCGAGGCCTCCGCAGGAGAATGTCGGGCAACGTGTCCGGTTCTTGTTCTGGGCTTCTGCCATGAGAAAGAAGAGGAAGAAGATGGCCAACACAGAGATAGTCTTCATTGGTGTAGTGAATACAGACTTGTGTTTCTTGATATCTATAGATCTACAAATATATCAAGACTTTGCTTTCATCTTTGAAGAGATTGGATTATAACTCTCTTAACAGTATTAAGACAGGAACGTTGACTTTTTGGAGGATTCAGACAGAGGTACAGAGGAAGAAGAGTCGTTATAAGAGAAGAAGATGAAGATTCGTGAGAGCAGCTTTTAAATTTTTTGCAATAGTCGTTGAATCTTGCTGCTTTATTGGAAAAATAACACATGAGAGTGAGTTTGACCGGAGACTTTGGCGGAATCGGAAACTTTCAATTCAATATAAATTTGTTAACTTCTGGCGTTGGTCGAAGTTGCATATTCAAGAATCAAGATTTGACCACGCATCGCCCATCTTTGTCTTTGTTTTTGTATCCTCCTCTTGAGTCACATTATTTAAACGTTGTAAGCATTGAAAGAGAGACCTTT